>CM060069.1:8709836-9909836 GCA_030533445.1 Cyprinodon diabolis
TTATTTTGTTGTTATTTCCAGTCTTCCAGCTTTCTATTTGTTGCTCTCTGCTGCCCTCTTATATTCTCCTTCTTCCCTAGCTCCTTCCCTCTCTTGTTCTGTGCACACCTGCTCCCAGTTTCTTCATTAGCCCTCTCTTTGTCTCAGTCTCCTTTAAAAAGCCCTCTCTCTTCAGTTCCTCTTTGCTGGGTCCTCGTCAAACACTGCCTAACTTCGTCAAACTTCCTCCAACTCCGTCTTCCTGAGTCTTCCTCGTTGTGATAGTGATTCCCCTGATGTCTCCATGGTTTCTGGTTCGTTTTGACGAGTTTTTAAGTTTGATTCTTTTTGGATTTTTGGACTCTTGGTTTCATGTTAGTTTGGACTTTGTTTTCAGTATTGGATTTTTGGATAACCTGCCTTTGTTTTCAGTTTCCCTTTCATTAAATCTAAAGAAATTCACCTCTGCCTTCCTGCCTCTGCTTTTGGGTCAACAATCCATAACCAAATCCTGACACATATTTACTTATTTTAACACAATTTTATTATGTCCTACCCTGATAACATGCAGGGGCGGATTTAGGAAATTTGGGGCCCTAGGCAAAAACAGGCATGAGGCCCACTGAATTGACCCGTTATAGAGATACAGAGATGTTAATAGAATAGACATCTATTCTGCAGGTTTCGTCCCTCTCTTCTTGTCCCTTTTCTTGTTGTTTTCCTCTCTATGTTTTGTACTGAGCTCACTTTTCATGCTGTCTCAAAAGGAATGGAAGATTTTTTTTCCCATCCCTAAGCTCACTTAGCTGATTGCTCCTTCCTGTGTTTCCAAAGTGGCACTGTAGACCAGCAATGATCTGCTTATCTGTTCTCAATTTTTCATTTGGATGAAATAATAGCTGCATGAATCATCACAGCAGACAAGATAGAAGAGAGCAGGAGGCGGGGTTACCAATCTACTTGCTCTGGAGAGCAGAGTTCGCTGCTTTTATATGTTGTCAACAAAGTCTCCACTAACAGGAAAAAAGTCGCTAGATTTGGCACTAGGTGTTTTCTGTAATGAAAGCACTAGAGGGGTCTGAAAATTTGCTAAATATAGGAACAAAAGCACTAAGTTGGCAACACTGCTCTTCGCATTGTTTGTTTTCAAATGGTTTGCTGCTGTCTGTTTGGACCTTTCTGAACATTTGCAGCAAATGGACTGATCCAATGTGGTGGACACTGAAGGGGGGCAGAGACACACTTTATATTATAGTTTCATCAAAAAAATAATTAATGTGCACAAATATATATCAAAAGTATATATTTTATGGGGCCCCCAGGAACTTGGGGCCCTAGGCAACTGCCTAGTATTGCCTAATGGTAAATCCCCCCTGATAACATGTAGCAGTTAAAGTAACTAAATATGACTAAGTAAATGCCAAAAACAGTTTTTCAGTGTGTAGATTGTTTGAAATAAGCTAAATGGCAACTGATATTTAATTAACACCTTTATTTCTTTATATTTTGTTCTGGTCGACAAGAGCAATTTAGATTTTTTTTATGTCTACAGTATAGACACTTGTGAAAAAAATGTAACAGTCTATACGACTCAAGGTCAGCCGAAAGCATAAACGAATTAAGCAAATAGGGGGCCCCATAGGACAATTAATTTTTTTTTTTTTACTTTTTGCATGTATGATGATTTCTATACAAATATATCAACAAAAACACACTAATTCATGATCAATTTTACATCTTTTTTTTCTCTATAAAAAAATTAGGCCGAGATGGACACATAGATGTGGAACGACCAGTGTAAACTTCTCAGAGGCAAACTTATCTTTGTGGAGCAAAGAGCTTATAAGCTTGATATTTGTAATAGTTATTATATTACAGTATGTCTTTTTTTTTTTTACAGTTTGTTTATTTATTTTTTAGTGTTTATAGCACTAGTGGCTTGTTTTTTTCGACAGTAGGTGAAACACCTAACTTGAGACTTGAACCCATGACCCTGAGATTAAGAGTCTCATGCTCTGCCAACTGAGCTAGTCAGGCTCAGTTTCCTGATTTCGAGGGTATTTTTACATAACGCCAAATGATAATATGGTTCGAAACGTAACACAAAGCAGAAATGTGATTAACTAGATGATGGATGGATCTATCTATCCGTAGTTTCGACAGGAAAGGGGTATGAGAGAGTGGGAAAGACACGCAGCAAAGGACGACAGGTTGAATTTGAACCTGGGTCGGCCGCATTAAGGACCAATTCCTCCGTTCATGGGTCGTACGCCCTAAGCGCTGAATGATCTTATCATTGTACTATTGATTAAAGCAAAAAATATTACTGTCAGAATAAAGACCCCCAATATTTAGTTCAGCTTAGGGCACCATGGATGCTTGTGCTGGCCCTTATAAAACTACAATCAGGTTACGACACTTGAGAATAAATAAGGCACACCACAAAAGTTGTGGTAAATTCTCACTTGATTGTGAATTAATGAAGTGTAGGTTTTGTCCAGTAAGGCTGAAGCTGTTAGGAAGAATGTTAGAGAACAGTGGCTCCATAATGATCCCAGCTTGCCTTTTATTTTCCTCTCTAGAGACATTTATCAAGTAAAGTTCTGGAAAAATTTAGGTAGAAGAAGGTATCATTTCTGCTCACGTTCTGACCTGTGTTGTCACTTTGAAGATTAATTCTTTATATAAGTGACCTGTGCAGTTGTTATTGTAAAAATTGAAGAGGTAAATGTGGGCTTCAGAATTTCTCGCTTTTCTACACATAAACATTTCCCTTTAGTCATAAGCAGGGGCAGTTTTAGGCAGTGGACAACAGGGGCCAGTACCCCAGTAGAACTGGCTGCTAAACTAAAGACTTTATAGTAAATAAATTTCTCATGAAAGAAATATTGACTGATGATGATTTAAATATCAAGGTGTTTCAGTTCATCGTTCTATGTGTCTTGCTAATATATTAGACAATGAATGTTGTTGTTTTTTTGTTGATTTCTTTTCTTTTGTTTTGATTCTTTTCTGTCATAGTATGAAAAAATGTATTATGTTGACACAAAGCTCAAAGTCTATATAATAATCTAACTTTTTTGACAGGGTGTTTTTTTTCTTACAATGCCACTTTGAGTGTAAAATAGAAAATAAATGAGAAGCAAAAACTTGACAGTCCGTCTCCTCTTAAAATAATTTGTTACCGTCATGATTCGCCCTGTTATATAATCCTTGTTCCTTCACTTGAATCTGAGATTCCAATTATTTCACGTAATCCGTGAGCAATTTCTCTTTAATGTTATAGTGGATGGACAGAATATATTATACATAATATAAAAGCAAATTGTTTGATCAATTAAGCTTTAATATTGTTTGTTTATAGCATAATTTTTAATACGTTGACAGTGGAGATAAGTGTTTATAAAATATCTTATCTACAGGAACTGATAAAGTTCTGTTTCTTGCTTTAATTAACCCTTAGATATATTCCTGCTGTTCAGCTGCAGTATTGTGATAAACAGGCAGAGGATCGTAAGACATACCAGGCTTTACATAAGAGAGACTGAGTCAGATCAAATTGAGATGGGAGCATTTCTCATCAATCAACTTGAAGATCAGGGAAGGTTCCATGGATATAAACTACTGCACCTGTTCAGAAATGGAGTACCGTGAGATGTTTATTCCATTAAGCATTGAGTAATCTCAAAATTGGCCCAAATTTAATTTAGTTTCAATTCAGTTTATTTCCATAGGGCCAATTCACAACACGTGTCATCTCAAGGCACTTTACAGTTCAACCAGATCATACAGTCAAAATTATTCAAAGTTTTCTATCTAAGGATAACCAGTTAATTGCATCGACTCATTCACTCGAAGGTAATCCCTCACACTAAGCACGCTTGTAGCGACAGTGGAGAGGAAAAACTCCCTTTTAACAGGAAGACACCTCCAGCAGAACCAGGCTCAGTGGGAGCTCAAGCAGCTCAAGCACCTATAAACTTAAGTTGAATCCTATAACAAATTGCTATTTGGGATAAGCATGTATGCAGTCTAAGTCTAAAAATGGCATTAACTTTTTTATATTCTGAAAATAAAACAAAGTGCTCTAACATTTTTTATTATACTGTAAGAATGTAACTTAGTTATAATGTGAAAATATGTGGTACAGTAATTTATTTTTTAACTGTGAAAAGTGTATTGAAAGAAGTCAGTCCAGACAAACCTTTTTTTCCTTGGCTCTACTTTTCTCATACCCCATCCAAAATAGTTTGGTTATCCTAAGTTTTTTTCTATATTTGTGCTGCTATAAGTATAGGATGCAGGAGGACACGAGGACCACTTTTCCTCAATCTGCTTCATTCTATCTCTATTCTCCGATTCTGCAGTATTTGTTGGTTCCATCCAAAACCTTATGCTCTCTCTGCTTTTACTTGTCATAGTAACTTCATTCATTCTGTTTCTGTCTGTCTGTAACTCCATCCTGGAATGAAATATCAGCAGGGCTGCTGCCATCAACACCTTTATTTACAATGTAGATGTCGAACTTTGGCCTGTTTCTCAGTGTAGCCCTGTTTCTTTTAATGTGACTAGCTGTATGTCCTCTCTTTCATCTCCTGACATGGGAACTGATTGGAGCTCTGGCTGTATTTTTCCTGGACAGGTCCATCTCAGGAAATAGGCAAGTGTTACCTTTTGTATATCTTCTTTTTTCTGTATGTCTGCTTCTATCTCCTTAAATCCCAGTCGGCCTCAGCAAAAGGCCGCTCACACCAAGCCTAGTTCTGCCGGAGTTTCTTCCTTAGAGGAGAGTTTCAGTAGAAAGGTATGTATTTTTTTCTTTACTGGGTAGTTCAGATTGAACTATGTAACTTACTTAGTGTCCTCATATAGGACATGGTTCATGGGTAAGTGCAAATGCAGTCACTTAAAGTGCTGTCCGAATAGTGTTGGCAGTTAGGAAGGAGCTAGGATCATGAAATAGTATGCTTCCTAGCACCAATGCAGTTAGCATACAGAAGGGACCTCCTGACATTACTAGCCATTGCTAAGTTCTGTAAAATTGCCCACAGGATGACAGGACACACACCTCACAGAATTTCACAGAAATCCATTATTTTTTCACATGTACTCTATTTGACACATGCTAAAGTCCTCATATTCACGTGTTTTGATGTTTTATAACAGGGAGCTTCAGCAATTCTCTAAATCTGTGTAACTTTTTTTTATTTTAGTCCTTTTCTTTAAAGGAAAAGTCCGGTCACATTAAGAATACAAAAACTTCTAAAAGTACCTTAAGCATGAAATCATTACATACTGTTCAATAAATTTTAAGTTTTTTTTAAGTTTTTTTTTTTTTTTTAACTAAGAGTAATTTCATGTTTGTCAAAGAGCACTACTGCCACTACTGCGTTATCGGCTGTTGAGCAAGTCCCAGTGCTGTATCTGGTGTTTGTCACAACGCACTATTATCCATGATGCAACAACCAGTGCACCATGCTAAGCAGAGAGTAACGGAATGATGACGTTTTTTTTCTCTGGCCAGAAGTTCAATGGCAAATCCTCCTTCTTCAAGTTGGCAATCCAACACCGAACACGTCCGTGGTGGATCATGAATCAGGAAGGCGAAATAACTCTTCTTTTCCACTTTAACCTGATGTATTCCAACATTTAGCTGCCATGCACATGGACATTGTCAGTTTCACTATAGCTCTGGTGAATTTCAATGGTGAAGTCCTCTGGAAATCTTCAATAATTGTTGTTGATTGCAGATGTCTTTAGTAGTTCACCATTGATTTTCTTCTAAAGCGGGGAGAGCTGCTAGGCTTACCGCACCGTGACGTCACTGTTGGAAGATGGAAGGAGTGAGGCGTTACTATATTTGGGCAAAAATGTCAGTTTCCCGGGATCAGTGACAGCAAGGAAATTTTTTTTTATTTTTTTACTGATTAAAGCTAAATTCATTAAATCACTGTGAACCTGTTAGTTTTATAAATAATGATCCACTGTTTATTCCTTGCTGGCCAGACTTTTCATTTAAAGCTGTAGTCTTGATTTCACCAGCGTGATTCATGTGTGTTTCCACTACGTAATGACGGTCGTAAGAATGAAGGCTGCCTGGATTCAGCTCTGCACTCTGGAGATCATTTCTTACCCTGGATAGTGCTCTTGCTGTTGACCCCACGGAAGGATAAGGAATAGGAGCTAGGACAGGGGGCAGGAACTACAATTTGATGTATTTGGATCAATCCTTATGCAAGCCACTTGGTTTTGGTACCTTGGAAAAGACACTTCACCTTCCTCGCCCAGATCTGGTGTTCTGTAGGCCCTGTGGTGCTAGTCTACAGCAGCTTCACTTCTGTCAGTGTGCCCCTGGGCAGCTGTGGCTAAAATGTAGCTTGCCACCTTGAATGGGTGCATGATTGAATGGAATGTAAAGCGCTGTAGAGTGCCATGACTCAAAAAGGTGCTTTGTTAGGACAGGAAATCAAAGTATTGAAGCAATTTTTAAACATTAAATAGACAATAAGTAAGTTTCACTGAAAAATATGTTTAGAATAACTTTTTTATTGAACTGTTTTAAGAGTACATTGAGTACAGCAGACTGGCACCTCAGTAGTTCAGCACTTATGCATCTATGAGCCTGTTGCCCTTTGCAGGATTTTTCAACTTATCTCAAACAGCAATGGCAACTCCATGTAGGGTGAAAGAAGTAAAAAATAAATAAACTTGTTAACTATGAGCGCGAGCTACGAGAACAAGCAGAGGAGTCCTGCAGTTTTGGCCACAGGTGGTAGTATCATTATAAGACTACGTAATGCCTTTTCAATGAAAATTACATATGATTTTATTCAGTTTTAAAAATAATTAGATTTGATCTGTTTTGGTAGTGTGTAGCACATACATAGTGTGTTAAATGTGTTTTTATAATTAAGGGACCTGAAATCAATAAACAAAACACATTGAAATATTTTCAATTATTTCTCAGTTGGGTAATAATCCTACATCATAATAATTTCTTCATATTTTGTGTCTCTTTGTGCCTATCATTTAGATTTTTCATCTTTTTTTGCTCTGATCAGTTTAAGAATGTATCTATTATAATATTAAGTTTCATGTAAGAATGCGCTTACATTTTTTCCTAGTAGGATCAGCTGTTGCTGCTCGGTCGATATCTGTATTTATTTTACAGTGGATTCAAGGTCAGACAGAGTAAATCAGGCATGTGACCTTTCACACACTTGGAGGGAAGCTGCATTATCAAAAAAGTCAAAGTCCACTCAATTCTCATCTGCGTGTCTGCATGAGCTGATTGGATCAGACCTCACCTGATTCAGACAAAGTTTATACCATGTCACAGAATTAAAAAAAGAAAGCACTCGTCAGAATCAACTGCCATCATGTTTTTATTATTTAGCCACATGTTTGCAAAAACATAGGTTCATCCATGAATCAGCAATAATACAGGTGTACAGGGTAGAGGGGCATTTGGGAAAGTTTTAACAGGAATTATTTATGATTTATTTCGCTCACCACAATTCTGTATGGTCAGATTTAGGTGGTTTTACAGTGAAGCATCATGCAGAAGCTTTAATCTGCTTTTTTAATTTCTCCTGCAGAAACAGACTGCTAGCACATGCATGCAGGAAAGTGAGCTGCAAGGACCCAAAAAACTTGTTTGATCTTTTCTGAAATGTGTAATTTAAAAGGATCCATGACTAGTTGTCACAATAGATCTTATTGTCGAAATATTAATTTTCAATACTGTGAGCTGCTCAGTTTTGATAAATCTAAATCAAATATTGTCACATGTTATGCTGCAATGCATTCTGGATAAATTACCTATGCCAGGTCCTGTAGTGATAAAACAGCAATGAAGTAAAAAAAAAAAAAAAAAACTTTTCAGATTGAAAGGGATCATCTTGAAATTTATGGCAATGTAGAAAACACAAAAGATGAAGAAGATAATAAGGACCAAACAGAGGAATAGGAGAGAGTCGGCTGAAGAAGCTGGTGTTTGTACAGCTGCTGTTAGGAGATGCTATCTCAGATGGAGATTTACGTAAGCCAAAAAGAGCTCCAGTTTACAACTAAGTAGGGCTGCAAACCGTCCCTTGAAAAATGGAATCGTTCCATATTTAGAAATAGAAGTACCTGTCAAGTATTTAGTGGAAACGGAAAGCACTTTGTCCTGTATTACTGTGAGATTAAAAAAAAAGTCAGTAAAAAGCTAATGGAAAATGAAGAACAAGGGCACGTTGGATACAAAACTTACGGTAAAATTGTTCCCGGGCCCTGTCCTGCGTTGTGACCAATGAGCTGACAACATATATGTAGTGATCCAGAATACCCTCCTCCCATTGGTTAAGCCAAGTGTTGCTCACGGAGAAGATAGTGGGAGACGACAGAGCAGCATGGGGGATGAACGTAGACATTTAAATGCTGACGCTGCTTTTTGGGGGCCAGATATACATCTAGGTCGCCTTAGATTTTATTTTGTTAAAAAGACCTAAATGACGTATTCCCTCTCCAAAAATAGTAAACGTACTAAAATATAATGTATTTCCTGAGAAAATAAATGCCATAAAGTCCTTTCTGTTTAATCACTCGTCTCTGCCAGATCTGTATCAGAAATGGGATCCTGCGCTACTTCCGGTGGCTAATTTTTCAGCTTTGGATTTAAACATCAATCTAGTCTTTTTGAGTTTTATGTTTTCCTTTCGTGGAGAAAATGTAAAAAAAATTGTCTCACAAAAGTCATAAACACTTTTTAAAGATGTGTATTAGCATTCTTTATAGAGTTAAGGATAGAAATAAGTAATTTTAGTACCATATTTAAATTATTTATGGACATCTGGATGTATATCTCTTTGCGTATGCGCAGGACGGATCGTGCTTCCGGGACGGATCGGGTAGTGACAGTGTGTTCAATTTCAGAAGGACCCGGTCTACCTGGACTGGGTCCATCGATGTCCGTGAAAATAAGAGGCCAAAAGAATTTAGGCTATGGATTTAATGAGGTCCAGCCTTCACCTTTCCACTGTAAACTCTGTCGCCTAGCAACCGTGACAGTTGACACACAAAGCAGGCAAAGAATGGATACCCAATTTCTCACTACCTTCTGGGTCACCACACTGAAGAGATATTGTAATCTGTGCTTAAATGTTAGCCAAACTCATTTGCACAGAGACAGATAAAACTTTACAATACACCAAACATAACCCCCACATATCTGACTGACTAACAAAGTATTTTCATTAATTTAGGACAGAACTATTCAGTTGTAGCATATTAAACTGCAGTTACAATATTCACAATTTTTTGGCGACATTTCCCTTTTTTGTCTGATCATAGAGCAGCCGGCTTGATTGGACTCGCAATGAATCATGGGAAACCCAAGGCTATGTAGGACACACCAGACCCATCCTTCAAAAAGAAGGCTGCATTTGTTGGCCGCATAACGAGGAGTCTTCCAATCCTAACAGGCCTCGGCGCCATGCTATGACGTAACCTACCTTGGGAGGTTCCAGCCGGTGAGTCCGAACTCAGCATATGAATGAAAAATATAACTAACACAGGATAATTTAGAGATAACTATGAGTTTTCACATTTCATAAATGGCAAATTTTAAGTTAATAGGAAAATTACATTATATTTAGGCCAACATGTACAACTAGTCTTGGATCCATTTATCATAATTGAGATGCATGGTCATTTGGCACAATAGCACAAATAAAATACAAAAATCTTTTGTTTGTTTTGTTTTGGATGATGCACAGACCAGAATAACATCACACATCAACTAACACAATGTGATTAGATATATCAGGAAAGCTGACCTCTTCACCCAGCAATGACGTGGTCACTGGAATAGTATGATGGGGTGAACAAAGGACAGACGGACAACCGGGAATTCCCTCCTTTGAGCCTGAAGATCTGTGCAAACTTCAATACGTTCTTGTCTGATAACAGTGATAACAAAAACTTTATCTTCCCCTTGAATTATGATAAACGCTCAGTTCAGCGGCTCATTTATCATATTATGCAGGATATGATATGATAGGTTTCCTGGATTAGTTTAGGAGGTGTGGGTGTGCAGGTAGGGGGTTACTTTAGATCGAGATCCATGTTGGTCACAACAAATTTAAAATTCACATTGTACTTCTAGAAAGAAAAACATAAACAAAATGCAAAGGAGTTGTTCAACCTTAATGAAATGAAAAACAATATTGGGTAGGGACATCCTAAATTAGCACAGAAGACAATTGAATAATTTAAGGATAATTTAATCCTCAAACTGGACGGTGTTGTCGTTAAGCAGAACATGCCAGCGCTCTATTTTCTTGTCTTTATTCTTGAGGCATTCGTACCAGTGTTTCAAACACTCTCCTTTAGCCTGGATGCCCAACTGACAGCCCCCTAAAGAAAGAAAGACAAATTATTTTCAAACCATCCATCCATTTTTTTTCACACTTTATCCCAGCTGGGGTCACGAGGGATGCTGGTGCCTATCTCCAGCTGACTATGGGTTAGAGGCGGGGTCAACCCTGGACAGGTTGCCAGTCCATCGCTGGGCAACTCAGAGACAAACAGGACAAATAACCATTCACACTCACACCTAAGAATTTAGAGAAGCCAATTAACCTAACAGTCATGTTTTTGGACTGTGGGAGGAAGCCGGAGTACCTGGAGAGAACCCATGCATGCTCAGAGAGAACATCCAAACTCCATGCAGAAAGACCCCGGGCCGGGAATAAAACCCGGTGTAGGTACCAAATCTGCTTGAGTGGTCAGATCTGCTCGGGTCCTTTGCATGCTATAGTTGGTACCCTACATGATTGGCTGAACGTTGCCACATGATGTAAAACATGGTGGTTGCTCAGACAACGATAATAACATCATCTAGCGTCCGTTAGCATGTCTACCGACCGATGAAGTTCTACCTGTTTGATAAAAAACTGAAAAAAATATCTGTTTATGGTGAACAAAGTAACTGCAAGACCGTGGTGTAAAGGGGGAAAGTTGGGTAGCACTAGCTAACAGGTTAGCTGCTTTTAGCTCGGTCAGTTAGCCATATTAAACTACACTAACTTTGAATTTGTATCAACAACAACCATTCGTTTTCTACTACTGTTGTTTTCTTCATCTAAAATGTCTATAAAAGTAATTTTTTAGGATGTTCCATTTGTGGTTCCCTGTCCTCAGATCTTAATAAAAAGAATAAAAATACACTGAGACTTTTTGTGTCACCTTGTTAAATGGCAGAGCTTAGTCTTAGAAAGCAGTACTTTCCTTCAAGACTGACGATTGTTTTCTACTTTCGGCTACTTTAGATCGCCAATGAAATGTAAAATAATAGTAAATATAGATAACAATATGTTGAAAGAGATTTGACTCTTAAGAAACGGGTGCAATATAGTTTGTCTGAGTGGAGTTGCCATATGTTAATGTCATAAGAAGGGGCGGGGCCCCGAGCAGATCTGGTACCTACAGTGGAACCCTTTGCTGCAAGGCAAGGCCACTGAGCGACTGAGTAGCCTATATTTGCAAACCATTTAACATTTTTATTTGTCTTTCCAATTTCACACAATCCAACTAGATCTATCCTCTATATTTAACCCACTCCATGAGTAGTGGGTTACCCCTATGCAGCCCCACAGAAAGCCGTCCGGCTGAAATTTGAACTAGCAAACTTGCAGCCTTCTCAGAACATGAGCTCCCTACTTTAACCACCAGACCAAAGCATGGTAGTGAAAAGGGACTAAAAATTTTTTTTTCTTCCTGTCATTTAAGCAAAGCGCATTGTCACTAATGGCCTTGTGTGTACATTTTCCCGTTTAGGTTTCAGTGGTGCCTTTCATACACCTGTTCAGAGCATTATAAAGCTGGAACATGTAGTGATCAAAGAAGCAAGCCATTCAGATAATGGACTTGTGTCTGTACTTGTCCTGTTAGATAGTGCCACATTTCATACCATCAATAAAGGTCAGTAATTTCTTACAGAGGAACGGACACGGAGTAAGAATGGGGGAAACAGCACCAGGCTGCTTTAGATAACATTCCTCTGACACATTACACTTAGTTTAGCTGGAATGTTTCTCATGCAGTGGTTTTACTTTGGATAGGGGTGTTCAGATACTTTTTTATTTCTGGTATAATACTTTTAATTAATTAATATTGTAGAATGTTAGAAAACTGTTAAACCTGCTAAACTCTTGGCCCATTCTCCATAGTGTGCAAGATAAGTAAAATATATGTGAAAGATATGTGAAATGTTTATGAATAAGTGTATTTTCCCTTGATTTGAGCTACTAAGTAAGACCATTTGCCAATTAAATGAGATCATTTATATTTTAAATGATAATTCCAAGTGTATAATATCTACTTATTTTAATATAAAATACAAATTTCATGGGCAGATAATCTTATTTACCTGCTCAATGTAAGAGCAAATATTTTTTTTTTTTAAGAAATTCTGCTTACTGTGAGATTATATTGATCTTATACAAAGTAAATACAGGGCAAGTATTGCTGATATTGAGATCAATACCTATATTTTTTAATGTCTAATTTTAAAATCTGACTTCTGATTTGTAAATGTTTTTGTGGTTTTACGTTTGTCCAACATATGTACTTGTTTGATAAAATTATGCTTTTCTACATTTGCTCTACTCTGTGCGTATTTCCTGTTTGGTATTGCACCTTCTTGTTTTGATAGTATTACCGACATTGGGGAAAACGACTCGTAAAGCTGGACCAGCTAGAAGAGCGAGGTGCGTGAGAACGCTGGGACCCTTTCTCCACCTGGATTCCCGCTCTTTTTCGCCCTCATGTCCTTCCGTTGTTGCACAAACTTGCCCCCACTTCCTCACCGCCTTGGCCGTATCTAGACCCACAGCTAGTTCCTGATTGTCCCTCTCGCGTTGAGGCGTCGAATAAAATAGCACAGACCATGCTTCAGTATTGGGCATAAATGAAAAATATCTGCGTCATACCTGCGAAAAGCTCACTGCAACACACTGCTGCGGGAGGATAACCAGCCCTTTAGCCCCCTCTGTTGTTCTCATGTGGATGTAATTCATAAGCTATGCAAAAAGTAGTTCTACTTTAAACCAGAGGGGGGCAGCACTGATAACATCAGGCATAATAACCTACTTTGACACTTTAAACTTAGTATATTAACAACAAATTAACAACAAAACACAGAGATTAATTATTTAAATCAGAATACTACATATAAAGAGGACTAATATAGAATAAGTTTTTTTTTATGTTTTATGGGGGAGAGTTTTTCTCTCCAGTAATCAAGGAGTATTTTACATAATTAAAGATAAGGAAGAACTACTCCACCGATTTAATGTATATAATATGTAGAACCATAGGTTTATATAAACAGCACCAATGTATAAATAGCTTTATTAGCAAGGGCCTCATGAAAATTTGTTGTCTTCACTTATTCGACTTATTTGAAAAAAATAAACCTCTTGCCTATTCATTTTCCTGTTGGTTCATTATGATCAGTATAAATTAAGATCAGTGCCTGGATATTTCAAGAATTAAATTTTTAAACTAAGATCTGGACTTACCAATGAAGTCGTTGGATTTTCCCATGTCATAGTCCCAGACTGATACATCCAGAGTTTTCTTGGCGAGCTCGCCATGCTTAATTTCATAGCTGAACTCCTGAAAAACGGCGACGAAACAAGAGTGAGTTACATAAGCTGTGAGTGAAACCAAGGAGAGAGCAGTCAGTGGCGACTGACCTCATTAAACTCTGGGTTGAGGGTCTTCTTTTTTATCTGCGTCTTGTTTTTGGCTTTCTTTCCCATATCTGGCCTCAGACATCTGCAGCACAAAGAAAAACACTGAACATATCAGTTCATCTTCTTGTTGTTTGGATTGATCAATCCGACTATTGAGAAAATAAGATTAAAAATAACAAAACTTGGGTAGATAAAGGAGAACATACATTTTAACAAAGGGATCTGAGTATCCGTTGGAGTCCATAGCAGCCAGATGAGCACAGCGGATCACGCCCACTATCAGACGGCTCTGCTGGCTGTTAAACATCAGTGATATCAGGATGCGTCCCCTTTCCTCTGAGTCCTCACCTTCGTTCAGCTGCAAAAAGACATAAGCATTAAACATTCAGTAAATTAATGCATAAGCCCTTCAAATAAACACACTTTCTTTGCTTTTGTCTTTAGCCCCTATCTATATAGATTATCTGCTATTATTCTCTAATGGAAAAGAGCATACATCTCCAGTGTACGGAGTACGTTTTGCTCCTTTATCGTTGCAAGCAAAGAACAAGTTTTGTTAACAGAAATTTGAAGGAAAAAAATCCAAAAAGTAAACTTTTAAAAACATTTAATAAAATTTAACAAAATAAAATTTCTGATTATTTAGTTTTTTTTCACTGTTTTGCTTGATATTTCATTATTTGTATTTGTTTTACACATTTTAGATTTTTAAATTTCTGCTTTTCTGAGTTTTGTGAGATTGAGTTTTATGTATTTCATTGTTTTTAAATGCGTTTTCCAGATTCTTTTGACTTCTGGGGGCGGGTTTTTACTTGAAGTAAGGAGCAAAAATGCATTTTTGTTGGACTGCTGGACATTATCAACAACATTACTGGCCACTGCAGATTTGTATTGAGCTTAAAGGAAGCAACGATTCAGTTTTAAAATGTTTTAAATTGAAGTGTGGAAAAAGTTAAATTAGAAAAAAATTAAATATTGAGAAACCGAAACATGGAAAGAAAAAAAAAAAGTAAACAGCAAAGTCACTCTCAAAACCTAATTTTTTTCTGTTAAGAAGTTTTTCAAACTCTCATTTCTTGATTGCATCTTTTTTTCAAATTTCAATAAAAAAAGAAAGTTAATTGTCTGCAACAGTAATGGAACTAAATTAATTCCATACAATTCCTTAAAGTAAAAATGATCGCTTTTCTTTACTAAAAAAAAAAAAAATACACATAACAGAGCTATTACTTTAAAGCTACCTTCACTTCAATGGCCTTATTTTAATTCCCAGGTTTCTTTGTATTTAGCTCAATTCTTGTTTTGATCAACTCCAACCAGCTGCCCTGTGTCCGCAGAAGAAAAGCATCCCCTTTGGCAAGATTCCAAAAAAGTAAAAAAAAACAATCCACTGGGCTTTGTTTCCATGTTTGAAAACTTTTCGCTTCCCATCCAGGAAGCTTTCTTTGAATTGAAAAACCTTCCTGGATGGGAAGCAAAACGTCTTCAAACTTGGAAACAAAGTCCAGTGGATTGTTTTTTTTAAACTTTTTTTTAAATGACTATGACCTGGATGACTGAGAATCTTCACCAGCACTTTGGCCAGATGCCACCAACTGCTTTTCAATGGGGATGGTGTGTTAATGCTTGACCTATCTGCAAGGCTCCTGCAGCGAAATAATGTAATTTTGGCAGAGACATCAAAAAAAAATTATCCATGCAGACATTTCAGCTTGGAAAAAAAAAAGTGGGTGAGTGAAAGGTGCCACACGTGACTGTATAAACATTTACAGTCTTATGATTCTGCCTAGAAATATCACTGCAATATGGCCCATACAGTATACAGGCTGTTACAGGTGAGCTGAGCTTTGCTGAATGTTTCTTCGCTCTCTTGTAACTGTCTGCATACTTTCAAAAATGACAAAATAAACTAGAATAAAATAAAATACATTAGAGCCTAAAAATAATCTTAAAAAACAACAACTATTGGATAGAAAAGAAGAGGCTTTGAAAATGTTGGATCTCTGCTGCTCTACTTGAGTTGCCTTTTCGATGCTTCTTTGAGAAATTAGTGTCTTACAAAGCTTTGTCATTTTGTATATACAGAGTGTTTACAAAACAAATCTTCATTTTGTACAGCTTTCAGACAGTAAATGAACATTTCTATTCAATAAAGTGCAGCAAATGTAAACAGTGTGGAAAAAAAAACATGGTGCAAAACGCATTGATATGGAAGTTGTGGCAAAGCTTCATGCCTGAAGCTGTGGCACACAGCTGTGGTAGAATGAAAACCTCGGGTATTATGTGATGAACTCACTGCCCTTTAAACTTCTCTGACCTGTCTGCTCTGTTCTTTGTGATGCTGTTTGCCTGCTAATGTTCTCTGACAGTCCTCTGAGATTTAATGGTACATAAGTTGAGTGATTTGCGTTTTTCTGGAGGCGATAATAAAACAGTTTTATAAATTCCACTTCATAATTATTGAAGGATTCCAAATAACGGGCACTTAACTGCAATATTGTTTTGCATATGCAATAAGTGGGTGTGTTGTAGGTGATCTACAGTGATTGTTGTGCAAATACTACAGACCTTTAAACTAATTTTTACATTACTTACTCATTAAAATAAGCACATTGTGTGTTTAACTGGCACTCTGAGAGTGGCTACTAAAGAAGGATGAGGTTCAAAGCCATAGAGAATAAATAATAATGATTATAATAAATAATATTCATAGAGCACTTTGCTATAGTAGCATAGTATCTTAAAGTGCTTGAACAAAAGAAACATAAATAAATTGTGAAAATTGTGTTAAAGTTAAATATTAAAAACATAAAACTTGATACTGCACATCCCTCCCCGACAGTGAAGCGCCATTCAGATAGTTAGCATGAGCTTAAAATGTGGCTGTCAAGTCTCTCATTTCAACCAACCTCTCTTAGTAACCATCTCCCATAAATTTTCCCCATTATTGTATTCTAAAATTCTGCAGAGAAAAAAGGGGGGATAAGCTATGTATGCTGCATATCGAAGTGCTGCTGTATCAGGGCTGCCAAAAAATGTCCAGTTTGCATGTGTTTGTATATAACAGGGTTTGTGCGCATGTAAATTACAGGTGCTACAGACATTGGACTGAGCTTCTGTGTTGAGGGTTGTACAAAAGGAAGTTAGTTACTACTGCAAGGAAAACAGCTTGTTACTGTTGTCTTAAAGCTGTGTACTGATGGGTATTTAGAACGTAATGGATCATGTCAGAAGCATGCAGAAAGTTTTTGTGGTTATTTTATCATATTGGCAATTATCAAATGAACTGGACAATGAATCCTTAAATAGGTCGTATTTAGAACTTGGGATTTGCGATGGAAATTCTGATCACTTTTATTGTAATTTTTCAGTTGGTTTAATTTGTTTATTTCGGATTTGTTGTGCACATGTCTTTAAATATATGGATACTGGAGATTGACTGGGATGTCGTAAAATTTCCCTTATTGTCATATCCAAAACTTGACAGGTGTGGCTTGAACCAATATGTTGCAAAACAAGATAAGCCCATAATGACTTAATAAAATTAATATTATTAAATATGGGGAGGGGGAAAAAATCCCTGTTCCCTCAAGTTAAAGATGCGCTAAAACTCAGAATTTTTTTTTTTCTTTTTAATTTCAACTTTACCACCACTATATTAGTACATCTGGTATCATATTCCGTCAGCAGGTGGCAGGTTTTCACCATTTCCAAATATACATGTTCAGTTAAACTATGTTAAAGCAGTTCTTGGACATTATCCAATTAAATGCTGGGATTAAACATAATAATATATAAGAGCTAAAGGGAGATGTTATCAGAACTTTGACTTAGAAGCAGGAACTAAAATAATGATAAATGTAGTTTTTGTTGAGTGGTAATCTCTACTCAAAGCTGTGGTGGGGTTTCAATAGGCATTTCAGACAACTGCTTTGGGTGCTGAATGTTAGAACACCTGTCAGAATCTGCAATAACAATAATAATAGTAAAAATAACAAGCAGTCAGAACTATTATGCTACCCGTGTGTAAGTTAACTCTGGCTATAACAGAGTTGGTTAACCAGTGAAACAATGGTGAAAAGAAATAATTGTGTTTGACTTACATCATCCTCGTAAAGTGCCATTCCACGAATTGATCCTCCAACAGCCTTCTTCACCTGTAAATGAACAAAGTCAATTAACATAATAATAACAATAATGAAACAAATTCTTATCAATAAATGCTAATAAATGCTTCTGCTGTCCACCTCACACACATCATTTTTATTATCTGAGAAATGAAGCTGTTATACTGCTAAAGGCTTTAGCTGCTGGAGGACATAGGGACCACTTTTCATTCTTCGGTTTCATTCTGTTGGTTTATTGTATTATGCTTTTATCTGGCCTGGTTCTGTTAGGCTGTGACGACATCCTGGATTGAAACATTAAGTTGTCTCAACAACTTCAATTCTAGATGATAGAGCTGGTTGTTTTCAGTGTTTACCCCTGAAAAATACGGTTAGCTGACAATTTTTTTGTTGTTTCAGACAAATCTAAAACAACAAAAAACTGTTTCTCTCGTAGACATAGCTATGGGCTCAGCTTTAGTGTGACTAACTGTACGCACTCTCTTTCATCTCTTTGACATGAAAACTGGCTCAGAGTTAATCTGCTTAATGATTTCTTTCCTAGACAGAACCACCTGTGGAGCTAGTTTACTGTTACATAGTAACATAGACTAACATAGAAAATATTAATATATCAGTACTTTTATGTTTTTCTTTTATATGCGTTTCTGTTTCACACCAGTTGCCCTCAGCAGAGGGCTGTTCATGCTGAGCCTAGCTCTGCTGCAGGTTTCATACTGTTAAAAGGGAGTTTTCCTCTCCACTGTCGCAGCATGCATGCTCGGTGTGATTAATCTGGTTGAATTATCTCTGTAAAGTGCCACAAGATGGCATCTGTTGTGAATTGGTGCTATATAAACTTAATAAAAATTTTTTCCGCGACTGTCAAGTAAGAAGATTATGCAGAAGCTGCCTTTATCTTATTCATCCATTGAAGGATAAAAGGACTACCTGTTTTTATCCACATAAAATATGGTTTTGCTTCGAATTTTATATTGTTTGTTGTTGTTGTTTTTTTTACACAAATTATTAGATTACTTATGCATGTTTAGTTTTGGGAATATGACAATAGTAGAAACCGATACACAATGCAAGTGCAAATTCTGACGCATCAGGGTCATGGCAACCACATAGAAGGCATAAATAGGAGGCAACCGGACCCTTGCTCTGTTTTGCCTAATATGTTATGTCAGATATCCAGGAGTCTGTCAAACCTGCCGGCTCGCCCCGCTCACTCATTCTAATATCTACTGTGTGCGGTCCAATAGATGACTCAACACACCCACTGGAATAATACTTGCATTTTGACTCACATCACCCATTAGAACACAAATATCTTGTTGTCAGGGCTGACAACTTACTCTCAAACAAAAAGAACACAAACATATCAGGAAATTACTCCAAGCCTTTGTTTACCCAAACTATGCATTTGTTGAGTTGGCCAAAAATTAAAAGTCAGAAAAAACAACGCTGAGAAACTTTGCAACCTCTATAAAATATTTTCAGAACTTTTGTGATTACAAGTGGACTCACGCCTAATTGAATTACACCACTGTCAGAGAGGCTCTGTATTGCTTTCACCAGCACTAAGCTACTTTGAGGAGGGTGGCAGTAACCCTGCAAAATGTGCAGACTGCTTTACGGCGTACGTCACTTTCCTCATTCATTATTGGGATAGAAGTAGATACCATGTTGTCTCCGCCAAGTGACGTCAATTGTTTACCTCGGGCGCGGTACACTACGCCTTTTCCATCAAAAATGGCGTCTTAGCAACAAATGTCACGTGACTGGCGGAGACCGATTTTCCTAAATCTGTCCCTGTTTTCAGGCTTATGTTAACTGTAATGACTTATCTTGGAAAAGCTGCTATGTAAACGGGCCTTTAGTCCTTCGTTTAGCTATGCTGCGGTTGTTTACACTACGCCTTTTCCACCTAAAATGGCGTCTTAGCAACAAATGTCACGTGACTGGCGGAGACCGATACCTAATATTTGTGCAAATTGTACATGGTTGATATTCATGCAAAGCTGGGATCTATGAGTGTTTACTGTGAAATTATCTAACATAGCATTATATTTATATGTTTTAAGGCTCTTAACTTGTCAGCATATCAGTCTCATGAGTAAGGTGAAGTGTGTGTGGGTGTGTGTCTAACAAAAGTTAAACGCTTCTTATTTTCAACATCATCATATGACGTTGTTTCACCACAACTAGATTCATTACCTCATCTCTATAAATTTTTCACATAGCCACTTGAAACAGAAATGTAGTTCAGTCCAACTGCAGGCGACCAGGAGATCTGAATTTTACCACGCTATACGATGCACCTCATGGGAAATGCTGTCTTCCTTCAGGCAAAACAATACAGCTTTTGTCCACTGGGCGGAGCCAAAATCAAGCAAAACAGAAAGCTCTTTAGCACTGCTTTAATAGATAAAACAGAATTGCCAAAACAAATGTATGAGTCAGGAGTTTCTGAGGAACACAGGAGGATTTTCTCTGAACATAAATACCAGTGAATTTGAAACCTGACAACAATATCAGAATAAACCTGGTTTATCCTGAAGAGCCAATGCTTATTCAGTCCAGCCAGGGGCGGATTAAGAAATTTTGGCCCCCTGGGCCTGACATGGTCTTGGCCCCTCAACCCCCCGCGCGTGCGGGCACACACACGCACGCACTATGCAAGAAATACTGTATACTGTGAACAGACATGCACACTGTCCTGTACAGAAGAGTGCACATACTGCACACACAATATTAGGTATACCACACAGACACTGACAAGCACAGGTTTCACACAGACACAGGGGGAGGGGATAAATGGCCTAAAAATAAACATTTTGGAAAATGATTATGCCCACTTCAGTGATGGTGCATTGGGTCATTTGAGAGATATTATGTATTGGAAGTTGGTAGCTATCATGAAATAAACCCCCCACCCCACCCAAAAAACTAAATCGGACATGATTTTTGCCCCCTTTTCCTCCCTTCTATCATTAAAAATAAAATAATATCTTAGGAAAACACTTTGGCATAATGGCAGCTGTGCAGCAAATTGAGGCTCAAAGTCTGTATCTATTTGTGGTTAAGCTTGAGTAGAAGGAGAAAGGTAAAATGATAACATGCATCGGAGAGCACCACAAAGAAAGGTGTAGGCCAGTTCATGGTACAAGGGCTGCATGCAGGTCAAGATAGTCCATTTCCAAGAATGCTATAGTGGCTGGACAGGCACTGGACATGTCCTGAACTCAGTGTCAGACGTGGCTGCCGAATACTTGGATGAAGTGAAGCAGCTGACAGATCTCATGCTGCCCCATCTGAAGACTGTCCTGGCCAGGCAGAGGATGGATGAGGAGACCTTCCCAATGGACCCTGTCAGTGAACAGGCTAGTAACATTGATGGCACCCCTGTGCACAACATTGGGATGGAGAGACAATGTGGCAAGGTGGACTACAAACTGAAGAAGTTGGGCACACTGAACGCAGTCAATAGGTCAATAATTTTACAGAAGTGCCAGGAGCTTCAGAGGTTTCAAGGCAGCAGCACAAGCAAAAAGGGAGGTTGAACTCAACTGGAGTAAATTCATGAAGGCAAAATTCGAGAGTAGGGCAGATGAGAAACAAGAGATGGCTCAAAGAAAGGAGAGTAAGAGACTAGACATGCTGGACACACTGAAATCTTTTTATGGCCCCTTCACGATAGTGGGGAAGTTGAAAAGTTCCTTGTGGATGAAAGTCTGCACAAGAATGCAAAGCTGCAGAGAATGAAGCTTGAGGTTCAGTTTGCCAGAGAAAGCACCAAGCTTCTGCCTAAAGTCAATCCTATCTTCACAATCCAGGTGACACTTCCCAGAAATGGCGAAAGTGCAATTCTCCAAGTCATAATGGATACTTAGAATTTTATGGTGGTGGTAAGTATTCATGAAAACAGGTAGCCTAACATTAGTGAATGGGTGAATTCTGGAAATAACCTAAAAATCTTACACAGTGCACCTTTAAGCAAGAGGTTTCTTTCGTGCTTTCAATTTTGCAAAATCATCCACCACATCATTGAAGTCCAACTCTCTTGTCAGCTCACTCTCAATTGCCATTAGAGATAACGCATTTAATCTTTTCTGAGTCATTCTTGTGCGCAGCTCATTTTTTACTCTTGACAAAAGAGAGAATGAGCGTTCTCCCTCACAGTTACTGACCGGTAGAGTGAGAAAAATCTGTAGCGCAATGTATGTATTAGGAAACGTAGGCTGTAGTCCAAAATGTATTATTGTTTTGAGCAGTCCTGAAGGGATCCTCTCCTCATCAGTGTTGTTGAGCTGTATAAAAGATTTGAACTGTATAAGCTCCTGTCCAAGACTTTCATTGAGGTCAGATGGGTATGATTCAGTGAGAATCTTGGCCTTGTGAAGGACTGAAGCATTGGACTCTGTATCCAAAGAGAAAAGGACACTGAACAAATTGTTCAGATGTTTGTAGGCCTCCAGACGGTGATTAAGGCTTGAACTCAGTTGATCAATAGAGGCAATAAATGTCTCTATTTGAAACAGTTGCCTTCCCTCAAGCACAACATCTGGGGATGCTGATTCATCAGCAAACTATTTACGTTTCCTCGTCCGTTCAGCCCTGTAAGATGGGGTGCCACCAAACATGTTTAAGGCTTTCTGCTCAAAATGATCAAGTAGATCTCTTTGGGAGAGAACAAAGGTGCGCAGAGATTCCAGCAATCTAACTGCTGTACCAAGGTCCATGTCTGCTTTTTGAAGTTGCAGACTTGTGGCCTGAAATCTGGACAGAACAGTGTCCCAAAAGCCTGCCATGAAGGCCATCTCAAGTGAATCCAGCTTCCGCACTAGACTGTCAGCTTCAGTTCGTGTGTCTCGTTTCTCTGTGTCATCAGTGGAAATAACCTGTAGTGCTGCTTTTATTTTACTGTAGTTCTGCCACAGTGCTCTGGTAGATTCTGCACGGCAACTCCAACGCGTGTTGGATAAAGCTTTAAGTGTGAGATCTATGTTGGAATTGCCAAATACCCTGTCCCATCGGTGTGTGGATGCAGTTGTGAAGTTGTAAATAGACTGAATCAAGTCAAAATACTTAGAGACTTCATTTCCACATCTGTCAATGCTGTTGACTCCCACCAAATTCAAAGAGTGAGCTGCACATGGAATATAGTGTATTAATGGGTTGCTTTTCTTTAAGTGAGCCTGCAACCCATTATACCTCCCTGACATGTTGCTGGCATTATCATAAGCCTGCCCCCTGCAATTTGACAGCTCTAACCCTAGATTTTCCAACACAGACATGACACAGTTAGCCAAACTTTCACCTGTATGGCTAGTAATGGGCTCAAAACCCACAAAGCGTTCAACAACACTGCCCTCTTTGCTAACAAAACGGAATATGAATGTCAATTGGTCCACATGAGATAAATCTGGGGTTGAATCCACAATGATAGAGTAGTATTTGCTTGCTTGCAGTTCATCTGCTATAGCCTGTTTGGTTTTTGCACCCATCAATTCAATGAATTCCTCACAAATGGTGGAGGACAGATATGAGGTATTACCTCGACCCATCTGCCCAAACTTTCTGATGTGATCCTTTAGAAAGGGATCAAATTCAGCCAGGACCTCCAGAATACCAAGGTAGTTCCCATTGAGAGGAGACCCTAACGATTCATTTTTACCCCTAAATGCAAGGCCCCTTTCTGCAAGGAATTTAATGACTGCAACAACTCTTTGTAACACCTGCCTCCAATAGCTGCTCTCTGCCTGAAACTGTTTGAACAGGTCTGCATCAACTGTGGCACCTTTGGCGCGGTTCAAGACTGCTTGCATGCAGGTTATGTGCTCAGCACTTCACTCATGTTCACCAAATCTTTCTGAGTGTTTCCAATCACAATAGCCTGTCACAAAAGAATGCGTTTTTGGAGAAAACAGTTTGCATGCAAAGCAGTAAACATTACCAGTAGAGGGAGAGTACATCAGCCACTCTCTTTGTACTCGTTGTCCATTGGGCAAGTGTGAAGTAAAATGTTCATTGTTTAGGCATCGGGTTTTGCCTCCTAGCCCACTGTTCCTCACAGAAGCTGGATAATGGCTGTGACGGTTGTGAAATGATTTTGCACCTCTTTGAATAAGAACTTCCTTCATTGACTCAGTGAGGGTCTCAGCCCATTTAGCGGGATCACTAGGTAGAGTTGTCACTGTAGATGGTGTTGAAGAAAGATTCAGCTCATTTTCTATGCTGTCCAGAGGTGCAGTGACCTCACATTCATCCGAGCAACTGGCTACTGCTGAATTGGTTGAATCATAAGCATCAGAAGCATTTGGTTCAGTGTCTACACTTGTAGTGGTCTCAGGATCTTGGGAGCTACATGCTAGCTCAGGTGCATTGCTAACCTTAGCTGAATTTGCAGTAGCATTTATAGAATTGCTTTCAGCAGATGTCTTTGTACTGAAGAAGCTGGAGATATTTGGAACACTCTCAAGTAAAACTGATTCCTTTTTTTTCTTTTCTTGCTGAATTTTTTTTCTAGCTCCTCCACTTAAACGTTTATGATCCATATTTCCCTTCTTTCTTTGCACATTGGCTCTTTGCCTATCACAACAGATAAACCAACTATGTGTGTGTGTGTGTGTGTGTGTGAGTTTGTTTGTGTGTTTATGATCGGTGCTGCTTCCTTCAAGTGTGTGAGGTGATTTAGAAAACTAGCAACCCAGCATCAACACTCCAAAGCAGAGAATAACAGCTTACTAGCATAGACAATTGAGAGAAGAGAATCAACTGATTCGTCTGATAGACAGCAGGAGAGCAGAGTGGTCAGTGATGATCGAATCAAGAAAATGTCTAAATGGCAAGGGAACAGACTGATTTGTACTGAGGAGAAAGAGAGAGAGAGCCAATTACAGTGAAATATATTCCAAAAGAGCCAAGTGACTAGCTGAAGGCAGGGACAAATGCCTTGGAGTGACCAACAAGAGTGCAAAGTACCAAATGGCAAAATGTGGGAAGACCAACAGGCAGATCTGCTTTTACCACTTATCTTCACAACCAAAAAGTCGCTAAATGATGTTTTTAGTCGCTAGCCAGGTATGGCCAAAAGACACGAAATCTAGCGGCAAAGTCGGTCAATCACACTGACAGTGAAACAAATATTTTGAAAAGATAATAATTGTACAACTTTGTGCACTTTTTTCTTCTATCTAAATATTTTCACAAAGGACACCAAAATGTTGCTATCTGCAGGCAGCTTGCTAGCTATGATGGCAGCAACGATGTCTGCCAGACAGGAGAGAGTGGTCAGTGACGATCGAATTGAGAAAATGACAAAATGGTTCAAAGACCAAAAAGTTATTACCTGACAGCAGTGACAAATGTCAGACTGTAAACTTTTTCGAAAGAAAAGGACAAAATGGGAAGATGCTGATAGTAACAGCAAAATGGAAAATATAAGAATTTCCAAGTAATGCTCAACTCAAGTGTGTGTGTGTGTGTGTGTGTGCGCGCGTTAAACTTCTTGTTGAATGATTTCAAATTATCTCTGAGTCTGAACTGAGGGAAAGGAAACCAAATTTTGAGCAGTCTCTCACGAGTTCAAAATACCAAATGAGGAGATTCTAAAAGAACAGACCGGTTTATGAAAGACTCGATGGGGGAGGGGCACAGCTAAGAATACTTGAGTGAGATTCTGTGATCCAAATTCGAGATAGAGCTTTTTGATAATGATAATTTGTCAGAGTAAGGTTGTGTAATCAAAATTTGAGAATGAGCTTTGTCAATCAATCAAGAATATTTGCATTAAGTTCTGTGATCAAAATTCAGAAACAACCTTTAATAATTGATAAAGAATATGTGAGTGAGGTTGTGTGATCCATCCAATTTGAGAATTAGCTTTGATAATAATGATTGAGAGCCTCTGGCCCTCTGTGGATCATGGCCGCGGGGCCAATTTTGCCTGGCCCCTTGGGGCCTCTGTGGGTCGTGGCCGCGGGGCCAAGTTGGCCTGGCCCCTTGGGGCCTCTGACCCTCTATGGATCGGGGCCAAGTTGGCCTGACCCCTCGGGGCCTCTGGCCCTCTATGGATCATGGCCGCGGGGCCAAGTTGGCCTGACCCCTTAGGACCTCAGGCCCTCTGTGGGTCGTGGCTGCGGGGCCAAGTTGACCTGGCCCCTTGGGGCCTCTGGCCTTCTGTGGCTTGCGGCCACGGGGCCAAGTTGGCCTGGCCCTTTGGGGCCTCTGGCCTTCTGTGGGTCGTGGCCGCGGGGCCAAGTTGGCCTGGCCCCTTGGGGCCTCTGACCGTCTATGGATCGTGGCCGCGGGGCCAAGTTGACCTGGCCCCCTGGGGCCTCTGACCCTCTATGGATCGTGGCCGCGGGGCCAAGTTGGCCTGGCCCCTTGGGGCCTCTGACCGTCTATGGATCGTGGCCGCGGGGCCATGTTGGCCTGACCCCTTGGGGCCTCTTACCCTCTATGGATCATGGCTGCGGGGCCAAGTTGGCCTCGCCCCTTGGGGCCTCTTACCCTCTATGGATCATGGCCCCTTGGGGCCTCTTACCCTCTATGGATCGTGGCCGCGGGGCCAAGTTGGCCTGGCCCCTTGGGGCCTAAGATTATTATTTTTGCAAAAGTAGTTTTGCCTGGGTCGCGGCCGCGGGGCCAAGTTGGCCTGGCCCCTTGGGGCCTCTGGCCCCCTGGGCCTGGGCCCGGTAGGCCCGGTCATTAATCCACCTATGAGTCCAGCATGGCCTACTTTAACTCCAACACCAGAGAAACCTAACAGCATTTACACAAACATGTTGCTCAGCTCAAAAGGGCCAGCAGCTCTGGGCAACATTCAGCTGTACACTTGGATCTCAAGGACAAAGGACACAACTTTGATGACCTACAGCTAAGATTTTGGACAGAGGCCACAGATGGTTTGAAGAAGGGTTGAAGGAATCTATCAGATTTGCATCTGACTTGGAATGATGGGCCTCTGGGTGCTTAACATCAACTACAGGTTGTCCGGCAGTTCGCTTTCACATGACGCCACAAAGCACATGGAAAGAAGAAAGAACAGCAGCTTTGGAAATATCAAGGTTCTGTCAAAAACGTAATAATTTCTATCAGAAACATGTCGCATCTAACATATTGTATATTGATCTTAAAACTGGATTTAAATCCCTATGATAGCTTTCTGCAACCTTTGCCTACATTGACAAGTTTACTTCCTACCCTCCATCTAATCTCACGTCATCAAAACCTCTGACTGAACCCCACCAATGGCAAGGTGACAGAACTGACACGACTCCTGAATAGGTGCTGAAACATTTTCAGAAAAAACTGAGCAAGACTCCGATTAACTCCTATTTAAGCCTGTTTTGGAGCTTTACTTACATTATCTACCAATATAAATGTGTAGATGATCAAACATGATTTAACATATCATAAAAACGAGTGATTTGAGCAGAGGAGGGATTTAGAAGTATGGGGTTTCTAGTTATATTTTTATATTAATTTGGGTGAGATGTTGGTCTAACCGGATTTTATCAAACTGTTACCCTCAGGCTTACCGGGATCACTCTCTCCAAACAAACGTTAAAACTCTTCTTCTGGTCGAACTTCAGTTTCTTTAGGGCAACCCTTGTCTCTCCGATGAATTCATTATGTCCAAACTTGTCCTCATCGCTCACTGAAAGCCTGGGTGGACAATGATGATGATAAGGTCGAAAAATTGTTTGAATTGAAAGTGGATTCCTCAGTTAGAAAGGTCGATTGATGGTACCTGAGCGTTTTGCGTTGCATTTCCTCATCAGTGATGCCGTGGTAGATCAGTGTCTCGTTCCAAACAGGATTCAGGGTGTTTTTAAGAGTCTTGGTACGAAGCTTGTTGGACTTAGAACAGAAAATAAAACACAATGGGTGAAAAAAAGGCTAAATCTAAGGACAGATTATAAAACCAAAAGGTCAGTAAGATAAATGTCTAACTGCTTAATTTGATGGAATATTTTAAAAGAACACATAAATACCTTACTGGCTCCAGGTAGCAAATGTAGCTTAACATATGGATCTGCAAGTCCATTAGAATCCATTGGTTTCAAACCCTGAAAGCAAACATGACAAAGTAGAGCTTAGATCATGTCAGAACATTTTCCTCCATATTATAACTTTTCCTTTTCCAGTATTAGCACAGCTTTCTTGTTCTCCTGTACACAACTTTATTTCATCTCATTATGTTTTACTCTTCTGCATTACTGTCTGACATTCCCCCTTTATTATTACAAATGTTGTTGTTTTTTGCACTTAGCCTGGCCCTTTATCTTTTATTGCTTTGAACTTTATTCTGCTGTTGTCCACAATTCCTATGACCTTCCCTGTTTTGTTTTTTCATTTTGTGTTTAAAGTGTGTGTAGAAGCGAGTATCTATTGAGTTGATATCTGCTAGCATTTTATTTTAGAGAGTTTTTAGGGAGGTGAGAGCAGAAAAAGCCTGCAGCGCTTTGCATCCAAGAACAGCAAAGGTGAGATGGACAGAGCTCAGGAAGATTGCAGACATCCCCGGTCACCAGACACAAAGTACCACCTTGGGAGGTGAACAAATAGTTGACTTACAATTAACTATCAATTAGGGTTACTTTGATAAAAAACAAAACAAAAAAAACATTGATTTTTATGAAAATACACTTAAAGGGTATTGCAGTGTTGTGATCCCGCTATTCACACTGGAAAAAACTGGAAATCTAAATATTCATTTTTTTTTTCTGAAAATAAGGGCATTTGTTCTTGAATTGAGGAGGTAAGCTTTATTTGAACATAAGATAATAGTTAATCATTCATTATCATTGCGATGGAGGTTGTACTGCTTGCTATGAATCCATACTGACTGTTTAATTCAATTTCATATTGATTCAGGTCTTCTAGCCTTTTGTTAAAGAGTTTTTTCCGGATTTTTGAAAATTTTGGACGGAGTGACACAGGCCTGTAGTTCGTATACATGGCATTACTTAAGCTCTTTTTATTTAGTGGAAATGTGCTAGTTTGAAATGGTAAATTGCAAATATATGTTATTGGTTTTGAAAAACCATGGGTAATTCTGTTCACCGATGTCATATCAACACCAACACAGTTAGTGGAGAATTTTTTATTACACTTAATAACTGATTAACCTCCAAGTCATCTACTGCTGAGAAAAGGATATATACTAACATTTATTCTCAATCGATTCAAACATTGTCTGGTATTTTTGACACTAACTCTTGTCCCACATTCAGAAAATTTTAATTCAGCATATTGTTAAAAAATATTATTATTGAAAGACCCCTTTTGATAAAAGAGAAAGCTCAGGCTTTTAAGGAAATGACCACCTGTCAATTAATAGTAAGTTAGTTGAGAAGATAACTTAACTTCAGATTAATTAGTTAATCTATAATCTGTATCCCCCATCTCAGAGCAAGGGAACATTAGCACCCCATGGTTTGAGCCCTTAGCCCTGCAAAGTCAATAGAGAGCAATGCAGCTCGGCTACAGAGAAATTTTATATTTTACATATCCCTGCCGCTTTGAGCGACCTGACAGAATAACCTGGCCTGAGCTCCCCTCAAAAACAGCAGCACACTAAGAGGCAAATATAACCATGAATGCGGATGTGTGTGTGTAGTTTAATACTTCCTTTGAGGATTTTTTTCATCCAGGCACAATGACTTCAGTGGATTTTATTTTCTCAGATCTTTGGTTTGTTTCATGTCGATCTGTTATTGCTCTTTTTGCCTTGTCACTTTACATTTGATCTGATGCTCTCCTTTCCTTTTTCTGTTGCACTTTTCTTCTAGCTTAGTTTCCTTTTATTAAACTCACGCAGTATGATCTTATAGTGCTTCACTGTCTGGTTACATCCTCCCATCTACGGCTGTTTTATCTCGTCGTTTACATCTGCTTCTTTTGTCTGTTGTGTCTTGTCTCATTAATTCTTTTACATTCGTCTTTTATCTGCTTATGTTGAACCATCTGGCCTTGTTGTGTTTGATTGAATTTTGTTTTATTTGTCTTGCCCCGTCCTGTTTGATCTTGTCTAATTTTAACATGTTTATTGATTTAGCCATGCTCTGTATTGTATTGCTGCCCTGCCCTGACTTATTCTGCTCTACTTTTTCATTGTTGGCCTTCTCATCTTGTTTAACCCAATGTTGCCTTTACTTGACTTATTCTTCTGAGTCTACTCAGCCATGCTAAAATACCAGCCATTAGTAATATACAAAGTTAGATCATGATAAATAGTTTAAAAACCTTTAATACCTTTGGAGGGAAATGTATCTCCTGTACAACTGTGAAAGCATATTTTTCCTCAGCCTATTTGTGAGTTGAAATATTTATATTGTGCCTTTTCCTGGCCCAATAGGAGTGAGTTTAGAGAAATCTTGTATCAACCTCTATACTGTAATGTTTAAGGTAGGGGGGACAGAAAGCAGTTGCCTCTATACTCTAGACAAGGGTGAAATATAGATAACCTTCCCTCTAAGGTGATTAAGGCTCCCTCATGCCATGAACAGAAGACAGCTGTTGTGAGATGTTTATCTGGCCAGTGAAAGATATATTAACCTAACAGGGAATGTCCTTGATGAACTGAAGTTGTTTTCCTCCAAATGTTCGTGTGTGAGAAAGTTCTTTATGCAGGGGTGGGATGGTCCCAAGGGAGAGTGTGTGTTGGGATTTGTACAGCATAAATGTGTGTGCTGGTCTTGCCCCAGTCAGAGCTCTATCTCTCCGACTAAGGACGTAAAATAAATTTGAAACTTTTTCTTGCAAGAAATGCCTCTATCAGTTTCTCTACAACTTCACACAACACAACAGAAAAAACAAACAAACAAAGCTTTTGATAAAAATACAAATTAGGAAACAAAAGCAATATTCTGATTGCGTTAGCGTGCACACCCTTAAACTCTTATTTTGGTCAACTACTGTTTGTTTCAGTTGGTTCAGACTATTGTCACATGTAAAACGTCATCAGTAATAACCTGAGATCATGTTAATCCTTCATACGTCTCTCTGCAAACTATGGCATTAGCTGAACAATGACAATAAGGAAGTGTCAAGGATACCTAGTGTTATGTTCGTAGTTCTGTTAAGTTTGAGTTTTCAGGTTCATGTTGATTCATGTTTATCTTTGTTTTCTAATTTTATTAGTGTAATTCCTATTTAGTTGTGTTTTTGGGTGTATTCAAGTTCTTAGGCTTTTCTTTGTTGCCCTCTGCTGCCCTCTTGTGTTGGTTTCCTTTTTCTTAGCTCTTTTCCTAGCAGCCTCTGTTCACACCTGCTCCCAATCAGCTCGTAAGTCCTCCCTTTGTTCAGTCAACCATAAATAGTCTCTAGCTTTAAATATAATCTTCTAAGTCCTTGTGGTGTAATCGAAGTGTTTATAAGATGATAGAGAGATCTTTCTACTGTATCTGGCTGAATACCACAACTGCAAGTTATTTTGCAGTCCTCTACTAGTTCTCATGGTCAGACAGACAGGCATAATGTAAGACCAATAACATTACAAGGCCCCTGTTGTGCTACTCACAGATGATTCAGGGACACTTCTTGATTTTGGAGGTTTATGAGGGCAGCAAATAAAATATATATATATATATTTTAAAAAAAACTGTCTAAAGAGGAAAAAAACAGAAAAAGATAAATGCAATTTAAAAATAATGCAATTTATTAAGACCAATCTGAAAAAAAATTGACAATATAAAAATTAGTAAACAAATGTTGAAAAATAAAGAAATATATAACACATAGACATATATCTATTTTATGGAATTTTAGAATTGCATTGCTTAAGGTAGCTATTCAGTATTTTGGAGTAGCTCTGCTTGGTTGTAAGACAGAACACTATAGAAAATCCATCCTGCTTACAGCATATACTACTTTATATATAACATTTCATTGAAAACCTGCAATATTTAATTTACTTTTGGTATGTTGAATAATTTTTGAATTGCATTAAACTTAGTTTGCTCTACAAATAGCGATAACATATTTCTATTAATCCATTTTGTTTTAATTTACTTAATTCCTGATTTATAGTAGTAATTACTTCATTGCAAGAATATAACAGTGTAATCAGCAGATTTTGAACATTTACAGACTTAAAATATGTAATTTATGCATATATTGAATAATCTAGAACCCAATCCTGATCCATTTCTCTCAGACTGTTAATCAGGTCCAGTGCCACTCAAAGTTCCTCTAAAGACCTTTTTTAAGAAAAACCTTTTTCCAAATTTCAGTTCATAAACCTTTCTATTTGTTTGCAGCCATAATAGAACAAAAATCACTCCATATAAAACAGAGGGATTTTTTGGCAAGGTGTGTGATTAATGGGGAGACCTACACAAAAACTGATTCAGTCCTGTTATTGGACTTGTAAGTACCACACCTGCTAAACTCTTTTAGTGTAACTGCCGTGACTTAGAGTAACTGGTTTTTAGTGTTCCACTATAAGACATGTAACGAATGAATTACCTCATGAGAGGCTGACTGACATTAACAGACATGTATAAAAGTAACTAATAGCAGTAAAAAGGTTGCTGTACAATATTATGCATTATATAAGATGCTGCACTATACTGCCTACCCTCAAACACTTCATCATGATACGCGTCTTCGAGCTGCTTTGGAGGGTAGTCAATGTTTACAACATTGAGATTTTTAAAAGTTCCTGTCGAGGAAGCGTCACTTGAAAATGTCTTATGCTACGCTCACACCAACTGCGATTACAACAGCAAAAAAGCATCTGCTGATTCATTTTTGATGCTTGTACACATTAAGGCCAGAGGCGCATAAAGTGCATCTTTTATACTCCAGGGGCAAGTCCAGTAAAATTTCTGATGCTTCTGCAGCTCCTTTGTTCAATGGCAGAGAGCGGCTTTGCTATATTCGCTGTGATAAGCTGGTAAAAAGTAGTTTTAATATATTTTTAAGCAAGAAAGTCCACCTCACAACACCGTTTGTGCAGTCAGGTGAAACAAGATTACAATCCTGCCTAAAGGTATTTCGCTGTCGGAGCTGCTCAGACTGTCATTGGGAATTACTAGCAGCAGCTGCCTCTTCAGGGTTTTCCTCTACGTTCGGCTGGAAGTAGATGTTATTGTTTTTCAGGTATGTGGTCCAAACTGCAGGAACCAGGATAATAAAATCAAACATATTTTGCTGGCAGGTTTCGACATTTGAAGTTAATTTAGGTTTTGTTTCAGTGATCATAGCGCCCTGCGTCAAGATGCGCTGCAGGACCTTTCGATGCGCTATGATGTTCATCGACAATAAACTTCTGCTGCTCAAATCATGGCCGTTGTGAACGAAGCAATAGTGATGCTTGAAGTTATAACTGACATATGTCAAATTTAAAAGGGAAAAAGTTTGATTGATTTTGATGATTCGTTGTACATCTGACCTGTGGACCTTTGGAATCACTGTACACTATCCTGTTCAGATATTTATGATTTTGTCACCAATTTTCTCCAGCACCAGTAGGTTTTATCTTACCTTAGCTTTAATGATACAGCAGTGTAGAGCATGATTCTCCTGTTCATATAGGAGGCTGAACTCAAGAGATCCCAGTGTGGCTGTAAGGAAAACAATACATTTGCACAAAAATATTTGCAAATTGAAAAATAAATAAATAAATAAATATATACATATATATGATTTATAGGTGCATAGTCATGTTATGTGACATTTCTTAAATTTATAAGCTAGTATTTCTCTGTGTGGAAGCATATCAGGAAGGGAGTTTGGCAATACTGTGCCAGTTTTCAGTCTTCCTTTGTTAGTTTATAAAACTTTGCCAAGCGATCTGCAAAACTGGCATCAGAAATACCAGCAGATGAGTCTGAATCACACAGACTAGTAGACATGCTGGTCTGTCATGCTGTTTTATTGTAATAAAACCTGACGTTATCTAATGAAAAGTGTCTTTATCAATTGAACATGATCTGTGTGTGGCACTCATTATTCTCAGAGTGAACGTTGATCTTGTTCACGTTCATTACTGATTCCATAATAAACTTATCGGATCAGTTTGCTGATGAGTTCACTGTTCACTAAAAATATGAACGTATTCATTTAACACAACCCTGGAACTGGTTGTATATAACTGTCACGGTTCTGGTTCTGTTTAAGTTTTTTTAGTTTTCAGTGTCACTTTGATCCATGTTTTTCTTTTTTCTAGTTTTATTGATTTAATTCCTGTTTTGTCGTGTTTTCTGGATGTATTTGAGTTCTAAGGTATTTTTTGCTTCTCTATTGCCCTCTTGTGTTGGTCTCCCTCTCCTAGCTCCCTTCTAGACTCCTCTGTTCACACCTGCTCCCAATCTGCTGATTAGCCTGGTCTTTGTTTCTCTCTCCCATATATGCACCTCCTGTTCAGTCACTGTTGCTGGTTTGTCCTCATTGCTTTGCCCCCTTTATGTGAGTATCCCTGGTTCTCAGTTTTTGTGGATTTTGTAAATTTTTGTTATTGCTTCTGTTACCCTTTTTGTTATTAAATCTTCAAGAAACCATTTAAGCTTCAGTGCCTGTATTTGGGTCCTGTCAAACCTCCACCCCAAAGTGACAATAACGTTATTTTTCTCATGATCCAATAGTGTTTAGTTTGTTCTGTAAAGGTATGTAACGTATCTATGCACATTTAAATATTAAGCATATTATTAATCTGAATGAACAGGTTGAATCAGGCCTACTTGCGTCATCTGAGTCATAGTCATTGTCGTTTTCCTCTGTGTGATCTGGAGGGGGTTTCCTAGGAGCCGTATTGTTGGAAGGTGGATTCACTAGTGGCATAATTCGGGTTGCAGGTGTGAAAGATGAAGCTGGGCCGGAGACAACGGGTTGTCGTGGTTCCTCCACAGCTGGAGAGGACATTGTCCTTACTTTCTCAGCATGATTGTTCTCCACATTTACTGCTGAAATTAGAGATATAATCAAACACAGTGAGCTGGTTACACCGTCTGTGGCAACGTTTCTGAGAAAGTGCTGTTCAGTGTTTGGAGCCCCTGCAGTGTTGAGCTTATTCTTAAAGGGAACGGTGTGAATTCACCTGAGGAGGGGGCTGTCTGCTGCATGTTCGCCTGGGGGGGTTTGGAAGCTAACACATGTCGCTCTGTCTTCATTACAGCTGCCTGAGCAGAATGAGCCTCATTGCAGCTGTCAGTTGTTGTTCTTGCCGTCTGCTCCCATTGTTCTGATGCAGAGGACTGCTTCTGCTGTCGCTCTGAGGAGACAAAATAAGATTATCAGTGCCCCCACATGATCATCGATAAAGCCGCTGCCACAGATTCACAAAAGTCATATTAGTGTCCACCCACAATCACAGAATGTAAAATATGACCAAGAGATTCATAAAACACATATATGTATTTTAAGGTGGCCCCCCAAGGAAAGCTAAATCCTGTATTCTGCTCACGCTTTACAAAAAGCATGTTTATTGGTGTCACTGAAATAGTGGTTTATATAAGTTGTCCCTTTTTATTCTGTTTTGTTGATCTTTGGTTTATTTTCCATTATATTTAAGCAGTCTTTAGTTACTCTCTGTTGCCCCCTTGTGGTTGTTTCCTTTCCCCTTGGCTTCCTTCTAATTCCACTCACACCTGCTCCATATTCATCTCATTAACCCATCATTTGCTCTGTTCCCCTTATATACACCACCTCTGCAGTCACTCAGTGCTGGTTCCTTGTTTTTTTTTTTTTGCAGCTTCCTCATCGCTGTCTCCCCATGTGAGTTTTCCCCTGATGTTTTCTGGTAATTTGGTTGGTTGTGTTTTTCTACTTTAGATTTTTGCCTCAGTTGCCTTATTAAATCTGGATGACTCACCTCTGCCTCCTGATCTCTGCATTTGGGTCCTCAAAAACCGCCACCCAACCGTTACATAACTATTCATAGACTGAAAAAACTGATCTAAAAATTTGTGGAAAACCCTTAAAAGTAGTGTATTTGCCCTAAATTTAAGCAGGTAAAATAAAAAAACTGCCAATGGAATGAGTATTTTTGCCCTGAAAATGTACGATAATTATATGGTATGCATTTGAAACAAGATAAAGGAGTTTGTTTTTCTTGTTTTGAATTAAAATTATTTCATTTCATTTGTAAATTGGTTTAATTTCCAGCATACATATTTTTTGCAGTGTATCTTAGTTTCCTCCATGTTCTGTCTTCAGGTCAGCCTGGGCAGCCAGACTGAATTATACAGACATCGGGCCAAATCTAACTGGAGCAATTGCAGCGCGGAGTTGGCAACCGCAACGAAGCAATGTTGTAATGAAAATTAAGAATGTACAAAAGAGCAAACCTTATATCAGCAGATTTTTAAGGCAAAACCAGCAGATATTGTTCAGTGGAAGGTTTCTTGATGGCTTGGCATGTTTCATGGACTATATAATTTGAAAAACAGAGACTGTGTCCGAACATCCTCCCTAACGGCAGTAAACAGCACTCTATAAAATCCAAGATTTGCCATTTTCTTAAAAATAAATCTATCCAGTCAAATCAAACTATTTCAAATAGGATCTTCCATTAAGGGATTAATGAAGTCTTTTTTTTTCCTAACAGGTGATTTTCTGTCAGTTTGACAAAGATGCAGCAAACCAGCTGAACTTACATTTCAATGCATGTGTTTCTTCCACCACTAGTTCACCGTTACACCCACAGCCAAATTCAAGCGAGCCTGCCCTGATGCAGACTTGCTTTTTTGGGTTGAACAGTACACTTGCCCATTACATGGTTTGGGATGGCCCTTAATGTGGCTGACCCTCTACGGGAGAGAGCTTAGTGCTTAGGGTTAAACCTGGTTTATGCTCAGAAACCAGGTCGTCTGTGTGTGTGTCACAGTTAACGCAGATATGCCCCCCCCCCCCCCCCCACTTAGGTAGACACTCTGATGCACCTCAACAAAATTGTAGGGTGACCACAAACAGTGCCTCAGATAGCGTCGCAGGGAGGAGAGAAAGAAGGCCTCTGATTGGTCAATTCTACATCTGCTCTTCACTATGAGTATTTCCTGTTTGGTACCTAATGGCAGAAACTCTGGCTGTAGTGCCGTCCACATCGCCTGGCACACCTCAGATACTGTCCCAGACAATGTACAGGTTGCTAATTTGTAGCTCTGTTTGACGGTCTGTTGTTTGCATCCAAAGCCAAAACACGCAGCACCACGGCCAGTCTTTCGGATGGCATTGGATGAGGGGTTGTAGACGGTGAACAAGCTCCACAAACTGATACACAGACACAATCCCAGGTAGTTCCTGATTGTCCCTCTTGCGTTGTGGCATGGAATAACATAGCGCAGACCATGCTACAAAATTGGGCATAAATCAAAAATATCTGCATAATACCAGAAACAAGCTAACTCTGACACAAATGCTGTAGGAGTGTGTCTGCTCCTGGGAGTCTGTGTGTCAGTTTGACAAAATTGCGGTCACCTACAATTTTGGGGAGGTGCACCAGAGTGTCTGTGGAAGTGGTGGGTGGCTTAACTGCGACACACACGCAGACCACCTGGTTTCTGTGCATAAACCAGGCTTTAGTGTTTAGGAGCCGGTTTGGGATTCAGCCATCTACTGGATGAAAAAGTAGTGGATGCAAAATTTCCCACAATGCACCTTAAAAAGTAGTGTGCAATATGGCCTTTACCGAAAGCTTCCACTAATTATTTCAATAGAGTGTTGGTTACCATCAGTCTGAGGATGCTGTCTTTGTCCCTGTGACCGACTGTGGCCTCCTTGTCCGGTGCTGTTGTCTGTGTTGGACTGTAGAGTGCTGGAGAGAGGCAGTGGGGAGGGCAGCCCTGGTTGATCTCTTCCCTTATAAAACCAAGCCCCTGAGCGTTTCTGTACCTGTAACAACACACAATTCCAACACAAGTCCATTGGCATGAGCCAAACATAAACCTGGATGATTCCTTTCACAAATTAGAAAAATGAAAGGAAAGAAGGGCTCATGTCAAAAAGATATGGGGAAAAAATTAAGGTGTTTATGGAGCACAGACATAACTTTCAGAAGGACTGGTGGTGACAGTCCCTACCAATAATCTCTGCTTTCTTCCCCTTTCTGCTCATTAAATTTAGCCAGAGCATTTTGAGTCCATGTGTTTTTTTCCTCTCTCGTACTGCTCCCCCTATCCCGCCTATTCCAAACTGTTTAAAATGATCAGATCTGTCACTTTGAGACATCTAATTTGCGGCCGAATTTCACTGCGTAGAGAGTAGCTACGTGGCTGGAGGACAGACACACAGCAGCATTAAATGGCAGCTACTTTGATGTATGTTTAAGTAAAAGTTAAGAGACGGGTTGGTTAAAAAAAAATTAGAAATGCCACTGAAAACTGTTCGTTAGACATACAGAGCTTTTTCAGCAAAAATAGCCACAGGTTATAAGCTTATACAAGTTATTAATATAATGCAATAAGTTTGAGAAAACAGTGTAAATGTCTTGTTGAAAATAGCTGGGCTTCTCAGAGGACCATGACTCCCAGTTACAGTTTAAAATTAAAATTTTTCTTATTGCACAGACAGAATCAGACTGCAGAGCTTCTAAATATCTTGAAATGTTGTTTCTGGCATCATTATGTTATAAAGAGGTTCATAAATCTTTTTAAACAGAGCACAGAGAGAAATAGGGAGAGCTGCAGATTTAAAGGTGAAACAGATTTACTGGAATATGAAACATGCAATAAGATACACTATATTGCCAAAAGTATTTGCTCACCCATCCAAATTATTGGAATCAGGTGTTCCAATCACTTCCATGGCCACAGGTGTATAAATTCAAGCACCTAGGCATGCAGACTGTTTTTACAAACATTTGTGAAAGAATGGGTCGCTCTCAGGAGCTCAGTGAATTCCAGCGTGGAACTGTGATAGGATGCCACCTGTGCAACAAATCCAGTCGTGAAATTTCCTCGCTCCTAAATATTCCACAGTCAACTGTCAGCTGTATTATAAGAAAATGGAAGTGTTTGGGAACGACAGCAACTCAGCCACGAAGTGGTAGGCCACGTAAACTGACGGAGCGGGGTCAGCGGATGCTGAAGCGCATAGTGCGAAGAGGTCGCCAACTTTCTGCAGAGTCAATCACTACAGACCTCCAAACTTCATGTGGCCTTCAGATTAGCTCAAGAACAGTGCGCAGAGAGCTTCATGGAATGGGTTTCCATGGTCGAGCAGCTGCATCCAAGCCATACATAACCAAGTGCAATGCAAAGCGTCGGATGCGGTGGTGTAAAGCACGCCGCCACTGGACTCTAGAGCAGTGGAGACGCGTTCTCTGGAGTGACGAATCGCGCTTCTCCATCTGGCAATCTGATGGACGGGTCTGGGTTTGGCGGTTGCCAGGAGAACGGTACTTGTCTGACTGCATTGTGCCAAGTGTAAAGTTTGGTGGAGGGGGGATTATGGTGTGGGGTTGTTTTTCAGGAGCTGGGCTTGGCCCCTTAGTTCCATTGAAAGGAACTCTGAATGCTTCAGCATACCAAGACATTTTGGACAATTCCATGCTCCCAACTTTGTGGGAACAGTTTGGAGCTGGCCCCTTCCTCTTCCAACATGACTGTGCACCAGTGCACAAAGCAAGGTCCATAAAGACATGGATGACAGAGTCTGGTGTGGATGAACTTGACTGGCCTGCACAGAGTCCTGACCTCAACCCGATAGAACACCTTTGGGATGAATTAGAGCGGAGACTGAGAGCCAGGCCTTCTCGTCCAACATCAGTGTGCGACCTCACAAATGCGCTTCTGGAAGAATGGTCAAAAATTCCCATAAACACACTCCTAAACCTTGTGGACAGCCTTCCCAGAAGAGTTGAAGCTGTTCTAGCTGCAAAGGGTGGACCGACGTCATATTGAACCCTATGGATTAGGAACGGGATGTCACTTAAGCTCATATGTGAGTCAAGGCAGGTGAGCAAATACTTTTGGCAATATAGTGTATATCTCTAAGTTTACCAGAAAGTTTACAAGAAAAGAAATATGCTATGCTATATTTAAAATGCAGCATATCCATATTTTTCTAGATGGATGGATGGAATTAGAATTGTAAATTCTAGGGATGCCTGATATATTGATTTTTGGCATCGGAATCGGCTGTTATTCGTTATTTTTACATTAATGTTTCTCGACCATACACACACATATATATATATATATATATATATATAAATATATAAATGCACTAAAAGGCATTTAACTATCAATAAATATAAATCTCAGTGTATAATTATGGTTCTCTTGTGTTCTCAACAATAGAAAAGCATTCAGTAAATATGTGTTTGAGCTCATTTTTGGAAAATACAAAAGCCTAATGAAAGCGTTCGGGTCGAGTAACTGTAGGTCCATCAGGCCTCACCCTTAGAGTGTCGTCACCAAATTTCATCACAAAGTTACACCCTTGGTATGGAGCGTAAAATAGAAGAGAAGGTTTTTTGAAGCCCTATGAGGCCAAAATTAAACTTTCTGATAAAGATAATAATGTGTTTTTTATTATGAAGAGATGTGCATTTACAAAACAAATTACAGAAGGTGATGTTATGTTATATTAAGATAAAGGAAGGTGGAAAGGAGAAGGAAAACAAAAACGGCATATTGGATTGGTGACCTTGTAGTTTCATATCAAATTTGGAGCAAATATGGATGCTGAAAAAACCAACAATAAAACAACCAATACAAAAAGATCTGATAAAATATATATATATAAAAATAAGAATAAGTACCCAAAATGAATAGATAAACAGTTGTATTTGTATTCTTATTATTATAATAAATACTTACGTTTTCAGTTTTGTGCTTTACCAGCTCAGATAGTGAAATACAGTTAAAATCATGTTTCCTAATCCAGAATTAACTGACCTGGCGACCCTGGATCGCCCTACATCATAACAGTTTTATATGTGTATTCATTTTCCTTTTTTTTATTATGTCCTGTTAAAGACAATCCTGAGACATCTAACTCTTAACAGTTTGTACTTTCCTCAAACTCCTGCTGTTAGGAATCCTTTATAATTGTACTATTTTATGCCCTCTGATGGTCGATTCAAGTACTGCATGTAGTAAGTCCCTTTTAGATTTCTTGTTTGCAAAGTAATTTTAGGAAGTCGCCATTTTTGAAAGTAGGTTATGTGTCTCTTTGGCAAAGAAATTCCTATTTGTTGGTGAAAATACAGCAATAGGTATATTTGCCTAATGAATCAGTTCTAATACAATAAAATTAAACCAGATTATATTTAAAAGGTATTTGTTGTTTTTGTAGAATAATTTAACTGTTAAAGATTATTCACGTTTTTTAGAGCGTAAAAATAGATTTTTAGTATTTATGTTGATACTAAACCATTAAAAAGAAAATAAAAAGTGGTATTAAGTGCTTGTACACTAGTTCTGTCAAACTTTCTGAATTAAACCTGGTTGAGCACAAAAATGAATAAAAGAGGGTGATTTACATGGTTGTTGAATAATGTAAGTAGAATTCAGCTTTGTTACAATAGAGGGCAAAGGAAATAAAACAATGTGCTTAATATAAGTAGAAGTTCATTAAACAAACCAAAAGAGTGAAGATCTATAAACTAATAGTTGAGGGAGAGCTTCTTCTTAAGGTCACGGTGTGATTGGTTGTCAAACCTGATAAAAATGAATTAATTTCCTTCTTGCATTCTTTAGCTAAAACCCTCCAATAGCAGGACGTATCTCATAGTACAAAGATACAGTATCAATTAGGTGAAGGATAAAAAAGCATCCTTCTATGCAAGTATATCTTAATAAATTTGAATATGCACTCTGATGAGGTCCGTTTATTATAATAAATGTACAATTTAAACTAAGCAGGTAACCAGCATGCTTTTCATGAAACCTATATTTAGGTATTAAACTGTTTTTTATTGTACGAATACAATTTTATAATTTCAAGTGTGTGTTTATCAACTCTAATCTACATAAATAAATGTCTTTTTTTTTGTTCCTGAACACCAAACATTGAGAAAGGCTTGAAAATGTCAGTCTGTTTCTAATAAATCTATTTATTGTTTTGTGAGTACATGAAACAGATGAACGTTTAAATTGAGATGAACCTACAGTAGCAGCCATTAAAAATGGTCCAACTTCCAGCCACTGGCCTCCTCCTGGGCGTGCACATTTTTTTATTCCTACTCCAACCTTTCACTGAATTACAGGGTCTGACCAGGAGGCAATACTTCTCTTTAGATCTTAATGTCCACAAATTATGACAGAAAGAATATTTCAGTACAAAGCTTGATGTTTAAAAAGGAACCTAAGAGGACCAGCCAAGAGCCCATCAACGAAAGGGGGGACATTTTAAATGGCAACTACGGTATGTCTCTCATACACAGTGGGGTAGTTAAAAAATAACTCGACAAAATATCGATCGATGGAGACAATAACTGACCAGCTTTAGACTGGTGCTGACTAGTAATCTGTGATACCGGGCATCTGCCCAGTGGGCCGGTCATAATTTCAGCGTGCAAGGGCCGGCCCTCCTTCAATCATACCGACCCCAACACTTCCTCTGCGGCCGAAGCTCCTACCTGTGACAGTAAATAACTCCAGGAGCTATAGAAGTAATACAATGTTAACTACCTAAATGATGCATGCAGTATATATATATCCCTTCCCTGTCATGCACATCCTTATGACGGCTGGCATATGGTGTCATTTTCTTTCATCAAACTGTAAAATCCTATTTCTTTAAACTGTAAAATCATTGCAACAAACTAGATTGTGATTAAATTAAAATGCCACTTTAAACCAAACTACGATGTTCCTTATATTTTGCGAATTTATGTTTGAATATTTTGTAAAAATATGTTGCGGTGAATGATGGGGTTTTGCATCAATTACATTATTCCATTTAGAATAATTCATTTTCCACATGCCAACTAGACTGGCAGTGAATGATTACACACTGATGAGCTTCATGTATTCATTCTTGAACTGCCTGTCTGCCTCTATATTGTATTGTTTTATGTTGGTGTTTTTAAAACACACAAGTTTACGTTGTAGACCTAGTATGTGTGCGTGGGTGTCTGGCTGGCTTCGTGCAAGTGGACGTTACACAGCAGCAGTCACTGTCTCGTCCATGTTAATAACCAAAGCCAGTAAAACTGCATTATAGAAGTCTTGGTGGTGGTTCTTGTGTGATGCTTGAAGATAGATTTGAGATGCACACGTTTGACTGTGTCTCCATTTTATTTTTTGTGAGGGGCGGTTGGGTGGCGGGGATCCATAAATGGGCCGGTGTAGATGAAAAATTGCCAGGGCCAAAAATGGTTCCCAGTCCGGGCCTGGCTACACCTCACAGCTTCAGTTCTTTCAAAGTGGGACTCTGAGTAATAAGGGTTTTGCATACAAGGAATACTTATTCCATAACAAGCCAAATTCTTTCTCACGAATTGTTATTGTTTAAACAAAGTGTGTGTAATTTGTCTTGACTTTGACACAACCTTCACAGCTTTTTCCTCATAAGTAATGGAGAAAAACTCTGTGTAGAGCAGAACAGGGTAGATTACTGTGCCATAAGGGCCGTATGATGAACTGTTCTCTCTTTGCAAAGATATGAAAATAAAGTGAAATCCATCGATCTCCTTTATTTAACTGGGGTGAATAGATGAATACTTTTTTTTTTGTTTTTGTTTTAATTTTACAGAATATATGTCACAATTTGTATGGAAAAATGATAAGATACTATGTTATGCTCTCTTTTTCTAAAAAAAGAAAAAGGTTCACAGTACGTCATAATTCACAAAAATACTTTGTAATCGCTAAATGGTTCCCAGTCCGGGCCTGGCTAGACCTTACAGCTTCAGTTCTTTCAAAGTGGGACTCTGGAGAGGAATCAGTCAAAATCAAGTCTAACAGATTTTGTTAAGGTTCAAGATCAACAGGTATTTTTTATGTCATTGCTCCTCCTCAGGTTTTCCAATGGATTCAATAATAGCCACAGCAGTATTCATCTCTAACAGAACAAAGAGATGATCTTCCAACTATAAGTTACCGATTGAAACATTGAAACTCCTCAAACTTTGTGAGAGAATCTGGAACCCAACTCAAACTGGGATCATGTGGCATCATATCCTGGTTTAACTATTCATTTAATCAGCATAGGGGAAGTCATAGACAGTTATCAATACCATGGCCTCGCCAATCTAAAGCTACATGTGATGGAAAAGCTGGTTTCAATGGAAGACGACTGTGGACAAGAGACTTCCTCACAATATGAGGGATTGAAAGTACTTTTGAGAAACAGACACAACAGATTCTGACAGGCTCCTTTCAAAGTAGACTAAATGCTAAAAGACGGTTTAAAGGTATGTGGACGGAAAATTTAGATTTCTCTTGTTTCATATACACTCACCGGCCACTTTATTAGGTACACCTGTGCAACTGCTCGTTAACACTTAATTTCTAAGTAGCCAATCACATGGCGGCAACTCAATGCATTTAGGCATGTAGACATTTTCAAGACAATCTCCTGCAGTTCAAACCGAGCATCAGTATGGGGAAGAAAGGTGATTTGAGTGACTTTGAACGTGGCATGATTGTTGGTGCCAGACGGGCTGGTCTGAGTATTTCAGAAACTGCTGATCTACTGGGATTTACACGCACAACCATCTCTAGGGTTTACAGAGAATGGTCCGAAAAAGAAAAAACATCCAGTGAGCGGCAGTTCTGTGGGCGGAAATGCCTTGTTGATGCCAGAGGTCAGAGGAGAATGGGAGAATGGCCAGACTGGTTCGAGCTGATAGAAGGGCAACAATGACTCAAATAACCACCCGTTACAACCAAGGTGGGCAGAAGAGCATCTCTGAACGCACAGTACGTCAAACTTTGAGGCAGATGGGCTACAGCAGCAGAAGACCACACCGGGTGCCACTCCTTTCAGCTAAGAACAGGAAACTGAGGCTACAATTTGCACAAGCTCATCGAAATTGGACAATAGAAGATTGGAAAAACATTGCCTGGTCTGATGAGTCTCGATTCCTGCTGCGACATTCGGATGGTAGGGCCAGAATTTGGCGTCTACAACATGAAAGCATGGATCCATCCTGCCTTGTATCAACGGTTCAGGCTGGTGGTGGGGGTGTCATGGTGTGGGGAATATTTTCTTGGCACTCTTTGGGCCCCTTGGTACAAATTGAGCATCGTTGCAACCCCACAGCCTACCTGAGTATTGTTGCTGACCATGTCCATCCCTTTATGACCACAATGTACCCAACTTCTGATGGCTACTTTCAGCAGGATAATGCACCATGTCATAAAGCTGGAATCATCTCAGACTGGTTTCTTGAACATGACAATGAGTTCACTGTACTCAAATGGCCTCCACAGTCACCAGATCTCAATCCAATAGAGCATCTTTGGGATGTGGTGGAACGGAAGATTCGCATCATGGATGTGCAGCCGACAAATCTGCGGCAACTGTGTGATGCCATCATGTCAATATAGACCAAACTCCCTGAGGAATGCTTCCAGCACCTTGTTGAATCTATGCCACGAAGAACTGAGGCAGTTCTGAAGGCAAAAGGGGGTCCAACCCATTACTAGCATGGGGTACCTAATAAAGTGTCCGGTGAGTGTATTTAGTTATGCTATTTATCCAGCCAAAATGTTTTTACTCAATCTATTACACCTGCAAGGCCACAAAATGTCTGAGTAATAAGGGTTTTGCATACAAGGAATACTTATTCCATAACAAGCCAAATTCTTTCTCACGAATTGTTATTGTTTAAACAAAGTGTGTGTAATTTGTCTTGACTTTGACACAACCTTCACAGCTTTTTCCTCATAAGTAATGGAGAAAAACTCTGTGTAGAGCAGAACAGGGTAGATTACTGTGCCATAAGGGCCGTATGATGAACTGTTCTCTCTTTGCAAAGATATGAAAATAAAGTGAAATCCATCGATCTCCTTTATTTAACTGGGGTGAATAGATGAATACTTTTTTCTGTTTTTGTTTTAATTTTACAGAATATATGTCACAATTTGTATGGAAAAATGATAAGATACTATGTTATGCTCTCTTTTTCTAAAAAAAGAAAAAGGTTCACAGTACGTCATAATTCACAAAAATACTTTGTAATCGCTAAATGCAACTATCACAATCTACAGACATGATACTAGAGGACACCCATGACAGCTTTCTCTGTGCTGCAGTTAGTCTGCACCACTGACAGAAGAAAAGAGCATCCTTTTAAGTATTCTTGGCTCCTAAAGGCAAAGAAACTTAAAGGCAGAACGTTAATCAAAAATGAATTCTGTAACAAAACTAGAAAGAAAGCACAAAGCAGATCATGTCAATCAACTATTGTCTGGATGCTATTATCCTCAATAGGTTTTTAAATTAAATAGATATAAATGTATCATTACGTCTTTCCTATTTTTGATACCCAGTCTATTAATGGTAGCTAATTTTCCAGGCCAGTGGGCAGTGAAATACTATTGTGTGCTAAAAGATGGGGGTAAAAGCTAGAAAATGGTTCATTTCACAGGATAAGCTGAGCTTCTGGTGGTAGAGTGATGACATAATGCCATAAATTAGCACTGGGTCCAAGAGCCACTCGGTTGGTCTCTTTTCCTTCTCCTCACCTCTTGCTGCTCATTGCAGATCCGACAAAGCCACGTTGGACAACTCCTGCTGTTACTCCAGATCCCACATTTGCTGCACATGTGCTGCGAGAAGTCAAATACACACACACGTTATTACACACAGGGAAGCTACACAGATTGTGCTCTTTATCACAGGTGCATAAAGCACATATATTTTACAGTTCATATGGCATTAACCTGTGTAGTTGAGTTGAGAGCAACAACAGGCAGAATGTCACGCAAAGGACCTGGAAATATGCATTAGGCATCAAAGCAAGTTAGCACATGGACAGCTGCCTGATTTGTTCCATAAATAGAGCTTTATAGAACTGCACAGCACTGTAGAAGAGATTGTACAGCAGAATTTGGAAGAGCAAGAAAAAAAGAGGGATTAAAATAAAGCTAATTTACAGTAAAGTATGACATGTTCTTTGCACTGCTTAAAACAGACAGCAAACTATCCTCACCTATTTACTGTAGAAAATAGTCTATGCTGTACAAAATCTCTTGTTCGGTTTGTTAGAGAACAGCTGTGAACAAATGGCATAATGAAGTATGAGCAACACAGCAGACACAAGAGGAAGTAAAAAACCAGGGTTAGGTAATAGAAAAGAAATTGAAACATCTCACAGAGCTCTATTCAAGTCATTATCAACTGAGACATGGCTGTCAACCTATGCTGATTTTGGTGCAGAGAAGAAAATCAGACAGATAGTTGATTAATGGTGGAGACACATGAAAACTGCTCAGGTGTAATGCTATGTTCACACTGCAAGCAGCACAGGAAAGAGAAAAACCTGTGCTGCTTCATTTTTGAAGCTGTCATGATGGGTTTAGGTTCTTAGCCCATATGCAGAACACAACGGAGGCTGGGTAAAAGTTAAACAAGGTTTATTGAATGTATCACAATAAAGAGACAATGTACTGGGTCAGGAACTGGTCCGGGCGAGTTCACAGAAGTCTGCTGAGATGATAGTTTGATTAGAAGGCAGGCTGATGAGAATGAGTCTTTGATAATTCAGAATTATACCTTGACTAAATCCGGGCTTCTCTTTGAGAGAGAGGGAACCGTTGGGTCCAGAGACTGTTTGTTCAGCAGAGTTCAAGAGCAGCTGCAGTGTCTATCTTCTGACTTTAATGGCAGACCTTGATCAGAGTTTCCAGCTCTTAACTAAGAGCAGCAGGGGAATCCACATAGGAATCTTCAGGTTTGGCTCTCCAGGGCAGATTGGCAGATTAAGCTCATCCAGAGCTTCAGGCAAGAGACAGGTTTCCTGTGAGGCAAAAACAGAAGAGGGTTAGAATCTGATCTCTCTCCAGAGATAGCTAAGATTCTTTCAGTTTCAAGGCTCAGGTTGCTAACCAAACTAGGTCAACACTGCGGCGTCGAAGCAAGGTCTGGCAGCTGGTTATAAAGGGCAGGTCTCCTGATGAGTAGATACGTCTCAGGTGTGCTGGAAGACTCCAGCTCCAGGAGACCCACGGCGCACTCTGCTGGAGGAAGGTGGTACAGCTCCAAATCCCAACAGAAGCTTAGGTTACAAGTGGGTAAAAAGTAGTTTTAATGTGTTTGTAAGTGAGAAAGTAAACCTGAAAACTTCAGTTTATACAGATGACCATCCTGCCTTCAAATATTGTTTCGCTGTCGGAGCCGCTCAGACCCCCGTACAATGGCGGTGCTCTGTGACTAGGGACCCCGTTCAACAGCAGCCTCTGGCCCGCTCGTCTCTTCGCAGTTTTCTGCTTATTATCACAGCGGCTGAAAGGCGTTTTTCCGTAATCCTAACTGCAGGCACCTGAATAATAAAATCAAACATATTTTGCTGCCAGATTTCAACATTTGAAGTTAATTTAGGCGTTAATAAAATGTTTCAGAGGAGTGATTGTAGCGGTCTGCATCAGCAGCGCTGTGTCTGTCTCCCTGCCAGCTCCCAGATCAGTTTCTCTGATTGGTTGATGTGGCGCGTCGAGCAGCAGAAATTCAATTTTTCCGACTCCAGCAGCTGCTGCTGCTTCTGTCGCGCGTGTCAGATGCTCAGAAGCTCATGATGCGCTGCTTCAGCTGCCCAGGAGGCACAGCTCCTGCTTCTCAAAAAAGGACTTTTTGCTGCGCCAAGATGCATGTCAATCGTTGACTTGCATGTAAACTAGTGGCTTCTGCTGTCTGTGCTGCTTGTGGTGTGAACGTAGCATAAGAATCTGTGGAAAGATGAAAGTCTTTGTTAAAAGTAAACCATAAGAAAATATGTTTGAGGTCAGCCGTAAGCCACGTAGGACACCAAGCAAACATCTGGAGCAGTGGAGGCTCAGTTGTGTTAATTGAATCCAACCGTAACGTACTGCATTAACAAATGTTAAAAGACATCAAACACATAAATACAACGGGTGAAAATAGGTGCTGTAAAGCGCCCTGAAATGACAAACTCCAGAAACCACAGCAAGAGTTCAGCACAAGACGACAGTTCTGGTTAAATCACTTTTTCATCTCTCATCTGAGACTCATGAAGAAACCCTCCATTCTCTCAGGCCACTGTGGGTCAAAAATCCTAAAGTATGTTCTGCCAATCAGTATCAAGCAGGAAGCTTCACGATTCCCTGCTCCTTAGACCCTCTAAGACGTTGAGCCTCACTGGAAGTGACATATTTTTGCATATTATCCAATCGGGGCTCTAATGTCTCACTGCTTACCTCAGTAAACCGAGGCTCAAACCTCAACAGTGAGTTCTCAGTGAGGCTGCTGGGCAGCGTCCTGTTGCTCCAGTGCGGAGTGGAGCTTGCATCCCATAGCGGGAATAAACAGCTGATTAATGGGCAACATACTTCATCAGGCGCATTTTAGCACAATTTAATGCAGTTTAATGACTACAGTTATAAAATTCAACCATGCATATTTGAGCAGTTATTTAATGAAATTTATAGAATTCAATGAGAGGAAGTTGACACTAATTAGGGGGATGGTGCACTGGTCAAACAAGATTATAATTTACATAAATGTATAGAGGATAATCTTTTATTTCCGGGTGGATCATCTAAATAAGTGGTCCTCCTGATTGTCAATCATTCTGGTGATATGTTTACGTAAGGTCATCCTACATGCCCTTCCCATTAGCTATCTTATTCTGCTCATGCACACTTTCAGGCGTATATCTATGGTGAGCTACGATTTCAGTCATTGAAGCTCACCTTTCTCACAGCGGTTCTTTGAAAATGGCCGAGGGTCTTAAGAGAAAAAGTGTCTACGAAGTGTATGAGAAGAAAGGAAAGGCCTCAGAAGAGGCAGATATATTCTGGAATGCTTTGCACGGAGAGGTCTCCTCGCAAAGCATTCTGGGATTTGCTGTCAAAGTAGCCCACTGTCGCCATCCGACAGCGGCGACTAAAAGCAAAGATGGTGCAGGCACCACGCAGTGGAGTAGGAGTTAGGTGACCAACAGAGCAAAAAGCAGTGATCATCTGTCCGAACGGTAACTACAGAGTTCACTATAAAGTCCCCGCTCTATATACTGTGACGTTCTGACACAGTAAGCTTGTATGAGCTATGAGAACAGCAGCTTTAAAACAGACTGTGCATGAGGAGAAATGGGCTCTCACACGTGATTTTTTTTTAAAGTGGAGAGGGTGGGTCTTTTAAATAAATCAAGAAAATTCTCCACAACACCTTTTAACACACCATTAAACATTGAGGTGGTGGCTCCATGCTGTTGAGTTTTCTTTAGCAGGAATAAAGGAGGTCAGCATTGGGAAATAGAAGTATGCAACTAAATAAAGGAGAATTCTGGAATAAAAACATTCAAAAGACTTTTGAATGGCCCGAATAATCCGGCCAGAGCTACATAGAAAAAACATAAATCCATTCTCAGGGAGGAACGCTTCTACATCTATACTAAAGTGTGGAATGATTTTCCTCAGAGGATTAGATCAGTCAGCTCTCACTAATTATTCAAGAAAACATACAGACTGTTCTCGTTCGATTGTTTCACCTTAAATCTTTAATATTATGTGTGTTTAAATGCTAATCTTTGTTGAAAAGGAACTTTTCTGCTCCAGAACAGGAATCTGAAGATATGAAACGTACTTTGTGAAGTGGTTGCTAAAATAATCCAGCTTACCTTTTTGCAGTGAGAACAGAGAACAGCTGTGACCCCCTGAGCTCCGAAGGATGCTCCACACAGCAGGCAATGCGACTGTCCATCCCCACATGCCTTCTTCTTTATGTTGTCCAGACGACTGGACAGACGCCTAAGAGAGCATCCAAAGATCTAGCATCAGCACAATGATGCAAACGTATCGCCCAAACAGCATGGAAAACAGTTTCCATCTCACTCAATCCTCTGCTGCTCCATGGCCTCCATCTTAGCGGCACGAGCCAGCACGCCATTGATGATCTCCTTCTCCTCATCTGTGAGGTGTTCTCCCAGTGCAGACATGTTGTCGGCCATCCGGTCCTGCTGATATGTAACACACACCATAACAGACCCAGGATTGTTAGTGGCGTAAAGTGAGACAGCAGCTGGAACAAAAGACAAACTGTGCAAGATGTATGAGTACAAGGAGTTAGATGCTAAAGTTGTAGGACAGTAGCACAGCTGGAAGCATGTTAGAGTTCAAGTAATGCTGAACTTCAGCTGAAAAGGCCACAAAAAGCATCACACATATTAAAAGTTTGGGAAGATAATAAAGAACCACAGATGGTAAGAAATATTTTCTTGCATCAGTTTCACACTTTTTCTCCAAGTCTCTGAACACTGAAAAAACCCCACACCATCTGCAGGATGTGGTATCTAAGCATCTTCTGTTAGCTTAGCACTATTGGTTCATGAACAGAAAGAAAAGATTATTGAGTAGACGCTATATGATATTTAGAATTTCTTCATCATGTTGAGTTCATCTTAAGAAAAAAGTGAATACATCAAATTAAACTTATTTTCAATCTAATGTGACCATATTTTTGCAGTCAAACGTGGGGATATTTCCAGCTCAGTGATAAAAAGAAATACATCTCATCAAGTTTACATTTAGGAAGTGTTAACAAACCAAATCAATTGTAAAAGCCTGCAATGCCTCTCCACACTTTATATTTTTTTATTCAGATTAATAAAATGGACAAATCGATAGTGTTAATAATAAAAAAAAACTAGAACTGTGTCTCTGTGTCTGGGAAAAGGTGTGGGGGTGAGGCTTTTGGGGTCAAGGGTCAACTTTGTGGAGCCTAGAGAGCCCTGTGCATCTTAAAGAAGCAGGTTAATTTCTTCCACTAATGGGCTCTATGCACAGCTCCAATACTTCCTGAACTTCAGTTAGCCTCTTTGTTACCTGCCCTTCATTAGTGGGCTATCTAATTAATCCAGGTTTGGCTGCCTGGTGTCTGATGGCCTTTTCTTTCTAGCTCTCTTCTGACTTCTGCCTGCTCTCTGCTTTACTCTTCTAAGTTATTTTTCTCCCTTCACTTCAACTGTCTCTTCTTTTCATCAGGGTTCCTATCTTCTTTCTCTCTTCTCTTCAATCTTACACTATTGTAAAACATAATGCACAATATATATAGATAATATAATCACAGTCCCTTCCTTCCTTCCTTCCTTCCTTCCTTCCTTCCTTCCTTCCTTCCTTCCTTCCTTCCTTCCTTCCTTCCTTCCTTCGAAAAGGTTGGTGACCCCTGTCCTACGCGCTACTGTAGTTAGAACTGTAGGGTCGCAAATCTTTTTCCTCTGCTTTCTGGTGAGTTTTAGATTTTTCACTCATATGGGTCAGTTTCTTGCAAGGATTCCTCCAACGCAGTTCGGCCAGCTGTTCTGTGCTGCAAGTTCATACTTGTTTGTGTTTTCAGTTTATCCCCAATTTACTTAGTAGAGCAATAGGAAATATTTATTTAGATATAAAGAACTAAAACATTTTAAGAACTAAAAGTATCTTTTTTTGATTAAATATGTTCTGATGTCACACCCCACCTCTGTCTTCTTCTCCAGCCTCCTGTGAACGAGCTGGGGTGGCCACCTGTGCATTGGGGTCTATGTGAGGAACTGGGCAGGGAGAGAGAGGCGTTACTTTCCACACATCTTGTTTTGGTCTACTGGAACAATAACCCAAGTGGCAAAATTTGGTTTATTACACATTTAAGTGCATGGATTTTGTAGCTCATACCTCCTGTTTCTCACTCCTATCCCTTCACCTTTCACTTGGTTTAACAATAAGAAATCTCTCCAGGGTAGGAAAGGAGCTGCTGTGCTGAATCTGGACAGCCTTCAGCCATTATCATATTCTTCATTATGCAATAGAAACACACATGAATGATTCTGGTCGAACAAGAACTACAGTCTTTCTGAAAAGAACAACAAAAAGTGTAAATTATACAAATATAGTGAATGGCTGAAGCATTCAATTATAAAACCCAAAACATATGAAGGCTTGATCTGAATACTTCCAATCGGTAAGAAAACCGAAGCCATAGCGAAAGTGCGTCCATAGTTTCCATTATAGGTGCTATCCTAATAGTGCCACCAGTTAGGAAGGAGCTATGATTGAGCTGAAGATGCATACATTTACATGTGTTACACAGTGTACATATAAAAAAATCATGTTAATCAAACTCCATGAGAAGGACTTTGCCAACAGGTCCTTTCACAAAAGCATTGTAGGGAACCTTATAGCTCCTATGGAGCTTTATTAGGGATAGGGTGAAATTACCGTTGTTAAATACCAGAGTCTTGAGATAATAAGAAACTAATGATTAAACATTTTTTCCAAAGAAAAATGCTTTTTCGTCGGTTTCGTTTTTTTGCCTATACAGAACCTGAAAGTGTGACATCACCACATGACATTGGTTAGCCAACTTGGTGGATTTACACCCTAAAACGCATAGCAATGAAAATACTTGTGAATCTTGGTCAAGCGAACGTATTTCAACAGATGTCAAACAGAATCCTGTTGACAAACAGGTCCTGAAGCTGCTGCCTGGTATGTTTGAGCCTGACGCCTCATCGGATCAGGCATCGAATGGGGAAATTCTGGTGTTTACAGCAGGAAAAAGATTATTTAAAAAAATTATCACACAAATATGGACCTTAGAAAAATTTATGAGAATAACATATAAGTGAAGAGTTAAAATATAAACAATAAAATGCTGTACTGTTAAGTATTTTAACAATATAAATACTGTGGACTTGGAGAATAAATAACCAATATATATCTATGGACATTTTTACAGTAATGGATATTTGAAAATAGCAGCAACATCAGAGATGTACAAAATGACAGCAGCATGTTATTTAACTGACTAAGATAGAAACTTTGCAAAATCAGCATGAATGTAAAAACTTATTGAGGTTGTTGGGAACAGTGGTGGTTATAGTGTCTTCCAGCTACTGGAAGGAAGGATCTGTGATAACGCTCCCTGGTGCATTTAGGGTGCAGCAGTCTGTCACTGAAGGAGCTCTCCAGTTAAGTAACAGCTTTATCCATGGGGTGGGAAATACTATCCAAGATAGATGTTATTACAGAGATATTCTTGATACAAATCTGCTGTCATCGACCCGGATGATGAAGATGAAATGGGCAAGACAATGACCCCAAACACATTGCCGAGGAAACTTTCAACTGGTTTCAGAGAAAGAAAATAAAGCTGCTAGAATGGTCCAGCCAATCACCTGACTTTAATCTAACAGAACATCTTTTGAAAGAACTAAAGATCAGAGTTCATAGAAGAGACCCGCATAACCTTCAAGATTTGGAGATTGTTTGTGTGGAGGAATGGGCCAAAATCCCACCTAGGCAATGCATGGGACTAGTTTCTCCATACAGGAAGCATCTTGAAGCTGTCATTAACAAAAAAGCTTTTGTACAAAGTATTAAATGAATTTCAGTAAGTGTGTTCAACACTCTTTCCTATGCCATTTCCTTTTATTACAAATAACCTAATATTTGGACATCCATGGTTTGATATCTTTGTATGTGTGGATTGAATAGATTGTTACCAACATCTGGTTAAAATCTCTCTACAGAATAGCACCTCTAGAAATATATTTACTGAGGAAAATGTTGGCGTGTTCAATACTTATTTCACCCACTGTATATGGTGCGCAAAAAAAAATCTAAACCATGCTCCTACAGCACACATTCTCTAAAAGAGGAAAAGAGGAACAAACTAATATGATAGACAAAGAATAGGCTTTATTTTAGGTGCAGGATAAGCAATAAATAGATTCGGATTTTTAATTAAAATATTGACAGACGGGTATGAATGATGACCAGATGTGCTGATGTGTGCAGAACTGCGCTGTTAAATAACACCTACTGCTGTCCAGCTGATTCTTGTCTCAAACACGTCACGTTTCAGCTCAAGGACCTATTGAAGGAGGCAAATATGTTTATGTGATCAGTGCAGAGCGATCCAATTAAGCAGCAAATAAGTGCATTTGTAACAGTGTGGCAGATATGATCTATATGTGAAGAGAATGCAGGCAGAGGATAGGAGAAGAGAAAGGGCCTTCTCTTTTATGAACAGCTTTAAAATTATACAACAACAATACCTATCGCCTAAGAAGAATTGGAGCCTCAAACCCCTCAATGTGATGACTACATTATTAACTGGGGCTGAGTTTTATCAAACCTGAAGTTGTTTGAGTGTATCTCGATCTGCAGCGGCGCTTTATGCATGCAGAGCCTGTAGAGCTGCGTCATTACGCTGATCCAGCTACTGATTTTTATTTGTTTGTTTTCTTATTCCTCTGTATTGTTACAGTTTGTAACCTTTTCTGCATTCACAGCAGAAGCGATCTCTGGCTCTGACCAGACCAACAATAATTTCTCCGCTGTTGTTTGGCTGTGCAGGAAGCTTTAAACAGCATATTTACTATGCTAAAGGCTGACAATGAACAGATGCTTTGTTTGTGGTCTGGACGGACGTATATAGACTCCATTCTGCTCTGCCTTTTTTAACCCACCAGCGATAGGCTCTAAGAGTGAAGCCTATCGCTCACCCCTTAAAGTTCTGATCCTCACTGGTTTCTATAGTGGAAAAAGGGGGATTTCGAAGTCAATTATCCAATACCAGTAGTCTGTGACGGGCCACTCAGTGGGTGTTTGTGGAATAGGATGTAGTCATTGCTGCGCTGCACCAAGGATGAACGTAGAGGGAAAAATGCATGACTTTAGACTCTAAAGGTTTTTTTTTTAAAGGGAATTTAAAGGTAGGTAGGTAAGGGAGGTAAGGCCAGAGGCATAGCCAAAAAAGTTTTATAAGGCTGGCCAGGCAATAACCAATGTACACTGAGGGGTGGCCGAAATCAGATAGGCACCACAACCTCACGGTCAATCTACACTGTTCTAACAGGAAAATTAACTAGAAAAACATCCATATTTTCCAAATAAAGACTAACTATACTGTCCTAAAGCCTTTGCTAACATATATTTAAAAATCTGTAATTTTTAGATAAAAGGTATAGTGGATAAAACTCAGTTTGGATTTCACTGAAGACTGACTGACTGAATGACTTGCAGAGACACATCATTTTCTCTTTACCCAATATAACACAAAATCTAGTCCTGAAAAGAGCATGAGTTTTGTAATTATCATCTTTGATGTTAGTATATTGATGTGTATAATTAACCACAAAAAAATTAAAAATTTTTAATATTCCACTTTAGAGATTTACTGCTGCCACCATCTGTATTAGAGGGGAAAAAATGGTAGGGGTGGCCACAGGGGTGGTCAATGATTGGCTAAGGGTGGCCATGGCCACCGCTGGCCCCCCATCTAGCTCCGCCCCTGGGTAAGGCTAAACCCCCAAATGTTTTTAACACCGCATTAATGCTCTTATAATCGCCATGAAAAATTCTGTGTGCACACAAATTAGTATTTCATGAGCAAAAATTTGTAGAAAGAAAATAGCTGCTCGTATAAAATGTGTAAAGCTGTTAAAAGTGCACAGTATTTTCCACACTATAAGGCACACCGGATTATAAAGCTGCCTTATAATCCGGTGCCTGGCACACCTTCAATGAATTTCAACATTTAAGGCGGACCGCACTATCAGGCTCATAGAATAGAAGCTACAGTAGTGGCTGGGGTTGCGTTATGCATCCAATAGATGCAGCTGCACTAAGGGAATGTTAATAAAACAGTCACTTAAGTAAGTCAAACTTTATTAATATATTACCGTATTTACAATATGAGCAACCTTCTTCAGCTGTAAGCAAACAAAAGAAAAACATACATTTAAAGGTGTACTAAGAGATCTTTTCTGATGCATTTTTTACCATGTGGCTTGAAGATCTCCCAACAGCCGCTTAGCAAACAGTGAAATAGAAGGTCTCGAAGTGAAGCGAAAAAAAATGGTCCCCCATCCAATCACAAAACACTGTCCGTTATCCACTATTGGTTCCTCACACGTCACTCAGGATCGTTTGTTTCTATATTTTCAAAAATATGGCTTAGTGGAAAGGTTTTTCCAAGATCTCCTACGGCACCTGGAAACCTATCCGTTCATTTCTTATCAATGAATCCCTCAAATTCTTTTTCTTAATTGTCCGAACTGAACAGTTGGGCTAATACGGGATCCAACACATCAAAACCAGGAAAGTCAAATTGTTAAATTGTTTCCGTGCACGATGTATTGCATTGCGCACTATTGGCATCAGTCTTAATAAAGTGAAGCCACACTTTTGACCTGGGGGGCATTTTAAAGGGGTTCTACGAAGCTCGCAACCAGTTCACAACAGATACACATGAACTCTGGCTGTAGGCGTGACCACCTGTGTATTTTTCCTGGATAACGCAATCACGTTAAGTGTTACAGCCAATCACCGAAACTTGGTACCGAAAGACGAGGCATGTTTCGATACTCTGTAGAACCGAAGCATTTCGGTCGGTATCATAAAAGAACCGATGTTCGGTACCCAGCCCTAGTTGAGACTGATATATCAGCCCAGGCATTTACGATCCACAGGCAGATAGTGATGTCTGTCGCTCTGTGCTGTCTCCTTGTCTTGGTCAACGTGTGTTCGCCTTCTGTGATTCACTGCTCTATCCATTCTTCTTTGTTCCCTCTGAAACTCTGTTTAGTCTTCTTTACTTGCCGCAGGTCATTTTCTTGCTTCCTCCACTTTCGCATCATTGACTCATTAATGTTTAATTATTGAGCTGCTGCTATATTCCCATGCTTTGCTGTGTAACTAATAGCATTGAGTTTAAAATCTTTGTTGTAAGCGTGTCTCTTGAAAGGAGCCGCTGTCATACTACAGGTCTGGGTGCGGGTTTGATCTCTCTGTGTCTCTCTTCTCTGCAGGACGTGACGGGCAGGTGCGGTTCATCTCGGTTAACTAGGAGCCTACTTAAGGAGCTGGGACCAGAGGAGGGCGTCAGTTTTTTCTCGCTACCAGCGTGTTCAACCATCCAAGCCAACAGAACCTCCAGGCCCGGATCTTCCTCACCGTTTGGATCTCTCAGGTCACCAGTCTGCCTCAACCCTCCTCCAGGAGCCTGCCTGCCTGTCCACCCTCCTACACACCAGCACCAGAAGGAGAGAGTCTCAGTTTGCACCCTGACCCAGGACACCACCCTCCCAAGCCTAAGACAAACCTTCCCTACAACAATAAAACTCTTTTTAAACCTAAACTGACTGTCTCTGTGGTTGCCCTGATTCAGAGTTGTTCTTCTCTAAATATGACAGTTATTCTGAGGTCTTAACACACACCAATGGGAATGAAAATTCCCAGTAACCACCGCTCACTACTCCTTCTACAGGAGAAAATGGAGTCGTTGGGTGCTCCCCGTAGCTGTAAGACCTATTGAAGCTTAATCTTCATCCAGATTGTAAGACATATTGTCGATTTTTGAGAAAATTAAGGCTTTTAGGGTGTGCCTTATAGTGTGGAAAATATTGCTGGGCTTTATTCTGCTCATAACCCATGAGCACAGGGTTGATTTCCCATTTCAACAGACGGCATGCTACAGATGCAGAATCACTGCTTGTAGACAGCTAATTTATTTCAGCTCTGTCACACCTACCTCTACAGCTATTGATGCTCCTGGCCGCAGCCGGTGACCATGTGTAGGGTGCTGTGTGCTTAAGGTTGCAAACAGAGTGTTAATTAGGGCTGGCTTTGGAAATTAACCCTCTAGAGGTAATGTGTTTGGTCACTAGCGTGCATGCCTGGAGACACTTCCACTGCACAGAGCAGCACTCATTATCTTCTCACAAGAAGATTGTTAAGAAGAAAGCAGCTTCTCACCTCTGGTTCTGCAGGCCTGCAGGCGCGGAGGACTAATTGTTGACATTTAGGAGGACGTGTAGAAAGAAGCCTGTTTGGGTTCAGGGTTTGCATATGTTATCCTTTGTGAAAAACTCCCAAGATTAGCTGCTTGACCTGTTGACGACCGAATATCACAAAGGAGATGGAGTAAGAGGAGTGCTTACTGAACGGCTCAGCGCCCTTCATCTCTCACATCCTTTTCCTCTTAAGTTCCCTGAAATCGTCCCTGAAGCATGTAAATGTCAAGGGTCGCTTTGGATAATGTGGAAACTTGACAGACGGACGCCGCATCTGTTTGTGTGTGAGCGCGTGCCTCGAGGTGTTTGGGTTGAGGAGATTCAGAAATGGAAATACTCACTAATGAAAAATGGAAGACCCCCCACCCCCACACATCCAACACACTCTGTCATTATGAATCAAGTCTCCAGGAAACAGCCAGGAACATTTATAACAAATTAATAGATCATGAAGGCATCATCCACTGCAGCAGGGGGAAAATTAGCATTTTCTTTTTTTTTTATAACTTCAGCACACAGATATCACGGTAAGTGGCTCCAAGTTACATCATCTGGAGCCCACTGTCACGCACATGCACATATACATCCAACCCCGGGCATTATGAACACATACTTGTCGTTATGGTTATGTTAGTGACAGCTTTCTTACATGCATCATTTCATTATAAGTTTAAAAAAACATAGCATGATTCCCAGTTAACTGAAGTGTGCTTTTTAACACTCACATGAAAAATATTTACAAAATTGTGTAATTAGTTTTGAATTGATTGTACTTTTTGATTAAACACGGAATACTGATGACTCTTGTCTGCACTGTGGGATCACACATTGATCCTTCATAGAGCATAAAATCTAATAAATGCTTTAAAAATGTTTGGATTCAGATTATGTGAAATGCTGGGTAATGTCTGAGGAGAAAATTGTTGTCTAATCAGAACAGACTTTCATAATTCTATCATTATTCCATTGATTTCATTCATTTTAAACATTTTCTTTGCCCTAACTCTAAGCTTAACTTAAACCCAATCCACACGTCAGACCAAAGATTGAGGATATTCTAGTTATAAGACAGAGAAAGTAAGGGTCCACTCCTTGTTGTCCTGCTAACCACAGGTTATAATATAGGTCATTTTATGCATTCAGATAATAAAGGTAGAGGTTGTGTTTTGCAGCATAACTGATAAAGCTATAAGGCAAGCTTCCTCAATCCTAGCCCATGAGATTCAGTGTTCTGCACATTTTTACTAATCAGCTTTAGTTTCAGTTTTTTTTTATTGTCATTACACTGTCACAAGTACAGAGCAACGTAATTAACTCTATGCATTAACCCATCCCCCATGGGAGCAGTGGGATTCCATTGTGCAGCGCCCGGGGAGCAGTGTGGGGTTAAGGGTCTTGCTCAGAGATCAAGAGTGGCAGTCTGTGGGAGTGGGGCTTGAAATCAGAACCTCCAAATTTCAAGCACTACTAGGCCACACTCCCAAGCCAAAATCAAATTGTTGAAATAACATTTATGCATTAAAGTTCCCCAGAGCAGTGGCGTAGCCATACAATTTTCACAGGGGTGGCCAAGCAGAGTCAAATGGGCTTAAGTGATGTTCACATCCTAATCCAAAGGGGTTCAATGTGTCGTCAGTCCACCCTCTGCAGCTACAAATGCTTTTCTGGGAAGGTTGTCCACAAGATTTAGGGATTTTTTTAACATTCCTACCTGTATTGCCGCTGGAAATCTGTCTCTCTGTGTTTGGACCCTGGACCCCCCTGATTACGCTCCTGGAAAAACCATACCTGTACTTCTGCTGGATATCTGTCCTCTCTGTGTACGGACCCCGGACCTCTCTGGATAACGCCCCTGGATAACCCCGAATAGAGTGCCTGCCTGTCTGTTGGCTGCACAAACAGTAACCCCCCAAACCACTGGACCAAGTCGGTTCCCCAGACTCGGAAGCCCTGCAAACAGCTTAGTGATACATCTTCTCTCACTCTAGCCAGTTACCATCAGCTGATCACTAACCTGTTGTCTCTGCCACGGGAAGTTTCCTGCGTTGGAGCGAGCAGCGCGCCCCCGAACCCCCGCTTTGAGTTATTTCTAAATAAAGCTTGTTTCAAACGTCACTGACCTGTGCTGGTTTGAATTCTGGGTCCAGTCCCTGCCCATTACACAGGGGAACAACAAATCATCCTGGGGTGGTTAATGATTGGCTAAGGGTGGCCATCTAGCTACGCTCCTGCTCCAGAGTCCTTATTTAACTCAGGTATGTTGCATTAGAGACACACCTTTAAGTTCCAGGACACCAATCCTCAAGCACCTTCACAGAGGAAGCCTACATGCAATTTTGTTTTGGTTTTATGAGTTTAGCCACATCTCAAATTGTGCCCTGGTTGGACAGAAAGTCGAGAACTTGAGAAGTTGGACTACAGGGGGAATTTTTTTTTCCGGATGGGAGATCATAAACTCAAATTTATGAGTTTGAACAAAACCAATCAAGTATAATCCCTGCCTCAATTACATATTTTCTCTTTTAAATGTCTTTTAAATTCTAAATTCTAAATTTCTTTATGACACAATACTTCAGAGCAACTGAATTTGAGAAGTTGTATCAAAATTGTAATATATATATATATATATATATATATATATATATATATATATATATATATATATATATATATATATATATATATACATTTTGCATTTAAGATAAAAAAAGGTTTTTGTCTGTCAATATGCTCTATCCACAACTCCTCAAGTGGCAAAGTTTTAGTTTCACCTGGTTTATTTTTGTAAAAAACGTCTTTGAGGAACCTTGCTATCTGATTTTTAATCCAAAAAATTTGCAAAATAGTTAGTTGCAGCCCGAGTCAGCCATAAATTACACACTAATGAATAATGAACTCTAGTACGCATTAATGACCCCACACCATTAATAGCGTTTTACATGGCACTAAATAGAGTTAAAGACTGACTGTTTTGATCAATTGCTGAAACACAAACAAACAAGCCCATGAAGGCAGGATAAATATTGACTAGACCTATCTTGCAGTTTACACAGTTTAGAACAGCAACTGTGTGTACATGAAAGCATACTGCTATCACTCCACTTTTTACGCCATAACGGTATGTCTGATATGCAGCGTTCGCAGCAGTGCTGATGCTATTACTGACATAACATCAAACCACTCTGGCATCCAGACACTCCTTATGAAGATGTGTAAAAAGCCTTCTGATAAATGCTTCTGTTATGCAGTGGAATAGGTGCTATCTATGTGAGGCAGATGTATGTTGATCCTCATAAATCAGCAAATGACAAACAGAAAATAGCAAATTACCTATTGTTCTGCACATCAAGAGCAGCCAAGGAATTTATGAGGAGGATGAGAGGTGATGTAGAAAAAAGTCCTGAAAGCTCACAGTCGGAGAACAACAGCAAAGAGGGATCACAGTCTCCATGACAATTTATCTTAAAGGGTTAGTTTGGATTTTTAAGGGAGGCTCTGTAAAAGTATTATTGGTAATAGTTCCCTTACTCATGGTAGAAAGATGTAATATCATTGTAAGTTTTAATAAAGGAAATAAATCTCAGTTGAAGCGAACAGCTAATGAGATATAGTTAGAGGACAACTGTAGTAATTTAAAACAGCTCAAGCTAAACATGTTGATATATGGGAGTTAATGCAATGTCAGAGGAGATACGTTGCTGTTAAATTGGTAGAAGCTGCATCAATTAGGTGCAATTCAGTTTATTTATATAGAGCCGATTCACAGCACACGTCATCTTAAGACCTCTTACACTGACAATTTAATCAAATAATATGAAAACCAGCTGTTTGCATTCAGTTATTGATTTCAAATGAATTGTCTCTCCTGGATGAGCTTGTGGTGACAGAAGATACTGGCTTGCATTTTGTCGTTGACTCTACAGCAATCCTTTACACTGAGACGAAAAAGGAAAAACTACCTTTTAACAGAAGGTAAACCGTCAGCAGAACCTGGCAGCAATCAACCCTCCTCGACTTCTGACTTGGTGGATTTGCTATTTGCTGAGACCTGGAAAGTACTAAATGTCTGATGCAAAATATAAACGTTTTCTCCATTTTCTTCTCCCATTTGTTCAGAAATAGCATGCAATAAAAATAAGATAAAAGTTGTCATAGATGTGTCCAAGCAGAAATTCGTGTGCATGCAGGGGTGGCAAAACACTGAGAAGCACTGTGGTCAGAAAATTTCGATTTCTCTTGTTTCATATATTTAGTTATGCTATTTATCCAGTGAAAAATGTTTTTACTCAGTCTTTTTCACCTGCAAGGCCACAAAATGTCTGAGTGATAAGTGTTTTCATACAAGGAATACTTTTTCGATATAAAGCCAAATTCTTTCTTAAGAAAGAAAGTGTGTACTTTATCTAGATCATAACAGGGCTGATTATCATGCCATAAGGACAATTTGATGAACAGGTCTCTCTTTGCAAAGATATAAAAATAAAGTGCTGACTGAGTGAAATCTATCGATCTCTGTTTATTTAACCGGAGTAAATAGTTGAATTTTTTTCCCCACTACAACACCAAAATCAGTAAGGGGTAGGGGGGTTAAGAATAAATTAAACAATGTTTTATTGATTAAAAATATGGCTAAATAGATCTTAAACGCATATAATATTCATAGGCAGACATCCGTTTCATTGTCTTTTAAATAACACTTAAACCTCCAGCCACTAGATGGCAGTGCAGCAAACAAGAGCAGCAGCAGCAGAGCAACAACAAGATCTCAAGAGGTTTTCCATTAATATAAAAATCCCAAAATATCGTCTTTGTTAAACCAACATTGAAGGTATAGTAGAGGAGTTTCTTTTCCCGGATGGATCATAAAAATAAGCTAATTGCCTAATTGCTAAGCCTAACTGTCAATCATTATGGTGATATGTTTACGTACAGTAAACATAGTAAACATTTCACCAGAATGATATGTGCTCATCTCCATTTTTACTTAAACAGAGTGTGCACAAGGAAAATTGGGCTCATGCATGCGCTTGTACAGCCTAATAAACATTTCCTCTCGGGAGCAGCTAGAGGTTGTGCATGTGAAGAGGGTGGGTCTTTTGAAATATTTGCGAAAAATCTTACCGTTTATTAACTTCTCAACCTTTTTGTTTACGTGATTATACGTAACTTACAACTAGTTGAATGACAATTGTCACAATGTGTCATGGCTGGAGGGGGTCTGTATCACTTTCACCAGCAGGAAGCAACTTTGAGGAGGGTAGCAGTAAACCATCCATCCATCCACACAAAATAACTACAAACATGCAGACACATGGAGGGAAATCTATGCGAATAAATTTCCCGCCAATTTTCTTTTAGGTGAAATGATAAAGCTATTGTCCACTGGGGGGAGCCAAAATCAACCATAACTAAAAGTTCTTTGGAATTGCTTTAAAGGAAAAGTCCGGTCATATTCAGAATTCAAACTTCTGAAATTACTTTAAATTCGAAATGATTACATACTGTTCAATAAATGATAAGTGTTTTTAATTAAGAGTAATTTCATTTGAATGTTCTTTACTGGAGGAATCCATGTTTGTCAAAGAACACTACTGCCACCTACTGGTTTGTGACGTCACGGTGCGGTATCGGCTGTTGATCAACTCCCAGTTCTGTATCTGGTGTTTGTCACAAAACACTATTATCCAAGTCATCTTGAAAACATTCTTCTTCCAAATGTTGGCTACATATGACGGGTTTTATCTCTGGCCAAATCCTCCATCTTCAAGTCGGCAATCCAACGACGAACCCGTCCGTGGTGGGTCATGAATCGGATAGGTGAAATAACTTATTTTCTTTTTACTTTTACCTGATGTATTCCAGTATCCAACTGCCATGAACATGGTCATGATCAGTTTAACTATGGCTCTGGTTAATTTCAATGGTGAAGTCCTCTGGAAATCTTCAATAATTGTTGTTGATTGCAGATGTGTCTAGTAGTTCCCATTGATTTTGCTTGTAAAGCGGGGAGAATGGTGCTAGGCTTACCGCACCGTGATGTCACTGCCGGAAGATTTCAGGGGTAAAAAGTTACTATATTTGGGCAAATATGGCCTTTCCCGGACTCTGTGATCGCAAGGAAATTTATTGGTTTTATTTTTTACTGATTAACGATAAATTCATTAAATCACTGCGAACGCATTAGTTTCCTGACCGAACTTCTGCTTTAATGTATCAGGATAAATGGTATTATGTTACATATCATATTGCCGATTCACACCCTAGTTCAGGGTCAATCTACACTAATCACACTATACAATACAAAAAATTAAATAGTACATCTGTGTTATTTAAACAAATCATTAAATCACTGAATGGGTTTTCGACCTATTATTCCTAATCTACACATACATTCTTATATTCATGGTGTCTAATAGGGCTGCAACTAAAGATTTTTTTCAGATCAATTAAACCTCTGTCATCTAAAAGTTTTACAGCCTCTATACTCCAGTTAATGATTAATCGATTACTAAATTAAGTGACGATTATTTTAATGATCAATTAATCACAATTAATCTGATTAATTGTTTTAGTCCTAGTGTTTTAATAAATAATGTATTGTTCTGCATAATGAACACATCAAATGAATTTAGCAGATGCTTTTATATCTAATGATTTTTTTAATATCAAAGGGGTAGCCACTGACTGGTTTACAAGTTTATTTTTTGATGAGAAACTTAGAAAAATGTCATGACTAAAGTTATAGTAGGTAGAAAGGTTGGAGAAAAGTCATCTTAATATCATTGAGCAATGGCATTCATCATAACTTTCACCTTGAATCTGTTCCATCCCTCGAGCAGATGATATGACATCAAATGTGATCCAGTCAAGGAGAAGCCTGGAATAGACATCAATCGCAGAGGCAGTAAGGTTGACAGGATGCTACAAAGTGATGAGATCATCCACAATGGATCCTTATAGCCAGAATTTCTGTGCTCTTTTTATACAGACATGTTTCCAAACTTTGCATGAGAAATTTACTCATGATGTGGTTTAGGTGCCATGGTACATGTATAAAAGTGTCTCTGAGGGTGAACACAATATTAGACTGACTGAGTAAATAACAATTAAATCCATCTTGGACAAGTGACATCAGTTAAGGAGAGCCTTTCCATTAACAGTTGCACCATTTTTAGTATTACAAATCCTAGTGTAATATAGTTCAAGTTGTTTCCCACTTTTTAATTGTTGCTTTATATTTATATCCTGTTTTTTCAAGGTAGATATTTTAATGTAGCCATTTCCGGACCTCTGAAGATCAGAAACTTGCTGCCTTATTTAAAGGGATTGTTCTTATTTCTTTCAAATCATCTCTAAATGAGACAGGTTACTTAGCAAAACATATGTACACTTCAGGACAAAAAAGGTTTAATGAATAAAAAGATTAAGATTTCATTCTACGCAGCAACAATTTCTGAATTGGAAAAGGGGGTTTCACATTTACAGTGAAGGTTAAGATAAATAAAGTTACTTTTAGAAATTTTATAAAGATTCGAAGTGTTGAAACCATACATGGATCCACAGAAAAGCAAATTGCAATATATGCAGAACAACAGTTGAAATTGTAAATGTAAATCCCTTTACTGTGCCACAATGGGGAAATTCATTGTCTGCTTTTAACCCATCCCGCTTGGGGAGCAGTGGGCTGCCATTGTGTGTTGCCCAGAGGAGCAGTGTGGAGTTAAGTGTCTTGCTCAGGAACCCGAGAGTGGCGGCTGTGGGGGTTGAACTGGGTTCTTGCAACCTTCTCAGAGCACAATCCCACAGCTCTAACCACTCCTTTTTGGCTGTGACACCATCCTGAGATTGGCCTGTTTCTCAGTGCAGTCCTGTTTCTCTGACTGTGACTGCCTGGATGTGCTCTCTTTCATCCTCTGACATGGGAGTTGGCTCAGAGCTTGTCTGCCTGGTTGTGTGCTTCCTGGACGGGGCCGCCTTTTGTATCTCTGTTTCTGTCTCCTTGAACCCCAGTCGGCCTCAGCAGATGGCCACTCACACTGAGCCTGATTCTGTTGGAGGCTTCTTCCTGTTAAAAGGGAGTTTTTCCTCTCCACTATCGCTACAAGCATGCTTAGTGTGAGGGATTGCATTTTAATCAATGAGTCGATGCAGTTAGCTGGTTTTCCTTAGATAGAAAACTTTGAATCAATCTGACTGTATGGTCTGGTGAACTGTAAAGTGCCTTGAGATGAGATGAGTTGTGAATTGGCGCTATAGAAATAAACTGAATTGAAAATTTTATTTAATTTAATAATATTTAACAATGGCCTAACTTCACAACACTTTCCTTACTGGTTAATAAAATACTTTTGTTTCCTTAATGTCATTAGTGTAAGACTAATTATATCGGCTTAAAGTCAGATCAGAGAAGCGTTCTTTTTTCTGATGCTTATCAGTGTTACTTTCTCTGCAGGTGCACTAAAGTTAACTTCCCGCTGCCTTAACCTCATTAAACCTAACTTTAATACAAATTGACATACAGCTAAACTACCCACAATCATTTCCTCCACCTCTGTCATACAAACAGACATGTGGTTTGCAGAGCAGTGACCTGTCACATGTAGTTAGAAGGCTGGACAGAGGCATTGCAAATGAATGTGAATTACCAGACCAGTGAACGACTTTAATTTCATCTGACTCTGTGGGCTTTCCAAGAGCTCTGGGGCTATTTCTCCAACTTACTAACACAAGTTATATGCCTCATGATAGATAAACACATTGTGTGAGTGAGTGAATGCTGGCGGGAGGAAAAGTCCAACAGAGTGCATAATCCTTCAGTATTTCCAGTGAAGCCAAGAGGCTTCCCTGCTCCTAACAGGCTTCACTACTATTTCCATATTCATGCTTTTAAGAAAAATATGCTGGCACATATTATCAATTGATATTTATGTATTCCTTATTAAATCACTGTATGCTTCACTGATGTTTTTTTTATAAAAACATATTTGCTTCGTCCCACTTTTCTGCTATTTTTGCTTCCAATGTAAAAAAGTCTAAACAAATGAATTGTCATGAAAATACAAAAGGTTCTTCAATGAGGAAAAAGGAAAAACAGTTGCTCCTCTCATTCTATCATCATTTAACCATAATTAACCAGAGAATGTGAACAGCTGAGGTCAGCTGATCAATTTAAAGACGTTCATGAACAGGTCAGTGACAAATGGTTTCCTATCGGTCTTAAGAAGTTTACAAAGCAACTTCTATTGCTTTAATGCTTCACTGAACAACAGTGAAAGCCATTATTCACAAACAGTGATCAGCCTTTCTAGGAATTAAATCCATCTCTGCCTCTACAGGCCCTTAACATGTCCAACAGTGCAGCTGGGAACACTTAATATGAATATTCTCCTTTAGATATCAACACAAAACCTGCATAAACAACCCCTTAAAAGTAGTTTGAACTGCATAGGTGAGGCAGCTCAAATGCTAAGGCTTCTGGTTGTCACACAGTGGAAATTATTTCAATCAATTCAGTTTATTTGTATAGCACCAATTCATAACACGTCATCTCAAGGCCAGTTCACCAGATCATGCAGTCAAATTGATTCCAAGTTTTGCATCTAAGGAAAACCAGTTGATTGCATCGACTCATTGACTTAAAGGCGATCCCTCACACTAAGCATGCTTGTAGCGACAGTGGAGAGGAAAAACTCCCTTTGAACAGGAAGAAACCTCCAGCAGAACCAGGCTCAGTGTGAGCTGCCATCTTCTGAGGCCGACTGGGGTTCAAGAAGACAGAAGCAGAGATGCAAAAAGTAACTGTAAAAGGCGTGCCTGTCCAGGAAACACACGGCCAGGCAGACGGGATGCGGCCCAACTCCCATGTCAGAAGATGAAGAAAGCACATCCAGCCAGTCCCAGTCAGAGAAACAGGACTGCACTGAGAAACAGGCCAATCTCCAACATCTATAAACAAAGGTGTTGATGGAAGCAGCACAGCAGATATTTCCCTCCAGGATGGAGTCACAGCCAAACAGGAATAGATAAGGCAAAGCTACTACGAGAAAAAGCAGAGAGAGCAGAACGTTAGAGATTAAACTAACAGATTATGCAGCGTGGGAGAATAGAGATACAAGATATATAAATCTTGTAATGAGGTGAGTCATCTGAGGAAACCCAGCGACGGCAATCTTGTCCACAGCAACAAATTTCCTGTTACTTACGGTACAAAGAACATTCCCCAAGGAGTCCAAAGACTCCCATCTGAATTAGCCAGGAACATTTCAGCACACACTCACCCATTCAACCCCATTGTTCCCCTCATCCATCCCCCCCCACTTGTTTCCTCACAGAGACCCCACAGCTGTCACATCTCAAACTGTCAGAAATCTCATCATTTCGGATGACGTCACAGAGCCGCCTCTTCGCACTGGCTTCAATCGTCTCAAAGCCTTGAGCCATTCACCCTCAGTTGTTCATCTTGCCTCCTTCCTATAATTTCCTTTCCTGGACTTAGATTTGTCAGACTGGTGAGGAAGCAGCTTATACAGCTTAGCTTTACAAAGACGCATCACCACCCACTTTATTCCCCCTCTGATGGAGACCATAGGCCTGGATCACATACGTATTAGCCCATATAAGTGCAGTTTTGATGATGACTCTGTAAAACCCAGTATACATACATAAGCATAATCTTACCCATTAATCCCATCTTGGTTAGCTGAAAGTTTGATGTCTGAGAGGAGGTGGTAGGACATCAAAACATAAAGCTCTGCTATTTACTTGTTGGGTTGGCCCTCTATACATTTTGAAGAAAAATCCACTGGTGGTTATTCATTTATGAAGCGCTCATTGGAAAAAACAGCTAAATCTACAATCACTTAACTTTCAAAGCGTATGGCACATGCAATGCTCTCCCTGCCTTATCAGTGTCTCTATCCTCTGACCTCATTTCGCTGCATATGTTTACACTGTTTGTCTACGGTTGACTGAAAACATTTACAACTGACCATGTATCATTTGTTTATTTGTATTTTCAATCTGAAGCCAACAAAGTAAATATGAAAAAAAACAAAACATTTGTTTATTTTTTTCATAAAACAATATAGGAAAATGTTGAACAGTTCCTTTTTTATTTTTCATTGTCATACTAAATTAAATTAAATGTACAAATACCCCAGCCTGCTGGATGCTGGACATGTGCATGCTGGCTGTATTTAATAAATAACCAATGTTGTATAGTAACGAAGTAAAAAAACTTTACTACTGTACTTAAGTATATTTTGGATTACTTTATACTTTCCAAGAGTATACATTTTTTTGAGAACTTTCACTTTTACTTCACTGCATTTACAAACTTAGTTGCATACTTTTACTCTGATACATTTTTATTGTTTGGTTTAGTTACTAAGTAATACAAAAAAAAAAAAATCAGCAAGAGAGCGAGAGAAATGCAAGTGTTTTGACCCCACCTACTGACTACAAAGTCGGGTCTTGCCTTGGCTTGTTCATCAACACCAATAGGATACGTCTTTTTCGCAAAGCCAGTCTAAATTTATCCTACACTTGGTTTATATTATTTTAAGTGAATTTAACCTTCAAAGTTTACCAAAATATTAAAATAATGTCAAACTGCACTTACTTTTTACTTCTACTTTTCACTACATTACTTGAGTACATCTATTTTTATAGTAATTCTTATACTTAAGTACAAGCCATTTCAGATACTTTAAGACTTTTACTCAAGTAACATTTCAGTCAGTGACTTGGACTTTTACCAAAGTCATATTTTGGAGAGGTACTTATACTTTTACGTGACTCCGAGATTTCAGTACTTTATACAACACTGTAAATAACAAAATCAGCTGTTCTGCATCATGATCTACTCTTCAATTCTAAACAAAACAAAATCACAAGCAAATTAGTTCAGTAATTAAGTCAATAATAAATTGGCGATTGAATATAATCAATTGAACGCCATTATAGGGTGGAAAAAAAGTGCATCAAAGACCACTACAGGTTCTTAAAGAAATAATACAAGAGGAAGAAGAATATGGCCGAAATATCTATCAGTCTTGTTAGTAAAAGCTTCCACATTAGAGGTGATGTGAAATTATTATTATTTTTTGTTTGTTTTTTTTTGCTCTGATCATAAAACTTAGGTTTACAGGAAAACATCTCCCTTATTCAGAATTCCAAATCATTACTGTCTGTTTTGCTGTGGACGCCTCAGCACCGTTCTGAACCTATGATTCTCATATTGGATTAACTAATAAGTAGCTTTATCAACCTTTTATATAAATGTGTTTACATAGCATAAAATATTGCAGTATATTTTCCATGTTTATAAACACTTAAAGACAGCCAATGTGACAAGATAATATGTATTATGTTGCCTATTTATAAACAGTCACTGCTGTGATTTCTCCATTGATAAATCATTGCAAAACTTTCCAAGCTGCAATTAATTGTTCTTGTTCTTAATATCTCTTAAACAAAAGTAGCACAAACAATATTTTTTTCTGCACAAATCTGCACTAACGTTGCACTAACCATTCAGTCTAGTTGCAGAGTTTTTTGACGTGGGTGGGGTGTCAGCTTCACGCAGCTGCGCACGAGTCCTTTCATGAAAAAAGGTTCATTGTGCGACCTGAGTAACGCGCAGTAACGGGGTGTCTGCAATGGTAACTGCGTTATAGTTACAGTCAAAGTAATTAGTTAGATTACTCGTTACTAAAACAAGGTAACGGCGTTAGTAACGCCGTTACTTTCAATGCCGTTAGTCCCATCACTGCTAACTCCACCCAGTTTCTTACCACCGTTAATCTGTGTCACCTGATCCAGTCTCTATTTAACCTGCCTGCTTCCAGTCATCAGTGCCAGATTATTCAAGCCTTTGGTGAGAGTTCTCTAGCGCACCTGATTGTGTTCTGATTGCCTGATCCTGACCCTGTCCTGCCTTTTGACGTCTGAGCCTGCCTGTTCCTGTTCTAATCCATTTGCCTGACCTGTCTTCAGACCCCTTCTAGATTCTGCCTGTTGCCTGAACCTGGATCTGCTTCCTAACACCGACCTGGGTTTTCCTTCGGTACCTCTTCGGATCTCTGATATTCTGGTTGAACTGCTGTGAAACTCTTTGACACCGGCTTTGGCTACGCCTTCTCCATAGCCCTGCCTTCCTTCATCTGCTTGGATCTGTTTGTCATCCAGTTCTGCAATCTTCAAGACGTCAGGGTCTGGAACTCTATGGGCAGCATTCGCCACGCGGTGCTGGCAGCCGTTTGGCTAGAATCCCTCACTCCCTCTGGGCAGGAACTGAACTTTAAGACCAGGTTAGTGACTCAGGCGTACATGATCATCCTCCGTCAGATTAACTTGGTCACTAACCTGAGTTTTCCTCCTGCAGAGGTTCCTTCCTTAGACGTCCCTGGAGTTACTGCAGGTCCTTTGTTTTATAAAAAACGCTTTTGAGAAATCAGACTGTCTGCCATGAATTCTGGGTCCCCTGTCTTGAGCCTTGAGAATGCTTGTTGATTGTTTTCTTCATATTTGACGTAAAAGAAAAAAGTTTCATTAAAATGGAACTGCTCTCTCTTTTTAGATATTATTTGATTGAAAAAAAAGAATACAAAAGTTGTGGCTGATACTTTTACTGTTTTTAAATAGAAAAATAGATGAAAGACACTGATTCCTAAAAACCTGTACATTAATTTCACTCTCCTCCTTCAAAGACTCAATACAATCAATTAGACAGGAGCGACTGGTTGAAGTTTGATTGAGGGACATAAGCAGGTTTTCAAGGTTAGGCTGATTGAAAGTCTTCCAGGTTGAATTGCTACCTAAGCTTCCATTTGTCGTTTTGTTTTCATATGTTAATATGATTTAAACATATGTTCCCAATTAATCAGATTAATGACGATGCTTGCACTGCTTGGCTCCTGTGAAATGTTATGTAACGTTGGATTTCCAGACAAATTCTGCAAAAGCTCATTTTAAACCATTTGGGACTCTTTTTGTTCAAATGTGAATAAAAGCCTATTTTTTCTTGCACAATGATGACCCTTGTACTTCATCATATTGTAAGCATCATAACTGGTCAAAAACTACTTCCTCATAGACAAAAAATGAAGTATTAATTTACCAGAGGTAGCCTACGTATAATATTTGGTTACTGTGTCAATCATTGTGTTACTTCTCTGTCTTATGTTTTTTTTTTTCATTCTAAACATAATTTACTGGTGAACTAAAGGTTAGATTAAAAAAAATCTTCAAAATCAAGGATTTTCATAACATCACAAAACCCAGCTGGTTAAAGTGTTTACAACTAATAACTCAGAATTATGGAAACGTCAAATTTAAATCTATGATGAATTGATTGGTCGTGTCAATGTTGTTAAGATGGTGTTCCTCCCAAAATTGACATATCTTTTTCAAAATATACCTATTTTGTGATGATCCTGGCACTGGAGCTGACTCTGGTTCAGTCTCCACCCCCATTGCAATCATCCCTACTGGTTTCACCTGTCTCCATCTGCATATAAGCTCCGTCCTCATGAGTCTCCAGTGCCAGATCGTTTCAAGCCAATTCCAGTAATAACCTTCCAGCCTTGTTATTGAAAACCTGCCTGCCTGCCTGTCTGCCTGCCTGCCTGCCTGTTTTTGAGCCTATTCTGTCCTCTGATTTTTGAGCCTGCCTGTCCCATTCTTGGATTTGTCCGCCTGCCTGAGACCAGCTCCGTCTGTCTCTGGATTCCGGAATGATTACCTGTGCCTAAGACCCAAGTCTGTCTGAAAGTTAATGAGCCTGTCTGCCCCCTCTTCGTCCTGTGATACTGGAAATCATATCTGGATCAGGAACTTAACAAACCTCCTCTGCTTATCAGCTGGATGTCTGAATCTACAACTGGACAAACTACCTGTTCCTGTCTGGTCCTCAGAGCCCCAACCTTCTGTGAAATCAGGTTAGTCCATCAGACAGTTTCTCCTCTAACCTGCCAGAGCCGCCACTAACCTGCCCCTTTGTCTCCAGGTCATATCAGTCAGCACGTGGAAGCTGAACGTTCGAGAGTCGGCGTCCCAATCACCAGTTTTCGCCCCAATCACAAGTTTTCTCAATAAACTTCTTAAATTGTCACTGACCTGTTGTGGTGAATCTTGGGTCCGCATCCGGTTCATTACAATTTATCTTACTGCTTCTTTTTTTAAGATGATAGATTCCATTATTATTACTTTTATCTGGGCCGGTAAACACCCTCGAATTTCTACGTCTCACCTACAGAAACCTACTGCTGAGGGTGGCCTTGGCCTTCCTGATTTTCGTCATTATTACTGGGCTTGTAATTCTAGAACCTGGGTTTTTTGGAGTCATGTTTATCCGAAGGGTGAAGAGGTCGACTCATTATTGCCCAATTGGCCACTGAATAAAAACCTTGCGTCCATAGCATTTACTACTTCCTCTCTTTCAGCTGTAGTGTTCTCCAATTTCTCTTTCTCCTTTCAGTTGCTAAAGGATAATTTCATCTTAAAAAATTCATTTAGGATTCTGAAGCAGATAAAGACTGTTCTGAATCTCTCAGATTTCTCCATTTATGCCCCCATCTTTCAGAATGCAGCATTTAAGCCAGGGAATCTGGATGTAGTTTTCAAGCACTGGTTAGATGGAGGCATAGCTGTTGTCAAGGATTTATACATCGATAACAGCTTTGCTTCCTTCGCGCAACTCCAATCCAAATTTGGTCTTCCATCTAGCCACTTTTTCAGGTACCTACAAGTTCGCAATTTTATCAATACTTTTCAAGGTGCATTGTGGGAAATTGATTCCAGTACTTTTTCATCTACTAGACCTTCAGAGACTCATTCAAAATAGCATAACCGATATATATTGCACTATATAGTGATTAGGACGGACATTCGGGCACAGCCAGGGTCAGAGGAAAGAGACTAACCACCTCAGCCGACCGGATTATGTCACATAAGCAGGATAACATAAGTATTTGACAAATTATGTCATCTTTTACGGCTTCAAAAACATCATTGTTAAAGCCGTGCAGACAATTTTCTGGATAATCATACAGCCAAAGTCGCTCATGGCCAGCCAGACTGACTTACACCATGTGCACGGCATATGAGTTCAGAAGGGAGCAGGTTATCAATGTAAGCCGATTTTAAAGGCCAGACTAACAGAGTCAGCAGAACTTGTTTTGAAACTATCAGATAACTACGTATGTGATGCAAAATTTTTTTTTATTTTCAGCTAACAGTAGCCAGTTGTTGAGGTTTTCATATGCACAGCTCTTTTGGGACATAACAGGAATTTTAAAATATTGTTTCGTCGCAGCTGCAGTCTTCACTATTATGCTTACTGAAAAGCGCTGTTGCATCATGGGCCCGCCCCCATACTGTTATTGGTCCAGTTAGTTGAAGACTGGATAGTATAGATCCTACAAGAGTGACTACACCCTCTATGATTCACTCTGGCTGGCCAGGCAACATGGATACCACCAACGCCTGTTACTGCATTTTCTACACATACCTTGGATCACATTGGAAATCCTTTGATGCCATATAGTGGTTAGAGATAGTCCAAAGTTAGCTACTGACCATTATAAATACATTAATATAAATTGCATTTCCAGTCTTGGAGGGGAGTTTTAATGCATCGAAGACATAAATTGCCCGGCTTAAGAAAGTATAATATATTTAACAGGAAGTTTGTAGCTTTTTACAAGGTCATTTACCATTTGAGTCAGATAGAAAGAGACTAAGTGTTTGTGGAGCACACAACCCCTTAGCATGACTTGCAGGGAAAATTTCCACCCACCACCAGAGGCACTTCGGCTAGATTTTAAATTCACAACAGATATTAAATATTTTAGTGGCAGACTGGCCTTGTTGTTGGTTTGGGGCCACAGTGAGGCTTGTTTACCTTCGACCCAACTATAACTGCTTGGCTGATCAGTACTGTCTGTGGCGACAGTGGTGTCGGGTGTAGGAGTTTGGCCTGAAATCGAAGGGTTGACAGTTCAAGCCCCAGCTCTGGCTTTCAGTGTTGTGTCCTTGGGCAAGACACTTCACTTGCATTGTCTGCTGGTGGTGGTCAGAGGGCCCGGTGGTGCCAGTGTACGGCAGCCTTGCTTCTGTCAGTGAGTCCCAGGGCAGTTGTGGCTATAATAGAGCTTGCCACTGTGAGTGTGTGGGTGAATGACTGAATGTAGTGTAAAGTGCTTTGGTCAAGTATCCTGACTTGAAAAAGTGCTAAATAAGTACAGGCCATTTACCATCATGGGGTAAAAGTTTTTACTTAACCACCAAAAAGCTGCAGCTGTAAGATGTTTTGTTTTGTAAGGACAAAATGATGCTGTTGTTTCCACAGAACAACCTTGTCTCCACTCAGCATGTTTTTATTGTCCCTCTGGTGACCAGCTGTCAGCGTTTGGTCCTTCTCTCACATACCTCAAGGAGCACCTCTTCAATTATTTGATGTTCCCTATAGCTGCCACAGCGTACTGCATAAATGCCTGCACCTCATCACTGTACCAAGAGTTACACTTTCTGATTATTTGTATGGTTTCCTTGACTTAGTTGTAATAAAGCATCTTTGTAAAAGGGTGATAATTTATCTGCTGAGGATGACGATTTTATTAAAACATGGATTGGTTCTCAATTTGACCTTTCTTCTGTAATTGAAGTCTGAACTGGGAAATGCCTTCGTGGAAACTATCATGGCTTGATGAAAGTGGACGTTCCACTGGCAGGCACCCAACATGGCTGCTGGGACTTCAGGCATGGTATATGGCTAACTACTGTGGGTGTCTGCAGATTGCCCCTCTGTCTACAGAACGCCCAGATCACTCTAGATTCAGTCATCACCTAAAAGTTTTTTCTTCTGTCGCAAGATTAACTCAGTTATCTCTAATCCCACCTCCCTCCCACATAAATGCATAAGATTTTGTTTTTCTGATAGCTAGCCATGATAGCTTCCATGTGATGAACTTCTCAGACCACCAGATCTGTTGCATGTTTAACTGGTCACTCTTAGTTTAAGGTCTTCATCAAGCAGCTAGTGAGTGAGCCCCTCCCACATCCAAAACATTGGCAGAGAATCAGACGCAGCAGCTGCAGCCCGTGTCTGCAGTCAGGGAGAGAAGATTGATACATGCACAAAGCTTCCACTGATCCTCCCAGAATTAAAAAGCAGGATGTAAATATGACATTTTGAGGAAGCTTTTATTTTTTTTAAATCTCTATCCATCCATCTTCTTCTGCTTCATTCGTAGGGCTGGTGCCTATCTGCAACAGTGTATGGGCAAACAGCGGGGTACACCTCCAGACCTTCCTGAGTTAAATTTGTATAGTATAAAGTCATGCACTATATATTGCAAACAATATACTGCATGTTTTGTATTGTTCATAGATATAGAATAGCTATTTGGTATATATATCTATTTTGTCTGCACCATCAACACCAAGTCAAATTCCTTGTAAGTGCAAACCTACTTGGTAATAAACTTGATTCTGGTGAAAACATGACAGTTTGGTTACAGCCAAACTGTCATGTTTTTAGAGAACATCCAAACTCAGTGCCCAAAGATCCTGGACCAGGAATTGAACCCAGGACCTTCTTGCTGTTACAGTGCAACAAACTGCACCACCATGCAGCTCTAGTTGGACCCGTTGCAGCCTTGTTCACTGTGTTTGTCTGCGAACTGTCTTAAAAGGGATAGTTCGGGTTTTTGTAGATGAAGTTATGTGAAACATTCGCCGTCTGCAGCTAAGATGTAACAGTGTCCCTACCATCACCAAGCCTCCTGCTCTGTGAAACAGCTGGTAACGTACCGGGGAAATACTTGTTATGGTAACTGTACAGGGGTGTAACTGATCAAAGCCTTTTAAGCTAAGAAACAAACTATGCATGTGTTTAGATAAAATATTTCAACAAATTTGAATTATCCTGGCACTATGCAAGACCTCGATATGAGTTAGGAGTATTTTTGGCCACTATTACTCGGCTGCATAGGTGCAGAAGGCAGTTCCTTAAAACAGAAGGAAAATAAACAGCTCATCAACAATCCGAATAAATAAATGTTGTTTACAAAAGTGAACTATTAGGTTAATATTAGTAATGAAAAATATGTACTGACCATATATACTGTATATATTGTTTAAAAATAACTACAGCGCGGACACAAAGCCCCTAATTTCATCTGTTGTAAACAAGGATTAAGTGCAGAATGCTGTGAAGATGGTTGCATTTTAAAACAGCTGTTTTGTTGGGATCATCAGGCTTGCCCACCAGAGGGCGCCGAGGATCCTCTTCTGTCTCTTGTTATTGTCTTTTAGGACTGGAGTTACTGTCGGGATCTGGAGATTACCCTCTGTCTCCAGCAGAGTGCGCCGTGGGTCTCCTTGGGCTGGAGTCTTCCAGCACACCTGATTTCCATCTACTCATTAGGAGACCTTCCCTTTATAAGCTCCTGCCAGACCTTGCTTCCACGCCGCAGTGTTGATCTTAGTTTGGAAACCTGTTGCTAGTCTGAAGCTCTGGATGAGCTGCCTCACTGGAAACCTGTCTCTGGCCTGAAGCTCTGGGAGAGCTGCCTCACAGGAAACCTGTCTCTTGCCTGAAGCTCTAGGTGAGCCAAACCTGCTAATCTGCCCTGGTGAGCCAACCTGAAGATTCCTATGTGGATTTAACCTGAAGACTTCTATGTGGAGTTTACCTGAAAATTCCTATGTGGAATCAGTCTGAAAAATCCTATGTGGATATTCCCTGTTGTTCTCTGCAGTGAGCTGGAAGCTCAGATCAAGGTCTGCCATGCTAAGCCTGAAGCTAGATGCTTAGCTTGTCATGAACTCTGCTAACCAACAGTCTCCGGTCCCAGTCAAGACTTCAGTGAACCAGTCTCAGAACTTCTTTATGATCTCGTGTTCAGAACTTTAATAAACATTTGAACTTTTTCCCTGCCTCCTCCGTGTGTGTTCTGCATATGGGCTTGCTCCTTTGATCCATCATGACATGTTTTAATTTAGCGGTCCTACCTCCTGCACAGGCACTGGTCCACCACAGCCCCTTTCCTGCCCTAATCCTTGGTCAAGCCCCTCTGGCGTGCTCTCTGCCCATTGGGCTTGTCCAGACTACCACTGTCCTTCTATGCTCTCCTCCTGAGCTAGCAACAGCAAACCGCTGCCTCTCATCTGTTTTTGCTCACCTTGAAATCTACCTGGCAATTAAAAGCAATTAGCACGGCCAGTGGAGGGATCCATTATGGACAACAGAGGGAAGGTGAGATGGCGTGCTGGAGCTCAGACAGGAGCAGTGGTCTGCTGAAAACTTAGAGGAAGCAACCCAGTGTGGCATTGTCTAACTTACCAGTCAAATGTAATACGATAAAACATAACTCTGCTATTGTTAGCTTTCATGTGTTCCTGTGCTTTCCTTTTCCTGTGTTTGCCCAGCAGGTTGCTGCACAGAGGAAAGTACGGCAACCTCCATGGGTGAAAAAGGATTTTTCCCTTTGAACAAACAGCTATTTTAAATCAGAAGAACAACTACAACACATTTAGGCCAACATGTTCATTTAGTTGTGAATCTCTTTAAACTATTGTTATATTTTTGAAAAATAGATATTTTCTTCTATCAAAGGCACAAATGTTCAAAATATTTGAACTCCCTTTTCACCACATTGATGCAGTCAGATGCCTAAGGAACATCCAACCTATTTAAAATTTTAACATTTGGATTGAAACTAGAAATTGTCTTGTTGGTAGGAAGCATCAGGAAAACCACACAACTAAACAAAAATCCACAACCATGCCTGTGCAAGTTTTCATTTATCCAGGTCCAAGACACCACAAAACAGACTTCAATTGGAGAGAACTGGACTTTCACTCAGTTTTTCTGAAAATGTTTCGACATCTATCCAGTAGTCTCTGCTTTGTACTAAAGCAACCTGTAGTTTGAACCCTGATGTTTTTAAGCACCTGGAGGTCATCCTCCTTATCCCATCCGAGTCAATGACGCAATCGTCGTTCTCCTGGGTCGTTGGAGTTTATTGTTTTGTATTTGGCCATTTAATTCATAATTAGATGGCTTGTGCACTTTCTTTAAAATTAGCTCCAGAATAGAGTTATACATGCTTGGGAGCTAAAGCAACACAAACTACTACTACAAAAAACTGAAAATAAAGGGGTTTAATTCACAATTTTTACTCAAAAAGAAGACACCAGTTATGCATAAACTAGAGGCAGGTGCTAAACAACATTTTAAAATCAACAGAAGCCTAATTACACCAGGAGATGCAAACAAAACCAAAGCCAAGGCCACAACATGTAATCTACAGGAGCAACAGAAGCCCTTGTTACAGTTAACTGTCTCGTCTTATTAATTGGAAGGAGCAAAAAAGATTAGGCAGTTTTTAAATGAGCTGACACATTGGCAACTGCTGTAAATATCCCAAAAGGCAAGAGCAGAACACCCTCTACCCTGCAAAAACAATCTAAAAATAAGTAAAAATTTCTTAAATTAATTGCATTTAGCCTTAATTTGAATAGGTAAATAAGATTATTTGACCTTAAAATAAGATAATTAGACGATATGCACTTTTAATAAGACAATCCAATAGTTTTTTCTTATTCTAAATTTAAATTGCTTTTTACATTGGCATAGTGTCTCACTTACCTCCTCAATTCAAGAAAAAGTGACTTATTTTATGAAAAAAATGTTTGCTTAAACCAGTGGATCTTAGTTCTACTACACATGATGGGGGGTCAGACATTTTCATTTAGCAATAAACAATGGCCTTTGTATAGGAAACCAGACCCAATCCTCCTCCCTCTCTGTGCTTCAGTTCTTCCTTCACACCCCTCATCTGTAGATGAGATGATTGCTGACCTGACCTGACTGGCTGCTTGTCAGTCGGGATTTTGTATAATTTGAGGATCTGGCACTGAAGGCACTTAAACTGGCGTTCTTATCAATCAAACTTTATTTATAGAGAGCATTACACACCAAAATGCTGTACAGGTCCATAAACAGAAATATATAGAAAAAAATAACCAATTAAATGCATTTTTATACTAAAAGTAACACACATTACCAGCATGAAGTAGCATATTGGATAAGTTTTTATCCAATATGACAAAATGTCTCATTTTAAACTAACACACATTTTGAGTATTTTTCTGTTTTATATTTAATATTCTGTTGTTTTACATGAAAAACAGCAAAAACTATCAGATTTAGATTGACCAAATCTCTGTTATGTTGATAATGTAATAAAAACTACAAAGTTAAGCAAACTACTATATTAAGATACATTTTTTTTACCCCAACACAGCTGTAAGTCCACCAATAAAAAAAACAGGTGACATTCCTCTGCCTCATATGAACAGCATTCAAATAAAACTCAAAGTGTTTCAGCATTTTTTTTCTTACCAGAGGCGATGGAAGCGATGAGGAGTTGTTCTCTGGTGTGTCTGGATGTGACCTCCTTCAGAGCGATGGAGCTCTCAGCATCCACCCCAGCAGCATCATCTTCCTCACTGACAGCCTCCTCAGCATGCACACTGTAGTAAACGCTGTGCTCCTCCCCTTCTCCCTCCCTCTCCCATTTAACTGAACCTGTCGGCTCGCATCACGTCGCCACCGAGGCAAAACAGTTGATGCCACAACTCATGGCAAAGTGAATTAAAAGTGAGGCAGAAAAAAAACACTTATTTGCTTCATTTGATTTTAATCTTAGAGAACCTGGGGCTGATTTAGGATTACATATATACATATACATACATAGATAGATAGATAGATAGATAGATAGATAGATAGATAGATAGATAGATAGATAGATAGATAGATAGATAGATAGATAGATAGATAGATAGATAGATAGATAGATAGATAGATAGATAGATAGATAGATAGATAGATAGATTACACACCAAATTTTGGTGTTTCAAGGAGTACAAATATGTGTGCAGATTAATTAGCAAGTGCGTCATGACAAACCAATTCTTTTTTGGAGATTTATTTGGAAAATTGAATGTTTTGCTTGTTTATTTTCATGTTATTTCCAGGTTATTAGTGTAGATTAACCATCCAGCTAGTTCTGGTTCTGTCTCAGGGCTTCCATGGGGGCTAAAAAGCGACAGATCCACCCTCAGAAGATGCCAACCACCTCAAATGATTCCCTTTGATTCACGGAGCAGCTGTTAAACTTTAAGCTGCATGTATATGAGCTCTTGTTTTTTATTAATGATAAAAAAAATATGAAGAATCTTCTCTGGAATTGAGGAGTTTTGTAGAGAAGAATGGGTTAAAATATTGAGTGGATTGAAAATATGTTGAGGTAAAGGTAATCCACACTTTTCAGACTTTGATTTGTTGCAAATATGATGACAAGGAAATGAAACCCAGTCTCATTTTCTTCTGCCTCCAGGGAAATAACACATATGCAGAATTTGTATTATCCATGATCAATCAAACACAGGTTCTACTCAGAGGCAAAGAAAACTGCAATCTCTCCAAATAAACCCAGTTTCACTTTGGTCTTGTTTATTCAGCTCTTATATCCCAAAACAAAACCAGTTCAACCAGTTTCCTTCAGAAGAATGGGTTAAAATGTTAGGTGGGTCTACAAATTGTTGACTAAAATGAAAGCCACACTTTGCAGATTTAGATTTGTGACAAAAATAATGAAAAGGAAATGAAAACCAAGTCTTGCTTTCTTTTTTTTCTTTTCTTTTTTTGCCTCAAGGGAAATTACTTTTTAACAGAATTTGTTTGATCTATAAATCACAGGAGCACAATCCATATTCCTAAGGTCCAAATGTCATTAGTATCAGATTGTCCCTCTATCAAAACCATTTATAGTAAAAATACAGCTTCATTGAGACGAGTCTTTAATACATTAACAATACTCATCTGGATCGTTAGCAGGAATCAGATATCTTAAACATTAGAATTTGAAAAAGTTCAAGCTAATCTTTACCTTCTTTAAGCATCTAAATCTGACATTATATGCCAAACTGCATTTTCATGATTATGATTTTTTTTTTAATCATATAATTTATGATATTTTTTAAAAGTCAGAGAAAAAGCTTTTTCACTTTCATGATAATGTACATCTAAGATTCCTAGCTCTATCTCTTAATAGTTTCCAATGGCTTCCTGTGCAGAAAATGCTTGCTTTCAATCTCTATATAAGGCCACTTTACTTAACAGATCTATTTTAGGAGCTTTATTATCCTCAAGATGCACTTATTATGTGCAACACAACAGAAATCCAATAGCTTTGCAGCAATGTGCAATTAGTGCCCATGATGATTATGTAATTCTGTTATTAGGCTGAGAGATAACCTAAAGGCTTTCTGAGGCGTGTGGCTGCAGGAGAGAGGAAAAACACAGTTATTGTTACACATGTGGAGGGGAAACATGACATGTGATCTGCATCTTTGTGTCTTCACTGTAGTACAGATAGATTTCTGTCTGCAGGTTGGGCAGAAGTTGAGCAGCTGTTGGTCATTCTGTGCAGCAGAAGCTGACTCATTGTTGCCCCCTTGTGGCCTTTTTACTGTACTGCTTCATAAAATGTCAGGAGACTCAAACCTGTTTAGCTAATTTGCAAAACATTATGTCTTTTACAGTTTTGATTAAACAGATTGACTTACAAAAGCTAAGTGAAGAAGAATATAATAATAAAGTGAATATTATGATTTTTTTTAGAACTATACAAAATTATTAAGCATTGTATTTAGTATTGAGAAAAATGTGTAATAAAGCGTTTCCATTTTTATTTTCTACTTATAACACAGATCAATCTAGGCTGTAAGGGTGTTAAGCATAATCCCTACATGTCAGTCTCAGTGCCCCAAAGGTCTGTCTCATGCCTGCTTGTTTTAATTGGTTAGAGGCCAGCTGTTCTGCAAATGTTAGATCAATGATGATAGACACGTGTCCAAGCACAATAATACAGGAAGAACAATCATGTGGGAAATTAACTAGAACTTCATTTAGGATTTACTTTTTTATCAACCTATTTGCTTGTTTGTTTTTACACATTCTTGGTTTTCATACAAATATATATTTCTATAGATATATCTAGATATATGTCCATATAGAGAGAAGAAATCCAGTAAATCATGCTTTAGGATTTTTTTTAATATTTTTTCTTTTAATGATATAAAATAAGTATTTCACACAAAAAATTTATATGTCTGATCTTAACAGACCTTTAACCTAATAAATCATAAATAATAATTTCAGGATTTATCAACTGTACCAAGTCCAAGTTGTCTGCTGGAAATTATTTCTGGGACTTTTTCCACGAGCATTTCAATTTTATTCCTCATATGGCACAATTCTCTCAGGACATTTTGGAGTCCTACGTATTTTTTAAATGTTTTAAGAAACAGAGACTGTAGTTGAAGTAGCTAAAGGAAAATACTTGTTTGGGATTTATAGGTTATTTCACTCTATAATTTTTTTTAAAGTAAATATATTTAATTTTATTACATTTTAATGACTTTCTGTTTTTCCACAAAACTCATTAATACATAATCAATCTTGGTAAAAAATTTTTTTTTACTGTATATATTTGCACTTATATTTTTTTGTCTGTAAATAACTTTTTTTTAAATTAAATATTTATAATATTTATAGACATATATTTTCTCTTGAGGTCTGCATTTTAATAAGTTATTCAGGACAGGTGATTTCGTATAGAAATGGGGATGTTTCTGAACCAGAGTCATTTTCCCTGATTAATATTTATTTGAGATAAAATGACCCATCCACCATCTTTTAAAAATTATTTTTATTCATAAAAAAAATAGCACACAAAGAGGTGTGAGCGGCAGCAAAGTTAGAACATAGCTGTGTCCTGGAGGGAAATGTAGCATCTGGGACAGCGTGTTGATGATGCAGGTGCCCTGAGGAGGAATCCTGAAAAGGTTTGGAGGAGCAGAATGACAGAATGCAGAGGGCCAGAGTTAATTAGAAACGACAGATAAATGCCAAACTCATGACCACGCATGCTGATAGCTCAAGGTTGGTGACGTGTTCAGGATTCATGTTTTCTGACGGTCTTCTACGTGTTTCTGTTAAGGAAGGTCATGGGTAACCCAGGGTAAAAGGCTGATGTTCACTCTGTTCTGCATTCCTGTGCATCTATAAGGAGGAAATAAATAAACCTTTATTTACATTGCATAACATCTATAAGGATAAGGTTTAAAGAGTTAGGGTTTCAATATTTCAGATAACTGAAGTGATAAAGTTTGGTCCTCCTATTGAATATCGATCGATACATTTGACTTTTTTCTGTTGATCTCCATTTTTTATTAAACTCTAAATGCAAATACTTTGGAAATCCACATACAGACTCAAATCAGCATAAAGGAACACAAGTCATTTACATAAAAAAAACTATCACAGCTCCCATTTCTCTTTAAAGCTCAGTTTCTGAGAACAGGTTTTTGTTCATGTTCAAGAATGAAATGCATAGAAGTGTCTTTGCTTTTATTTCCATCGAACTCTCATCATCTTAGGAACCAGAGGTACAGTTTACAGGTGGATTTAAAAAGGGCTGAGAAGATGTAAAAAAAGAAAAGAAAAAAATTTCGAAAGCAAAATTAGTTCGAATTTGTGTGGAAATTTGATCTAAAATATCTAATTTAAATACAAAAAATATTTTCTTTTTAGTCTTAGACTAAGACAACATTTATTGTCATTTTCTACAGCTCTCATGACATTTCAATTTTCTTAAAGTGCAGCAGTGATCAAATGTAAACATTGGGAGAAAAAAACATGGTGCAAAAAATGGCATTGATATGGTCTGTTTGATGCAGAGTGACATGAGTTTTTTCAACACTCAGGTGTCTGATGGCGGTGGGAAAAAAGCTGTTTCGGAATCTGCAAAGCCTCTTCCCAGAGGGCAGCAGGGAGAACAGTCCATGGGGGGGGGTGTGAGGGGTCATGGATGATGTAATGGACTCGGGACACACAGCGCTGGAATGAAATGTCTTATATGGAGGGAAGAGGAGCCCCGATGATCTTCTCTGCAGTTCTCACTGTAATTTTAGAAATCTAGATTTCTGTCTTAAGCAAAGCAAATTACGAAATAAAAAACTTAAATACCTTCAATAGAAATCTGGACAGAGATATTGCAACAAATACATAAATCCTCTATCTTTATATCTTTTAGACATGCTCTAATTCAATGTAACATGGCATATTGTGTTTATTATACTAAAGCTAGATTGGCCAAAATTTATGATGGAATAACTGCAACTTGTGATTGATGTCTACGGTCTGCTGCAAACCTTGTACATGTGTTTTGGAACATCATGATATAGTTATTGGACAGAGATTTTTACCACTTTGCAGAAGTAGCAGGTGAAAGAGTTGAACCCCCCCACCCCACTTGGAGATACATATTCTTTAAATTCTTTTGTAAAATATAAAAAAAGATGTTCTTGTTTTGCCACTAATTTGGTGAGACAATTGATTGTTTTAAAATTACAATCTTCTGTACCACTTTCAAACACCCGTTGGTTTAGAGTACTGTTGCACCGACTGATACCAGTATCGGGTGGGGCCCCGATACTGGTATGTCACCCATTCCAGGTAGGCAATAAAAAAGTTCTACTGGATTCACTTTGTATTAGTCTTTTTCCTGCTTCACAAAGGTAGGCAGCAGCTTGACAAAGCTTTGATGGCAATTATTTTACATCCAAGTAGTATGCAGGTCTTCATATATACACACACACATCCATTTATAACAGATGGTATCGTATCGGCCAATACTGCACAGCTACGTATCGGTATCAGGGCCAAAAATGGCATCGGTGCAACACTAGTTTAGAGAAAGCCTCTATTTTCTCAAATTAGAAAAAAAACAGAGACTCAATGACCGACAGAAGTGGAATGTTTATGAATCTGTGGGGACCCTTCCTTGAGTATGTTAACCAGCCTGATAATGTCACTTACAGGTGCTGGTCATAAAATTAGAATATCATGAAAAAGTAGATTGATTTCAGTAATTCCATTTAAAAAGTGAAACTTGTATATTATATTCATACATTACATACAAACTCATATATTTCAGATGTTTATTTTGTTTAATTTTGATGATTACAAATGACAACAAATGAAAATCTCAAATTCATCATATCAGAAAATTAGAATATTACTGAAGACCAATAAAAACAAAGGATTTATAGAAATGTTGGCCAACTGAAAAGTATGAACATGAAAAGTATGAGCATGTACAGCACTCAGTATTTAGTTGGGCCTCCTTTGGCCTGTATTACTGCAGCAATGCGGCGTGGCATGGAGTCGATCAGTCTGTGGCACTGCTCAGGTGTTATGATAGCCCAGGTTGCTCTAATAGTGGCTTTTAGCTCTTCTGAATTGTTGGGTCTGGTGTATTGCATCTTCTTCTTCACAATACCCCATAGATTTTCTATGGGGTTAAGGTCAGGAGAGTTTGCTGGCCAATTAAGAACATGGATACCATGGTCCTTCAACCAGGTACTGGTAGCTTTGGCACTGTGTGCAGGTGCCAAGTCCTGTTGGAAAATGAAATCTGCATCTCCAAAAAGTTGGTCAGCTGCAGGAAGCATGAAGTGCTCTAAAACTTCCTGGTATGTGGCTGCGTTGACCCTGGACCTCAGAAAACACAATGGACCAACACCAGCAGATGACATGGCACCCCAAACCATCACTGACTGTGGAAACTTTACACTGGACTTCAAGCAACGTGGATGAAGTGCCTCTCCTCTTTTCCTCCAGACTCTGGGACCTTGATTTCCAAAGGAAATGCAAAATTTACTTTCATCAGAGAACATGACTTTGGACCACTCACCAGCAGTCCAGTCCTGTTTCTCTTTAGCCCAGGCAAGACGCTTCTGACGCTGTCTGTGGTTCAAGAGTGGCTTGACACAAGGAATGTGACAGCAGAAACCCATGTCTTTCATACGTCTGTGTGTGGTGGTTCTTGAAGCACTCACTCCAGCTGCAGTCCACTCTTTGTGAATCTCCCCCACATTTTTGAATGGGTTTTGTTTCACAATCCTCTCCAGGGTGCGGTTATCTCTCTTGCTTGTACACTTTTTTCGACCACATCTTTTCCTTCCCTTCGCCTCTCTATTAATGTGCTTGGACACTGAGCTCTGTGAACAGCCAGCCTCTTTAGCGATGACCTTTTGTGTCTTGCCCTCCTTGTGCAAGGTGTCGATGGTCGTCTTTTGGACAACTGTCAAGTCAGCAGTCTTCCCCATGATTGTGTAGCCTATAGAACTAGACTGAAAGACCATTTAAAGGCTTTTGCAGGTGGTTTGAGTTAATTAGCTGATTAGAGTGTGGCACCAGGGGCCATCAATTTTGAACCTTTTCACAATATTCTAATTTTCTGATATGATGAATTTGAGATTTTCATTTGTTGTCATTTGTAATCATCAAAATTAAACAAAATAAACATCTGAAATATATGAGTTTGTATGTAATGTATGAATATAATATACAAGTTTCACTTTTTAAATGGAATTACTGAAATCAATCTACTTTTTCATGATATTCTAATTTTATGACCAGCACCTGTATTTTAGACCCTAACACTTAAAATAGACATACTGAGCATGTATAATATGCTGTTTTCTGTGACTATATCTATTTTCTAATTAGCGATTTGAATATGTGTTGTATTTAACATTTGCTGGATGTCAGTTTGTGTTTTTTGTATGTGCGGGGGTTATTTTTCTTACAAAAAGGAAAATATACTTCATTATATGTTATTTGTGATCTTTTTGCTTAAATAAAGTGAAACAAAAAAAAACTTTCAATGCTGGGTTGTGCCGTTAGTGAGGGCATAATTGAAGCAATCCTAATTGAAAATAAAATGTTTACCATTAGAAAGCCTGTTTGAATAAAAAAAAAGAGAGTTGTTGAATTGATCCTGCAAGTTCTCCTACTTAGAATAATGAGAGGTCTGTAATGTATATCATAGATACACAATTCAACTATAAGAGACAAAATGAAAAAAAAAAAAATCAAGAAATCACATTGTAGGATTTTTAAAGAATTTATTTATAAATTATGGTGGAAAATAAGTATTTGATAACCCACAAATCAGCAATACTTCTGGCTCTCACAGAACTGTAACTTCTTTAAGAATGTTTTTCCGTAAAAGTTCAAAAAAATCCACTGGACTTTGTTTCCAAGACGTTTCGCCACCTCTACAGGAAGCTTTCTCAATTCAAATGTCTGGATCCGCAGTGAGTTTGAGTCTTCATATAGACAAAGCCTTGTATTGCTTGGAAACATGCAAATGGAAACCAATGAGTGGGTCGTTTGGTTTCATTGTCAGCCTCAGCTTGAAATATCTAACAATATTTAAAGTCACACGTCACACTCCAAACTCAACCGTGGCCAAGGCCAAAGAACTGTTGAAGGACACCAGAAAGAAAATTGTAGACCTGCACCAGGCTGGGAAGAGTGAATCTGAAATGGGCAAGTAGCTTGGTGTGAAAAATTCAACTGTAGGAGCAATTGTAAGAAAATGGAGGACGTACAAGACCACTGATAATCTCCCTCAATCTGGAGCTCCACGCAAGATCCCATCCAAAATTATCAAGAGAACGGTGAGCAAAAATCCCAGAACTACACGGAGGGACCAGATGAATGACGTGCAGAGAGCTGGGAACAAAGTAACAAAGACATAGATAAGTAACACATTACACCGAGAGGGACTCAAATCCTGCAGTGCCAGACGTGTCCCTCTGCTTAAGCCAGTACATGTCAAGGCCAGACTGAAGTTTGCCAGAGAGCATATGGATGATCCAGACGATGACTGGGAGAATATATCGTGTGTTCACATGAAACCAAAATAGAACTTTCTGGTAAAAACCCAACTCGTGTTTGGAGGAAGAAGAATGCAGAGTTGCATCCCAAGAACACGATACCTACTGTGAAGCATGGGGGAGGAAACATCATGCTTTGGGGCTGTTTTTTTGCAAAGGGGACAGGAAAACTGATCCGTATTGAGGGAAGAATGAACGGGGCCATGTATCCTGAGATTTAAGCCAAAGCCTCCTTCCATCAGTGAAAGCCTTGAACATAAAATATGGCTGGATCTTCCAGCATGACAATGATCCCAAACACACCGCCCAGGCAACGAAGGAGTGGCTCCATAAAAAGCATTTCAAGGTCCAGACCTCAACCCCATAGAAAATTTGTGGAGAGTTGAAAGTCCATGTTGCCCAGCGACAGCCACGAAACATCACTGTTCTAGAGATCTACATGGAGGAATGGGCCAAAAATACCAGCTACAGTGTGTGCAAACCTGGTGAAGACTTACAAGAAACATTTTACTGCTGTCACTGCCAACAAAGGTTATGTTACAAAGTATTAAGTTGAACTTTAGTTATTGACCAAATGCTAATTTTCCACCATAATTTACAAATAAATTATTTAAAAATCCTACAATGTGATTTCCTGGAATTTTCCCCCCTCATAGTTGAGTACCTATGATGAAAATTATAGACCTCTCTCATTATCCTAATTAGGAGAACTTGCACAATAAGTGGCTGATTTTTGGCCCCACTGTATTAACTAATAATCACAGGCCTAAAAAGTGATTGGAAGAGCTGTACTGTACAGGGCAGAGGCTGCGTCTCAGAGTAAAAAGGGACATCTGAGCAGCTCAGTTAAGCCCGTTAGGATTTAAGGCTGTATCTTAAAACAATGAAAATCCTTTTAACAGAAGTGAATCTGTAGTTCAGTCTCTGACGTTATGCTCTCTCTGCTTTTTCCTTATAGTAGCTTTGCCTCGTCTGTTCCTGTTTGGCTGTCACTCCATCCTGGAGAGAAATATCAGCTTTGCTGCTGCCATCAACACCTTTGCTTATAGATGTTGGAGATTGGCCTGTTTTTCAGTGTAGTCCTGTTTTTCTGAATTGTTTGCTGGATGTGCTCTCTTCATCCACTGACATGGGAGCTGGCTCACAGCTCGTCTGCCTGGCTGTGTGTTTCCTGGACAGGGCCGCCTTTCACAGCTGCTTTTTGTATCTCTGCCTCTGTCTCCTTGAATCCCAGTCGGCCTCAGCAGATGGCCGCTCACACTGGGTCTGGTTCTGCTGGAGGTTTCTTCCTGTTAAAATTGAGCTTTTCCTCTCCACTGTCGCTACAAGCATGCTTGGTGTGAAGGATTGCATTCGAGTCAATGAGTTGATGCAATCGGCTATGTGTTACTGAACTCATTTGAAGGTGAAAACTTTTCAATATCAGATTTCTTTTTTGAAGTCTGTGAAAAGTTCCTCCTCAGTCGTTTAATTATGGTATTGAAGTTAGATTTTCCTATTTAATTACTCATGGAACAGGTAACAAATGTTTTTACCCCCCAGCCCTCTATTAAAAATAGATTTTTATCACCTCAATAAAACCACCCTACAAAACACCCAGAAATCCAAGTTTTACGGTTAATATTCAAGTTTAAATTAAAACTAGAAGAGAATCGAATTATCACCGGAAGGAAATTAGTTGATTCAATTATCTTTTTGGATGCATACACGAAAATCCCAACAAAAATTGTCCCTAAGCTATATAAAACCCTACAAAAACGAAATGAAAATAACTCACTATATATAAAGTTCAAATGGGAAGCAGAATTGAAAGTGAAACTGTCAAAGAGTGACTGGCTTTCAATGAGCAAAACAACAGTCCTCCACAAGCTCTATAAGCTAGAGAGAATTTGTCTTGAAAAATTTTATACCCTACTTTATAACACCTCAATTACAAAATAAATTACTACATACTCAGCAACAATGTTGGCGGCAATATGGACGGATGAATGCCAGTCAGTCATATTTTGGCAATGTACAAAAATACAAACCTACTGTGATGAAGTTGTTCAGGCTTTATAAGAAATAGGATACAAGATACCCAAGGACTCACATATTGTGTATTTGGGCTGGCTGGAGAGTGAAGAGATACACAGGAAAGACATCCATCTCCAAAAAAATTTGATAGTGGCATCTAAAAAAGGCGATTACCAGAAAATGGTTAAAAAGTGACCCTCCACACCTGACACAATGGATATTAATAGTAGAGGAAATCTTCACAATGGAGAAAATGACCTACTATCTAAGGATCAAGTCCAAATACCTGAAACTTTGGAGAAAGTGGCTTGATTACACAAATCAGAAATAACTTCCCCTCAATAAAAGTGGAACGCCAGACAAATCTTTATAAGACCAGTGCGACCCCCACATCCCCTAAACATGGACTATGGTATACCTTTGTTGTATTTTTTGTAGCCCTTCTCTTTTCACTTTTCTTTTTGTCTGTTTTATGCAAAATTGAAAAATACAATATAAAAAGTAAAAGAAACAAAAAAAAAAAACAAAAAACTAAGAATCAAGAAGACGAGAGACGATCCGTTAACAAGGCATGGGTTAGCCGTTTATTGTTACGGAAGTTAACATTGTTAACTGCATTGAGAGTCATACAATACACCTCTTAAGCTCTGTGAGGTTCCTCCCCGTGACATGGGGAGAAAAGCTGCAGGAATATACATAAAGTATATTTTATTGGCAAGTAGATATATTTTAGTAAGTACATTCTGTTCTACTTGGTGTTCATGTACAATATACATGTTAAAAAATATAGTTTGCTTCAGGATCCTGTTTTTATTTAGTTTTTTTTTTGTTCAGCACGTTCATGATGAAAGGATTCACATTTAGTTGTTACAGGTTCTTAGATGGCGCTGGAGCTTGAGGAGCAGTTTGCTTCGACAGCCGTTTTACACACAAACGCATAGAAGGCACCTCTATGCATTAAAATTGCTTTTGTGATTCATGAAGAAGAGTAATCATCAAGGAGGAAGAAAAAAAAAACAAGGAAAGCATCCGAGAACACAAGCACACAACACACACAAAGCAAGCACTCCAGAAGAGACTAGACGAGAACTGAGTCCTCCTTCCGACGGTATAATGGCACACAACAGAGCATCTCTATCAGAACATGGCGTTGGAATACTGAACGGAACAGAGAGGACTCCCTAAAGTTAAAGAGAAGCTGTTGTGTCCCAGATCAGTGGCCGTGGAGAAACTTCTCGGAAGGCAAAGAATGCAGCAGCTTCCTCTTTCTATCCCCCTCGCTCGCTCTGAGTCAGCACTGTAACAGTAACTGCAACCACAACACTGCAGTTTCTCAAGGCAGAACGATAGAAAAGCGAGTGCAGCAGAGCTTAGTCAGATGACTTGGGGGGGAGTTGGTGACTGCCCTGCAAAATACAGCTGATTGCGAAGACTTTGACATTTCAAAAGAAGAAAAAAAAGTCATTACACAAGCTTCAGAAAAAAAAACATCTATATGTATATAGATGCTGACTGTTAACCTGATATATGAAACTAGAACTTCCTCATGAAACCACCTTATTTTTAGCCTCATCTGCACTACAGCTCTACATTTCTCAGTCAGTTTCTAACTGTAGGCTGAAATGTACTACACACAATGATGTAACTATATATGTTGATCTTAATATAGTTTGAAACAGTTTATACAGACAGTATTACAAAGCTTGCCTGTGTGTTCTAGATGCTTTTTACTTCAATATCCCTCCAAATGCGCTCATGGTGAACTAGCTAAACAGCTAAACAGTAGCTGCTGGGGCGGAGTGGCCCGTCTGAAAGGAGTGGCACCAGACGTAAAGGATCAGCATTTCTGCAACTGCTAAACCTCTCATAAGCCCTACCATCAACATAACGGGGTGAATTTTCTTTATCCTGCTTGCTTAAGGCCAGGCTTTTATTTCTTTTTAATATTAGGACAAGTCATGGTGTAGCCTGCTCAATATGGGGCGTCCATCATTATTAGGTCAGTCGTGCCAATTTGTTGTTGTTTTCCAACGGTCTCGATAAACAAAAACAAGCGGACTAAGGACGCTGCCATGTGGAACGCCGGATTTAAAGAAAAGCATCGAGTTGCTTATAAGTTAGTGAGAAAATCCAGGATAGTCATATAAGGTGTCATTAAATTCTGGAATACATTTTGAGAAGAAAAAAAAAAAAAAAAAAGGCAAAAAACTAAATAAATGCAAGCCGTGATAAATTGAATAAGTTCTTTCCACAAAATGTCAAACTTTTTCTTTTTAAACACTAGAAGTTGAAATGTCTCCCTAAAAGGTTATATAGCTGTGTTGCACATAAATGTGCATTAAAAAAAAATTCAAATTAATCCAACTAAAACAACAGTGACTGATATACGTTTTAGAAGCTGAGAGATGTGCAATCGTTTCGTTAAACAGTGACTCTCAAACTTAAGTTTAGGCGGTGTTCACAAAAAGGCAATGGTACACACAGGCATCTCTTTGAAAAAAACAACATGAAATGTACTTGAAAAACAAAATAAAAAAATAAAAAATGGACCTGTGGCAAAGCCTGCAGGTGAGATACACAACAGATTCCCCTGAATGCTCAATATGTCAACATACCGAGTGCGACAGAAATACAGGCCGCCGTGGTGACTCCTCACTAAAACCCAAATCAGATCATTTATAAAAAGCTGATTCAAGACTCAAACTGCTTCTGAAGAAGAGTGCAGCGTTAAGGATAACTGGCTTCAGCTAAGGAATGATTAATAAACACGCTAATTCCATCGACAGATCGTAAAGCGTATGTAAACTAGAAGACAGAAAAAAAAGAGAACATTTACAAGTTTCATTCGAGTGCATTTAAGATGGTTCAACTACCATAAAAACAAAACCCTCATTTTAGAAGTCACAGGGTTATAGATCCAGGTTAATACGAAACATTTTTTTTTCATTACATACATTAATAGATGGTTACTTTTGCCCTGTAAGTCAGAAACCACCATCTCTTTCTGTATTAAAGGCTAACCAGTTAAAAACCTTTTAACTGTTCACATAAAGCAGCTAAAAATAGCTGAAGAAAAAGAGAAAACTCACTTATTTGTTTGGTTCAGGCCGTTTCCAAGAAACTCCTCACACGTTTCTAAATACATAACTTTGGTTAATAAGGAAAAACAAATGGACAACAATACAGAAGATCAGGGAAGGTTAGCTGGGTGGTTTTCCCTCTGAGAAGAGTGCGCTCGGTCAGCAGCGCTTGTTGGGTACCGTCCCTAAGGCTGAGCTGGAGCCGGAGTTCAGCAGGGTGACGTGTTTGGCTTCTCCAAGGCTCCTCTGATGATCACAGTGGTTAAGAATTCAACTTGAGGGAAAATGGTCGAGAAGAAAGCGCAACAAGATTATGAGCAGGCTGTCTGGTCTCCCTCAGGTTTTAGTTGGGCTTTTGTGGTGTAGCTGTGTGTGTGTGTGTGTGTGTGTTAATGTGTGTGTTGCCCCTCCCCCAAAAATGGTTCTACATGGTCAAGTCTCAGGCGTCAAGGTGTAGCTGGCGAAAAACTGTACGGATCCTGAAGAGAATAAAAAAATAAAATTAGAACATGTAACCTTAAACATTAGGGCTGTGTCAGAACATTCACCCTAACCCCTAAATCCCTCAATCACTATATAGAGCGGGGACCATATAGTGGACTTTATAGTGAACTCGGTTAACATCTGATCATCTAACTGTTCAGACAGATGATCACTACTTTTCACTCCCCATTGATCACGCAACTCCACTTCCTCTGTGCCTTCCTTCAACACCCCACTGAATAAATAACACCTGCTTCTGATTTCATATAAATTATCCATTTTCTACACCTGAACCAAAGTTGTGCATATTAAAATGCCATAGCTACAAATAATTTGTCGAAATGTGAGGATGATGTTTTCAAATTTTGCCATCAAAGTGAGGACCGTTTGTACCAAAGTGAGAACATTCTGCTCGCTCCTACTGCCTTTTTTGCTCAAGATTAGGTTTAGGACTAGGGCTAGAAATGAGTTTAAGTTGACGTTAGGCATACTGGCACAGGATTAAGCAAGATTTTGTTTTTGTAGGTGTGTAGCAGACGAACAGTAGTGCAATTAAACAATTAAATGTAAAGACAAACACATCCTCACCAAGTATATTCTTGAGAAGAACACAGGAAAGTATGGACTTTGTGAGAACGGGAGCATGCAGCATAAATATGGGTCAATTGGAACAGAAGCGTACTGATGACATCACCACATGCTCTGCTCGTCTGGAGCTTCATTTCACCTCCTGTTATTAATAGTCTCTAGATAATAAATTCTGACTTTTTTCATTTATTGGGGGAATAATAATCAACACAGTCAGATAAACACAAATCAAATGAACATTATGCCAAACAAAACACACAAAAAAAAATAATGCTGAGAAAGGGCTGCTGCAGACGGGCTAGAATTAGACCTGGCTGCCGTTAGCCTCGGAGATCCGCTGGTTGCCGCAGTCCACTCAACTTCGGAATGTTGTTTTTTATTTACGTATCCAATGGGCCATATAGCGATGCTTAACAGTATAATGTTCTTGCCTGAATACTTTTATTGTACAACGGCAACAGAAAAGAACTTTTAACTTAACACTCTGAGCTTTGTGAGCGCTCCATTGAAGCTGCTGCTGCTACCGCAGTGCATGCTGGGACAGCTGTCAACCTCAAGAATGGACAAGTCTGCACTGATGCATGCTGGGTAAAGAGGGAGGGGCGAGAACAACATGCGGGGACTTTGTCCGTTGTTGGACTTGTGTTCTTGTGAATTGGAACAGTACTAGGGCTGAGACGTTTCACAAGTACACGACCACATGAGAACGCACAAGTACACATATTGGGAAATGGCCATAGTTTTTAAATTTTATAACAAATGAAAACAAAAAAAGCTGAATGCTTTTACACCGAGAGGGTTAATATGCTGCCAATAGCTAAAGTGTCAGCAGTTGCTTTGAGAAGCCTCCTAATAAGTAGATTTTGTCCTTCTGTATGAAATGCTGCAGCTGTTTTAAATGCAGCTGTTCCGGAAATGCTGGTTAGAAAACAAATGGGAGTAAGGGAGGCAAAGGAACACAGCAGTTTAAAGTTTGAAAAGCCAAAAGGCTGTAGCGGAGTGCTGGTCAAATCAAAACCCCCACTTTGTGGCAATAAAAAAATAAAAAAACCTAGGATAACCTGGTTCTGGCTTCCATAGAACTGAAGCCAAAGCTACTACAGGACTCTTTAGATAGAATATGTTCAAGATATTTAGGAGAATATAAACACAAGCAGGTAAAGTATGCCCCATTGGATCTGTGGCTGTATCTGTGCTGAAATGTGGTTCAATACAAAAATATTGAATTTAAGCAGAACACAGAATCCTTTGGAAGAAAAACAGTCTCATTGGAATTTTAAACGCTGAATTTTTATTACCAAATTTTAAACTCCTTAAATTAAAATTTTATCTTGTGAAAATTCAGCCGCAAAAAATTTGCCTGCAAATGTCTTGACCTTCTGGTGAACTCAAGCCAAAGTATTCTACAATTGATGCAATCGAGCAGCCTCGCTGCGCGTCAAAACTGAACTTGTAAAAGCATCAAGAATGAAGCAGCACGCACATTTTTGCTGATCTTGGTGCTTTAGGTGTGAACGTAGCATAACAGTGGCTAGCTTCCAGCCATGGCGTCCTGCACGAGGGACGACCATGATTGATGTGTAAGGAACCAATATCAGACAACGGACCATGTTTTGTGATTGGTGGACGTTATTCATTGATTTCTCACTGTAGCGAGGAACCATTTATTTTTGTTTCACTTCCAGACCTTCTATTTCACTGCTTGCTATGTGACTGTGGGGAGATATTCAAGCCACATGGTAAAAAATGAGTCAGAAAAGATCTCCTACTGCACCTTTAACTGCGACGCACATGCAGACAACAATGGTTTCTGAGCATAAACCAGACTTCACAGACTAAAGACCCTTTCTGATAGGGGTGTAAATCACATCCATCATGGCGATTCGATTCAGTATCGATTTCCTGACCCAACGATTTGATTATTTTCGATACTCAAAAAAACACCACGATACGATTGGTTTTTTTTGTTGTTGTTTTTTTACACACACACCTTACAGGCTAGACAATGTTTCAAATTTGAAATAAATCAATGAAAGCTGTAATATCGTTATGCATTTTTTTTTTAGAAACAACAGCAAATAACAGAAGTAGAAAAGTTGCACTCCACCTATTCCTACTAAAACCTAATTCACTGAAAAATAATAATACCCCTGTGTTATAGATTCTGAAATGCTTTGCATCAAAAAATACTGCACAAAATCAGTGCAATGAGTGCAATGCAATACCTCGGCTCCAGACGTCCCCGCCCCCTCCACAGACGCTCCGCTGCACCTCTCCCAAATTGTAGCTGACCGCAGACAGTGCTACAGACAGGAGGCCGGCTTGTTTTGTTTTATGACTAAGTTGCGGAAAACAAGACGTGAAGTTTGACCCGCTACAAGAGTGAGGTGCGCGAGAACGCTGGGACCCTTTTTCTACCTGGATCTCCGCTCTTTTTGGCCCTCATGTCCCTCCGTCGTCGGACTAAACTCGCCCCCACTGCCTCCCCGCCTCGGCCGTATCTAGACCCATCACGGACCACACTTCAATATTGAGCATAAATTAAAAATGTCTGTCAAGCTTACTGCAACACACTGCTGCAGGAGTATAACCAGGAAGCGCGGTAGGAAGGCAAAATAGTTTTAGCGCCACCGCAGCACGGGAGGGAGAATTACGCCCAGGAGCAAAATGGATAAAAATAGACTGGAGGAAAAAAAAAAAAAAAAACATGAATCGAAACTCTTGCGGACGTATCGATGCATCGGATCGTCGGCTGTTGGATCGATGCAGCACTACAAAGATTATTTACACCCCTACTTTCTGAGTTAGCAGATTTCAGTTATAATCATTTACCTAATAATCATTAATATGTTTTAGCCTTGATTTGACGACCTATTAATTTACTAAAACTCCAAGTTTTAGTTATTCAATATGTTCACAATTTGTTGGTGAAATTTCACAGCAGTACCTACCTGGAACTGATAGTCCTGGAATTAAAGGCAAATCTCATCTAAAGGTCTTCTGCTGTTGCATCAGGCCCACGTTCTCATAAACCCTAGAGCTGTCATCCCTCATCCTGATGGAAGCGACAGTTTGGTGAGAAACAACAGACTTATGCTTTGGAGAAATAAGTCAAATTTTATTTAAAGAAATCAAAATGTCTCAGCTTTACTCACTCTGTGCAGACGGGTGTAGGGATGGGCGAGCAAAGGGGTAAAGGGCTCTGCTCTCCACCAGCTAGGTCAGACAACGAGTACTTTATGTTGGTGTACTCGCGTCCTTTGATTTTACTTTTCTGCAAAGAGAAAGAAAACATTATAGTAAAATAAACCAGAGCAGGGACAAAACAAAACCATGATGCAACTTTCTGCAGACCTGTTCCTCTTCTATGCGTCTCTGCAACGTTTCTATGTAATGCTGCACAGCCATGTAGATGAATCTGTACTGCGCCTCAGTCTGCACCATCCCAGAGCGCTGCGAACGAACCATCTGAATGGTCTTTGGCACATCGATGTCACAGTCCACCCCTGCAGCAGGATGCAAACTCTTAAGTTTTGCCTCTTATGAGAAGAGATGTAATGAAACATTTGTAAGCTCCAATCCTTTAAGTATTAAACTATGAAAGGAGAGAGTGATTCAGTTTTTATCCTAGTGTTTTTCAGCCACCAATAAAAATCACTCAGCCAGGATCTGCCTATGGGTGGTTAAAGAAAAAGTTAATGTATTTCGTGTTGCGTCTCCCTAAATCTGCTTTTCTTGATTTCCGTTTCATTATTGGGTCAGTGATACAAGAACCTGAAGGACTCAGTTTCCATCAAAACCAGCACACTACTACATTAATGAGTACAGTGTAATAATACGTTTTCTAAAAATAAATACATTACTTTAACCAGACTTCTACACCAAAAAAGGATTTTATTTTGGGTGCATAAACATTTTACTTTCTTTCTAAAATACTTTTACAATGAGCTATTAAGATTTACTTGAGCAGGTGAAGAGTACATTTAGATGTTTTTTCAGACTTTCAAACACATAAACTGAAGGTTCCTTCTTGATTGGCAGCTAAACACTGAGGCCTGCTCTAAATAATCATTCACTGCCGAACCTTCCTTTAGTAGTGGGGCGATCAAAGTCCAAGTCCTCCTTCAAACCAGACATCACAGCGGCTATTGTGCAACATTTAGTTTCACTTAAGAGTGGATGTGAAAAGTGAAACTTTTACTCATTAATTACCAACCATGTCACTGAAGCACCTAGTGTGGTGATCCAACTAAAAACATTGAAGCCCATTAAAAACTATATTTATATCAAGGGCAACAGATTAAATTAGAATCAACCATAGCTTTCCTGTAACCGCTGTAGTTGGTTGTAAGAAACAGAGGACAGGGTTCACAATTTGACTTAAAGTCGTAGGGAAAGGGCTGTTTAAACCGTTACATTTCCGAATTCTCCGGAGTGGTACAAGAAGTGAATAAAGTGAATGGGATTGGTTGCTTATAAAGAGGGCAGGATTGTTGTAGCGGAAAGTTTGCAAGAAAGTTTGATTGTGGGTGGTTTGTTTGCTAAGCATTGTTGCTAACCAGTTAGCAACTTAGTGCTAGTAGGTTCCCAATGAGAAATTCATTGGGACCAAGTAGCACTAAATTGGTGACTGAGGCCCCGTCCACACGAAGTCAAAACGAACACGAAACGCTAATATTTTCCAGAACGTTTGTCGTAAAGACGGAGACGTAAAATAAATGTCATCGTCCACACGAATGCATGAAAACGCTGCAAAATTTATGCCAGGCCTGTAAGTGGCGCTGTGGTGCCAAAGCAAAAATAGGCGACGAAATGTTGGGCATGCGCACTAATATTTAAACATGGTTGCCCTGCGGGTCCATTTTCGTGGTTCAGTCAAATTCAGGTGCTGAACTATGTCGTCGATATTGCTCTGTTCTTCCTGGAGATATTCCAGAAGAAGAAGATTCTGTTGTAAGCCCGACAGCAGGGTGAGTAGCATGAGCAGCAACCATTCAACACAGTACGGCGCCATTGTTGTTGTGATACTGTGTCGCGCATGCGTGTTTAGAGGCGACGCTATGACGCATGCGTGTAAAAAAAAAAAATGCGGTTGGAGCTTAAAGATGGAAACGGGAAAACGGCGTTTCAAAATCTTCCCACTCTGAAGGCTGAATAAAAAAAAGATCGTTTACAGACCCCCGAAACACCGGCTTCGTATGGATGAGAGGCTGGTTTGGTGAAAAATTTGTGCGTTTAGGCCAGGGTTCGGCTTCGTGTGGACGGGGCCTTAGAAACGACACTGTCAAGGAACGCTATGGACAGAGGAAACATGCAAGAGGAGGAGAGTTTTGTGTCGGAGGTCGTGGATGAGTCTCCTCTGTCATACATTTTTTATTTAGAGGAGGAAAGCGGGGACGAAGATGTTGTGGAAGAGGACGCCAGGGCGGCAGAAGCTTGGTTTGGTGTAGAAGGCTTCCAGCCGTACATGTTTGAGCCCTTGCCTCGCAACGCTGCCAGTTCTGTTAGCTCTACGCCTGCTGAAGACACAGACGTCCATCCCCGTGAACACTGGGACGGAACTCAATGGGAAAGGAAATTATTCTGATTTCTTATTTCAACCGTTACGTATATTAGCTGCGACATATGAATCGAGATGCTATGACTGAAAAAATGTGATTGACAGATGATCATTGATGTATGATTTAGGTGTACAACTAACTGGCCTGCATAAGATAACAAAAAAATAACACAGATTTTAAGACAATTTTTTTTTTAAATAGAAATTTTCTAAATTTTGGAACAATATAGTCTGATAAAGAGTACATTTATATACATGTTTAAGCCAGAATGGTTTGACATTTAAATATGAATTCCCTACAACTTTAAAGACAGTAGAGGTAAACTAGGAAGATGTCATTTATCTTATTAATAGGATACTGTGTAAAACAAACTGCATAAAAAACTGAAAAACAGAAAGTTAAGCTAAGGCTGGCGCTGTTCTAGGGGCTCCTCTAGGACCCTGGAGATGATTTCACATATGAAGAAAAGCATGGACAACAGAGAGCATTGTCTATCAGAATGCTGAAGATCAAATGAGTGTCTTCAATCAGGAGCTTCTCCAGATCTGGTGCAATACAAACGGCTACAGAAGATCCTTGCTGACTACAGCTATCAACACCTACAATTGTAAACGAGACAAACCCTAGAGGTTATGACCAGATTTCATTTCACTTTTCCATCAATAGTTTTTCCAATAGGTTCTCATTGATTTTTTTAAATAACATCTAATATTTCTATAAATGTGCTAAAATCATCAGTTTTTACCACGTTTTGGTAAAACTTTTTGCAGTTTTCTTGAGCAGATGGTCTCACCTTTTTCTCGGATCACATCTATCAGGATGTCGATCACTATAAACGTCCCCGTCCGTCCGATCCCTGCACTGAGGTGGAAGGAAGAAAACCGTTGTAGTTGATGGTATTTCTACTTCTAAAGTCAGCGTAGGGCTGGGCGATATAGAAAAAAAGCTTATCGATAAAAAAAATGCATATTGATCGATATCGATAATTATTGAAAAGATTTGAAATCATATTTTATCTGCAGCTCTGCCTGGACTTTTTATAATATTGCTAAATGATTTAATTTTAATAAAAAACACAAACACAGACTTCCAATTAAATATTTATTTAATCAACTTTTTTAACCATAACAGAATTTTTTTAAAGAAAACTAACTTAAGAGACCTGGGTTATGTTATTAAATACTGACAAAGAATAAACTAAAGTGACCAGAAAAGTGACCAAAATAAATATAACAAATAAATAAATGCCCCCCCACCACCCCCGTTTCCTGCTTTAACCTTAGTTAAAGTTTTTACTTTGAAGTTTCTGGCCCCTCAGCATTTTCCTCTCCCTGCTGCGACATCTTCATGTGCTCTGTGTTGTGGTTTGAGAGGGCGGCGCTTGGTGACGGCGTGCCTGGGTCCGCGATTGTGATTGGTTGGGAGGAAGTAGTGACTAGCATAAACCTACATGCTAGGCTACAAAGAGAAGGAAGGAAAACTGCGTTTCTTTTTTATCGAGCCTATTTTTTTCTATTGCGCCACACGTCTATCGATCGATATATATCGTTATTGAATTATCGCCCAGCCCTAAGTCAGCGACTCCAGCACAGATCTGAGAGTACCTGCAGTGTACTGTGATGGGTCCTGCGTCCAAAATGCTCTCCTGTTTCAGGTTGACCTCCTCCAAGAAGTCCAGCACGCCACCTGGGTCAGTGGGGACGCCGTGGTCTGGCCAGGTTCTGAAGTGGTACTGCCACACTGTGCGCTCTGTGTTACCCTGAAATTGTTTTAAACCCGGAGAAGCATAAACAGAAAGTTTTTAGGGAGGAAAATGGGACATTGTGGTCTTTTCAAACTTCCAAATAAAGAAATAAAAATACTTGGGATCAAACTATGCTTTTGCACAGCATCAGGAAGACATAGAATAGGGTAGATACAGGAATTGCCTTCAAGTTATTGAGTCGATGCAATCAACTGTTTTCCTTAGATAGAAAACTTTGAATCGATTTGACTGTATGATCTGGTGAACTGTAAAGTGCCTTGAGATGACACGTGTTGTGAATTGGCACTTTATATATAAACTAAATTGAAATCTAACATTTAGTTGAACCTGTTTTTAAAACCTGTATAAGATATTTTATATTTACACAACTACAAGCTAAAACTGTGCAGAAAGCTTTCTCACTAAGATGGGAGTAGCTAAGTAGAAAGTTATTGAAAATTGTCCATTTATTGTGCACCTTTTGCAGTGGCTAAATGCAGTAACCCTGACAACTCAAATCAAGTACTATTATTTATTTCAAAGGATACTTTTTTGTCTCAGTAAAAACACAGAACTAAAAAAACGAATATTTGTCATTTTAACCTAACCCAAAACAAAAGCAGTTCTAATAGAAAAAGTCAAAGTTTCTGAACTTATTATTTGTCTCCAGACCCTGTTCTTTAACCACAACCTCAAACTCCATCATCCTTTGTAAAAAGGTAAAGCTTTTGTTTTATCAAGTCAAATTTGGCTTCTTTAGGCTCCTGTAAGTAGAACTAATCTGTGTTGTGCTCAACATGCTATGCTAGCGTTCAAACCACCAGTATTTCTGTCTGTCCCACATGGTTGAGTGGACTGTGTGCCCAAAGGTTTATTTTAACATAAACCACTGCACTAATGTTTCAAAATTTGAAAAGCTTCCCATACAGGAAGAAAGCTAAAAACATACAAATGACAGATATATTTTAACAAATATTTAATTATTTGTTTTGTTCCCTGATTTGTTTTGTTCCCTGAATAAACAAACACAGCTTGTGAATTCAGGGAACAAAACAAATCACTTTTAAAGCCACAACATAACCAGTGCCAAGTCTTTTTTGCAGCTATTTTTCTTTGTATCGTTTTCTTAGTATGTTTAATTTGGTGATAAGTGGAGGCGTTGCAGAGACAACGGTGGAACAAAACTGAGAAATACCGGCTGTTTCTCTGTAACTCGATTTTGACGCTTTGTGTTTCGTGCTTCGCATGTGCGACTCCACTGCCTTAATTCCCATTATTCTGAGCTTGAATGACTTCTTGCACAAAATCCACTGTGCCTCATGTATATTCCCTGGTTTTAGCCACGGAGAAAACTCTTGGCTGGATAGACAATTTCCGTTACATTTACAGTTGCTCATATTTTACAGACAAAAAGTTAATGGTGCATTAAAAAGTTAATGTCCCGGCCACAACAAAGCTTTTATTGGTTCCGCTATCGGGACAAAGCCAATAATGGCGAGACATTTTTTTTTTAAATAAAAAAAAAATGTAAATTTTAACGTTTTATTTAGATTACAAAAATAAATCGTATTAAAAATAATCCTATTTATGATGTTTTAAAAATTAAGACCTACGAAAGACTGATTTAAGAAATTTTAATACCAATTAAGGCCTTAGTTTTATTTTGAAGAATTCAATGCCTTTTAAGACTTTTTAAGGACCCGCGGGAACCCTGTATCCAGCGTACCTACTGGATTCCTACATTTCTCATGTGAAACTCCATTTCTTTTTTTCTCCAACTTTCATTGTCACTACAATGGTCTGGCTCAGGGACCTACAAAGGCAGTCCATGGGAGTGTGTGGGACTTGAACTCAGAATCTCCGAGACCCAAGCCCAATGCTCTAATCACTAAGCCATCCCCTCAATGACATGGCAACATTGGGCAAGTTTGTCTTCTTTCCCCTGAAAGTCTAGTCGGGCACCTTTCTCTGTTTCTTCTCCAAGCAGAAATAGAAACAGACGAGATGCTGCGGGTTCCAGCGCCTGGCTGCTCTGAGCCGTGTTGCTGCCAGATACTAAATCTATTGATCCTGGTAAGCTTGCCGTCTCATTTAAAACAGTTTGCCATAAAAACTCATTCCTGTTAAGAGGAAAACTCCTGCTGAGCACTACAAAGAGAAACCGCCGTAAATGCTGTCTACGTCCTAAAGATTTAGATTTACATGCTCCTGTCTCGGCGCAGACATTAGCAACTATGCTAAGGGCTGTTTAGTTTGAGCATAGACTGACTGAGTAGGTTTTTAAAGCAGGGATTCTTTGATCACCTACTTTCCCTTCACTGACTGATGTCTTTTTATCACGGTTTTCCAGGTTTAATCATTAATTCATATATTTTTAGGAGGTAGAAATTCAACAAAAGGAAATGGAGAAAATGGAGAAAAAAAGAAAACATATACAATTGGACGGTCATAAAAAAAAAGATAACTTGTATTCCTTTTATAACCAAGTGGACATCCTTATACCAGCTACTCACCTGACCAACTTTGGAAAGCTTCAGTTCTCTGAGAATATAGTCATGAGCGTTTGTCTCCCTGACATTGCGAACACGCATGGCCCCGTACTCCTTCAGAGCAGACATCTCGGGCCAATACTTCACACACTTACTCTGTGGAAACAGATCACATCATTTTAAATCGGCACAGTTAAAAACAGATCCACCGCTAAAAAGATTAAAACAAACCAAAGACCTTACAGAAAAAACTAAATTGAAAACAATCCACTAGACTGTGTTTCCAAGTTTGAAGACGTTTTGCTTCCCATCCAGGAAGCTTTTTCAATTCATAATGTCAGGAGTTTGAGGTTTTATACATTAGCCCATCAAAACCTTGTTTTTGTTTTGAAAACATGCAAATTGAAACAGACGAAGGGGTCCACCCCTTTGGAATGGGGGTCGTTTGGATTGAAAAAGCTTCCTGGATGGGAAGCGAAACCTCTTCAAACTTGGAAACAAAGTCCAGTGGATTGTTTTTAATTTTCTTTTTTGTAATGGCTATCACCTGGATGACTGAGAATCTTCACCAGCAAAACAAAGGCCTAAAAAATAAGTCCAATTTCATAGTAATGGATCTTAACTGACCTTCCCTCTTTCCACCTCTTTGGTGGTCATAACAATGACTCGAGAGTTCTCCTGAAAAACCATCCGCCAGAAGTCACTGATGGTGTTCTGCAAACAGCCCTGAGTGGCGATGTAGCTCTTCTTCGGCTTGGCGTTGTTGCACTTTGTGTCCGCCTCCGGCTGCAAGCATTTAAGACAAGAAACCGAAATCAGATCCACAGAGGCTGCAGAAAGAGCTGAAAATGACTTGCTAAATATAGTCATATTCAATAAATCAGATTGTTTCAGGAATGACAGTTTGTCAGCTTTAATTGGTTTGATGTAATATTTTAACCCTAAATATCATGTTTTTATTATCTGTAACTCTTTTTATGTTTAATAATCAATCGATATAATTTGTTTCACCAAGTGAGATGACTCGCAGAAATCAAACTTTGCAGTAACTTTCATACATTCATTACTGAATATGACTGTACAGCTGTCACAACAAAAAGTGAGTGAATGTGGAGACCTGGAGAATAAAGTGACTCAATACTGACAGCAGATACTACCATTATAATGTTGGCGTTGATGTAGTCAGAGCCTGCCTCGCTGGCGTCTCCGTCGTTCAGAACTACGCGCGTGTGATCGACTGTCAACACAAACAAAAACAAACCTGTTAGGAGCTGCCCAGGTCTCCATAGATACATCCTGCCTGGGTATGCTCTGATTGTTGCCCCGGGTTACTCACAAGGCAAAATGTTCTTGTATCTGTTCTTGTTTTTGTTTTCTGGTCGTTGACCATCTTTGCGACTGTAGAGCAGCTTGCATTCTTGCTGCTGCAAAGTCTGCATGGAGAGAAAAGGAGAAAAACTCAACCATTTAAAAAGAAAAAAAAACATTTAACACCACTGAGCTTAAAAGGAAACCAGTGTCTCATCCTCTGATCGACACCTATTTTAACATCATTCTGTGATCTCCAATCATATTGTGGGGGCTGGAGCCCCACTGTGGTCATATTTTTATTCTTTTCTTTCATCTTGTAATTTGGTTTATCTTGCACTGCTCTTATGGCGTGCACTCATACCAGCAGTTGAAGGTATTTACTTTTGTTCACATTTCTTTCCCTTGTTTGAGTTGCCATGGTGGGAGATGAGGCTCTTTCCTGACAAGCAAAGGCATGGCAACAGGCTGAGAAGGCTTAAAACTGGTCGCTCATTAAGCCCTACCGCGTACCACTGAACTATGTTAGTTTAAATGCTTTAGTTAATTGTCAGCCCTCTTGTTTTCCCCTTTCTTTGTTTTTTGATTTGGCCAAACCACTATATATGTTGCCGTCATATGTCATTGTGTTAGGTCGGTTTTCCTTAGTTAAGTTTACTTTGTTTGCTAAGTTTGATAAATTCACTTGACCTCTTATGTGCCAGTTGATTTTTGCATTGTTTTTTATGTTTTTTTTGGTCGATAAAGCCCAGATTTTTTTAATTACCTCATGTGTCCCTTTGGCTTTCTGCTTGGTTCCTGACACATATCCCTTTAGGGTCTTCTCATCTGCTTTAAGTCTTAATCTGCCCGCACACATACAGCTCGGCCCATCATTTCTGACACTAATTTGATCATTACTAATGTTTATTTAGGAAAAAAAAAAAGGAAATATCAAGTTTTACAAAGAAAAATTAGGAACTTAATGAATATGTGTTCTGTCTGGTGAAGTTTGGAATTTGGTGACATACTGATAGAAATCTAGCCACATTACAATTAAAATGGCCTTTTATACATAACATTTTGAGCTGATATCTTCAAAATCCATAGCAAAGCTTACACTACAATAATTCCTTAAATTCTCTTAGCCTTTTTTGGTGTTTAATTCCAAAGTAATATAAACTCTTCCAGCCCCTGTTACCCTGTTGGACAGGACACTTTGGGAAAACACCCTCATCTGCCGTCTCACAGAAGGTGGTTGCAGGACGTGTTCCTGACAATCACACTGCAAAAGCCTAGATTCTCCCTTAGTGGCTACCCTAAAGTCACTGGAAAAAACTTTTCTAAATTACTTTGAAACCACATATGGAGTTTGCATGTTCTCCCTGTGCATGTTTGGATACTCCGGCTTCCTCCCTAACATGACTGGTAGATTTATTGGATTCTCTAAATTCTCCTTAGGCATGAGTGTGTGAATGATTGTTTGTCCTGTTTGTCTCCATGTTGCCCTGCGATCGACTGGCGACCTGTCCAGGGTGTACCTCGCCCCTCGCCCGTAGACAGCTGGAGATAGGCACCAACACCTCTCGCAACCCCGCTTGGGATAAGCATGATGGAAATTGGAAATGGATGGATACTCTGGTTACATAAAACAGTCCTCTAAATAAATGATGGCTCCCTGTTAGCGTCTTATATATATTTTTTTCTTTTACTTTTTTACCCCCGCATATTTACCTTCACAAGGCCTTGTGAAGGAAGGTAAGAAGTTGCGCATGCGCACAATAGGTAAACATAAAGGAGCTCTACAAATACTTGGCCTATTGAAGGAGCAATGGAAGCCGAGTTAGCGACAACGAGCGGGGAAAAGAAAGGAAAAGTCCAAGATAAAAGAAAAAAAGTTTAAAAAGATACGAGTCAGAAGGTGTTTACAGAAACTGTAGCTAAAGCTGCAGAAGCATTTAGATTTTGCTGCCAACTTCATGGATGCTAGAGTATGCAGCCTTACTGATACTAGTAATAGCAATGCTATTCTTCAGGTCTTCATATGGCATGTGCCTGGTGCAAAAATGATTTTTACTCAGACTACATTAACATGATCAGAATGTATCTTAATGCAGATGAATAAAAGTTTCTATTTGTTTCTAAAGTCATTATACGAGAACCCTGTAAAGATTCTTGAGTCTCAGGGAAATGGATTATAGAGTAAAAGTTAAGATGAAGAACCTTTTATTGCTGTATAGCATTCTTTTGCCACAAGATGCTAAAAGTTTACAGACAAAAAACATGTTCAGCCAGTGTGACAGCCACTATGACTAAAGAAAATAAACTCCCACCATCAACCACCATGATCCAGGTAAACATCCATTAATTATTGTAGAAGAAAAGGGAGAAGTTGTTCATTAAAATGCTAAATCAATTACCTCAAACTCTTCCCAGAAGCCTTGTTTGACCTTGTCTGTGGCCTCCGCTAGTTTACTCAGCTCCCGAACTCGACTTTCAATCTCTGCAGCGTTAATACGAGTCGTGTTCAGGGGCTGCAGTAGACAGGACAGAGAGTAGCTCATTAGCTTACTAATGAGCAGGAACACAGTGCTGCTTGTGTTTAAATCGAAACAGATGCAGACCTGCTTGAGCTGAAGGACAGTGCCAAGGGTTTCTACCATGGGGTTTTTCTTGTAGTGCTCCACCAAGTCTGTGAGGGAGTCAAACTTCTCCCCTCCACCCACGTCGTACTTCAGATCAGCCTGAGACAGGGAATCCAAAAGAAATCACATCGATTAATCAGACTTACAAAAATCCAATTAAAATTATTCTGTTTTTCCAACAGTAATAAAAAAATTTACATCTGCTGGGTAGTTTTAACCAAGAAAGGTAAAATTACATCATAAGACAATTTGCTGGTAACATTTTCCCTGTTTAGAATGAGAAATAAAAATGTGTGGTTAGCTTTTCCTTCAGTAATAAAGACATAGTAGTAGTTCAAACAGGCGATGTTCTGCACCGGTGTAGGTACCAGATCTGCTCGGGGCCCTGCCCATTCTTATGACGTCAACATATGGCAACTCCACTCGGACAAACTGTATTGCACCTGTTTCTTAAGGATCAAATATTTTTTGGCATCTCAACAAATTATTACCTATATTTGCTATTATTTCAAATATCATTGGCGATCTAAAGTAGCCGAAAGTAGAAAACAATCATTGTCAGTCTTGAAGGAAAGTACTGCGTTCTAAGACAGACTTAGCTCTGCCATTTAACGAGATGACAAAACAAGTCTCAGCTTATCTTTATTCTTTTTATTAAGATCTGAGGACAGGGAGGACAAATGGAACATCTCAAAAATTACTTTTGTAGAGATTTTAGACAAATAAAAGTTATTTTACTTGAAGAAAATAAACATTGTTGTTGACACAAAGTTAAAAGTAGTGTAGCGTTATATGGCTAACTGACTGAGCTAAAAGAGGCTAACCTGTTACCTACTGAACACAGCTAGCTACAGCACTAACCAGCTCTCCCCCTTTATACCATGGTCTAACAGTAACTTTGTTCACCATAAACAGATTTTTTTGGGGGTTTTTTTTTTACCAATCAGGTAAAACTTAATCAGTTATTAGACAGGCTAACACTACAGATGCTCCCATCTCTGCACAACGTCGCTGCGTGATGTTATTCTATTTGTCTGCTCAACCACAATGTTTTACATCATGTGGCAACATTCAGCCAATCATGTAGCGTAACGTCACTGGCATGAAGCAGAACCCCGAGCAGATCTGGTACCTACGCCAGATTCTAACAAAGAAAGACGTAACAGTTAAAGTTTCTGAGACGTGCTTTTCCATCGAATAAAAATAATAATAAAATAGAAGAATAGCATCATTATTGCAAACATTATTGCAAAATATATAAAAGGGATTAATTAAAAATAAACATGTAACAGACATCCATCACCCAAAATAGGCACACTTCTTTTTGTTAAAATATCACAGTCAAAAGTTAACCTTAAGTGAGCAAATAGGGAAATCTGGGATTTTTTATTGTACCAATTTTTATTTGTTATCAGTTTAAGCACATGACAGACTGCACAAAAACAGTGCTCATCTGTTTTTCCTGTAACCAAATTTAAACATCTTAAAAACGGAATCTATAAGAATATCTTTAGAATAAACCATTAAACTAATGCTGTATAAAAAATGTTGAGATATGTTTGTTCTTAGCCTGACAGGCTCCAAACGACGGTCATGAGAGATAAGAATGAGTTAAACAGCTTCCTCCATGGCATCAAGGACAGGACTGTTGTTTTGAGGAGATCCATTTGGCCAGTGAAAGATAGATTAACCTAACAGAGAATGGCCTTAATGAACTTTGGAAATGTTGGGAATTTTTAAAGGTATAAATATATGTACTGAGCCCTACCTCTCCGTCTGAGGACGTTCAATAAATCTGAACCTTTCTTTTTGCATGAAATGCCTCTGTCTCAACTACCTAACCCCACACTAACAGTCGTTTCCAGTTACAAGAAGCACCTGTTTGCTTTCCGATTAAACAGAAGATGTAGTCAGATAGAGTCAGAATGGGTTAGACCTCTCTTACCTGGCAGCGGATCATGACGTGAGTAACTTTGGGTTTGCCATCGTTGGTGTCCGTCTTGTCGTCCCCGGTGCGAACCGACAGAACAAAGTCACCGGGGTGGCTCTGGCTCTCTCGCACCAAGAAACTGCCGTTTTTGCCTTTCTCCGTTAGGAGCTTTTCTGCATCTCGGCCTGACAGGTGTCCGTGGAACCATCTAGAGAAAAAGACAAAAAAATTTAACTGAATTCAAAATTTAAAAAGCAGCAAATAGAAGAGAACATCTGCCGAGCTTAAATTATCAAAGTATCTTAGTACAATCTCGGTTAACATCGGAACTGTTAAATAATAGCCAAACTACAATATGTCCTCAAACTAATTTCTTTAAATATTTGAGTTTACTTTGTGTTTACAGTACTTTGGAAAGCAATAACAATACCGAAAATTGTGGGGGGGGAGAGAAAAAAAAACATTTCAAAGATCAACACATCGGGGCTCCTTTGTCAGACTGAACAGAAGCTAAACAGAAACTACTGAAAATATTTGTTCCTTTTCACCAGAAAAAAAAAATAGTCAGCAGTAAGGCAGAATAAAACAGGCATAAGTAAATACTTTAACACTCTAATACAAGAATAAGTGGTTATTTAGTTTTATGGATGAAAAGTCTTTCAAAATAATGATATAGGAAATGGGACCAAAGAAAACATTGGCTTCAGGGCAGGGGTCTTCAATGTTTTCCAGGCCAAGGACCCTAAATTGATGGCAAGATGGACCCCCTAATTATATATATTGTATGAAATTGTGTTAAATCAAGCTGGTCCTATAGTTACTCTATTACAGATGGAGTAATGTTGTTACATTACTCCATCTTTAAAGTATTTCTGATTCTGATTCCTGGCTGATCGGACAGGTGTTGTGAATGAAACGTGCCCAGCTTGAAAGAGCTCCTGTGTGTCGCTGAATGTGTGCATTGATGACTGGAAGACATCTTCTGCCTCCATTTATCTGTTTACTACAGTGTGTTCAATTTCTGTTAATGTGTATTTAAAGACATTTCAATTAGTGGAAAAAACTGCAGGGGGGAATATATATAAAAAAAAAATAAAAAAAAAAGTCTAATCAACCAAAACTTTCGACCCCCACGCAGTACCTCTGTGGACCTTCTAGGGGTTGCAAACCCCCTGTTGAAGACCTCCGCTTTAGGGCAATTCTGACATTCCTTAAAATTTGGCATCAAATAATGTTGCCTCAAAGGAAATGTGCTGATATCTTTCCTTAATGTTTATTTAAAAAAGGTGTTATATCCATGATAACTCATGTGTCTGTCTTATATTTTAATGGCATCGGATGTTTGCCATTTGTTATATAAAGCCAGCTAAGCCAGGCTGCAATGGATGTTTTCAACATGACACAAACACATCTGCAGCATGAACAACAGGGCTTTAAGAAACTACACACCATAATTAACCTCACCTCAGGGGCCCTGATATCTGAACCAGAAAGTGAAACTGATGGTGTGACCTATATACGGATTATTCTAGCAATGAAGATCTGTCTTTCTGAAAGCTAGAACATTTATTCCCAGATGATTGTCCTTAGTGGTTCTAGAATTGTCCGGGTTAAGGTGGCTCCATGTTGGAGTAGCTCTGCTAGCTTGATTTTGATATAATAGTTTTTTTTTATTTGGTTCCTCCATTTGTGGATCAGTGTCCATTTTTTTTAATGTTTATTTAGATGTAGTGTTGGTTGCTATGCAGCATTTTTAGACATTTGTTATGATGCGTAACCATATGAACCACAAGTCAGGTTTTTTTTGTTTTGTTTTTAACACTAGGGAGCTACTCATTAACATGTTCAAAGCTGGAATAATGCTTTTACTACTTCCACAAGTCCCAGGTGAGTTGAAAAGGAGGTCCAAAGGACGCAGAGTAGGATCAAAAAGAGGAGAAAGGAGGAGGGAATTTAAGGCAACTTTTCCATCCATCATGATGGGACATGGCAAGAAGAAATGCATCTTAAAGTCGTAGGGAAACGGCTGTTCCAACCGTTGCATTTAAGAATTCTCCCGAGTGGTGCACAACTTTACACGAGTGAATAAAGTGAATGTGATTGGTCGTTTATCAAGAGGGCGGGATTGTTGTGGCGGAAGGTTCGCAAGCAAGTTTGATTGTGGCCAGTTTATCGGAAACATCTTGCTAACCAGTTAGCAACTAACTGCTAGTAGGTTCCCAATGGTAAATTACATTGAGACCAAGTAGTACTAAACTGGAGACTTAGAAACGACACTGTCAAGGAGGTCGTAGATGAGTCTCCTCCATCATATATTTTTTTATTTAGAGGATGAAAGTGGAGACAAAGTTGTTGAGGAAGAGGACGCCAGCACGGCAGAAGCTTGGTTTGCTGTAGAAGGCTTACAGCCGTACATGTCTGAGCCCTTGCCTCGCAACGCTGCTGTAGACACAGACGTCCATCCCCGTGGACACGGGCATGGAACTCAATGGGAAAGGAAATGATTCTTATTTCTTATTTTAACCTTTGTGTATATTAGCTGCGACATATGAATCAAGATCCTATGACTGGTCTGCATAAGATAACGAAAAAAAAAACCCACAGATTTTAAGACAGGATTTTTTTTTTTTTTTATAGAAATTTCTAAATTTTGGGACAGTATGGTCTGATAAAGAGAACATTTCTATATATGTTTAAGCCAGAATGATTGACATTTAAATATGATTCCACTATGACTTTAACATGTTGAAAATATTATATCAGTTAGTACAACATATATTTCGATAAAGTATTTTTTAATTGCATTGTATTATCAATCTATTTTGTGGGGCAGCCGGAAAAAAAGAAAAAAACAAAATAGGTGAAATTAACAGACTATCTTTATGCATCTAAATATTTTAAATTGCTTACTCCATCAATAGATTTACAGTAAATCAATTACATGAAAAGACATTTGCTATATTCTGAGGGGTCCTGCTTGTGCATTCACAAATTTAGTATTCAATATGACCGTTGTGCTTCTAGTTTTTAGAGAAAGATGCAGGTTCAAAAGCTTCACTTCTGCATCTCATTAACTGGTGGTAGAAACATGTTCATTTTGTGTTTGAAAACCTTAAATGGAGAGAAAAATATTAGCTTATATCATTAGCAGTAGTTTCCACCAAAACAAATCAGAAAGTCTGACCTGTACCGATAAAGCTCGGAATTTTGTTGTAATGCCGTTCTGAGCTCAGACTCATATCACTCATGCTAATTAGAGGACTGTCGGATATGTTCATTATCTAATAATCATATTTTGTATCATTCACCGCAGGGATTAATTAATTCATGTTAGAAGCAAAAATGTTTCTCTCACCTTTCTGATGTAGGATCCGCACAGTTGAGTGGATACTTGAGCTCAATGACATCTCCATTCTTCTCTTTCAGTTGCCCATGATGCTCCATGTAATACTGCACCAGCTCAGCAAGAGTGGCAAACTTCTCCCCGCCGTACAGGTCATAATAATCTCCTGTGTTTTGGATCTTGATGTGGGTGACGGCTCCATTTCGCCTGAAGATGGAGAAAGCTAATCAGTAAATATGCTTCCCAGATGGAGAGCTAATCAAAAGAAAGAGCGGTCAACAGGGACAACTAAATTAAACACTGGTAGCTTTTCAGCGATGTGTTTACCATCACCTGTCTGGTAATCCACATTATTATTGATTGTTTTATCTTGATTTTTCCAGGGAACTCATCCATTCAGATTGTCATCAGTGTAAGCACAGGCTCCCCTCAGTGCTGCGTCCTGAGCCCCCTGTTGTTCACCCTGATGACACATGATTGCGTCCCCAGGCTCACCAATAATTACATTTACCCCATTTACACTACCCTTGTAAAACCGTGCCGAGACCGGTCCGAGCTCAGTAACTGAGATAACTTATCGTGTGTAAATCAGGGTTCGTACACCAAAATCAAGCACTTTTCAAGATCCATTTTAAAACTTTTTCCAGCACCTTACGGAACCAGTTTTGTGCGGATGACAGCCAGGGGGGGGGGGGGATATTAAAATGAATACAAAAACGAGGAACATATTTATTTTCTAAAACTACATACCTTTCCACACAGGGGCGGATTTACCATTAGGCAAAACTAGGCAGTTGCCTAGGGCCCAGAGTTCCTGGTATTACTTATTTGTGCACATTAATTATGTTTTTGATAAAAATCCTTTGACTAAAATGCCATTAGAATGCTTATGTTAAGTGTGTCTCGGGCCCCCCCTACAGTGTCCACTACATTGGTTCAGTTAATTTGCTGCGCATGGGCAGAAAGGTCCAAACACACGGCAGCAAACTATTTAAAAACAAACGGCGCGAAGAGACGATACGAGCAGAGGGGGGGAGAAGAGAAAAGAAAGGAAAGAAAGATGAAAAGTAGTTACCCTAGCGGTGCTGAAAAGAGGAGAAAGAAGAATGAAAGTAGGAAGCTGCTTTCAAAGTTACCAAAAATGACTGACTTCCCCCCAGATTCCACATACTCCGTCAGCGCTCCGCTCTGCCCCGCTGACGTACGTCATGCGGAGCGCTTGTCTTTCATGTAAATCAATGAGATCTGTTCCACATCCACCGCTACTCCTCCGCACGTCTCCGTCCACGTACGTCTTCTCCGTCCGTCACCGACAAAATACGGAGCCGAGCTATGTTTTGCTCCGCTCCGGTCTGGCCAGGTCAAGATCCACAATTGCAATCGCACCAAACAGGTAAAAGAACATCAAGAAATCCCGGTTCGTCAAATTAAAATATAGTAGCAACAGATCGGTAACTAGAAATTATAGCATAATTTTTATACATTCCAAAAAAACTAACACCGTTTATTTAAATGATACGATGCAAACTATTGGTTATTCACCAACCAGGAAGCAGATTTCTCATCTCTATCAAAATATTTATTTTATACCGAGGGACTTAAAGTTTCATCAAATCCATTCAAAAGAAACTTCTTATTACAGGAATGGATGAAGAAATGCTGAGTTTGGAAGCAGAGAACAAACAAAGTTCATTCAAAAAAAGCAGTTTTGAATGATCATAGTTATCCCCGTTACAAAAATCTACAAATATATATTTGGGCAGAAACTGAACATATGGTGAAAGCTGATGGGGATTTTTTTAATATGTCATATTAAATTAAGCGCTTACAGGGTTTATACAGGAATGAGTGACTCTAATTTAATGCTATTATAATGCTATTAGAAATTATTTTAATGCCGTCAACAAGTACCATGAACACAAGTTATTAGTTTACATGAAATATGAAGGAGCTGTAAGCACAGTTCCATGACTCTTGTATGTATGTAAACAAACGCACACACACACGTATATTTATATTCTCTAGCTTTTTCTCCGCCTCGAGCTTCCTTTCCGAACATACGGGTTTATGATCAGTTTCACGCAAATTAATAGCGATATAATATATCTGACAAAATTGTTTTTATAAACATTTTTATTAAAGAATCATAAATGCCACGATAAACATATTTAATTAATTTTAGAGCCAATTAAGGCCTTGATTTAAAAAAGAAATTATGAATTGTAATTCATCCGCGGAAACCCTGGTTCATCTCGCGCATGCCCTCTACGATCTCCAAGGAACTCAGAGCGGAGCGGACGGGAGCCACAGCGGCGGCTGTAGGCTTTGCTTTGCGCAGGCGGTCTGGAGCGCAGCGTAGCATAGCGGAGTGTGTGTTATTGTGTACAGCTGGGGATGTCAAGGGTCACATTAATTATAGATTAAATAATTTACTGTTTTGTAGTTTAAGAAATTGTCATATTTGTAACAACACTAGTCTTTCCTGTGACATGTAGGTAACACCGACGACTCCGGCACAGGTGACCGGGGTTCGATTCCCGGTATGGACATCCAGGTGGACCCTTAGGCAAGGTCCTTTGTGCTTAGTGATTTGATGACAAATTGGCTACTGGAACAAGACATAGATGGACTAGAGCAGAAAACTTGGTACTGATGAAATTCTACTATACAAGCGTCCCCAGTGAGAGAGGTTACATGCAGAGACTATGGGAATTATGGCAGCTCCAACAACCATCATCCACACTGACAAAGAAACAACTACTAACTCAGTGTTCTAACATCTGCAAACGGCAGCTCCTATCACAACTAGAAATTGATGAGGTACAACTGACATGCTGCAGTAAGGAGGAGTCAGGACAACAGGTCAGTAGGGAAATATCATCATCCCAACACACAGAGATTGGGTCCCCAGCCCCAACAACAACAAGCCCACTAAACGTAAGGGCGGCTGACCTACGACGGCTGATCATGACCAAACTGGATCCGCTAGTACGACGTCCAAGACTGCCAAGGCTAAGTGACAGAGTACCCTCTGAAAGTCTTCTAGAAGATGTAAATGCAGCACTACATACTATCCCTACTAAAGACATAACTGAGACCAACGAGCTGACCTACGCCACAGCTACAGTGATCCTAGAGATGCTTGGCTATAAGATAAACACCACAGGCCACAAAGCAGAGCCCCCATGGAGGAGAAGGCTGGAAGCCAAGATCAAGGCAACACGAAGACAGGTTAGTCAGCTCTCAGACCTGCAGAAAGGTGTAGGGAAAAGGTTACCTAAGTACAACAAGCTGTCCATTCCTGAGGCTCTAGAAACTGCCAAACAAAGACTCGCCGCCCTGGCCACCCGCCTAAAGAGATACAAGGGAGAAGCAGAAGCCAGGAGAATAAACCATCCAAAGTGTACTCACAGTGGCAGGGTAATTCAAGATCAGATCCACCCAGGGCTGAGACTGAACAGTACTGGAGAAACATATGGGAGAAGAAGGCATCCCACAACACCAATGCTCAGTGACTAGAAGATCTTAGAACAGATCACAGCAATCTCCCAGAACAAGAACCAGTAACCATTACAACGGCAGATGTCCAAGAAAGAGCGGCAGGTATGAAGAGCTGGACAGCACCAGGCCCTGACATGATCCACACCTACTGGCTGAAAAAACTAACCGCACTTCATGCACGCCTCGCAGCACAAATGAACCAAGCACATGCTACTAGTGGATAGAGCAGTCACTCGAGACTGTAAGACCAGGCAGACAAATCTGTGCACTGCCTGGATTGACTATAAGAAAGCCTATGACTCAATGCCACATACATGGATACTGGAATGCTTGGAAATGTACAAGATCAACAGGACTCTAATAGCCTTCATCAAGAACTCAATGAAGCTGTGGAAAACAAGTCTGGAAGCCAATGCAAAGCCAATAGCACAAGTCACCATCAAGTGCGGCATATACCAGGGTGATGCACTATCCCCGCTGCTGTTCTGCATAGGCCTGAACCCCCTCAGCCAGATCATCACAAAGACTGGCTACGGATACCAATTCCGAAGCAGAACAATCAGTCACCTCCTCTACATGGATGACATCAAGCTGTATGCCAGGAGTGAGCGAGACATCGACTCACTGATCCACACTACCAGAATCTACAGCAACGACATTAGGATGTCATTCGGACTGGACAAGTGCGGTCGCATGGTCTCAAAGAGAGGGAAGATGATCAGAACCGAGGGGGTTGAACTACCAGAAGGCCACATTACAGATGTGCAGGAGAGCTACAAATACCTTGGGGTGCCACAGGCTAACGGAAACCACAAGGAGATGGCAAGAAAGACTGCCACAGCTAAATACTTACAAAGAGTAAGGCAGGTCCTGAAAAGTCAGCTGAATGGGAAAAACAAGATCCAAGCCATCAACACATATGCCCTACCAGTCATCAGATACCCCGCTGGTATAATAAACTGGGCAAAGGAGGAGATAGAGGCCACTGACATCAAGACAAGAAAGCTCCTCACAATGCATGGAGGGTTCCACCCCAAATCCAGCACCCTGAGACTGTATACCAAGCGTAGCGAGGGAGGCCGAGGGCTAGTGAGTGTCAAGACCACTGTCCAGGATGAAACAACTAAGACCCAGGAGTACATCAGAAAGATGGCCCCCAAAGACAAATGGCTTGGTGAATACCTCAGGCAGGAGAAAACCGAAAGCGAGGACAAGAAAGAGGAAGGAGAACCATCATGGAGGGACAAGCCACTGCACGGCATATAGCGCAGACAAATAGAAGAAGTGGCTGATATAAAAAAATCCTACCATTGGCTGGAAAAGGCTGGACTGAAGGACAGCACAGAGGCACTAATCATGGCAGCACAAGAACAGGCACTCAGTACAAGATCAATAGAGGCCAGGGTCTACCACACCAGGCAGGACGCCCGATGCAGACTGTGCAAAGATGCCTCTGAAACAATACAGCACATAACAGCAGGGTGTAAAATGCAGGCAGGAAGTGCATACATGGAACGCCACAACCAGGTAGCTGTCATAGTGTACAGGAACATCTGCTATGAGTATAGGCTGGAAGTCCCAAGGTCAAAATGGAAGACACCTCCTAAGGTAGTTGAGAATGACCGAGCTAAGATCCTATGGGACTTCAAGATCCAGACTGACAAACAGGTGATGGCTAACCAACCAGACATCGTGTTGATCGACAAACAGCAGAAGAAGGCAGTAGTGATAGATGTGGCAATCCCAAGCGACAGCAACATCAAGAAGAAAGAACACGAGAAGCTTGAGAAATACCAAGGGCTGAAAGAGGAGCTAGAAAAGATGTGGAAAGTAAGAGCAGCAGTGGTGCCAGTGGTAATTGGAGCACTGGGGGCTGTGACCCCTAAACTGGGAGAGTGGCTACAGCAGATTCCAGGTAAAACATCAGAGGTCTCTGTCCAGAAGAGCGCAGTCCTAGGAACAGCTAAGATACTGCTTAGAACCCTCAAACTCCCAGGCCTCTGGTAGAGGAACCGAGCTTGAGGATGACACATACCACCCCACGAGGGGTGAGAAAACAGTTTTTTTTTTATATATATATGAGAGAGAGATTCTTTCCTCCAAGTTACAGTGACTTAGACAAACTTGAAGATACATGACATCCTCAAATTTCTATTCTATTAAAATTTCTGTATCTGTATAATGGGTCTGTTCTATATGTTGTCTTCTCAATTCAGAGGGCCCCATGCCTGTCTTTGCCTAGGGCCCCAAATTTCCTAAATCCACCCCTGTTTCCACATATAGTTCATCAATGATGAAGACGACGAACACGTTTTTTTCCCCCACACGTCTCCTCGGATGATCAAAGAAAATTACTCCTCTGCCTTGGCGTAGTAATATAAGCCGTAGAGTTATCAATGCTGTTTTAAGGTCTGGGCCTGGCAATGAATTAAAACTTCGGGGTTTTTTTGGGGGTTTTTTTTGGAACGTTGGCGAGGCGGTAGCGTGAGTTTGGCGAGGCGGCCGCCTTGCCAAGATAGTGCTGTGGGAAACACTGCAATACTAACATTACATTATCACACCGTACTCTCAGTCACTATGACTTACCCTTCATGTGACTCGAGAGCGCAGACTCGCCCATTGTGAAAAGCTGCACATCTTTTTTGCAGACTTTACAAGAGGCAGCTGGTGGGGTTTGTCCCCGTTTAATCCATAATTTGTATTTTTCATCTTCCAGCCAACGTTCATTGAAACGACAACCTCCCGGCATGGTCCCGTAGTGATTTCATGGTGGCGGAGTCACACATGGAAATAGACTGGCAGTTCGCAGTCACACATAAGCGAGCAGGTTTCACTTTCGGGCTCTCCAACATTTCTCCATTTAATAAACACACGATTCAGTTAGAACAACTATAAACATCCACGAAAGGTTGCCGTCCTTGCCTGACCCTCCGCAAACACCGAAGTACAGCAATAATAATCAAGCATAACTTTCTGAATGTGACGGGCGCCGCCATTTTGATTTGCTTGATTTCCTCCTTCTTCGTCTTCTTCTTGTGTTTTATGGCGGTTGGCAAACAACTTTTGGTGCATTACCGCCACCAACTACTTGATTTCCTCCTTCAATACTGGCATTAATACCGCAGATCGTCACTAGGAGGCGAGGAGTGGAGGAACCGAGATAGCGTGATGTGTAAACGGTCGTCGGAACCAAGCTCGGCCTGGTTAACTGATCCGAGCTCGGACCGGTCTCGGCATGGATCGGTTTTTCAAGGGTAGTGTAAATGGGGTAAGAGTGAAGTTTGCAGACGACACCACGGTGGTGGGCCTCATCAGAGAGGACAACGACCTGGACTACAGAGAGGAGGTGGAGCAGCTGGTGGACTGGTGCAAAGATAACAGCCTGATCCTGAGCGTGGAGGAGATGAAAGATCATCTTGGACTTCAGGAAGAACCGGCCTAACCACGCTCCACTGGTCATCAACAGCTCAGCTGTAGAGGTGTTCTCAGATGTATACTCATAACTAATAGACTATGTGATAACATGAGCTGTAAACATCTGGCATGTCATATTTTCATTTCTTACAGTGGCAGAACCTGCAAACTTGTTTTAAGGGAATGCTTCACAGATTGGGTTTAGTTGCAACGTATATTCAGGAGTGGTTGTTCGAAATAAAACCAAGTTTTCAAAGTAATTTCTGTCATTAGGCACTTTGTTACTTAACAGATGCGAGGGGGGAAAAAAATTATTTGGCATCACAAAAAAAGAAAATTTTATTTTTTAGGCCTTATCACCCAGCCATATGACCAACAGATTTTTAAGAGTTTATAAAAAGTTGTAATAGTTCCCCCATAAGATGTCCCAGGTTTTGGTTTTCAATAATCAATAAAACATTTTTTTTTTATCAAATATGACAATATAAGATTTTCTTGGTGAAAAAAAAAAAGTTTTGTAAAACATGCAATCCTTAAAAATAAATGTTAAGATGGAATGTGGGAGAAAAATAAAGCTAATGTAATAGAGCCCTGGTTTAGACAGGCTATTGGTAGGAATTGTCATCAGTTTAAATGTTTGCATTTCCTTTGTAAAGAAAGGCTCCTTGTTGTTTAAGGCATGAAAACTAGGTTAATCAAGTTTATCTGATGCTGTCAAATTAGTCACTGACAATAAAGTGCTTGTTTGCTGAATCTAATTTAATCAAAAGAGATTTACTTTTTACTAACAGTTCCAGATTCTGACCTCATCTAGAAATGAGCTTCAACATGAGGTCCGAGAACCTCTTCGAGTAACCCGTTTATTTTTATGCTGCTTTCACACCAAGCAGGTTTTATGTGTCACATCGTAGATGCTTCGCTCATTTAAATCAGACGTGTTGAGGCCCTTTTTCACGTCTTTGATGTGCATAGAGCAAATTGTGTGCAGAAGTCTCTGATGCGATTTGCAATGGCAGATGTAGTGAAAAAAGTGCAGTTGTAAAAACTTTTAGTTCATCCATCCATCCATCCATCCATCCATCCATCTTCCTCCACTTATCCGGGGTCGGGTCGCGGGGGCAGCAGCTTAAGAAGGGAGGCCCAGACTTCCCTCTCCCCAGCCACTTCTTCCAGCTCTTCAGGAGGAACCCCAAGGCGTTCCCAGGCCAGCCGAGAAACATAGTCTCTCCAGCGAGTCCTGCGTCTTCCCCGGGGCCTCCCCCCTGTGGGACGTGCCCGGAACACCTCACCAGGGAGGCGTCCAGGAGGCATCCTTAACAGATGCCCAAGCCACCTCAACTGGCTCCTCTCGACATGGAGGAGCAGCGGCTCTACTCCGAGTCCCTCCCGGATGACCGAGCTTCTCACCCTATCTCTAAGGGAGAGCCCAGCCACCCTACGGAGGAAACCCATTTCGGCCGCTTGTATCCGCGATCTCGTTCTTTCGGTCATGACCCAGAGTTCATGACCATAGATGAGGGTAGGAACGTAGATCGACCGGTAAATCGAGAGCTTCGCTTTTTGACTCAGCTCTCTCTTCACCACGACGGACCGGTACAACGCCCGCTTCACGGCAGACGCTGCACCAATCCGCCTGTCGATCTCCCACTCCCTTCTTCCCTCATTCGTGAACAAACTTTTAGTTATTTTAATTATTTCTAAGGCTAAGTGGAAAAATAGAAGTTTTTAAGCAAGAGAGTACATCTCAAACAGTAGTCAGTTCATCTGGATAATGATCCTAGTTTTAAATATTCTGTAGCTTTTCTGAGCGGTGGATGCCCCACGTACCACCTGGGGAGCAGTCCGTCACCCAGAATCCAGCAATGGCTCCTACAAGCCGACCGGGCTCCCTGGGATTTCCTGCTGTTGTTCATAGTGGCTGGAAGAAACTACAGCATATATTTTACCTGACTTTTGCAAGTTTTTGTATTTTTATGCCAGTATTTATAAACCGGTTTACAACACAGTCTAGTGACAAAATATTTAAGTGAACAGCGCATCCCCACCTTTCTTTGAACATGAAAACTAGATTGTGTCAGCTTTTTATACAAGCCTAGTGGAGTGTAACACCTTTACATATATATTCTTGTCTTTCTTTGATGGTTTTATTCTGACAGCTCCACAGGAGCAGAGATCACAGCTTGAATGGTGCGTCTGTCTCCCAACCAGTTGGTAGATTATAAGCCTCTCTGATAAGTTGATGCACAGTGTCAAGTAACAAAAGGTTTTCCAACTCCAGCATCTGATGTTTTGATGCTCTAATGCTACGTTCACACAGCAAGCAGCAGGAGCAGCTACACAACGCCCATGCTGTTCATTTTCTATGCTTAGTTACAAGTACATGTTTAGTTCTGACACGTGGCTGAAGCATCTTAGCTGCTCTGGCTGCGCGGTAGAAAAAGTGGGTCTGAAGCGCGTTGGGAGGAGCTACCCTATCCTTTCTTTGCCTGTAACAATGGCAGCTATATTTGCTGTGATCAGTGGCTAAAATGTAGTTTTAATGTTTTTCAGTGAGAAAGTCCACCTGAAATCTTCATCTGTGCAATCAGTTCATCCAGATTACCATCCTGCCTTCAAATATTTCGGTTGGAGCCGCTACGACTCCCGTACACAGGCGGTGCTCTGTCCCAGATAATCCCGTTCAACAGCAGCCTTTGGCCCGGTCGCCTCATCAGGGTTTGCCGCTACTGTTGGCGGCAGCTGGAAGTAGATGTTAGCGTTTTCCCGTACGTAATCCAAACCGCAGGCACCAGGATATTAAAAGCGAACAAGAATTTGCCGGCAGATTTCGGCATTTGAAGTTAATTTAGGCATTAATGAACTGTTTGAGAGGAGTGATTATAGCGCTCTGCATCATCAGTGCTGTGTCTGTCTCCCTGCCAGCTCCCAGATCAGCTTCTCTGATTGGTTGATGTGGCATGTCAAGCAGCAAAAGTTCAATTTTTCCAACTCCAGCAGCTACTGCTTTCACAGCGCTTCACGTACATCAGAAAACTCAGTAGGTGCTGCTCCAGCTGCTCAGACAAGCAGCTTCTGCTCCTCAAAACGCGCTGCAGGACCTTAAGCAGCGATTTTATAGGCGTCCACCATTGACTTTGCATGTAAACTAGCTGCTTCTGCTGCCTCTATTGCTTTAGGTGTGAAGCAGCAGACGGTCAAATGTCCCACAGACTTTGGGTGTAACCAGCTGCCCCTGACACTCAAAATGTTACAGTTTACTTTAATCTGTCCATCTATGCACATATGGAAAAGCCAAACATCCCTCCTTCTACCAACAAAATGTGGCCTGTAAAACTCAAGCACTTGGCGTTCAGCTGGTATTCTGATTAAATGTTCAAACAAATTCCACTATTTCCAGCTCAAGATCACCCTGAATGATAGTGGCCAACCCTATGGAGGAAGCTCATTTCAAATGCCTATAACCAGGATCCAATTTGCTCAGTCGTTTTCTGCAATTTACAACCAGTTAGAAAAGGTGGGAATATAAACATCCTGGTAAATTGGCATCTTTGATTCGTCACTTTGCTTTTTTTTCCTCCAGATGAGACCAGTCATCTCCAGCTCTACAGAACATCTGCTCAGACATGAATTGAAACTGAATTTTCAATCGCTGAGAAAAAAACAAACCATATTGAAAACTTATCAAACTTGTCCCACTTTTCTACAGTGTAGTTAAGAGAATTCGTAAAAAGATCTCCCTGAAGAAAACATGACCTCCTGGTGAGTTTCTGCACAATTCAACTATATGGTTTATGGTAAAATATACACATGGTACATACTGTAAGTGCAGTTAGCTCTTCATGTTTTATGTCACATAAACAGACTGCGATCCAAAAAGACACGTCTCTCTTTCCTGATTCAGCCAGACGGATGAAATAAACTTAGTCATTGCAGATGTTCTCTCAGAAAATAGAAAATGAGAACTTGTGGCAGGTCAGGAGCTCGCCGGCGTCTAACTGTCAGCCAGCTTAGTGGCAGCTCTGGGAGACAGATGCACTGGTTTGGACCAGCAGTAACTGGTTTCCTCTGTGAGAACGACGAGCGAGACGTGTTTGGGCTCAACAGGAAGATATACAGAGAAAGATGTGTGGGCTATAAAACCCTCTCTGTCAGCAGCAGACTTAATTATACTTAATCTGAAATATTTACAGACCAGTGATAATACCACTAACTTTTTATATTAGAAAAATCTGGATGACACTGGTTTTCTCAATATCTTTCACTCAGAGTTTAGTTTTCTAAGGTAAATACACAGTTATTTATTCTAAAAAAAAAATAATAAAAACATCACCAACATGTAAAATAATGCAGACACAATGCGAAACTGTCTTTCATTCAAAGTCATGTTTGTTTCTTAATGAAAGTCTAATATTTGCTCTCCTTTTAGCTCTGCTCGCTCTTTATGACTCCATCTGCTACATGTGGACCAGCTAATAGCTCACTATGCAACTGTGTTAGCTTAGTTTATTGAAGCGAATGCTTTGTGGCTGTTCAAACCTGCCTGCTTCTCCTGGAGACAAAACAGACATGGGCAGACTTAAAGCAGGAAGGAAAAATAGATATATTCTCTTTTAAAAGTAGTAGAGAAAATAAATAAAAGTTTTTTATTATTGCATATTCAGTAGTAGCATATTCACAGTTTATATCATAACCAATCCCATACAAATACCTTGGCCGAGTTCTTTGGCCGATTCCTGATCCTGTGCTATTGAATGAATGAACCGTACAATGTGCAATACGAGTGAAGGCATCAGGTTTGACATAATAGTTGTTAAAATAAAGGTAACAGAATCCTACAGCTATAACAAGGTTTATACAGGAATGAGTAACTAACTTAATGCTTTATATATATATATATATATATATATATTTATTAGGGATGGAACGGTTTAAGAAAACCGTCCAAACCGTTCGGTTGTACTGTCTCGGTTCGGTTCGCGTGTGTTGCGTTCGGTTCATGCCCTGCCCCTTTTTTCTCATAGGCGAAGCGTGTACACTCCAGAGCAGAAGGTGGCGTTACTGCGACCAAAGCCAACCACCAGTAGTAAACAAGAAGAAGAACTATAGCCGGGTGTAGCAGAAGAAAATCAGGAGTTGGAAGACGCGCCAGCAGCACTTTATAGGTCTGCTGTATGGGACCACTTTGCATTTAGAGTGACCTACGATGACGGCGGAAAGAAAGTTGTGGATAAAAGTGCAACAGTGTGCAAGCATTTCGCAACACGTTTTGTTTATGCTAACAGCAACATGTCATGCTAACCCCGAAATCCCACATACTCCATCAGGGCTCCGCTCCGACCCGCTGCGGTCTCTGTGGCTGAGTTCCTTGGTGATCGTAGAGAGCATGCACGAGATGATTAAATTCAAAGCAGTAAAACATGATCCAGGGTTTCCACGGATCATTAAAAATAATTACAATTAATGAATTTTTTTGGATTTTTTTCATTAATTTCATTAATTATTATTTTTTCATTAATTTTTATATATATATATATATATTAGGGCTGGGCGATAACTCAATAACGATATATATCGATCGATAGACGTGTGGCGCAATAGAAAAAAAGAGGGTCGATAAAAGTTCGATAAAAAAGAAACGCAGTTTTCCTTCCTTCTCATTGTAGCCTAGCATGTAGGTTTATGCTAGTCACTGCTTCCTCCCAACCAATCACAATCGCGGACCCAGGCACGCCGTCACCAAGCGCCGCCCTCTCAAACCACAACACAGAGCACATGAAGATGTCGCAGCAGGAGAGTCGGAGGAAATTGTTCCAAAGAAGGGTTTTTGTAGTTCGGCAGTTTGGCAGTATTTCGGTCATGGCAAGTCGGACAAAAAAACAAACCACAGCCATCTGTAAAATGTATCGGGAACCAGTGAAAACGAAGTCAGATAACACAACCAACTTTTTTTTTTTTTTTTATCATCTCAGCCGCTCACACCCGCAGGAGTACGAGCTGTGTAGGCCCCGGCGCGGCTCTTCTCCGAGGAATCTTCGGGAATTTCGGGAAAATATATATATATTTTCAGTTCTGGGCAGTTTCCCACATAGTTCTAACAATTGAAAGAAAAATGCTGAGTGCCCAGCAACTTCAAAGTAATAACTCAGGTTAAAGCAGGAAACGGGGGCGGCGGCAGCGGTGGGGGGGCATTTATTTATTTGTTATATTTATTTTGGTCACTTTAGTTTATTCTTTGTCAGTATTTAATAACATAACCCAGGTCTCTTAAGTTATTTTTCTTTAAAACAATTCTGTTATGGTTAAAAAAGTTGGTTAAATAAAGATTTAATTCGAAGTATGTGTTTGTGTTTTTTATTAAAATTAAATCATTTAGCAATATTATAAAAAGTCCAGGCAGAGCTGCACATAAAATATGGTTTCAAATCTTTTCAATAATTATCGATATCGATCAATATGCATTTTTTTTTATCGATAAGCTTTTTTTCTATATCGCCCAGCCCTAATATATATATATATATATATATATATATATATATATATATAAACTCAAATGACTCAGCTTTGGGTTTATAATTTCAGAGCTTTAGTCATACATATGTGTAAGTCTGAATATGGCTCATCCTTACTGTTGGCCCCACAGTAGGTGAAGGGGATAGTGCTACAGTTTGCAGTATTTAGAAGAGAAACCATGTTTCGATTTTTGCAGATAAGAGAAAAAGTTTACCAATTAAATGGTTTAGCCATTTAAATCCGAATCGCGGACCCCAGAGTTTAACTGTGTCCTGAGCATCAATACTCACCGTACTGAGAGGGTAAAGTCTCCAGGGTTGCTTTTGCTGGGTCTGGCTAAAAAGCTTCCATCCACTCCTCGAGTCAGCAGGAGGTTTTCAGCCTCCACGCCTGAGATGTTGGGGTGAAACCACCTGGGGGATGGTGAAGTAAGGACAGACCATTACTGATTTGGCTGTAAAACATAAACCCTCAGCTAACAAATCATGAATCCCAATACACAGAGGATGGCCAAAATAATACAAAGTTCTTTTCTCTTATCAACATCTCATAAACTCCTGCTAAGGTCCTACTCTAATTACCTTAAATCAGTGGTTAAAGCCCAATAGATCATGGAAAATCTTCCGAATATCAAAATTCTTGGATTTAAGATAGAACTGATTTCTGCTTAATACTAGACAAAGTTCTGAAATGCTAGCCTGAGAAACATTAAGCAGGATTTTCCAGCCACCCTTTCACACCAAACAGAGATGATGTTTTGCATGTGATCCCGACTCTGCATTTTTTCCACCTTCTTTTCAGCTGATTCGGTTTCCCACAGCAGACTTTGTTTCTGTTGTGTCTGTCTCGTTCTCTTTCATCTCACCTACTCTGCAATATTAACCAACATATTCTATTAAAGACATCATGTAGAAGGAAACCTTTTTTTGCTCTTCCTTTGACCTATTCACATTTCACATACATTATGTTATCACTTAATATTCTCAACATAATTTGGGCCACGTTGTCAGACATAAAAGTGGCTCTCTGGTCATAACTGTGCTATAAAGCCGTGCATGTGAGGATAAGAAATGTTGCTGGGAGATAAACCGTCCCAGAAGTCATTGTGATTCTGTGTATTTTTTTTTCAAAGATGATTTTTTACTTATATAAAACTAATGTGAAAATAAAGTAGGCTACATCTTTTAAAATATAAATACACTGTTTTTTTAAAGTCGGGGAAACGGCCGTTCCAATCTGTGCTTTTCTGGAATGGTGCACAACTTTACACAAGTCAATCAAGTGAATGTGATTGGTCGATTATCAAGGGGGCGGGATTGTTGTGGCAGAAGGTTCGCAAGCTTTTTGGTTGTAGCCTGTTCCTGGGAAGCATCTTGCTAACCAGTTAGCAACTTAGTGCTAGTAGGTTCGCAATGGGAAATTCCATTGGGACCAAGTAGCACTAAATTGGTGACTTAGAAACGACACTGTCAAGAAACGCTATGGACAGCAGAAACATTCAAGAGGAGAGTTTAGTGTCGGAGGTCGTGGATGAGTCTTCTCCATCATATATTTTTTATTTAGAGGAGGAAAGCGGGATGAAGATGTTGTGGAAGAGGACGCCAGGACGGCAGAAGCTTGGTTTGGTGTAGAAGGCTTACAGCCGTACATGTTTGAGCCCTTGCCTCGCAACGCTGCCAGTTCTGTTAGCTCTACGCCTGCTGCAGACACAGACGTCCATCCCCGTGAACACTGGGACGGAACTCAATGGGAAAGGAAATTATTCTTATTTCTAATTTCAACCGTTGCATATATTAGCTGCGACATATGAATCAAGATGCTATGACTGAAAAAATTTGATTGACAGATGACCGTTGATATATGATTGGCCGAATTTAGGTGTTCAAGCTGATGTATAACTAACTGGCCTGCATAAGATAAAGGAAAAAAAAACACAGATTTTAAGACAGGGGTTTTTTTGTTTTGTTTTTTTTATATAGAAATGTTCTACATTTTGGAACAATATAGCCTGATAAAGATTTATATACATGTTTAAGCCAGAATGATTTGACATTTAAATATGATTTCAATACGACTTTAAGAACACTGCAACTCTTCCTTTCATTTTGTCTTAACAGATACCTGCCTTGTTTCCTACAGGTTCTGGATAGAAGGAAAAGCACTTTGATCTCGATCTGCCAAAAATTAAAAATATGTTAAGGGCCACTTCATCTGTTGTTTATTTTAGTTCATTTGGAATCTGTTTCATAAGATAAAACCCACTAACTGAATGATTGAAAATGAAATCTCCTCGTTCCACTGTCCACAACAGTGAAACATCACTACTTTCACATCTAATTTAGAGGAGCTGAGGTACAGCAAACGATGCTAATGTGATAAACTCTGTCAGGATGCCTTTCTGCTGCGCTGTTTTTTCCTCCAGCTCAGACGCTCAGCCTTGCACCGCACTGCAGTTAGAATCAGGTAAATAAAATAATAAAATTGTACCTGAGGCAACAGACAGTGGATATGTGTAAATGCATTTTAATTTGGTTTAAAACAATATTGCTCCACATGAAAGTCTACATCAGTAAAAAGAAATGCATAAGATTTATATTAGAGTTCAAAGATTTTTATACTGCCTGAAAATAAGTATGAACTATAAATCTTAATGAGAAGTTCAGACCATTTGAACCAGACAGAAGTGTGGTTAGCCAGCTCACTTATGACATGCAAACAGTTATGACTCTTCTTCTTAAAATAATCTGAATTGAGAATCAATAGGAAACAGAATCAAAATTATTCAAGTTCAAACGATGTCCAACCCTCTTATTAAAGGTTAAATTCATACAAAAATGAGCAAATTATTCAATTATTATTTAATTAGTTTTTAAATGTATATATTTTCCTTTCGGGTCTAATTTCATTAATTTTACTTATTTAGGTTTATCTTTTAGTATCCTGTTAGTATTAAAGCAATGAAATGCTTCCCAAACTCTTAACTGTCTGCTGAGTTTGAACGTTTCAGTTTAGGTGACGAGTTCCAAGTTTATGAGGATGGAAAGGCCTCCTTTCCATTAATTTAATTAAATTCTGTTTATTTCTATAGCGGCAATTCACAAACATGTCATCACAAGGCACTTTACAGTTCACCAGATCATACTGGTATGATCATTACCCGCATCTTCATGTCCCTTCAAAGATTTGTCACTAGATTCAAGTAAGGCCTCTGGCAGGATTAACTCCGAAACATTAATACCGCATCCAATCTGCAAAAACTGTTGATAGATTTAAAGATAACTAGATCTGTAAGAAATAAACCAATCAGCCAGAAATCAGACTCACTTTTCTTGCTTGATTAGCTGTAGTCTGATTGGCAGGTCAAATTCCTTAAGCTGTGAATAAATGGTATAATTGTTAACTAGGCTTATTAATAAGCATATTTATGTTTATAAACTAACAAATGTAAGTGCCAGTATCAGCATTAATGCCTCTAAGGTTATGTTGTACCAAAAAAATATGTTTCTTTCATGAATTTCTTAAAGAAGCAATTTTGTCATTTTTCTTAATATATTCGGGCAAGTTGGCGTTTCTTGTTTTTACATTAACATACATTTTTACCATCAAAATATCCATATTTTTTTATGTTACAAAGGTAATAAGGTCTTGTCCTGGATTTCAATAATACTGTTGGCTTGAAATTTGGATTTTCAAAGTATTTCACTGAGTGCCCTATAAAGGGTTAACTTTTCAATTAGTTTTTAACTTTTTTTTTATGACTTGGTAACTTTTTTTGCCCCCCAACTTAATTTACATTAGGTTATATATCATTCAAGGGCTCATCTAATTGGTCAAATGCCAAAATAAGATGTACAGCCATGCAGCAGTATCTTTGCTGAATGGCTGGATATAGATCTTGTGTTTCTAGACCTCACTGAAGGACGGGGGGGGCCTTCATTTGTAAGGGGTATGCAAGGGGTTTGCCCTATAAAGGGCTTTAAGGATTGTCTAATCTATTTCCATGTTTAAAGAAATAATAACAATCCAAAAATGAAAAAAAGTAAAAGCCTGATAGGTGCATGTGAATTCAAGCAGCATGCATGCATGATTATCCAGATAAGACACTTGGCAAGTTGGGAAGACTTTTACTGCCCTGCATGCACACAGATGAAATAGATTTTAATGACCCAAAGGCAAAGATTTACAGATGCAACAGTGTATGAAAAAGATGAGTGAGATCATCTTCTGTAAATGACACAAGCTTTAGTAATTGCAATATTTCAGGTATATCCCAAATTTTTACCTTTTTTGTACTAGTGTTGATCTCTGAATTAGCTCTGTATAGAGATTATCTAAATAAATCTTTAAAGAAAATGACAAACCTTCACTTTTTCTGACATCTTTATGTAATAAAACAGCAGAAATAAAGATATGACGTACTAGAAAGACCAACCTTTAGTGATTTATCAGTCTCTTATGAGTGCTTATCTAATAATTTCCTTCAATATATTTGTGCTTCAAAGAAATGAATCCTAATGTGACAAAAAACAGATAAACACTGCCCAGAGTTTGGATTTTGTTTTGTTATGGTTTTGTTGTTGCTGTTTTTTTTGTTTGTTTTTTTAAAGATGTCGGAAATTTGGGTTTAATACCGAATGTGTGGCGCTTTCAAAACAGGTGACCACATTGGTTATATGTTTATTATTAAATAAATATGATATCTATGTATATATATATATATATATTTACACTGTCTCTATAATGTGTGGCACAAGCAGTTGTGTTTCGGTTGCTATGGGAACGGAGCTCCACTCGCTCTTAGGTGCAATTTGGGAGAAAACATAGAAAGCTGCTGTGCCCAAGTCCCCTTTTATTTCATCTTTCAGGTCAGTAATGGGTAAACTGTCCATCTTTTCTTGTTGGAGTATTACCCTTTTTCTTAATGTCTCTTTGATTACTGATTGTAGTGTTGTTTATACCCTATCAATAAAAGTGTAAATACAAAGTTTGCCATTGATCAGGGCAGCTGGCTGGGTTGGGCTGTTGTGAAAGGTTGGCTGGCGGTTTCCGTCTCACAGGCGGGCTGTTACAGCGGACAAGAGTGGCGGTGCTGCAAGCGGCTGGCTGCCGTCTCTGGGTCCATGTTCATGTGGCGTGGCATGTGGAGCTCCGAAACTCCTTTATGCGGTTATGTTGACAAGTATGAATTAGTCCACAGACACAGGGTTTACAAATGGTTTTGTAAATGGTCATTGCTGTTTAGTTTAAATGATTTAAAGTGATTCTTATGTCTTGTAGCCTTTGTCAATAATTAAATGCAGTTTGAATGTGTTAGTCCAGTATTCACTAGGCAGCTATATACAGTTACATCTTTAAGTACACTATAGACTTGTTTAAGTACCCTATTAAGCCACAGTGGCCTTGGATAAGTAATATGTAGGAAGGTGAATATAAATTATATGATTCGCGACATTTCTGTTATTTTGGTAAATGGCAATATGGCAATGTTTTGTATGAATGGTTTATGTATGCATTGGGGATAGAATTGCTATCTACTATTATATATTTATATATTATACACCACACTGGGACTTGAACAAAACAATTAATGCATTGATATTTTGTGATTTTTTTTCTGAATAAATAAATCAGATGCAATTTGGGAAAAAACATAGAAATCTGCTGTGCCTGGGTCTCCTTTTATCTCATCTGTCTTTCAGGATATTTTACATTTGTTACTACAGACCCCTACTTGGGACCTGTAAGAAATGGAAATCACTAACATATGAAAAAAAAAACGTGTATAAAAAAACTAATTGGGTATCCAAAACTTGTTTTTTTCTGTACATAATATGTAGGCTTAAGATGCTAATAACAGTATAAATATATTGTTTACTGAACATGTCCAGACAGTTTTTAATGTAACAGTTAGCGCCTCCCGGCACCCTAACCTAGCTAACTGTTTTACTTTGATGTTCTTCCAGAATCTTCATCCCTCGCTCACAGACTGAGCCCCAAACAGATGTGAGCAGTTAAACTTAGCTGGCTCGGCTAACATTGTTTTTTTTTCCAAACAGCCCCTCTTACCTCCGAGATGTCATTTTTTTCCGTTCCTCACTTCCTCGCTGGCACTAAAACTGTAGCGTCAACAAGCGGGCGAATGTTTGCGACCGTTTCAACTTCAGCTAGTCAATAAACTGCTTCATCGGTCCACACCCGGTCAGAACGGGCACTGAAACTAGTTAGACATCCACAAAAAATTACAGTAGCCTCTGCTGCAAAGGGGGAAAAAAGTCTGTAGGCCTCGTCCCATGAAGACTTCACGGCCAGTCGACTGTTAGACGTCACCAAACATGCGACGCAACCGTGGTTCTATGGATTTTAAACACCTTGAGCGGCCGTTTGGGGAGCTCTAGATTGGCTCCTGTACAGCCCCCGCCCGAGCTCATCAAACCGGCAAGCGCTGTTACTAATATTAAACGCTCTGATAACTCTTACGTTGCGCATGCTCATTTAAACGATGTTTGTGTTTATCGTTTAGAGCAGAGGTAACCAATTAAAAATCAAAAGAAATTCATCAACCAGTAAAGGTCAAGAGACATTTTTAATTAGAATCTGTTTCTTTAAACCGAATTTAACACTGAAATAAAATTTGGTTTTTATGCATCCATGTCATAAATTGAATTTTTAAATACAAAAATAGAACAAAAACAAAAGAAAAATTTCCATTTTTTAAGTAGAGAACAACAAAAGTTCAGTTTGGTATATAGACAATTTCCTGATTTACATATTTTATAAAACACCTTAATTGACCATTTATGTTTTCTTTCTTGTCTCTGTCTTAATGAGAGCAGTGGGCTTTAGGCTGCCCTGCAAGGCTTTAAACCTGGGTTTAAATGGAGACAAAGCCATTCTCAAGCACATATCGATATTTATTTTTGATTATGGTGGAGAACAATAGTGTAAATATCGGTAAGCAGACACTTCAGTTGCTTACTAGCCCATGACCTCTTAGGGGCCCCATCACTGACACTTGGTGGGCCCCCTATGCAATTGTAGACTAGGACATATCTTTGTAGATGTAATGGTGCAAAAAATTCCTCTTAAATCCACCTGAAGGGGAATTGACTGACCGCACCGGACCGTATTTATACCACAACACATGGCAGATTCCACCATGATGGTGAGCCGTTTAAACACGACACCCATAGCAAAGGAGACAGTGGTACTTTTAATTACTATGTTAATAACTGTGTATAGTTCAGTAGACGGTTGGTTAAAAAATACACTCTTATAATATGTATCAAACCGCGATAAAGATCTTAAAAGAACAATGTATTTGACTAATTAATTTTTCACACCATTGACTTGGAATTATGGGTAATCCAGAGCGTAGATTAAAACCAAAACCGTTCTTCCCAGAGGAGCCAAAAATACCTGAAAGACAGACGCTCAGAGAGGGAAAATTATACACGCCATCATCCTTCCACTAGCCAATGTAATTTCCCGGCAAACCTTCTCATTGGCTCAGAAAGAAAGAAAGAAACAAAGAAAGACCTTTGACTTCTTTTATTTACTTCACATCAGAATACAGACTATGTTTTCATCATCACAATAACAATAAAAAAACAACCATTACCACAAACACACAGACAAGTTTAATATTACCAAAAAAACAAACAAATGTGATTTGGTTGATGGCATCAATTATTCAAGTTCTTGGATTAAAGAAATTATGAAGCTGATAATGCTGATCTTTCCTGAATTTGGCCCCTAATATAGCCAAATTACCCCCAGCTATAACAACACATGTACTCTACAGCAATGATTATTTGCACAGTTTTTCTCCATCTTTTTGTAAACATGCTGTTTTCTTGTTTTTTTACCTAAATATTTCTTCTTTTAACCCTGTGTTATATAACAATATATATTGTTAATAGAATTAGTTTTTTTATATATATTTCTGTACAGTTTAACTTACATGTTTTTGTTCTTTTTCTGAATATTCAGTCTTGTATGTTCTCGTATGCTTTCTTCTGTCTTGGTTTGCTAAGTGCTGGCGAAGATTCTCAGACATCCAGGTAATAGTCATTCCAAAAAAAGTAAAAAAAAAAAACAATCCACCGGACTTTGTTTATATACATGTTATATATATATATATATATATATATATATATATATATATATATATATATATATATATATATATATATATATATATATATATATATATATATATATATATATATATATATATATATATATATATAGGCTAGTTGTTGTAACAAGCATGTATGGAGGCATACATAGCCTAATTAATATAGTCTGTTAACCTAAAGTAATATGCATGGTATGGTTGTTACATGTCAGGTACGCTGGTCATTGACCTTGACCAAGGCACCTTAGAGTATAACTGCAGTCAGTCCCTGGACTGGCATGGCTATCACTGCCCCTACAGAGTTAGGGAGAAATCCAGAGGACAAATTTCCCACTGGGATCAGCTTCATAGTCATGGTAGGCCACTTCTTTGATTTTATTTATTTTGCTCAGGCTACTATTAAGCCCACCGTCTGCCAAATGTTGAAAGGGCAATATTATTACCATTACTGTTGATATATAGTAGATATTTTACACATTCAGTAATAAAATGTCACAGGGGATGGTATGGGTGCATGGTCATTTAACCCCCCCTCATCCCCCCTCAACCCGAGTACTGCTGATATGTGATATTTTAGATGAAGGCCATTATATATTCCAATTATCTTTTTTCAGCTGATTTCGGACAGATTTACCATATCAATTTTGGATCGAGACCTCCCTACTGTTTAGTTATGCCTTACAATTGACTGAAGTGAATTTATCAAGACTTCGACTTAGACAAACTTTATTGTCATTTTCTATACACAGAGTGTATACATGCAGCTTTTGGACAGTGAATGAGCAGCAGCTTAGCAGTGAAAAGAACATTTCTATTCTAAAAAAGCAGCAGTGATCAAAATGTAAACAGTGTAGGAGAGACATGGTACAAAAGGCACTGATGTGGAGGTAAAGAGCAGTGCAAAAAAATAAATTAAATATATATGATGCAAAATGCACTAGAGACACTGAGTTGAATTTTGTTTTGGAGATTCACCATGTTGTGTAAATACGGTGTTATTAGTTATTAGTGTGATGTGGAGTCACAATTTGTGACTTGATTAGAGTTTTCTCAACAGTTTTATGGCAGCAGGGAAAAAGCTGTTGTTAAATCTGCTGGACCTGCATTGAATGCTGCGAAGTCTCTTCCCAGAGGGCAGCACGGAGAACAGTCCATGCTGGGGGTGTGAGGGGTCTTGGATGATGTTACGTGCTCGGGAGACGCAGCGCTGGGATTAAATGTCTTTAATGGAGGGAAGAGGAGCCCCAGGATCCTCTCTGTTGTTCACTCTACTCTTCTCATGTTCTTCCAGTCTGTGGCGCTGCAGCCTCCACACCACAAGGTGAGACAGCTGGTCAGAACGCTCTCTATGGTGCTTCTGTAGAAGCTGGTGAGGATGGGTGGGGGCAGGTGGGCTCTCTTCATCGTCCCCAACCACCGGGCCGCGGACCGGTACCGGTCCGTGGGTCATTTGGTACCGGGCCGCACAGAAAAAAAGTATATATATATAATTTATCGACGATCAGAGTCTGAGTGATGTTTTATTTTGAAAAATATAAAAAATTGCGGCATTCTCTCCCAATTACATCAGTCGGTGCATCTGTGCCTCTTGACACAGGTTAGTTCAGTTCAAGACTCATCCTATCTATAACATCCTATCTTTGTGAAGCGGGATTTTCTGCGGTTCAGCTCTCCGTCCATCTGTCAACCAGCCGAACCATGGCTCCGTCCCTCCTCCGGACCTGCTGCGGTTGGATTCCGGTGACTGGACTGCTCTCCTTCTGGTGCGTCCAGCTGCTCCACCAGGAGCCCGCGGTGGGAGAGAAGGAGGACTTGTTCCCCGCCGCTGTCAACATTACCTACCTGGACCCGGTCAGCCTATAAATATTTATCTCAAAAATAGGTCAAGGGAAAATATGCTTACACAATTATTACTTTGTTAATCATATGGAAATAAATCATCATTATAAGTCTTCAAGTAAAAGAGTATCTCAGCTCATTGCAGAATAAGGAAACTTTACAGTGATTCTTTTAGCATTGTCAAGCTTTGAAAAGGCAAGTACAAATAAACACTAGCATATCCTGAATGAGATTCTATTTATTCATCATAGACTATGTGAACAAAATGAAAATAAAGTAAGGTTGTGTTTTCCTGCTCATGTTTGTATTTTTGGAATTGGAATAGCAGATACACTATATTGCCAAAAGTATTTGCTCACCCATCCAAATTATTGGAATCAGGTGTTCCAATCACTTCCATGGCCACAGGTGTATAAATTCAAGCACCTAGGCATGCAGACTGTTTTTACAAACATTTGTGAAAGAATGGGTCGCTCTCAGGAGCTCAGTGAATTCCAGCGTGGAACTGTGATAGGATGCCACCTGTGCAACAAATCCAGTCGTGAAATTTCCTCGCTCCTAAATATTCCACAGTCAACTGTCAGCTGTATTATAAGAAAATGGAAGTGTTTGGGAACGACAGCAACTCAGCCACGAAGTGGTAGGCCACGTAAACTGACGGAGCGGGGTCAGCGGATGCTGAAGCGCATAGTGCGAAGAGGTCGCCAACTTTCTGCAGAGTCAATCACTACAGACCTCCAAACTTCATGTGGCCTTCAGATTAGCTCAAGAACAGTGCGCAGAGAGCTTCATGGAATGGGTTTCCATGGTCGAGCAGCTGCATCCAAGCCATACATAACCAAGTGCAATGCAAAGCGTCGGATGCGGTGGTGTAAAGCACGCCGCCACTGGACTCTAGAGCAGTGGAGACGCGTTCTCTGGAGTGACGAATCGCGCTTCTCCATCTGGCAATCTGATGGACGGGTCTGGGTTTGGCGGTTGCCAGGAGAACGGTACTTGTCTGACTGCATTGTGCCAAGTGTAAAGTTTGGTGGAGGGGGGATTATGGTGTGGGGTTGTTTTTCAGGAGCTGGGCTTGGCCCCTTAGTTCCAGTGAAAGGAACTCTGAATGCTTCAGCATACCAAGACATTTTGGACAATTCCATGCTCCCAACTTTGTGGGAACAGTTTGGAGCTGGCCCCTTCCTCTTCCAACATGACTGTGCACCAGTGCACAAAGCAAGGTCCATAAAGACATGGATGACAGAGTCTGGTGTGGATGAACTTGACTGGCCTGCACAGAGTCCTGACCTCAACCCGATAGAACACCTTTGGGATGAATTAGAGCGGAGACTGAGAGCCAGGCCTTCTCGTCCAACATCAGTGTGCGACCTCACAAATGCGCTTCTGGAAGAATGGTCAAAAATTCCCATAAACACACTCCTAAACCTTGTGGACAGCCTTCCCAGAAGAGTTGAAGCTGTTCTAGCTGCAAAGGGTGGACCGACGTCATATTGAACCCTATGGATTAGGAACGGGATGTCACTTAAGCTCATATGTGAGTCAAGGCAGGTGAGCAAATACTTTTGGCAATATAGTGTACATTGGCTAAGGAGGCTGTTATTAAAGTAAGTATTGAGCAACAGTCCGTGAAGCAGACACCCTGTCTATTTTTAAGGGCAGGCTTAAAACGTTCCTTTTTGATAAAGCCTATAGTTAGAGTGGCTCAGGTTATCTTGAGCTATCTCTATAGTTATGCTGCTATACGCTTAGACTGCTGGAGGACATAGGGACCCCTTCATTATATCTCTATTCTCCCACTCTGCAGAATCTGTTATTTCAGTCTCTAATGTTATGCTCTCTCTGCTTTTTCTCATAGTAGCTTCGAGTCGTCTGTACTTGTTTGGCTGTGTCCCCATCCTGGAGAGAAATATCAGCTGTGCTGCTGCCATCAACACCTTTGTTTATAGACGTTCGAGATCTGCCTGTTTAATATAGCAGTCCTGTTTCTCTGACTGTGACTGGCTGGATGTGCTCTCTTCATCCTCTGACATGGGAGCTGGCTCGGTGCTCGTCTGCCCTGCTGTGTGTTTCCTGGACGGGGCCGCCTTTTACAGTTCCTTATCCTTATAAGCACCATATCTCTGCTTCCATCTCCTTAAATCCCAGTCGGCCTCAGCATATGGCCGCTCTCACCGAGCCTGGTTTTGCTGGAGGTTTCTTCCTGTTAAAAGGGAGTTTTTCCTCTCCACTGTCACTACAAGCATGCTTAGTGGGAGGGATTGCATTCGAGTCAATGAGTCGTTGCAATCAACTGGTTTTACTTAGATAGAAAATTTTGAATCAGTTTGACTGGGTGATCTGGTAAACTGTAAAATGCTTTGAGATGACATGTGTTGTGAACTGGCACAATATAAATAAACGGAATAGAACTGAACTGAGATACAACTATATAGATCTGAGGGCAAAAGTATGGTTTTGAAAGAAAGTAAAAAGTTATTGAAGACAAGGTGGGATAATCGGGTAAATGGAATACATTTATATAGAATAATAAAAGAAAAACATTTGAGAGTAGAGGAAATAGAGGATTGAATAGGATGGAAAAGGTAGTGATAAACAAAATAAGAACAGCTCATTGTCTACTAAATGGCACCGATTTAAAGATGGGCATCTCTTCTTCTTCTTCTTCTTGTAAGGTTTATGGCGGTTGGCAAACTAGTTAAAGTGCATTACCGCCACCAACTGATAAGGAGTTAAACAAGGAAACAGGAAACAAGACTCCCCAGAAAAAATAATAAAAAATAAATAAATAAATAAAAATGTAATGATATTTTTCCGAACTGCTTAATTTAACCCAACAAAAAAATACTTAATCAAATTCGTCCTCATAATTTCTAATTTATCTTTAAGTTATTGTCAGTCTGCTTGTTTCTGATGGTCCTACTTGTTCTCCCATCATACTTTCAACCGTTTCCCAGTTTAAATCTCTCACCCCAAGGTACTTTTCTGCAGAGGTGTCAAATAAGGAAGTACAAATACTTTGTTACTGTACTTAAGTACACTTTTTAGGTATCTATACTATACTCCATTACTTATTTTTCTTCCTACCTCTGACTTCTACTCATTACATTTTCACACAAGTATCTGCACTTTCTATTCCTCACGTTTTTAAAACAAATGTTACTCGTTACTCTTGAATTCGGTTATGTTAAGAAATATGTATTTCACGTCATGTGCTCCATCCAATGCAGATCATTGGCACCATCCACATCTAGTGAAAACTACTGTTTGAAGCAGGTGTTCTTTAAACTGCAAACATGAATTGTCTATGCCATGCTATGTCGCATTCAGAAAAAGATGTTGAAATGTGTGAAAGGTCGGACACAGGCGAGAGCGTATCGGGAGATGGAGACGGAGACCAAGAAGACCTCCCTCATCCTTGGCCCTATCTCAAAGAATTTTTAGAAATAGTCGAAAAATTGAGATTTCAATTCATATAGTGGCATCTAGCTGTTTTTTTTTTAAAGGTTGCTTTATGCTGCGTTCACACCGGACGCAGCAGGCGCGGCAGAAGCAGCGAGTTTACATGCAAAGTCAATGGTTGACGCGCGTCAAGGCGCAGCAAAATGTCCCGCGCGTTTTGAGCAGCAGGCGCAGTGCGTCCGAGCAGCGCGTTTAAGCATCTGACGCGCGTGACACGCCGCAAACGCGCTGCTGCTCGAGATGGAAAAATTTAATTTTTGCTGCTCGACGCGCCGCTTCAACCAATCAGAGAAGCTGATCTGGGAGCTGGCAGGGAGAGAGACACATTGCTGATGATACAGCGCGCTAAGATCACTCCTCTGAAACAGTTCATTGACGCATAAATTAACTTAAAATGCAGAAATCTGCCGGCAGAATATGTTCGCTTCTATTATCCTGCTGCCTGCAGTTTGGATTATTTAGATGAAAAACACCTACCAGCTGCCGCAGTGAACCGCGAGGAGGCGACCCGGCCAGAGGCTGCTAATGAAGGCTCCGACAGAAAAAATATTGGAAGGCAGAATGATAATCTGAATGAACTGACTGCACTGATTACGATTTCAGGTGTATTTTCTCACTTAAAAACATATTAAAACTACTTTATTCCCACTGATCACAGCAAATATAGCTGCAAAGCAGAGAAAGGATAGTGAAGCTCCGCCCAACGCGCTTCAGACACACTTTTGCACCGCGATTTTGCTGCCCCAGCTGCGTCCGGTGTGAACGCAGCATTATACTTTAAGTAGTTTTTGGAGCATACTTTTTTACTTTTGAGTAAAGAGGTCAAGCTGATACTTCAACTTTTACCAGAGTGTTTTTAAAGTATAGTATCCTATCTATACTTCTACTTAAGTAACAAATGTGTGTACTTTTGACACCAATGCTTTTCTTCAGCTTTCACTAACATTTTTATTTTTTGGGTTGTTTTTTTACGTCTGGGCAGTACATTTGATCACTTCTACCATGACAAGTACAAAATCTTTCTTTTTCACAATTAATGAGTCTTCTGCAAAGGGGGTGACAGTTGTTGGTGGGGGTTTACTACAGAACCAGTGGAACATTTTTTTTTGAGTATTCAAAGGAAATATTTAAGCTTAGATTTGAGTTTTTATTGCTGCACAGTTGAATAATGAAGTAGGGAAATTAGAGATTTATTTTCTGTTTTTAACAAAAACCAGTCTCATCAGTATTTTGAGAAATGGTACATTAACATTAATTCATAGGATGGCAGAAATGCAACATGCAAACTGTCGTTAAAAAAAACAGAATTTTCAGGCGCTGTCGTAAAATTTGGCCTTTCCGGCTTGCCGTGCACAAATCCGTACGTGGCAATCAGAGAGCGGAACACGGCTGTGGAAGTGTTGCGCCTTCCCCGTTTCAACCGTCCACTCCAAGAAAGTCGGTGTATCACAGGCTACTCCTTTTGAGGACACTGTTTATACCTTCGGCTTTCTCAGCACAACTTTAAAATAATGTTCACCGCCTCAGAGCTAGTTATCCTGCTGGCCGTCTTGTCTGCTACAGCATCGGGCTACTTCGTTAGCATAGATGCTCATGCAGAGGAGTGCTTCTATGAGCGGGTTAACTCCGGCACGAAGATGGGCCTCATGTTTGAGGTGGCCGAGGGAGGCTTCCTGGACATCGACGTGGAGGTGATATGCTTTAACGAGTGTGTCCGAGTATCACAAGGGTGTCATGTCAAGGATTTGTCGCTTTGACATCTCTAACTGACAACCGGATAGCAAGGCCCCATGCTAATATTAGCTGCTAACCGTCTCTCTGTGAAACGTCACCCAAATGCTGAGCTATGATCCGTTTGTTTTTATGGCATTTTAGTCCTTTGGTTGATATTTAATACGCTATTCTGATGGCTGTTAAGTCAATGCAAATATGATGTGGGGTTGGTGATCTGGATGCGGCTATAGCATTTCCTTTGAATATGCTGCTAACTATTTGGCTCACACTGAGCTAATCTTTCTGGGTATAATTTTGCATCATGTAATATGGCAGCTTTCAGTAGGATCCAGTATTATTGCAAGGGGTTGTTAGGATCTGCTTGCTTTTCTTTTTTATTTTTCTGTTGCTGGCTCCTGCCATATGTTTCTCCTCAAGTCAACATATCCATTGTTAAAAACAATTGGTTCAATGCTGACATGTTTTTACAAGGGGAAAATACAGGAAAGTATTTGATAACAATTATATAATCCAGAAATTAGAAGAGAATAAAATATGAGGTTAAAAGGTTCTACTCATGTCTCATGAGTGTGTGTATAAATATATACACACACACATGTGGGTAGCCCCTTGGAGCATAGGTACAGCTCCTCCAAAATGGTGACTCTGATTGATTACACTCTTTATTCTAATAAGGCAAACAAAAATTCACTTAAAATCTGCGTCAAATTTTACAGTTTAAAGTTCTCCATGCCCTATAAATGACTCTATTGCACTTAGATCTGCCTGTCTGTGTTTATCATATCTGTGCTATGTACACTGGGCTGTCAGACTACAAACCTTCTTGATTGGCATCTGTCAGTTCTAGACACTGCTTCTTACTACCTCTAAGGGTGAGAGCACTGACAGTATGACATGTGATGAAAACCTCAGTCAGAAAGGATAAGAATAGAGAAATGGTCTGTGGGCACCAACTGCAGAACCGCTTTCTAAGGCACACCGCAGGCCTTGATAGTCAATAACAATTTTTTTTGTGAAATCCGATTTTTTTTTTTTTTTGCATTGCGGTTTACATTTCCAAATATATGCGACTTGTATGTGATCTCCTGTGTAAACTGCATTTAAACAGCTTGAGTTTCCCGCTTGCGCAGTAGAGGACGCAAAGACAAGCCAGCGTGCTTCGTGTTTACGGAATTCAACATGGATGTAGAGCTGGAGTGCATCTAGCGATCTTTCCAAACCTTAAAACCTAAATCTTTTGAAGATGGTTAAACATAAATACTGCACTCCGCATCATCATCCGCCATGGTGTTTGTTTTTCTTGCCGCTTCTGTGTAGCAAGAAGCAGAATAGTGACCTTTGTCGGTTAATAATGGCGTTCAGGTCGGATGAATGCGACCTGGCCGTCACGTTTAAAAAGATCAGATTCATATCTGATTCAGGACCACATAGCCAAATGGCCTGGGTCGCATTGGAAAAAATTGGATCTGTGTTGTTCAGACTGTCATGAAAAGATCAGATATAGGCAAAAAAAAATCCGATTTGGGTCACTTCAGGCTGCAGTGTGAACGGAGCCTAAATGCCTCTATTCCACCTGTTCTTTCTTCATTTTGCATAACAGCAGGCGGAACTGATTCACAGAATTAAGATTCAAACGTTTTACTTCATGAAACGGATCCTAGATTTATTCCAGGCAGAACAATATCAAACAAATATAAACAACATGTTTAGAGTACTATTGGAATCCATTGATCAGTTAAAAAATACATTTGTCTGATGTTCCAGTGACTTTTCTAGACATTTCTATGTGCAAGAATATTTACTAGGTCAAGGTTTGTTCATTCAGATTTTGGCTTTTCCATCAGCAGTATGAGCAACAGCCACAGTAAAGCCAAGTGATTATTGACAAGAGTTCTTTGTATTTGTAGTTATACCCTCTTTAATTAAAAACATGATGGAATACAAGCTTTTATTCATAATCTAAGCACCAGTTGTAGTCATTTTAGCTAGAAATCGACTAGTTATGATCACCAAACAATGGCTTTGTTTACATGCACAAACTTCACGACTGCAATGACACGTATTCAGAAAAAATAATTATATTCAGACTGCACCATTTAAATGGAAATGAGTAATTAGAATAAAACAGCCAGTTTGACTAAGAATTTGTCATGTAATCGGTATTCTGATAAAGGCTAGCTACAGCAGTTAGCCACTCATGGTGGAGATGCATCTCGTTGAAGCAGGACAGACATGAACACTCAACACAGCGCCTCATTAAGAGTAACTGGCTGACTGCCATACCCCATCCTGCTTACCCAGATTACTATTTCATTATGATTCTGTAAAATCCGATCAAAATTTTCTGATTGAAATCTTTATCTGAAACCATATTAGTCTGATGTTGGTCTGGTTATTCTATTTACTTATGTCCATGTAAAAGTAGCTGCTTTGATGTTTGTTAGCATTCACTAGGGATTGTTATTAAAACAAATGTACCTGTCGACTCTTCGTATTGAGGAGGTTGGACAGCTGCCACTAATAAGTTCCTTTTCTACCAGCATGCTACAGGTCGACTCGCATTCTTGACTTTTCCATTAGCAATGGCTAGGCTTGCATGCAGTTCTGACAAGGGATGAAACAATTAATTGGATTAATCATGATTACTAGATTATTTAAATAATTGTCATCCATTTTATTAATCGATTCATCCTTAACTGGAGTATAGAGACTGTAAAACATGCCTTTAGCTGACAGAACAACCTTAGAGCAGTAATTATAACAAGATTGTAAACATTATATGAGTAATTTGCAATTAAGATTAAAACAAATTTGTCAATATGCTCTATCCAGAACTTGTCAAGTGGAAACGTTTTAGTTTCATCTGGTTTAATTTCGTAAAAAAAAAAAAGCTTCTTTGAGGAACCCTTGGCTATCAGATTTTTAATGGATTAATGCAAAAGAAATAAATAAATAATCGACAGATTATTCAATTTACAAAACGATCGTTAGTTGCAGCCCTAGTTCAAACTGTTTCATATTTCAATGAAAGCACGCCATCAGAGGACTGTCAGTTGGTTAGGGGTGTTGTCACTAGTCCCAGATAGTTTAATAACTATTATCTTTAACCTTCACAGCAAGCTAACATTTGGTAGCCTTAGCATTTCTTTACATATCCTCTAATCTTTCTGTTTTATACCTCATGTTCCTTTTTCTGTCCTGTACATATCCATCGGGCTTCATCTAGCTGCCCTTAACTTTTCATGAACTTTTACTCTTAGTATGTGAACGGCAGCAGTCTAGGCTGCTGCTGTGTTTGTTTGAGATACTGCCCCCATTGAGTTGATACTCAAATGTAATGGTGTTTAAATATGATAATTTATTTTATAAAAATTTGGAAAGTAATGAAAATGAGACATAAGACACCTGTGGCATTTAGGGATAATTAAAAGCCACAGGCAGCTGAATTTCCTCTTTTAACAAATTTTTCTTAGTATATGAACAATGTTTTTCAAATACCAACATTAAGCTTTGGCTCGATCCATCAAGTAGTACATTACTGATAGTGAGTCCTCTATTTTTCTTCGTGTTGACTTTTAAACTTTCAGAGGTCAACAACATGTATACATCCATGTATTTGGTTAGTATACATCTGTGCAGGGCTGCAACTAATGTTTATTACGCAAATGTCTTAATCTGATTGATCTAATTATTGCCTATATGCTTGTGCGTCATTTCATTGGGCATTATGCTGTCCTGTGCTATGCATAAATTTGGCTGTTGTCGGACATAAGTTCTGGACTCATTATGAATACTCTATTTAAACACCAAAAATTGAAAAATATACCTAGAAAGTTCAGCTTTCTGTTTAAAACGGCGAGGTGTGACAAGGCCCTAACACAGCTCGGGGTAATGCTGTATCCTGTAACTCCACCTCTGGTTTAGCCTCCAAATAGTAGCTGAACAACACAAAAAATGCACCTTTAACACAGCTCTCCCCCCTTTTTTTTAGATAACAGGGCCTGATGGGAAGCAGATTTACAAAGGGGACAGAGAGTCCAGTGGGAAATATTCGGTGGCTGCACACATGGATGGAACCTATAAGTTCTGCTTCAGTAACAAAATGTCCACCATGACACCCAAGATCGTCATGTTCACCATCGACATTGGAGAGGCCCCTAAAGGCCAAGACATGGAGACAGAAGGTACCCATGCAGGCTGTTTGAAGATTATATTTTATGCTATAGACTCTATTGTTGAACCTTCCTTTGAATTGTTTTCCCTTTTGACTTTATTTTGGGTGCATCTTCCTTCCTCGTAGGTGGTGACAGCTGGGATGGTAGGAAAAAAAACCCAGACTAAAAGAAAACTGCATTTTTTGAGTTTGACATGCACTGTGGAGTTTTCTTTAACAGCATTGTTTTCATAGTATAAACTAATAATACGGTTATGCTGCAACAGAGGCAGCTTTGGTATTTAATGATTTAAATGCTTGCAGTGTAAATGTCGGAGAAATTCATAAAAAAAATCTCTTTTACAGATTTCTAATGATTTATCTTGTCTTAAATGGATTAAACACATTTTAGTGTTGGACATAAACATTATAAATGCATAATGTTAATTTAAAGAGAATGGGAGAGTTAGCCATACCAACCAGGTCCTGTCGGATAAAGTAATTTCTTCAGTAACAAGTTTTCCGACCCTTTCGATCATCAACAGTGAAAGATGTGCCTTTTGTATCGATGTGGAAGACAATCATAATACCAGCCCTGTTTTTATATTAGTATGATGCTCTTATTCTGACATGTCATTTGTTACACTAACAGGACAAAGGCCTGCCAAAAGTTATATTTTCACTTTAGTCTGCAGATTATTTTCCAAAAACTCTTTCGGAAGTTTTTGTATTTTTGGGTAAATATAAAATTGGATTGATTCTTAATCCTTTAATCTTCTATATAAAAGCCATTTTTTTAATAAACTGCTGTGTTGCGAGTATTAAATTTTGAACATATATTTTATGTTTTCTTTGTTTAAAATAATTGTATGTGTTTTTAAGTTCAAATGTCTTTTTGTCATAAAACGTGATTTGACTAGGGGTACGGTAATAAGATTAATCAATTACTGAAATAAAGGACAGCTGCAGCTCTGCTTCCAATAAAGCTGCCTTCAGCCGGTCATAATGAGGTTAAGCGCCTTGCCCAGAGCCCTCATTAGTGATCCCATCCAAGAGTCATTTAAATTGAAGCAAACTTTTTAAATTAAGAAAATGTGAATTAGACGTGTTGCCATTGATTGGAGGGAATTAACCAGGTGATGCAAAGCATGATGTCATACTTTCGGGTTACACTTGGCTGTTATAAACAGGAAGTGTAGGGAGCAAACTAGTGCTGGCCTCAGTTATAAATACTTTAACTTGGAGATGTTAAGAGATTATTAGGATTTTAATGTTTCCTTTCACAAAGCCTACTGCAGGCAGGAAACAATAATGTGGATAAATGTTCAACAAATGTGCTTCTATATCATTAATATTTGAACAAAATACGATACTTAAAAATGAAAATGATAAAAAGGTTTGATGGAAACGTGTTTACAGACAAATCAGTCTGTCTCAAATTGTGCCAGAGCATGTGAGCGAAGTGTGGAGCGCTAGAAATATGGTGGGGCGCAGAGCAGTTGTCAATTCAAAGGCCGGAACGAGGATTTCGCTCTGCTCCAGGTCGCTCAGATGCGCTTACAATGTCAATTTAAGATGTTGGATTATAAAATTTGTAAAATAACATTTATTAAAATATACAGAGTGGGTTTACATAAATTGATTTGAAAATGGATCACAATATGCATTATACGCCGTTATCTCATTTGCAATGGGATGCAAAGTGACCTTTTTTAATGTAGTCTAGTAAAATAAATGAATAATTAAATAGGAAATGCGGGGCAACATGAATTGATTTAAGGTTCGCTGTTTTTCTGCCATTTTAGTGAAATAAGCTCAAGCAGACAGGGAAAGCGTTTGTGCAAATTGGGCAAAGATGAGCAAAGTGAAAGGTGTTTGACATTTCTATTCTAACAGAAGTTTTTCCACAGTTTTTGGTTTTAATTGGGTTGGAAGTTATGTGTTCAACCAATCTTTTGGCTAGCCAATCTAATTTGGTAGTATTTTTATCCTATTTATATTTTTACTTGGGGCAAACCAATAAAAATTAGTCTCATTAGCCAAACTACTTAACTATAATCGCAACTTTCGTAAGTCAAAGATAGGTCTTGAACCATCAACCTCAGGAGTGGAAGTCACTGTCTTACAGCTGACGCCACAAACATTGACAACTATTTGTCAAACAGCAATATTAACACTAAAGTTACAACCGCTGGATACAGTGAACCGTTTTAATCAACTAGATTAGTTGGAAAAACAACCAATCTATTTTCAGTATCTATCCAACTGACCGCAACTCCTACAAACTCCTACATCTTGACTGAGTTGTGGCGCTGTTTAAATGCTTGTTCTTGCTCTTTCTGTGCCACTTCCAGAAAGCGGTCAAGTGGTACCAGTGTAGAAAGGCTTCGGGCGTCATTCACTTTGGCCCCTCCCCTAAATGAATCACGCCATATACACGCTCATCTAGTAATATCACTAGCAAACATCCTCCTCAGCGGGGAGCGTGAATTGTGTGGCGCTCCGTTCACATGCTCTGACTTTTAGTTCAGTTAATTCATGGTTTATTACTTTTTCCCACAGGGCTGGTTTGATAAGAGCACTTGTAGCTTTTTTTGCACCCTGGATGAATTTAAATCATTTAAAGCTGTATTTTGTATTTACTCAGGTTGTCTCTGATTCTAAAATCTGTTTGACCCGAGTCGTTGTGACTGCTAAGTAATGATTATAAATCTGTAAATTAGTAAATGCTCTCACAGACCCCTAGTGGTAAAGGAATCTTCGTCTGCCACTCGGGTCACAGATGTTAGAAGGTCTTGCATGTTCTGCATAAACCAAATGCATGTTCTCTGCATGGTGTTTTCCTTTAATTGAATATTGATAAATTAACTGGTTGTTTCAGCACATCAAAACAAGCTGGAGGAGATGATCAACGAACTAGCTGTTGCTATGACTGCAGTGAAGCATGAGCAGGAGTACATGGAGGTCCGTGAGAGGATACACAGAGCAAGTAAGAACAGAAACCGAGAGCAGCTTGATTTGATGAACGGAGTAAAACGAATCCTGACGACCTTTTCCTCTGTTTTTTTGTAGTTAATGACAACACAAACAGCAGAGTGGTCCTGTGGTCCTTCTTCGAAGCTCTCGTTCTGGTGGCCATGACACTTGGACAGATTTACTACTTGAAGAGATTTTTTGAAGTGCGACGAGTGGTGTAGTCCTCTGAATCCATCCCTCCGTGTCCTTCACTGTTTTCTCCAACACCAAGACAGTTATTTACAATCTGAAAGACAAGACTGGCAGTTTTGAGAAAAGCCAACATGTGATTTGATCTCCGATATTTTTGTTTTTTTTCTGCTTTATTCTCTCTTTAACTGTATGTTTGGAAATGAACGGCCACACAGGTTTTTCATAGAAGTCCTTTAGTGTTTCCTTGTTTTTTGGGTTTACCAGTTTTTTTGGTCAAAGTTTGATAATTATAGTTAAGCACCAGTTACTAGTGCTAATACACTTTTTACTTTTACAAGTGACTTCTGTACCTGCAACACAAAAAAGGCTCATGAATGCATAAAAAAGGAAGGGCACGCTACAGGAGAATGTCATAATATGAATTGAAACCCAGTATCTGAGACGCAGAAGGCTTTTTTTCCCCTTGTGACAAAATTCACGGTCCTTTGTCTTCATGCTCTCAACTAATTGCACTCCTTGTTTGTAAATCTGAAGGATGCACATTGCAGAATATTAGGCAACCTCTACTGCTGGTATTGGATTTAAAGTGAAACAGCCTGGGGGCGCCAGAGTGGGCCCACTGTAATCCTGGAGGTTTGTCTGTGCTCCCTATGTATTAAGAAAACTGACCAGGCCACTTATTTGCTCACAGAATTTGAAAACGACTGCATTTGTTGAGTTGAGGGTCGGATTTTAACTGAAATTTTTTGGTTACAGCTCTCAAAGTGAACGAATACGAGAATCCATGCTACTTGTTAATTCGGGGAGGGGGTTGTGAACTTCATATAATTTGTTTTGTCTGAAATACTTGTCCGGGTTTGGGTTTTACAATAATACTGGTTCATACTATTTTCATAGTTTTATTTGTGGAGCAGTATGCAGCCATCAAGAGGATGCCACAGTCAAAAAATTCATTTGTGGCAGTCGCTGTGAGTTGCATGTAAGGAAATATGCTTTGGTTTTGTATTAAAAATCCTCAGCGATCTCAGGCTGGTTGCGTGCTTGGAATAAGGTGTCTTTTTTTTTTTTGTGACTGCAACAAGATCTGCTTAGTGGGTGTGTACAAATGTAGGATGGCTCTATGTGAACAAACGCCCCAGGTTTCATAATAAAGCCAATATTCTGTATGATTGTTGTCTTTTTAAACATCTTGTCTTTTAAGGCACCTTGGTAAATCAACATTTTCATCTGATTCTCAATGTAGAAGATCAGGACTAAATTGATTCTATAATTTTATTGTCAGTAATAAGGACACATATCCCAAGACTTTTGAGAACAGAAGCATTCATTATTAATAAAACTAATCTATATTTACCCATATTATTAAAAACTAGGAAAGGACTCTAAGCACAGACCTTCAAAGGGTTCCTGCGGAACCTTAAGTCTTGAAACGCATTGAATTCTCCAATAAGGCCCTAATTGGTATTAAAAATGTATTAAATCAGTCTTTCATAGGTCCTAAAATTGTCACAAAGTCATAAATTGAATTTTATTTTTGTAATCATGTAAAAAATTAAAATAATTCACGATAATTTTTTTGAAATTTCCCGAACGGCTTAGCTGAAACCATTATTAATCCAAAAAAAAAACATGTTGCAAAAAGACCATGGGGTGATGCACCAATAACTTTTTATCTGGACAACATGGGGAAAAGTAAATTTAATGAATATTGGCTATCCAGCTAAGATTTTTCTGCATGGCTAGAAACAGTACCAGATAACGTATATGAGGAATGGCGTATTTTGAGCAAGAAGTCATTCAAGCTCGGCACGATGGAAATCAAAGCTGTGGAGTGAGACGTGAAGAGGGAAAAACAAAGCGCCAAAATTAAGTTGCACAGAAGCAGCAGCTATTTCTCAGTTCTGTAACACCCTTGTCTCTGCAAGTCCTCTACAGCCATCAAGAAAAGCACCAGTAGCACCAAATCTCCGGATTATGTTCGGTGGTTCGCCTACAATGAAAGAACTATTATGGACTTTGAGTAGGGATCAAAACAGTTTTTGCATTCCATTCATTAGTTGTTAAAAATATTTCTGTTATTAGTGTGTTTTTAGCTTTCTTCCTATATGGAAAGTTTTTCCAAATTGTAAACATTTCTACTGGGCCAGAAAGTAATGGTTTATGTTAAAATAAGCATCAGGTTAAATTTGTCGCAACCAGGTTTTCTTGTGTTTATTGTGAAGTTGGTCTTAAAGTTTTTATTTATAGCCAAGTTTTTGCCCCGTATTGTCACTGGCACCTCTAGCTAAAACTGGTACATCATCATGAAACTTTATTGAATTGTTCCTTGGACTGAGGATCATCTTTGGTAACAATTTCCTCAAAATCCTTTCATAAGTTTATAAATGAGGCAGTATGCGTCTGCAGCCTCTGGTGTTTGCCCTGCTCTCACTTTCTTTAGCTTAGAGGAAATCATTCAGCAGCTAAGTTCCTCCTCCTGCTGCCTTGATGTTCTACCCACAGCTTTCTTTAAGAAAGTTTTGCCTGTCATACCGTCTGATTTGACTCAGATAATAAACACGTCCCTTCTGTCAGGTGTTTTCCCGCAGTCCCTAAAAACAGCAAATATCAAACCACTGCTGAAAAAGAACAGTTTAGACAAACTACTACTCCAGAACTACAGGCCCATATCAAACCTCCCCTTTATCAGTATGATAATTGAAAAAGCAGTGTTTCAACAGTTAAACACTTTCTTAGATATGACCAGCCGCCTTGACGTGTTCCAGTCAGGTTTCCGTGCTCACCACAGTACAGAGACCGCCCTTATCAAGGTGTTTAATGACATCCGTATAAATACAGACTGCGGAAGAACCACAGTGCTGGTACTATTGGACCTCAGTGCAGCATTCGATACTGTAGATCAATCCATCCTGTTAGAGCGCCTGGAAAACTGGGTCGGCCTCTCTGGTACAGCTCTCAACTGGTTTAAATCATACTTAAAGGACAGGGACTTTTTTGTATCAGTAGGCAACTTTACATCAGAGATGACAAAAATCACATGTGGGGTTCCCCAAGGGTCCATTCTGGGTCCCCTCCTATTCAATATCTACATGCTCCCTCTGGCTCAGTTAATAAAAAACGACAACATCAGCTACGATAACTATGCAGACGACACACAGCTTTACATCACCATGTCACCAGGTGACTATGAACCAATTCAAGCACTGAGGAAATGCTTAGAAGAAATCAATGCCTGGATGTGCCATAATTTTCTTCAACTGAATAAAAACAAAACTGAAGTAATAATCTTTGGACCAATAGAGGAGAGATCTAAAGTTAGCACACAGCTTCAGTCGCTTCAGCTAGTAACCACTGATCAGGCCCGATATCTAGGTGTAGTGCTGGATTCAGACTTGAACCTCCAAAAGCATTTAAAGTCAATTACAAGGTCGGCTTTCTATCACCTGAAGAACATTTCCAGGATAAAAGGACTAATGTCTCAGCATGATCTGGAAAAACTAATCCATGCGTTTATTTTTAGTCAAATTGATTACTGCAACGGTGTCTTCACAGGTCTGCCTAAAAAGTGGATCAGACAGTTGCAGCTGATCCAGAACGCTGCTGCCCGTGTCCTCACTAAGACTAAGAAAGTAGAGCACATCACCCCAGTTCTAAAGTCCTTACACTGGCTCCCTGTATCTCAGAGAATAGACTTTAAAATACTTATTTTAGTCTATAAATCTCTGAATGGCTTAGCGCCTAAATACATCACAGACTTGCTATCAGTGTATCAACCCTCCAGACCACTCAGGTCTTCTGGCTCCAGCCTGCTCTGCATACCTAGAACCAGAACTAAACATGGAGAAGCAGCATTTAGTTCCTATGCTCCACTTATCTGGAACAAACTTCCAGAAAATTGTAAAAGTGCGGAAAGCCTGAGTTCCTTTAAATCAAGACTAAAAACACATTTGTTTAGGATTGCCTTCAACTATTCTAGTTAAACAGTTCAACTAAAACATGTTTTCTTTAATCCAACTGTTTTTAATATCCTTTTTTTTGTTTCTGCATTTTTTATTTTATTTTATTTATTTTTTCCTACTTGCTTTGATTCTGTTTTATCTTCCTGTATTTTAATCATGTAAAGCACTTTGAATTGTCTTTGTACTGAATTGTGCTATACAAATAAATTTGCCTTGCCTTTATTCACTCTTTTCTTGTTAATGAGCTGATCTAGACTTTGAACGAGGCATCGCTCAGTTTTTCTGTGTTTTTATCCTCAGTGTAATACTTCTGGACTTTTAGAGTTTGATACTGAAGCTGTCAATAATCACTGCTGACACTCTGGTTGAGAGGGGAACTACATGTTCTGCCAAATAATGTTTAAGAATCCTTAAAAATTTTGCATCCATTTCATGATGTGGATCATCACCAAAATGTAATGGATTGTTTGTTGGATTGACAAAAAACAATTTTTCTAAAAACATAACCTCCTTGGTGGAGGTACGTAATAATTACAACAAAAACATGAAAAGGTCAAAGAAAATATTCTGTAATGATTAAAGTTTTGGTCTTTAGTCAAGCATTTCAACCCATGAGCTATAAGATCTTTTAGTCTTTTCCACAGAGGAGGTCTCATCTTTTTTGATGTTACGCAAAATGTAAGGGAAACGGTAATTTAAAGAACATAAAATATAAAGAGTCTACAGTTCATCCATCTAGAATCTAACTCTGGTCAGTAATGCACATAAACCCATTTTGTGCAGGGGTCACAAGCTTACAGTGTATTCTAAAAACCTACAGTTGCACCATGTTTAGGAAAACCTTGGCCCAATAACCTTTGGGCTGCTTCAGAGAGGACCAGCCACAGCTTTATCTTTCTGCACAAGTGTTCATGGCTGCAAGTTAATTTCTTGCCAAAATGTTGAAATTGCTAAAATTCTTTGAACATTAATAGATGATTAGTCATTTTTTTCCCTTGTCTATATTGTGCTAAATCTCTTTTTAAAAAATGCTAACTTCAAGAAAAGGAATTGATCTGTTTTTTTTTTTAAAGATTAGCAAAATGCGCAAACATTTTGGAGTGATGGAGTCAAAGCTGAATCTTTATAGTTAGTGTCACGCCAACTGACAAAAAGCACAACGAAAACAGCAAACAGAACCTCTTTCATTCACCTTCATAAACAAAACAAATCTTCAGGCAGGGGGCAATCAATCATTTGCATTTTGCAACATCATCAGCAAAGCACTCCAACCGACTTCCTGTCAAGGGGAGGAACTTCCTGTTAAACGGCCATCTTGAACACCAGTTCAATACATGCTGTGGAGTACAAAGGAGGAAAGTTTGTTGGGAGCAAAAGTTTAAAGAAAGAATCCAAACCAAGAAAACTAAAATCCCTCAGCAACTGGTTTTCAACCTGAATGACTGAATGAGCCCTTCACCAAGCAAATCAAGAAAACAAATTTCAATAAAAAACAAAAAGGGGAAATTCTTGTTCTGAGTTGTTCCTTGCTGACTGGGCTCTTTAAAGTGGAGCATTACTGAGGGAAAAGATCAAAATCACAACAAAAACTTGACAGAATTACATTTTGGAGGGGGCAATTGAGAGCAAAAAAAGATCAAAAAGGGTTTGTTCGTTCAACTAAAACGAATTAAATGAAATAAAATTAACTGTAAAATTGATTGTGATTAATGGGATTAAAATGCAACATAGATAAGGGGTTGCCATATGAATTAGAAACCAGTCCAATACTGTGACATATATCCCCACATGCTTAGCTTTCTGTACACTTATGCATCTCCTGTTATCATGTGAAGCAATATGTTTGGGAATTTTTAATACTTTATTGAATGCATGAATTGAAGTTCAGGTTCAGTGGCTGTAGCCACTGTTCTTTATGGAAACACCCATTTAATCCTTTAGGTGGTGGCAGTCAGTGATACACACTTAAATTCTATGTGCAATACTGAACGCTAAATACATTGCATTCCAGTTCTCATTTCAACCATTAAAACCTGTTGTTTTTTGTTTTTTTTTATTGTCTGTAATAACTAGTTTAATTTCAAAGAAACAAAATTTTCACTGTAAGGTTCCTTCATCAGGTTTAAAATACAAGGCAAGAAATGAAAAATTGTTACCCTGTGGACTGATAAACTCCTGAAAAAAAAGTATATTTTTTACAGTCCATTGTCGGCAAGTATGGACTTATTATAGACTTGTTGGCTGCAGGTGGGCCGGACTGACACAAGGACCAGATTATGTAATTTACTTTGGTGCTAAATTTAAGTGACTCACTACAATGTATGGAAAAGAATTAGGGCCACTGAGGAAAAAAAAAAAAAAGTTCACTGATTTTAAGTATTGAGTTTAATATGGGAAAAAGTCAGAATTCTGACTTTAATCTCAAAATTCAGATTTTTTTTTCTCCCAATTCTGACATTAATTCAAAAATTCTGACTTTAATCTTAGGGTTCTGACTTTTTTCTAAGAATTCTGAATTTAATCTCAGAATTTTGGATCTTAATGTAGATGGGAACCATGAAGGAAGAGATGTTGGAGCACTCAGCTTTACTGACAAAGACGTGAGTTGTTAGGGAGGAACTGTAACATATTGGTGGAAAAGGACAGAATTAGGCGACTTTTTAAGTGGCCAAGGGGTCCCCGGTGATTTAATAATTCATGGAAGAGCAGAAGGTGATTAAAATAAGAGAGCTAGTTTAGTCTCTGAAACAGACATGGCTACTGCTTGATGCTAACATGTTTGTTAGCTGTCAGAATTCTGAGATTAAAGTCAGAATTTCAAGATTAAAGCCAGAATTCTGAGAAAAAAAGCCAGAATTCAGTATTTTTTTCTCAAACTGAAATAAAATTTAAAAATCGGTTAACTTCTTTTTTATTTTTTCATTGGCCCTAATCCTCTTCCATAACAATGAGATTCTTTTTTCTGTTTTTTTTTTTTTTTACCTGAGATGGTAGCATGCAGCTATGCTTCCATTGTTTTGATGACATTAAGTTTACTTGTTTTCTTTTTCCATAATGTGCATTAGTGGAAAAAATGCCTTGACTGAATTTTTAAAGGCCCAAAAACTGAGGCAGAGACCAACACCGGGAAAAAAACGGTCTCCAGGACCAGTCTCCAGCCCACCATCCATTTAATTAAGTTTATCTGCCCAAAAGGGGAGATGAATAAAGATTCACACTATTTTTTTATTATTTTTTGCAAGGATACATTTTTTTGTTTATTTTTCAGAATACGAAAAATCTTTTATACCAAGTAGTATTTTACACATACCAGGAATTTGCCTTGGGGATAAAATCACACACATATACAAACATACGGCTGACAATTGAAAATGTGAAATCATATAATATGAAATACAAAAATACAAGTTGTTTAGGAATAATAACAGAACAGCAAATAAAGAAAAATGTTGCAAATACAAAAATATGTTCCAACAATTATATGAAATAAAGTTAAACATGTGCCGATATATTTGTTTTATTCTTAAGTGTAAAGTTTCATTTGTTAATGAGGCTTTCTTGTCTTAAAACAGGTGCAAATGTGTTTGAAAATGCAGGGCAGATCTTCAAAGAATTTGTAAAATAAAATTTGCATTTGCAATTTGGGACACAGTATATGCAAACAATTCATCAATATAAAGATCATAATCTAATGACCAAGCCATGCAAATTCATGGGTGAGATTAAGCGAATGTGATAATTTTTGACTTGCAAAACGATTTTTCTTTTTCAAATCAGAAGTTCAATTTCGGAGAGTTTTTGTGTAGTTTTTGGTAATATGCATCTCTTTGCAAATGGGATTTTTTTCTCTCTTAAATAAATCAATGTTGCACAAAGCATGATTATGGTTTATTTTCCATACTTCCACATGCACTATAAACATCATTTAGTATTATAATTATTATCTTTTAATGATGATTATTAAAACATCCATATCCATGGCATTGAACTTCCTCTTTCCTTTAAGGCCATTTGTTGTTGTTTTTTAATAATAAAAAAAGAAGGCCATTCATAAACTGCCTGTACAACACACAATATGCTGACTTCAACGGGTGCAACCACAGCTGTTTGCATGTCTTAACATTTGTACAGCCATTATTATAGATCACCCACAACACACCGACTTATTAGACTTGCTAAAAAAAACATTCATTTTAGCACCTCTTATTTGGAATTTTTGAAGATTAGGCCCTTTCAGTGATGCAAATGGTGAAAACTGGTTGTTTAGCGAAAAGGGACCAGGGTGAATAGAGCAACATGAGGTTTGGCTAAAGTTCAAAGTTCGGGCAGGCTCTATGGTATCATGATGGGTGACGGAGCACAGTAAAGAGTTTTTCTGTAAAAAAAAAAAAACTATGGTGGTCGATCCATCTCCCTGCTGCAGTACAGCATTTCCTGATACTAGGTCATGAAAGGATGGAAGTGAAATATGAGGACAGATTCCTTTCAGCACCACGGACAGTGCCCTCACCCTATGCGTTTATACTAAACACTGCTGATTTGGAACAAAGGCTAAAGGCTTATCGATCTTAAGGCATCTGCTGGTCAATGCCAGACAATATGCAGGCACAATTTAGACATGATGGATCAATAAAATTAACATATAAAATTGGTTTATTTATGCTTCTTTTGTTCCTATTCTAATAATATCTAAATGTTTCTGATCTTAAATCCTACAAAACAGAACTTGCTGTTTATCTGTGTTTAGTATGTTCCACATTATTTTCACCAACTCACCAAACACTAGGTCAAATTTTAAAAATATAAAGTCAGATGAATTGAATTTCCAAACATTTCCAAATATTTATTCTCTCTTTTATTTTATTCGTTGTAGAAACTTGTAGAGTTTGACTGAATTTTCAGCTTTCTTAAAAATACAGCAATGATTGTAATCAATTAACAACACTGTAACTAACTTGAATAAAAAAAATCCCATCACAATGCAAATTCAACTGGTAAATAAAGATAAATAAAAGGTCTATTTCAGTCGGAAAACGCAGCAATTCAGAGGAAATTTCATGGGTCTGACAGGAAGAGAGACACTGTTACAAAGTAAAACACATCAGCTTTGATGGAAAATACAAAATAAAATCTGTTAATTGCGCAGCGAAATAGTCAGTTTTGGAGTCTCAAATCCCGTATATAGAAAGTGTTTCATTCAAAAACAATGAATGAAAAATAAAAATAATACTTTACCCATGATAGGAGTTGAGGATACCAGAAAATGGAAAAAGTAGTAAAGAGCAGTTAAGTGCAGCATATCTCTCTCACCTCTTAATAAAAAAGAAGAAAAACAGAAACTTCGATAAACTTAATACTGTAGCTCTCTCTCTGAAGGCTGATTTATATACAGCAACCAGGTCATCTGTGTGTGAGTCGCAGTGAATGCAAATGTGCCCCTGGCGCAGACACTCTGCTGCACCTCTCCACAGACCGTGCCGCAGACAGGAGGCCTCTACACTGTGCATATTTCCTGTTTGGTACCTTACCGGCCTGTTTTGCTTGTATGACCGCCATTGCAGAAAATTCTTGAAGTTGGTCCAGCTAGAAGAGCGAGTTACCCGAGAACGCTGGGACCCTTTTTAAACATGGATCCCTGCTGATTTTCTCCCCCCATTGTCCCACTAACTTGCCACCTTTTCCTCACAGCCTTGGCCGTATCTAGAACCACAGCTAGTTCGTGATTGTCCCTCTTGCGTTGTGGTGTGGAATAACATAGCTCAGACCACGCTTCAATATTGGGCATAAATCAAAAATATCTGCGACAAGCTCACTGCAACACACTGCTGCAGGAGGATACCCAGCCCTTGAGAATGACCTATCTGCCTCAGTCAGCATAGAAACACGGTGTTTATTGCTTTGTTTACTTTTCTTTAAACATAGTTGTAATTATATTTCTGATGTAGGCATAAAAACATTCTCTATCTGTTCTGGTTTGAGATACTGCCCCGAGTCTTTAAGTGGTGCTTTTGCTTTATAGCTGCGCCAGTGTTTTTATATTTATTTATTTATTAATAATAACTTTTCATAACCTGCCTAACTCAAATATGGGAAATATTTTTACTTTGTGACAGATTTGGAAAAAATCTGCACAGATCTGCTCACCCTGCCTAGTCGGAGCCTTTCTATATGCAGTCAGTGTGACATGGATAAAAATCAAATCGGAATTTAAACATATGTATGCAACCGGTGTGTTCATGTCTTAAATGTGGGAGTGAGCAGAGCCTCTATACCAAGCTCAGCAGGGGGGCATCACATTTCCCAGTGAGTGTCAAACTCCTTTTGGCAGTGTCCCGCTTATGGGGTAGAGAATATGTCCTTGGATGTGTTTCTTTAGCGTGTTTGATGAGGAATTTGGGAGGTGATGGCCAAGTGGTTAGGGCATAGTGCTTGGAATCCTGAGGTTCTGAGTTCAAGCCCCAATCCCACAGACTGCCTCTCTGGCTCCCGGAGCAAATCCCTTAACCCCAAACTGCTCCCCGGGTGCCCCACAATGGCAGCCCACTGCTCCCCACGGGGATGGGTTAAATGCAGAGGTAAATGTCTCTACTGTGAGATCAATAAAGTCCAATAAATACAGCCTTTTAGAGTTGGCAAAGAGAAACTGGATGGACATTGGTCCATCAATGTTCAAAATTCTAATTATTGTTTGCGGCATAACTGGTAACAGTCCAGCATTTAGAATAGCTTCAATCTGTAAATCTGAAAACATGTTTCTGACTTAAAGAGACAGACAAATATTGACTACACTGTTTAACATTGAGAGGATTTCTCTGGCAGAAAAAAAGACTCTTTAGACTCAACTTAGCACAAAAACACTGAGGAACCAGAACTGAACCCAAATCCAGGATGCAGAGGTTCGGTGAAGGTGGTGTTGAAGGTGTGGAGGTGAATCAGAGAGTCAAAAAGGACTCTGTAGAAGGACAGGATTCCAGCAGAGCAGTCCACAGACACTGCTACCCTATTGGTGACAGACGGGGAGGAGGAGGGCAATGAAGATGAGGAGGAGATGAATGTTGGTCTGTTATTGTACCAGACAGAGTAACCACCATCAGAGCAGCTCAGACTCCTGGACTGATCATTCCACCCAAGCCTACAGTCTCTACACTGCAAAAACGATCTAGAAATAAGTAAAATTTTCTTAAATTAAGTGCATTCACTCTGAATTTGAGTAGATAAATGAGATAGTTTGCCAATGGAATGAGTAATTTTACTCTTAAAATAAGATAATTAGATAATATGCACTTGAAATAAGACAATGCTACGGTGTTTTCTTATTTTAAGTGTAAATTGCCTTGTTCCATTGGCAAAATGTCTATTTTACCTCCTCAATTCAAGAACAAATGCACTTATTTTAAGAAAAAAATGACTTATCTAGATTTAGATTTTTTGCAGTGTACTCTCTTCTTTCCTCTTGATTCCTCTGTAGCTCACGGATATTTCCACTCCCCCACTCCACTCAACCTCCCAGTAACAGCGACCAGTCAGAGCTGTTTTACAAAGCAGCTGAGGAACATGAAATCTGTCTGGATGATCAGGATATGACTGAAGCTCCTCCAAGACTGTCACCTTCCTATTATCTTCAGACAGTTTGAGTTTCCTGCTCATTGTGTTTTTGTCGATTGTGAGCTGACAGGAATCTGATAAGGAGAACAAACACAACCCATCTGCAGTTATTGATAATTGACTGACACTTTAATTATGGCTCCTGAAGTGTTGGGAAAAACTACTTACACTTTCCCAGACCTGGTTTCAACCATTGGATTCCAGCAGGCTCCACCCTGAAAGGAGAAGGGGGTCAGACCATCAGTGTCGTTTAGCGTGCAGACATGTACATTTCATGTTTGACCACATTGCCCCACATGGAGAAAGGAAAAAAATCCTAAGAGAGAGACCTGTCTCACATAAAGCATACTATTTAATAGCTGAATCAGTGGACTTTGAATGCGAGTAAAAAAACAAAGGGTGGGTGTTCCCCAAATTCAATTTTATTCACTTTATTTATATAATGCCAATTCACAACACACCTCACCTCAAGGCACTTTACAGTTAACCAGATCATACAGTCAAATTGATTCAAAGTTTTATATCTAAGGAAAACAAGTTGATTGCATCGACTCATTGACTCAAAGGCAATCCCTCACACTAAGCAAAGAAGGATTTTAAATTCTATTCTAGATTTAACAGGACGCCAATGAAGAGAAGCTAGGATAGGTGAGATATGATCTCTCTTTTTAATTTTCATTAGAACTCATGCTGCAGCATTTTTTAATCAGCTTTTAACTACTGATTGTGGGCTTCCCGATAGTAAAGAATTACAATAGTCCAGCCTTGAAGTAATAAATGCATGGACTAGTTTCTCACCATCATCCGTGGATAGAATATTTCTCATTTTTGCTATAAATTCTAGAAACCTCATTGATATGGGATTTAAATGACAGGTCCTGATCAAAAAAATAACACCAAGATTTTTTACTTTATTATCTGAAATCAGTTTAATCCCATCCAAATGAAGTGACTGACTAATCAGCTTCTTTTTCAAATACTCTAGTCCAAACACTATTATTTCTGTTTTGTCTGCATTCAAATGCAAAGAGTTAAGAGTCATCAAGGTTTTTATGTCTGTCTTTTATGTCTCAGGTGTGCTGGAAGACTCCAGCTCCAGGAGACCCACGGCGCACTCTGCTGGAGGAAGGTGGTACAGCTCCAGATCCCAACAGTAAAGAGAACTGGTCCTAGCACTGATCCCTGTGGTACTCCATAGGTAAAACTTGAACATGAGGAAGATATGTCATTAATGTGAACAAATCTGAAAAGTGTGGGTGTTGCATCCCCCAACATCCCCATCTACGTATTTGGGAAAATCTACTGCACCCAGTGATAACTTCTATCTCGAGGTCAATTACAGTGTGGTGATGTCTTCCTACATCTCTGATTGTGAGAATTATTACTCTTAAAAGATTTTACTCTTAAAGATTTTATCAAAGAGAAAAAGTCTTAATATGTATTGTTTATGGTGGCTCTAATTGCTGGCTTAATTTCTCATTCCATTCACCTGTCTAACTCTGTGTGGTTGCTCATCACTGCTCATCTGATCCACCTGCGTCTGCTTCTGTTAAAACTGCTCAGTCCCAGTCATCAGAGTCAGATTATTGCTTTCTATAGTTTTTTTGCTGTACAGTGGTGAGAGGGTTTTTTTTATTGTACCATAGTGTTTCAGATTTCACAATCCTGACCTGTTATGACTCTTATCCACTGAGCCTGCCGGTTTCCATCTGATCTCAGTGGAGAGAATCGGTTTCAGTGTACCATAGTGATTCCTATTTCCTAATCCTGACCCATTCTGCCCCTCAACCACTGAGCGTGTCTGTTCCCGTCTGAATGGGTTGCCTTAACTGTCTTTGGACTTCTGGACCTCTGAACCAGCCTGTTTCTGTTCTGATCTAGCTTTGGACTGCTGGGCCTCTGAGCCTTGCTGTTCTGATCGGTTTCCCTGACATAGTTTCGGACCCCTGCATTTTCTCTGGGGCTGCAACATCTGGGACAGTCTGGACGGCACATTTTGTTGATAGTCCACCAGCTGGATCCTACCTCGTTCTCTGGGGATGTGTGGTAATCTGGCCTCTTTTTTTTCCATTTGACGTTAATTTCATGTCTCTTGTTTTTCTGATTTGGATTTGCTTGTTATATTTTGAAGTTATTTACTTTTCTTGTTGATTTAGCTTGGGTTGCTGTGTTACATGTTTTTCTGATTTTGTGCAGTTGAAGGGATTCAAAGCTGGACAGAGCGCAGGTGAAGGAGCGGAAGAGCAGCGGAGCGGCAGAGCGGCAGAGCGGCGGACGAAGGACTAAAGGACTGGTTGCCGCGGAGACTCCTCCAACTGTTAGCCGTCGAGGAACGGATGGGTGTTGAAGCGCGAGTGGCTTTATCACTGCTGTGATTCACCTGTGGCCGTGGAGGATCGGCCGCCTGGCATCAGAAAGGACTGCGTGCTGGAGGGGACCACATGCCGGAGAGGAATGCGCCCCCCTTGGGCCAGCTAAGAGTTCATCCTTTTTAAACAGACTCATCCATTGACTCTGCTGATCCTTATTGACCTGCATTTTCTCTTTTTTTAGTGAATTTATTATTTTAAATAAATCATTGTTAACTTTTACCTGCTCCTTCTTTTAGAGCTCTGCTCACAGTCACCGCAGTTTGTTTTTTCATAAATATACCTCTCGGGTGCCACAGATGGACTGAACTGTTAAACCAGGTTAGTGACTCTCATGGATAATTATCCTCTGTGAGATTATCATGGTCACTAACCTGTGTTTCTCTCCAACAGAGCTTTAGTTATAGACACCCTAGCTGCTGATACTGCGGATCCACCACTCATCAATCTTGTTTCAGTAAACACTTTAAATCCCTTCTCTAAAGGCATCCTCTTAGAATTTTACTAATTGTTGAGAGAGTTCTCCTTACTGTTTTATTTCTAAACTAGATGAATAGAAAACAGATTCACAGTTGGTGCATTACCTGCTATTGATTGTGCTGTCATACAAGCAGCTTTACAATATAGGGAAAGCCCTATGTTAAGCTATTATAATATAACTGGTTAATGAGAACAGCAAACAAGTTGAATATATTTAATTTAATTCAGACATACCAGATGTGTGCAGCATATATGAGGTAAACAAGGGCATCCTACTTTAACACCTTTGGACTGAGACTTTAGGGAGGAATTCAGAACATCTGTGTAGGAGATTCTGCCCACTAGACTGGATCTTGATCCTAGGGTTCTCTTAGGAACCTTAAGAGATAGTAGGAAATCGAATCGAGAGAGTTCATAAACATGTGTTGTTCATAAACAAAAGCAAAATTGCCTTAAACAAGAAATCTAAGAGTAAACTCTTTATCTTTCTGTGGTTTAAGGAACTTATGTCTTGATTGCCCTTGGATGAAATGACATGTTGGTCAAAAATACACAGGATGTATTCCAGAAATCATGGGGTCATTACTAAAAAGAAGATTTGCCACTCAAGATTGTTGGGTTCTGAAGAAATGTAGGTATACCCTTTAGTAGCTTGGCATGATAATGCTGGGCATCGTGTGGTTTAAGTGTGTCAGGAGTTCCTGCATAATAAAGAAACTTGTGCTATGGTCTGGCCTGTCCATTTCCCAGACCTGAATCTGATTTATCTGGGTTATCATGTCTCACTCCATACCTCAATTCCATGTTGCACTACAGAATTGATTTACTTTATATTGATAATTTTATCAATCTAACTACCATTTACAGTTAGTGAAAAATGTGACTAACTGTATGTGCTCTCTTCATCCTCTGACATGGGAGCTGGCACAGAGCTTGTCTGCCTGGCTGTGTGTTTCCTGGACGGTGTCGTCTGTGGAGCTGGTTGAGAGTTACCTTTTGTATCTATACTTTTTCTATGTCTGATTCTGTCTCCTTGAACCCCAGTCAGCCTCGGCAGATGGCCGCTCACACATAAGTTTGGTTCTGCTGGAGGTTTCTTCCTGTTAAAAGGTTGTTTTTCCTGTCAACTGTCACTACAAGCATGGTTGGTGTGAGGGATCGCCTCCGAGTCAATGAGTCGATGGAATCAGCTGTTTTGATTAGAACTCTATGAACCAATCTGAGTGTATGATCTGATTGAATTGTCTCTGTAAAGTGCTTTGAGTTGGTGTCTTGTGAATTGACTCTATATAAATAAACTGAATTGAATAGTATATTTTTCTCAATGCATTTCACCATGTAATGGATAAATATTTCTGATTGTAGAACGTGCAGGTGGGGCCGTGGTTAGTGCGCACAACCCATGTACAGAGGCCTTAGTCCTCGACGCGGCCGACCCAGGTTCAAATCCGGCCTGTGGTCCTTTGCTGCATGTCTCTTCCCCTCTCTCATACCCCCTTTCCTGTCAGCCTACTCTCAGAAAAAACGAACCAGTAGTGCTGTAAAAGCTCAAGAAAAAAAATATATATATATATTCCTGACTGTTTTTGTAAAACTGAATTAAGAGTCAAAGAAGATACATCTAATTGTTCCTCCTCTATCAGATCATTTCTACACCTGCAGTAGGTTCCTCCATACCTGAGATCTTCCAGTCTCCAGTTTGGATCCTTTAGTCCAGCCGACAGCACCTTCACTCCTAAATCTCCTGGATGATTGTAGCTCAGGTCCAGCTGTTTCAGGTGGGAGGGGTTGCAGCTCAGAGCTGAGGCCAGAGAAGCATACCCTTCCTCTGAAATCAGACAGCCTGACAAGCTGCAGAAACAAAATTCAGCACACATGATGAGAAGATGACAACCTTGAGGTAGAACCCAAGTTATAAATGTAATAATTAAGTAGGGAAATATACATTTTATACGCCTACATATATGATTAATAAAATATTATATATATTTTATTGGATCAATCTAATCAAGAGCTCCAGCTGGATGGAAATCCTGGGAACTGAAAAACTCTTCAAATTAGAACTAAAATACCAAAGAGTAACTGCTGGTCACAGTAGAATCATTGGAGTTTACCCTTTTCACCTTTTTACTATTTTATTACCATTTCTTTGATCAATAAATGAAACCCACAGTACGAATACAGCAGGTGTTGGTATTTAAAGGAAATATCAGAAAAATCTATTGAAACAATATTTGCATAATCTTTGATAGCAGTTAAAGGATAGAGATCTGGTATGAAAAGGACTGAGAACATTGTACCTCAGAGTTTCCAGTTTGCAGTTTGGACTCTGCAGCCCGGCAGATAGAAGCTTCACTCCTGAATCCTGCAGGTTATTATTACTCAGGTCAAGCTCTCTGAGACTGGATGACTGGGAGCTAAGAACTGAGGACAGAGCTTCACAGCTGGTCTCTGAAAGATTACAGCCACTCAGTCTGAGGAGATGAGGAGGAATATCTAATATTAAACATTTAACCAAAATTAATTATTAAAAACTATGTCGAATGAGGACTGTGTTTCCTTTTTTTTTAAAGTGGATCATTGTAAATAAAGTGAAACAACATGAACCCATATTTACAGTAGTAGCCATTTAAAATTTTTCTTTTTAAACATCAATATTTGTACTAAAATATTCTTTCTGTCTCAATTTGTGGACATTAAAGCTACAGTGTGTAATTTTCAGCGACATCTAACGTCCAGACTGCAGACCGCAGCAACATAAACATCTCCCCCCCACCGCTTCTCCCCCCCAACAGTACGGCGAGCGTTACGGGACAAAATGTCTTCCACGACGTCAGCATCACCTACCTTCTCAAGTGATGAGGTTTGTTTACATAGATAATTTTACAGATAGTATTTCATTAGTCTGTGTGTTCAGTACCATCTCAGTTCATCTCTCTCAACTTGCCGTAGTTACTTTCGAGCGTAATGGGCGATCTCGCAATCGCTAGTTTGTTGGCTCTGCGCTGCCGTAGCGCAAAGATGTCTGCCTCCATGGCTGCGAGACCCGCTCCTATGTAATTATAAATAAAGAATTCTAATGCAACGCAAATATTAAGGTTAAGAGGCTGAGCTCGTAGATGATGATAAATAACATAGTTATGTATAATATATTACATTTCTGACTGTATATCCCTTTAATTATTACACACTGTAGCTTTAAGATCTAAAGAGAAGTGTTATCTCCTGGTCAGACCCTGCAATTCAGTAAAAGGGTGGAATCAGAGTAAAAAAATATGCATGCCCATGAGAAGGCCAGTGGCTGGAATTTGAAGGGGATTTTGCTTCCATTCGGCTGGGTTTTGACTGGGAAGGGCCATTTTGAATGGCTGCTACATTATCTCTAACAGATTTCTCAGTATCAAAGCAGTAACGTTCTGAGTCCTTACAGTGCTCTGTTGGAGGCTTTAATCACTGGCATCATCCTTAGAAGAGCTTCCTCTAAAGCAGAATATTTCTTCAGGTCAAACATATCCAGACCTTCTCCTGATGAAACCAAGATAAAGATCAGAGCTGACCACTGAGCTGGAGACATTTTATCTGCGGAGAGACGTCCTGAACTTAAGGACTGTTTGATCTCCCTCACTAGAGATCGATCATTCAGTTCATTCAGACAGTGGAACAGATTAATGCTTTTCTCTGCAGACACATTCTCACTGATCTTCTCCTAGATGTATTTAACGGTTTCCCGATTTGACCTGGAGCTACTTCCTGTCTCTGTTAGCAGACCTTCTAGGAGTTTCTGATTGGTCTGCCGTGAAACTCCCAGGATGAAGCGGAGGAACAAGTCCAGATGTCCATTCGGACTAAGCAGGGCCTGGTCAATAACTCTCTGGTGGAGAACATTTTTATCTGATTTGTTGAAAAATCGATTGATGATAGCAGGTATCTGTTGCTTTTTTTCCATTAGGTTGATGCCATAGTTGATGAAGGTCCTGTGAACATGAAGAGCAGCCAGAAACTCTTGAACACTCAAGTGGACAAAGCAGAACACCTTGTCCAGGTACAGCCCTCTCTCCTCTCTAAAAATCTGTGTGAACACTCCTGAGTAAACGGAGGCAGCTTTTATATCTATACCACACTCAGTTAAGTCGGATTCATAGAAGATCAGGTTTCCTTTCTGCAGCTGATCAAATGCCAGTTCCCCTAGAGATTCAATCATTTTCCTGTTTTTTGGACTCCAGTGTGGGTCGGTTTCAGCACCTCCATCATACTTGACCTTTTTCACTTTGGTCTGAATCACCAGGAAGTGAATGTACATCTCAGTCAGGGTGAACGGGAGCTCTCTTCCCTCTTTAGTCTCAACAACATCATCAAGAACTGTAGCAGTAATCCAGCAGAAGACAGGAATGTGACACATGATGTGAAGGCTTCGTGATTTCTTCATGTGGGAGATGATCCTTCTGGCCTGCTCCTCATCTCTGAACCTCTTCCTAAAGTACTCCTCCTTCTGTGGGTCAGTGAATCCTCTGACCTCGGTCACCATGCCTACACCCTGAGGGGGTATCTGATTGGCTGCTGCGGGTCGGGTGGTTATCCAGACAAGAGCAGAGGGATATAGTATCCCTTTAATGAGGTTTGTCAGCAGAACATCCACTGATGTGGTCTCCGTAACATCAGTCAGGATCTCCTTCTTGTGGAAGTCGAGATTAAGTCGACTCTCATCCAGACCGTCAAAGATGAACAGAACTTGCAGGTTTTCAAAGCTGTAGATTTCTCTGGTTTCAGTGAAGAAGTGATGTACAAGTTCAATCAAGTTGAACTGTTTCCTTTTTAGCACATTCAGCTCTCTGAACGTGAATGGAAATATGAGCTGGATATTCTGGTGAGCTTTATTTTCAGCCCAATCCATGGTGAACTTCTGTGTTAAAACCGTTTTCCCAATGCCAGCCACTCCCTTTGTCATCACTGTTCTGATTGGTTGATCCCTTCCCGGTTGGATTTTAAAGATTTCTTCTTGTCTGATTGTTGTTTCTGGTCTGGTTGGTTTCCTGGATGCTGTTTCAATCTGTCTGACCTCATGCTCATCATTGACCTCCCATGTCTCTCCCTCTGTGATGTAGAGCTCAGTGTAAATCTGGTTCAGGAGAGTCGGGCTTCCTGCTTTAGCAATTCCCTCAAAGATACACTGGAACTTCCTCTTCATACCAGATTTAAGTTCATGTTGACAAACCCCTTCAAGATGTTCTAAATGAATACAAAAAAAAAAAAATGAAAAAGAAACAAAATATCTTGAAGATTTTTTTGAATAATTGTGATTCTATCTTTTTAGACATTGGTAAATATGTTATTCATCCATTAGTGTAAGTCTTTCTACAAATGTTCTTACTGCACCACAGACGGTCAGCCAGCTACTCCTGCTTCATCCCCCTCAGAAAGTTCACAGTGATCTTCGTCAATGATTCTCTGCAACTCTTCTTCTGCTCTTCATTCTGATCTTGCAACAACTCCTCATCATCTGTCTGATTCTCCAAGCATCCTGGGCTGTCTGGACTGAGAACCTTCTGGATCTTCTTGAGCTCATTTTTTACAAAATCTACAATGTTGTCCTCCAGCAGCTGGAATAGAATGATACATGAAGGAAACATCAGATGGAGACCATGGAGCCAAACTACAGTGCAGAATGGACATTATTGCGAACAGACTGAATTGTTGTAGATGTGCAGACCTTAAATATGGAGTCCAGGTGGGCTTGGTGCTTGTGGGTAGATGGACCACTGGGAACCTCTAAGTTCTGCTGGTCAACTCTGTGGAGAAACCAGGCTGGAGTCAGGCTGATTGTTGATCATCAGCAGTTGGCGGAGCAGCTACACCCTCTACAGGATGTGTACAGAATTTTTTACTATCTTGTCTATATGTGCTTTGTGGACCTTGAGAAGACATTCAACCGTGTCTCTTTTGGTGCCCTGTGGGGGGTGCTCCATGAGTATGGATTATTTTCCTTTACTAGGGGCCACTTGTATAATCTGTACAAGTGGAGCAGGAGCGTGGTCCACATTGCCAGGATTAAGTTGCATCTATTTCAAGCATGTTTTGGACTCCCTCTCCCACTGGTCCTGTTAGTAAGTTTTATAAACAGGGTTTCTAGGCAAAGCCACGGGTTGGACTAGAAGATTTTGTATCTTCTTTTTGGGGATGACTTAGTTCTGCTTGTTCACTCCTGCCAAGACCTACAGCATGCATTGGAGCAATTTGCAGCCATGTGCAAAGCTTTTGGGATGAAGACCAGCTCCTCAAAGTCCAAGGCCATGCTTCTTGACCAGAAAAAGTCTGCTTGCCTTCTACAGGTTGAATGAGTGCTTCTGCCTTAAGTGGAGAAGCTCACATATTTTGGGTTCCTGTCTACAGGTGAAGAGGGAATAGAGCGCGAGAACAACAGATGGATTAGTGCATAATATAGATGCTGTGTCATGGCCAAATTAACAAGATCCCAGATACAAGCGGCTGAAACTAGTTTCCTTCGTTGGCTGACCAGGTACTTCTTTAGACATAGGTTGAGGAGCCTGGCCATCAAAAAAAAACTCAAAGTAGAGCCACTTCTTTTCTACGTTAAGACGTTAAGAGAGGCCAGAAGAGTACAGGTACAGCCACATTGAAAGACTTTCTTTTAAATGCGAATATTTCAATTATAAGTCTGATTAGCTTCTGTGGTTTTGGGTTGCTATCTGTGATAAAGTATGAGTGTTATTTGGCTTTTTTTTCTTCTCCCATTCTCTCCAAAGTCAGGTAGACAGATTGAATCTTTTTCGTCTCCTCTGCACCTTTTTTTGCTCAGTATGCTCGGGACAGCTATGGTTGCCCTTCTGAGTGGGAGAAACAGGAATAACCTTTTGAGTTTTTGTTCCATTGTAAATAAAACAGTGTAACAAAGCCTAATTTTCCATGCAGTAATTTACTGCTGAAGCAAAACTAAACTTTGATCAAAAGAAAAACAACGAAACTGATAACAGCAAGGTCAACAAAGTCTTAAGATATTATCACAGTTGAGAAATGTTTACTGTGTATCCTGCACCCAAAACTTTTTCAATTCTGGATAATCAAATAGCTAGAACTGCCCATGGTAGCTAGACAAAACTCACCTCTCTAAGGATAGAGGTTGAGATGATTTGAAGAGAAGAGGAGGTTCCTTCGACCTGTTGCTCTTAATAGACAGACAGCTGGGTTCTGGTTTTGTTTTGAGATCAAACCTGATGACAAAATGTTTGTTGTAATTGCATTAGTTTAAATGTAAAACAATCATCCAAAAATAAAGCGGGAAAACAAATCTGATGGAGCTTTGCTTCATTATGACCGATGGTAAGTTGTAAAGCTGTAAGAAACAACAGAACCAGATAGATATTAATGTTAATGCTCCAAATGAATCCAAATAAGAGAAAACAAATGATCTAACCATCCAACATGTTCCTGATCACTAATCCTACTGGTTCAAAAACACAAAGGAACAGGAATGCTATTTGGAGAAAAATGTTTAATGACTCAAAAAGAGGACCCAGTATTCAGGCAAAACAGTCACAGTGGGATTATTCAAAAAGCTTTTAATTCTAAATTAACATTCTGTGAATCAGCAGTAGCACCAGCTAGGGCGTCTAAGGCTGGAACCTCTGGTTTAACAGTTCGTTCCATGCCCAGAGATCAAGGTAGGATCCAGCCGGTGGGCCGCCAACAAGATTCTGGCGTGCGCCGCCTAAAGTGTCCCAGATGCTGCAGCCCCAGAGAGCTAGCAGGAGTCCCTTAGAGTGGTCAGGCAAACAGATCAGAACAGAAACAGGTAGTCACAGAGGCCCAGAAGTCACAAGCAAGGTCAAGCAACAGAACAGAACAAAAAGGGGCAAGCTTAGTGGTTGAGAGGTAGAACAGGTAAGGTTCAGGAAAGAGAAACAAGGCACTCTAAAAACACTCTGACCACTGGCTAGAGAGAACAAGAATAATCTGGCACTGATGACTGGATGTAAGCACCTTTAATATGGGTAGGAGCAGGTGGATCAGATGAGCAGTGATTAGAAACCGGGAAGAGTTGGACAGGTGAATGGAATGAGTAATTAAGCCAGTCACCAGTGCCAAGATCATGACAGAATGAAGTTCTTTTAAATGCTTCTTTTTAACTACGACCATCCAAGGAGGGCTGATGGAAATTCTTTAAGTCTTGGTGTTCTGTTTGTAACCCCTGCTTGTACTAGAAGTGGGAGTGGCTCACCCACACGTGGTGTGGCGCTGGTGAGCTGTCGCAGCTGATCACAGCAGTTTAGTCAGTCAGTGGTTCCACTGAAAGAGCTGCGGTGCATTCTAAAGCGTTACAGAAGTGTCCCAGAAACGTTGGCTGCTGGCCGCTCCTCTAGAATAGGTGACAGGACTATTTCTGAAATCCACATCAATCTAGAACAGAGTGGATCATTCAGACAGGAAGTCATTTGATGAAAAGCAAAGTGGATCTGGTCAGGTTTACAAGTAGAAGACTGCACGTGCCAACTTTCGATTTCCTACTATTATGAAATTCTAAATTTTAATCAGGCAAGTAATCAACAGCGATAATAAATATAACATTAGATGGAAAGAATAGCTAAAAAACTAGATATAATTAAATATATGGGGATCAGGTATGGGCGAGGCTGGTAGAACAGGTTCAATAAATACTTTTATTTTTAATTAAAAGCCTACAAGTTCAATACTGTAGTGCAGTGATGCAATCCTGGTATGATCTGAGTCCATCTGTGCAGGATATTCCCACTCTGAAAACACTTCTTGTGGAACCAAAGCTGAGTCAGTATAGAGATTATTCTAGATAGCAGATGATGATGATAACATTTCTTTACACATAGACAATATACCACATGTCATTGACCTTTTCAAAAGACAAATGTTTCATACCAAAATTCTGTAAAAAAAGCTCATTTTATCTAAAAAAGATTTGTTTTTTTAATGTGATTCAATAGAATTTGGAAACTGATGATAAACCAGTATAAAAACTGAGTACAATTCTTTACATTCCCATGTTCAGCCTGTTACACCCTGATTATAAAAATGTACCCTGAGCAGCAGTGATTGAGGCTGCATCCTCAATCAAGAATTTACACTTAACACACACCAATGTCTATCAGCATCCCTGGAAGTTAGATAAAACTCACCTCTCTGAGGATGAAGGTCCAGATGATTTAAAGAGAAGAGGAGGTTCCTTTGACCTGTCACTTTTAAAGGACACACAGCTAGGTTCTGGCTCTGCCTCTGATTCTGGTTCATCTTTGAGATCAAACCTGATAGAAAAACTCAGATTTAAAATTGAACATTGTCATGGATTTATGCTTGGATTTTATTTGACGCTCAGCCATTGAAATTTGTATTTATGTTTATGATTTTTGCAATTATATCATTTTTTTCCTAATTGTAAAAAAAAAAATCTCATATAAAGTAGGAATAATTCCACAGTACATTGCAGTGGTATAAAGATAATACAAATATCCTCACCCTTCTACAGGGTGCAATAGGAATAAGATTACTTTGCAGCTGGTCCTCACTCCCTATATACTCTGCAGCTGGGGCAGACTGTGACAGACTGCTGCACCCTTAAGGCACCAGGAAGCGTTATCACATATCCTTCCTCCCAGCAGCTATAAAACTCTATAACCACCACTCTTCCCAACAACCTCAATACGTTGTTACATTCATGTGAATTTTGCAGTTTCTATCTTAGTCAGTTAAATAATATCCTGCTGTCATTTTGCACACCTCTGATGTTGCTGCTATTTTTAAATATCCATTACTGTAAAAATGTCCATAGTTTTAGGAATCCAGTTTGTGTGGTCTGTTTTTCTCCACCACCAGGAGGTGCCCTGTCTTCGTTGGGCCTCCTTGCACACCTGCGGCTCATTGGACCATTTTCTGGTATTTGAGCATTGGACTGTCACTACCTCGATGCCAGAGTGTTTGCCAGTTTTGGGTACCCTAGCCAAGCTGAGATTAGCAGAGTCTAACCTGAGCTTTGTTTCTCTGAGACTTATGTTCTTTTTGTCTTTGTTCTTCGGCAGGAAGCCTTCCTGTTTAACTGGATACCTGGACCTTCTCCCCCTAGAAGGAAAGCCCGAGTTCACACTGTGCAGGGGAAAACCTCCACATGATCCGTTCAAGTTCCCATCGGAAATCCGAGTGACAGTCCGCTCCATTACTCCTCCGGGTCGAACGTTTGTCTACCTGTCTACTCTCCAACGTGTTCCCTATTCTCTGGATAATCCCACACAGACTGGATTCAAGGATTGACAAGAGCCCCCTCAAACGTGAGTCCCTCTCCTGCATAAACTTAACATCCAAGATTCCCACGGTCCCTGAACTTATCTCTGTGATCTTCCCTCCTCACTACCAGTTCCGGTTCACCAGTTCACTGAGCTCCAACCTCTAAGGCAGTTCTCATTTACCACCAATAAAGCTGTTGAACTTTTCCCCTGGTTCTCTGAGTGGTTACTCTGCATGTGGGTCAGATTCCTTAAACCAATCATGAAACATAGCTGTATATTGGTTATTGTTTCTCCTGTTGCACAGTTTTTTATTGTTAAAACACTTTACAGTACAGTATTTTATTGTTTATCTTTTAACTCTTCACTAGTATGTTATTCCAGTATACAGTATGTGACCATTTTTTCTATAATATTTTTGCTGCTGTAAACACCAGATATTTCCCCTTGTGGGACAATAAAGGGATTTTCTGTTTTTCTACTCTATAGCGGAGGCTGGTGCCATAAGACCAGTGCCAGATGGTTATTGCAATTCCAAGTGGGGACTACTGTAGCTCTCCTAATCTCAAGATTTATTCATGTCTCTGCACTCTCAGCAGCTCAGTCACTCTGCACTTCTGTGTTTTCCTTGGACTGTCCTGCGGTGCCTCTGTGTCCTTGGATTATCTGGTTCCTTTTGAGTCACTTGCCAGCAGCCTTAAAAGTACCTATGTCAACCCTCAGACAACTTTTTGATTTTTAAATATGGAAGCCCTTCCGTAGAGTCAGTATCAACTTACAGTGACTAGCTATTAATGTAAAGATTCTTCTTTAAGGGTCAGTCCATTCTTCTTTCAAGAAGGAATAGTGCTGAACTTGGTCATCAAGATCTATAAAAATTTAAAATGGTGAGTTTGTCCAGGTGGGTTCTGCTGGAACCGAGATGCTCTAAGTAACAGGCTGGTTTCACTAAGTTGGTTCTGCAACATTGACTTCCTGTTTGTGAGAACCCACTGATACCACACTCAGGTGCCTCTGTTCAGCCTGGATGAAGCACCAAAGGAGGAACAGCAGCAGCTTCATCACTGCTTCTTTGGCCATATATAGTGAACGGTGTGTGAAAAGAGCTATGGACAGCTACAGCTGCTGATCTCACCACTGAGCTGTGCTCAGTCTCTCATGTTCTCCACACAGGGTGGTTTTAGAGTGAGAGACTTCGTATTCTCTATGCTCACACGGATCCATGCTGCTGAATTCAGGTCCACATCAGACTTACTGGCATTTTCTACCTTCACCTGCAAAGGACACATCAATCATTCATGTGCTCATCAACTCTGATTATCCATTACATAATTTGTGCTTTAAACGTATAAATTTCCCCTCCACATATCAACTCTTCTGCTCTGCCTTCTATCAGTGCCAGTTGAATATAGTCAGTCATAAGTGTGAGGCAGAGGAAGCTAACATTAGCTGTTGTACTTTGTAAAAGAAAAGCTGTGTGTTTACACTTTTAAGGAAAGAACAGAGTTTGAAACACTATCTAAACTATCTCTGCCAGATTCTGCCTGGATGAGATCACTGGGACAAACATTTTCACTAGCACTTCCCAATGTATACATATAAAAAATGACTATAAAACATGATGGCAAGTGTAACAAAATGTAATGTTACTCGGACCAGAGAAATGGCTCCGGTTACATACAGCAGCCCTACCGGCTCTCATCATCAGTAAGAGAGCCCCAAATAACAGAATCTTGTATATATATATATATATATATATATATATATATATATATATATATATATATATATATATATACACAGTATATTATACATATAAATAATTATTTAAAATTAATATAGGCTGTTAAACATGCTTTCAGCAGACAGAGCAACCCATTTAGAGCATTAATCATACCAACATAGTAAAAAATATATAAACATTTTGCTTTTTGCAAGGTAAAAAAAAATTATTTTGTCAGTCAATATGCTCTATCTAGAACTTAAGGGGAAAAGTTTTAGTTTCACCTGGTTCAATTTAATAAAAGCATCATCTATAAATAACCTTTGGCTGTCCAATTATTATTTGATTACCTCAAAAAAAAAAAAAAAATCAATGGACAATCCTAACAACCTCTATCATCAATCCACCAAATGGAGTCTTTAAGCCCAATTTTTTTTTTTTATCCACTGACACCAATTTATTTTGAGTGTGGAGTATTTGCACTATCCAACCAGAATAATTAAATGCTCTGATAAAATCAAAAAGCTTTAAGATTAGTGCCATTTTTTTCCCCCAAGAGGACTAGCAAGAGGCAACAGGGAGCTACTTCTCAACCATAGTGGAGAGGAGCAGAGTTTGATGCATGGGAATAAAAATATAAAGCAGTTAGTTCAATACAAAAACAATGCAAAAAAAGAAATGTGAGCTGTGTATCATGCTGTTGGATTTCAGTTTATCAATAATCTAGAGATCAAAATTGTGCTATAATAAGAAGTGAACTTGTTCTTCAAATATCACAGAGCAGGAAAAAAATCTAAATTCCTAGAGCAAAGTTCAAGTATGATAGAAAGTAAACTTACAGTCTGTTCAAACGGTCCAAAATACAGCAGAACAAGATCTGAACAATAGACTGTGGGCAAACAGAGCCCTGGTAGAACTAGAAGGTGTGTCTCAGCTGAACAGGTATCATGAGTAACATTGCACAATTGATAAAAATCACAGTTTAACTGGTTTGTAGTTTATTATTTCATACAATCAAATCGAAATTAGTAGAACATCAGGAGTGATATAAGAGGCAGTTAGATAAAGTCTTTATGATAAAGGAGAGAAGTTCTGGTGATTGTGCTATAAATTATGGTGTCATAAGAAGAAAAGTGTCCAGAGAACAGACCTGCCAGTTGGTACTTGCAGCAGTAACTGGTCTGACTGGGTGGGTTTAATTGGAAAGTTTGCCTTCTGACATCTCAGGACATTAACCCAGTTTGAGCAGAAACGAGCTATTACTGGTGAAATGGGGTCATTAATGTTCTGCTGACTCAGGTTTGGTTAAGGTCTGATGAAACCAATTTCTGCTTCAACTGGAAACCATAAAACAATAATTTATGGTAAAAGAAAAACATGTTTGAAGAATAACAGTTTCAAGACTCAGAAGATAGGACCCAGAAGTAAGGCAGAAAGAACTGGTTAGTATAAAGTTAAACCGTTTGTTGACTGCTTTGGATTGCACGGCTCATCATCTGGGACTGGCTTGCTGGATTCTTTGTTGTCAAGTTGGTTTGAGGTTTGAAAGGACCCAAATGCAGAGATTGAAGCCGAGGTGTTTCTTGCCAGATTTAATTAACCAAAAAGGTTAACAGAAGCAAAAGTCCAAAAATATACAGCCACAAAATCCAAAAATACTGAATACCAAGAATACTCACAACAAGGGGGCAAAGAAATGACGACAAATTAGGAACATTAACTGAGCAGGAGGTGTATATAGGGGAGAGAGAAACAAAGACCAGGCTAATCAGAAAATTGGGAGCAGGTGTGAACAGAGGGGTCTAGAAAGGAGAAGACCAACGCAAGAGGGAAACAAAGGGCAAACTAGAAATACCTTAGAACTCAAATACATCCAGAAAACAGCACAAAATAGGAATTAAAAAAATAAAGCTAGAAAACAAAGAAAAACATGGATCAAAGTAAAATTGAACACTCAAACAGAACCCAAACCGTGACTGTAGAGACAGACGCTCAGGTGAGTGACCACTAGACTCAGACGGGGAACAATAAAGAGCACGTGAGTCACTAACCTGGTTCTTAGTTCTGTCCATGTCCAGAGAAAGGACTGGGAATCAATTAGATGACTTATACACAGCTAGCAGCGGGAGCTGCCTAGAAAGTTCCAGAAGTGAGACAGAGCAGACTGATAAGCGGAAGCCAGCAGACACACAAGAGCAAAAGAGTTCAGAGGCAGAATCCAGAGTAGGTGATGAGGAAGATGTCCAAACAAGAAGATCAAAGAGAGGTACCAAAGGGAAAATCCAAGACCAGTAAGGAGTCAGGGAACACATCCAAGGTCGTTAAAAGGCAGAGTCCAAACAGCAGTCTGAACACAGGAACAGGGGAAAAAAGACCGGAATAGGGGCAAGCTAAAACTCAATAATCCAGACGCAGAAACAAGTCGGAATCAAGCAGTCAAAACACAACAAGGTTCGCTAGAAAACTCTGCTCGAATAATCTGGTATTGATGGCTGGAAACAGGCAGCATAAATAGGAGCGTGAACAGGTGGATCAGATGAGGTCAAGTTAAAATGGGAATTAACTAATAATCCAGTCATCATTGCCAAGAACATAAAAGACAACTAAAGGTGCTGCTTATGGAAGGCCTTAATCCGATCCTTATCCAAAATCAGCCCAACAGGAACTCAGAACCACTCCTCAGGACTGGATCCCCCTGCCCTTCCTCCTGGACTTCAGAGAGAGGTTGACCGTGTAGGCAGGGACCCAATCGATGAATCGGGTGGGTGGAGGTGACCTGGAGGTGGGCACAAATGTAAAAGTTACCACAGGCTTGACCCGGGAAAAATTAAATGTAGGTAGTAGCTTCATAGTACGAGGGAGCTGGAGGCAGAAGGCCACTGGGTTCACCACTTTAGCGATAGGAAATGGCCTGATAAAGCAAGGAGCCAGCTTCCTACTATCCACCCTAAGGGGTGATCTGGGCTGGATAGCCAAACCCACTGACCCTCCTGGTAAACGTGTGCCGGAAATATCCGATAGTTAGCAGCTTTGGCTTGGCTAAACAAGGCCTTGGAAATGACTTTTCTAGCCCTTCTCCAGGCTCGCTGGCACCTGCGGGAAGATAAACGGGCCGATGTTACTTTGGAATCTCTCTCCTGAATGGTGAACACTGGTGGCTGAAAACCGAACGCAACAAAAAAGGAGAGAGCGCATTGGTGCTAGAGGAAGCAGAATTGATAGCATGTTCCACCCAGGGCAGTTAACTGGCCCACTTGGTGGGATCAGCCTCACACAGAACACAAATCCTCGTATCAACCTCCTGGTTGGCCCTCTCTGTCTGACCGTCTGGGGGTGAAAACCTGATGACAAACTGACAGAGATCCCCAACAGAGAACAGAATTGCTTTCAAAACTGAGAAACGAACTGAGGGAACAATGTCTGTGGGGTGACCTCACAAATGTGGATCTCCCCCACCTCCTTTGCAGAAGGGAGTTCAGGTAGCAGAACTAAATGAACCATCTTTGAGAACCTGTCCATGATGGTGAGAATTACAGTATGACCTTCGGAGCATGGTAATTTGGTAATTTCATTAATTTTATTGTTAATCAACAGTTAAATTTTATCTCATTTGTAGATTGAAAATCTTTGGGTGGATTGTCACACACTTTCACACAGTTAATTTTTATATCTCTAAAAGTTTATATTAAATACTGTGCCAAAGGTCTTCAATGTGTCATCTTGGAGGTGTTTTTTTGCCAAATGCTTCCAAAGTTGTTTAAAGGGAGGGACTCTCTTCTCTCCGTCCCTGTACTGATTCATGCTGCTGAATTCACATCCACATCAGCTTACATACTCTTTCTAGCTTTATCTGCAGAAGAAACCCAAATCAGGAGCTCGGAGTGGAGTCGTTGCTCCTCCAGGTCGAAAGGAGCCGGCTGAGGTATCATATGTTCTGGATGCCTCCTGGTCCCCTCCCTTGGGAGGTGTTGCGGGCATGGATGGATGGATGGATGGATGGAAACCCAAATAATTTATCTTCTCATCAAATGAAATCATCCTAAATAGCAGCCTCTCCTCTGATTGGCTATTTTTCTCTTGAATCAAAGTCCTTGAATGCAGTCGGACATCAGCATGAGGCAGAGGAAGCAAAAGCTGCTGTCAGCTGCTGTGCTACCACTATCCATCCACTAGGTGGAGCACTGGAAGAACACTTCCATTCACGGACACTGATTCACTTTGACATTATTTGACTTCACAATCAAAGTCAAAAATTATGATGATTATACTTTTAAATGTACATTGTCAGTGTAGATTATAGTATAATCTACACTGACATTTGTAATTATCTTACAAATTCAAATACATTTTAAGATTGATGGGCTTTTATTTTGAAACTGATGTGAAGCAGCAGGGAGCGTTTGAGCCTGACTTCAGTGATGAGACCCAAGTCTAATTCCAGAAAATAAAAACGTGAAAAACAAAGAAAAGTCAGATGTCCATAATGTTTGATTGCTATTTATCAATAATTGAATAATCCTGTAGATTGGTTTTAAACAGCAGAGTGATTACATTTCTACTAGAATAAGAAATGGATGCATTCTCTAAACATCAGTAAATATAAAGCAGAAAAGTTCCTTAATATAAAATAAAATTATAATAATAATTGAACTTAATTGATCTCACAGTGGAGAAATTTATCTCTGCATTTAACCCATCCCCTTGGGGAGCAGTGCTACTATTGTGGGGCACCTGGGGAGCAGTGTTGGTGAAGGTGGCAGAGTGGCAGCCTGTGGGAGTGGGTTTCGAACTCAAAACCTTAGGATTCCAAGTCTTCCTGGCAAGACTATGGCCAGAAAGAGTCCTGTTACTGTTCCTCAAATGTTGCTGATAAAATTAAAGCCCGTTTGGTTAAGCTGTTTATTCTATGAGGCAACGCAGGTTTATTTTTATGGCACATTTCAGCAACAATACAGTTTGAGGAGCATGAACAAAAAAACAAGAAGAGAAAACAAACAGCAAAAAGACTGCAGTGGCCTAGAGGCCGGTAACGAAAAGCTGGAGAACAAACTTAAACTGATAAAACTGATAATGTTTTACTAAAAAGTTTAAACAGAATAGCAAAGCTAGTCTAAAAAAATAGGTTTTTAACTTGATTAAAAACAGCCACGGGTTTCAGTAATTTTATCGTTCTTTGTGGGGATTAGTGAAACATAAGAACTGAAAACCATGGAGAACCAAAACACAATAAAAGTAGAATATCTACTGTGATTTTAGAGGGATTTTGAGAAAGTCTCCATGAGAGAGGAGAGGTGTACAGATAAAAATGCTCCATAATGGTGTCATCTGAGTCTGAGTCTAAGAAGAATTACTTCTGTAACTTGTCTGATGGGTCAGACTGAGCGGGAGTCAGAGGAAAGTTAACCTGCTGAGGACATGAATCCTTCTCATAAATCCCAGTTTAAACACAAACATGTTGCTTGAAAAGATTAATTGATGTTCTGTTGATCCAGGTCTGATAGAACCAATATCTGCTTTAACTTGAAATGCACTAGACTCTTCTTTGGTGGAGATTTATGTCCCTCTATGTGATTAAATAGTAAACAGCATGATATCAAATTTATATACATGAGAACTTAATGATCATGTATATCATTAAGAGCTGAGATTTTTAAGAACTAAAATGATCCATACGAACTAATGATGGTCAAAAGTGAGCAGAACCACAATCATTTCTAAGGTTTTGTTGTAAATATATGAATAAAAGATTATTTATTCCCAAGAAGGTCTTAAAATGGTGTAAACCCAGCAGCAGGAGGGATCACATTGGGTCAATATTTGACAGAACCTAAACTAAAATGCTGAATCAGTCAAAGAAGAACTAAATCCATCCTTTTGGCAGAAGGTAATTTAATTAAAGAAATATTTTTGTCCAACATTCAATGAAAGACAATCATAAATAAGTCTGGATAAACCTTCAGCAGGGTCATTTTCACATTTCAAATTATGAAATGAATAATGCTATGTGAAATATTCAAAGCTTGAGATATATTTTAATAAATGCTAATCCTGCTTTAAAGTTTAACAACATTCACTGTAAACGATCTCCAGTGTTTCCTGGCCTTAAGTGCTGTTTTTTAATCTTATCTTCCAAATCGTCACAAAAATATTAGATTTGTATTGACAATCAATTACACAAGTAGACTGATCAGGTTATTTCTGAAAATAAAAAGGCCTCACAGGCTTGTATTATTCGTAATGGCATCATAAGGGGCTAAATACCCTGTGGCATGCTTTATTTTGTGTTGTTTTTTTGTTTTTTTTAAATATTAAAAATTCTGTATTATTTTCCTTCTACTTTACACTTATGCACAATAATATGTTGAATTTGTATGGCACACATAAGGGTTTGTGGTTATATTGTGGCTAAAAGTGAGCTGAACAAGCACAAGGAAACGTGAGTAAGCCAATGCTTTAAGGTTTTGGTACATTGTAGACTGTAGAAGGGATTTTCTTGCCGCTTTTAAGATTTAATAAATAATACAAAATAAAAGTTGAGACCCAGAAAATAGGTATAGTAGAAAGCGGAACCATAAAGTAGAATTCTAGTTCCCACCCGGCGTGTAAACAACAACGCAACGTAGCGGAAGATGGAACGGCCCATCGTTGTGCTCATTCTGGCCATGTGCTAAACTTTCACTGGGTTCTAACTAACATCTTATGGTTCTGCTGTAACATTTTCTCGGTTTATTCCCCAACATGGAGAACATTACAGACGGCACGTGGGACAGCTTACCTGTTCAAATAAACCAGAAGATTTTACAAACTCTGGAAGAGTTGAAATTCACTCACATGACTCCTGTGCAGGTAACTGATTTAGCTTTAAACTCCCTGTTTCCATCTGTTATGTCATTAAAACTCTGCCTGACTGCTGGATCCGTTCCTTTTACAGTCTGCTTGTATCCCGCTGTTCATGAACAACAAAGATGTGGCAGCTGAGGCGGTGAGTGTCTTTTCAACAAGTTATTAAAGCTTGAACAGCTCAAGATGTTTTCAAAAAAACAAATTGTTTACCTTGTGAACTGCGTTACTGTCGTGTTATTGATATCAAACTAATAAGTAATGCAAAGCGGATAATATCTCATATTGATTTAAGCTACTAGAAGCCTGCAGTATCTCTATCTACCCTGAGAGCGATGCACCATGTATCTTACAATGTTGGTAAAGGTTTGTAACACATTCAGACAGATATAAGTATACCTTATATTGTGTATGAACAAATAAGCAGCAAAGAAAGGAAGCAACAGTTCCACATAAAGTGCACTGGATTGGATTTCCGATATCAGATTTCTAATCAGTGATATCTGATCCAGTTAATTAGCCGATATCAGAAACGATATCCGATCCAGGTATCGGATCGGTGCATCTCTATTAGAGGCCAGTTGTTATAGGGTTTTTGAATCTGGCTGTAAAGAAATCTTCAATTATCAGAGGTGTCAAGTAAAAAAGTACAAATACTTTGTTACTGTACTTAAGTACACTTTTTAGGTATCTATACTTTACTCCATTACTTATTTTTCTTCATACTTCTGACTTCTACTCATTACATTTTCACACAAGTATCTATACTTTCTATTCCTTACATTTTTAAAACAAACGTTACTTGTTACACTTGGCTTCGGTTTAATGTTTATAAATATTTATTTCACTTCATGTGTGCCATCCAATGCAGATCATTGGCTCCATATAATCAGTCATATAATGGAAACAGTGTCAGGGTTGGTTGTGGTTTAGGACCCAAATGCAGAGGCAGAGAGCCTGAGGGGATTTCTTGTGGATTTAATCAAAGGAAACAGTTTAACAAAGGCAGGAAACCAAAAATCCAACTAATAATGAAAAGCAAACCAGAACTATGGAGACATCTGGGGAAACCAAACACGAGGAGCCAGGGAGAGACGAGGTAGATAGACAACACCATGGGGGGACAGCAATGACAAGGAACCAACAAAGAGTGAGAGCAGAGGGAGAGCATTTGTAGCTGACTGAGACAAAGGCAGGGTTAACGAGCTGACAAGGAGCAGCTGTGAGAGGAGACAACGAAGGAGCCAAGGGGAAAGGAACACACACACACACAAGAGGGCAACAGAGGAAAACAGAAAAACATGAAAACTAACATAAATCTAGAAATTACAACAAAACTGGAATTAAACCAATAAAACTAGAAAACAAGGAGCAAAGTAAAGCACAACAGAACCAAGACCATGACAAACACTCATTGGTTAGCTAAAGGAAATCATCAGAAGCAAGCAGGTGTTCTTCAAACTGCAAACGTGAATGGTCTATGCCATGCTACAATGTAGGATTCAGAAAAAGATGTTGAAATGTCTGAAAGGTCAGAGATGGAGACCAACAGACCTCCCTCATCCTTGGCCCTTTCTCAAAGAATTTTGAGCTTTCAATTCATATAGTGGCATCTGACTGTGTTTTTTAAAGGTTACTTTATACTTTTATACTTGAAGTAGTTTTTGGAGCACATACTTTTTCACGTTTACTTGAGTAAAGAGGTCAAGTTGATACTTCAACTTTTACCAGAGTGTTTTTAAACTGCAGTATCTATACTTCTACTTAAGTAACAAATGTGTGGACTTTTGACACCACTGTCAGTTATGATAATCTTTAATTATAAGGGGGTTTAATGGGGAAAAAAGTATTCAACTATTCACCCCAGTTAAATAAACGGAGATCGATGGATTTCACTCAGTCGGCACTTTATTTTATGTTTGCAAAGAGAGAACAGTTCATCATACAGCCCTTATTGCATGGTAATCAGCCCTGTTCTGATCTGGACGGAGTGTGTCCCCCTTACTTACAACAATGGAAAGCAGTCAGAGTCAAAACAAATTACAGACACTTTGGTTAAACAGTAACATGTTATGAATAAACCTTGAAAAAGAATCTGGCTTGTTATGAGAATAAAGTGTGTCTTGTCTACAAACACCCCTCACTCAGGCGAATTGTGAGGCCTTGCAAGTGAAACTGACTCAGTGAAAACTTTTATTAAGAGAAATCTAAATTTTCCGACCACAGGGGTGCATGTTGGAAATTAAATAAACCATTGGGAGAGGTATTTAAACATGGGCTGAAACTAACGATTATTTTGTCAATTGATTCATCCTCCAATTGTTGTTTTCAATGATTAATCAGATAATTAAAGTGGCCTAAAGAAGATTTTATACAGAGTTTAAACAAAGTGAAGCTAAACTTGAAGAGTTCTGCATAGAGCGTATTTTCTAACAAAGGTTTCCCTCGTAAAAGTAGTTAAATTTAATGAGTCAACGATTATTTCAGTAATCGTTTAATCACGAATAATCCAAACAATTGTTTTGTGTTTTTATGAAGAGATTTTTTTTTTTAATATGAGAAAGTTGGACATTCCTGGCAGTTATGAGCTATTTTCTGTTTGTTCCAGATCACCGGCAGCGGGAAGACTTTAGCTTTTGTCATTCCGATCATAGAGCTGCTGCTGAAGCGAGAGGAGAAGCTGAAGAAAAAGCAGGTAAAGGAGACGCCGACGTGTACGTTCTCATTTCTGTGATTCAGAGGGTTTCTCTGTTTTGTCGGATCTCATTGGGAGCATTTTTCCTGCAGGTTGGCGCCATGGTGATCACTCCTACTCGGGAACTGGCCCTGCAGATCAGTGAAGTGATGGGAACGTTTATCCAGAAGTTTCCAGAGTTCTCGTGAGTGTAGAATGAAATATGGCAGAAATGAGACTCAGAGTTTAATCAGTGGTAAAGTTTAAAAATGTCTCTGTTTCACCTCTTGGTTCTCAGGCAGATTCTACTGATCGGTGGCAGTAACCCAGCAGAGGATGTGGAGAAGTTTAAGGAGCACGGGTATGCATGGATTTGCAATCCTACCTTAACAGGATGTAAAGCTTTCAGCAAAAGGACTTCCTTTGTTTATAAGGGGTTTAACAGGATGATTACATCCTTCTGTTCAACTAAAGGGAATCGGAGCATAGTTTGGAATTTATAACATGAATTAAAAAGGAGAAAAATGCCTGGATTTTAATTTTTCAAACAGTATTCTGATTGGATGAAAGAAAATGAGTTTACAGATTTACAATGAACCTCGCTGTTTTATATTTATTTTTTTGTTTCTTTATTATAAAATACTAAAACTCAATAAATATTTGAATTATAAAACATGATGCAGAATTAAATGAACATTGGATCCAAAGTAAATATGTTCAGAACTGTTTAGCTCGTACTTTCAGTCAAATGTTGGAAAATCTAAAAAGTGATGATGCTGCAGTAACGTCCATCTGTGCTGATTTTCAGAGGCAACATTGTGATTGCGACGCCCGGCCGACTGGAGGACATGTTCAGGAGGAAGACGGAGGGGTTTGAACTGGCCAGCGCCGTCAGGAGTCTGGAGGTTCTGGTTCTGGACGAGGCAGACAGGCTGCTGGACATGGGCTTTGAGGCCAGGTACGAAGCGTTGAGAAACATTTCTACGGGTATGATTGAGGCAGGAGCTCAGAACCAAAGCTGCTGCTGCTGATTTGCTCGTCTTTTGCTTCAATCAGGGAGAGAATCTTCCGGTTTTTAGAGCATCTGGTTGAATGATGAAAAAAAAAAAACAGGGTTCTTTTATTTAACCCAAAAAATATAATAAGTAACAAGTACAAAAATGGATCCAGGAAAGAGGTCAATGGAACCAAAACTACTCAAAATATGTGTAACAGAACAGACAAGGAAACTGACCTCCCTTAATGAGATAAAGGGAAACTTAAACAAACACATGGGGTAAAAGATACAAAAACTTAACTCGACCAAATTAATTAAAACCCCATTTCCCCCCATAGCGTTGATGTGGTACGGTCCAAATCCACTCTGCCCCTTGGACACCTGCCGGTTCCTAAATCAAGGGACTGGAGAAACTGCAAAGCTCAACCAGAATAAAAATAAAACACATTCACAATAAAAACAGGGTGACGTAACGAGTGTGCACTAATCTTGGAAAACAGTGTAAAGGTGATGAATAAATTCCAAATAATGAGATTTCCTTGTAAATAAAAACTAAAGGACAAATTTTATTCGTTACCACATCTGTTTGGCTGTAAATGCAGCCTTTACATGCTCTGAAACATCCAGAGTCTGTACTTTTTTTTTTTTTTTTTAAGTTTTCAATCCAGCAGGGAGGGGTTCAGGTCCAGTTAGGGTTGTGAACTTGAAAAAAGGAACTGTCCTTCTAGGAACAAAAATGTAAAATTTAGGTTGGAGTCAAATGTTTGCAAAAATGATTTCGTACCTAAAAAGAGGGCAAAAAAAAAGACGTAACATGTTGATCCTGCTGAAATCGATGACTGGCAGAGAAGTGCCTCTGATTGGTCAAATCTATATCCGCTCTACTCTGTGTATTTTCTGTTTGATACCTTACCGGCTTGTTTTGTCTGTATGACCGCCATTGTGGAAAACGACTTGTGAAGATGGACCAGCTAGAAGAGCGAGGTGCGCAAGAACGCTGGGACCCTTTTTCCACCTGGATCCCCGCTCTTTACGCCCTCATGTTCCTCTGTTGTCGCACAAACTTCCCCCCACTTCCTCACCGCCTCGGCCGTATTTAGACCCACAGCTAGTTCCTGATTTTCCCTCTTGCGTTGTGGAGTGGAACAACATAGCGCAGACCACGCTTCAATATTGGGCATAAATCAAAAATATCTGCGACAAGCTCACTGCGACACACTGCTGAGGGAGGATAACCAGGCCTTAACTCTGAGAGCTTCTCTGGATGCCAGTTAACAGTTTGCTCCAGTTTTGGATGTATGTACTTGTATGTATGTTGGCCTAACACTTACAGCAGTGCACTTGTGGTCTGAGAAGTAACCGGTTCGATCCCCACAGCTTGCACTCTGGGTCCCTGAGTTAAACCCTTAACCCGACACTGCTCCCCGGGCGCCACACAATGATGTAATGCAGAGAACAAATTTCCCCATTGTGGGATAATAAAGGGATCTACATGACATATTTCTGTCTCCATTTGTAAACAGCCTGAACACCATCCTGGGCTACCTGCCCAAGCAGAGACGGACCGGCCTGTTTTCAGCCACTCAGACCCAGGAGCTGGAGAAGCTGGTGAGGGCCGGCCTCAGAAACCCCGTACGGATCACCGTCAAAGAGAAAGGTCAGGCTGCCGCCGCCGCCGCCCAGAAGACGCCGTCCCGCCTCTCCAACTACTACAGCGTGAGTACAGGAGCCCTGGCGCCGTTGTTCTGCATCCTGCCCTAAAAGATGAGACCCAAAAAAACTGTTCGTGCCGTCTTCCTGTCAGATCTGCAGAGCAGAGGACAAGTTCAACAACCTGGTGGCATTTCTAAGGCAACACAAGCATGAGAAGAACCTGGTCTTCTTCAGGTTTGGTCCATCAGTTCATATTCAGCCATTATTTCTGCTTCTTTATTTTTTATTTAGATTTGCTCTTGAAACTTTTATCTTTTTTTTTTTCATCCTTGGGATATTTAAGCACATTTTGTGCTGTGTAATAAGTTTAACATCTTTGAGACAAACTGTGGGAAAGTCGAAAGGATGTGAACATTGATAAATAAGATTTATTCATTTCTAATATTTTTCTCCCTCGGTTTTAACCACCAGCACCTGTGCCTGTGTGGAATACTTCGGCCGAGCCTTGGAGTCGCTGGTCAAGAAGGTCACCATCCACTGCATCCACGGCAAGATGAAAAACAAGCGCAACAGTATTTTTGCAGAGTTTCGGTCTCTGAAAAGGTAGGAACCTCCTCCTGCGTGGTTCTAGATGAATCGTTTTTACTGTTTTAAACCGTTGTAATGTTGCAGCGGGATCTTGGTTTGCACCGACGTCATGGCCAGGGGCATCGACATCCCTGATGTGAACTGGGTCCTTCAGTACGATCCGCCCAGCAGGGCCAGGTTGGTGCGCCGCCACGTCTGCGTCCGTCAGAAATAACGCAATGGATTTTTTTTTTTCATTCAGATAAAAACAGTATCTCACTTTTCCAGCTCTGATGTTTGCTTGATTTATCCGCTGCAGTGCTTTCGTGCATCGATGTGGGAGGACGGCGCGCATCGGTAACTATGGCAACGCCCTCGTCTTCCTGCTGCCGATGGAGGAAACTTACGTCAACTTCTTATCTATCAACCAGAAGGTGGGTCATATAAAGCTGATCTGAGGTGTTTTTTATGGCCGATCGCAGCAGAACCTTCTGGATCAAACTTCATCGCTTCAGAAATTCTTTGAGTTGTTTTGTATGGAGTTATTTTTTATGATTGTTACTTATTCAAGAAAAAAAATAATTATCTGAGAGGGGAAAATGATTTTAAAAATAAATATATTGTAGAGAAAAAAAAAATACACTGATAGCGAAAACTGATGTTTGGTGAGACAGAAGAAAAAGTTTTGAGAGAAAATATTTTGAATAAATAAAAGAAACTGACATTTGGAAAATGATTTAGAAGGGAAAGAAGCTCCCAGAATTATTGTGGAGTGGTGGCCTAGTGGTTAGGGCATAGATCTCGTGCTTTGAGAAGTTAGCAAGTACCCGGTTTGATCCCCACAGCCTGCATTGTGGGTCCCTGAGCCAGACCCTTAATCCCACAATGCTCCCCAGGCACCACAAAATGGCAGCCCACTGCTCTCCATGGGGATCGCTTAAATGCAGAGAGTGAATTTCGTTGCTCTGTACTTGTGACAATGTAATGACAATAAAATGCTGGGAAAAAGAAAAAAATATATATATATATATGTATATATAATTTTTTTTTTTTTTGCATTTAGAGTGAAAACTTTCTCTCAAAAATCATTCAGAAATTCAGGAATTTAACCAATAATAATAACAATCAGTATCACCAAGCAGGAATTCACTCAAACAGGTCAGAACCGCAGTTGGTGGTTCTGTTGAGATTTAGCAAAACCTTGTATTATAAAAGAAATTAAAATTATGGGATGGATTAAAGTCGTTTTTGTTCCATCTAACCTCTGTTCCACTGGAAACCGCAGCGCTTTTTAGGCGCCATCTTCCACCGGGACCATTTTCAGTGGAATATCATCAGCACAAGGTGGATTGCATCTTCCTCCTATAGTTTACATATAGGCATTTAATAGAAAAATAAACCAGTTCACTTTATTTTTACTATTCCTAACAGCGTCATGTTGCCTGCTCTTTATTTAATCACCATACACAGTTTTTCATCACAGTGAATTAATAAAAGAAAATTTTTTTTTTTTTTGGATCAAATAGTCAAATTTATCACAGCTGTTGATTAATGCACGATTTTTTTCTTAATATGTAAAAATTAACCTGATCCACTTTACTTTATCAACTGACTTTCCTGACTTAACGATCCACTTTCCTCCAGATTGACGTGGATTTTAATGTATGGCTGGGAAATTAAATGACTTTGCATTCAAGATGCAATTTAACAAAACAATTTTCAAATCACAGTCCTTTCGGTGGTGGTTAAACGGTTGAAGTGGGTTTGTTGTTACAAAAAGAGAGAGTTGCAGCCAGAGCACAGACCCAATCATGCAAGTAGAAGTAAACATTTTTTCACAGAAAGGTTGCAGTAAAGTCCTGTAACAGTGGATTCTGGGTAAGCAAGCTTTCAAAAACCAAAAGCCTGGGGTGAAACATCTACAAGCTTGAGGTTTGAGCAAAGAAGGGTCAAAATAAAATCGCAACTTTGGTTAAAAATAATCACAATTTAGATTTTTGCCAGAATCATTAAGTCCCAATTTAAAGCGACAGAGCCTGTTAAATTGAATGTCCACTAGGTGGCAGCAAAGTAGGACAGACTATTAGGGCCAGGCTAGAGATTTCTTTATTTTTTTTTTAGAATTAAGTTGTAAATTACGAGAATGAAGTCATCATACAACAACCTGTTTCAGAAAGAAACCTTCGAGCTCCGACCAGCAGATGACGGCCGACCAGCTCCACCAATCAGCAACCTGAGTCCACTTTGACCTTCTGCCCAGTTTGATGCTGGTGCTAAAATATTTGCTTATTTGTCAAACCAGAGCCAAAGTATAACTTCACCTAATGCTGGTCATTTCTGATTTTAGTGAAGAAAGTGCTTCTTGTAATAGTTGTCATAAAATACAACTTGTTTCTTGTAATTTTTACGACTTTATTCTGGTAATGTTACTTTTTTCTCGCAATGTTATGACTTTTCTCCTTGTGACTTTTTTCCCGTCATTTTATGGCTTTATTCTTGAAATAGAAAAAAACCCTCTATCCTGGCCCTAATAGCAAAGAGCACAGGGTCTTGCCAACTTAGTTTTTTTTTTCTAAACCAGTTTATATTTCTAAACTAAAATGAGCTTTTTTTGGGAAATATAATCCCAGATTTTCTTTTCAGGTTTCGATTTCTCAATAGAAATATTTCAAAGAATTTTAGATGCAGTGAAAATTGAATGATTTTGCCTGCAAATGACGGCCTTCACAAACTAGAAGTTGACTCCTTTATAATCACTTTGTCCTTGTTCATTATCAGTGTAACTCTGTTTAACAGCAGAGCATCTCAGACTGTACTTATGGTGAAAAATGGTTTTCTATAAAGCAGAAAGGGATGCCATTGATGTCTGCAGGTCAGAAAAGGTGCATTTGTTTAAAACGTTTAATGAGAAATGGCCTCCTCTCGTTAATGGCTCAGTGCCCGCTGCAGAAGATGTCTCCCATTAAGGATGTGGTGGACGTGCTTCCCAAAGTGAAGGCCATGGCCCTGGCTGACCGAGCCATGTTCGACCGCGGGATGAAGGCCTTCGTCTCATACGTCCAGGCATACGCCAAACATGAATGTAGCCTGATCTTCAGGGTAAAAGGTGAGAAAACCTCAAAGTTATAATCATTTCCCTACAGACAATCAAAACATAATGAGGTTTTATTTTTTCAGATCTGGATTTTGTGTCCTTGGCTGGCGGCTTCGCTTTGCTCCGCCTCCCAAAGATGCCAGAGCTGAAGGGAAAATCGTTTCCTGAATTCGTGGACACGACCGTGGACACAGAGACCATCCGCTACAAGGACAAAAACCGGGAAAAGCAGAGACGGAAAAGGCTGGCTGAGCTGAAGGACAAAGAAAAGACAGAGCTTCCCAAGAAGAGCTTCGTTAAGAACAAGGCCTGGTCCAAACAGAAGACCAAGAAGGAGCGCAAGAAAAAACGGGCCGCTAAAAGGAAGCACGACGAGGTAATTCTGTTGGGATAAACTGAGCATTTAGACAGGATCCGATATACTTATGGCTTCTCTTCTGCCTCTGCAGGACTCTGATGTGGATGACGAATACATGAAGGAGCTTTTGGAAGACACGCGCCTCCTAAAGAAGCTTAAAAAAGGCCAAATCAGCGAGGAAGACTTTGATCAGCAGATCGCAAATCGACCAAAGTCAAAGCAAGAAGCAGAAGGACCCTAAATTAAAGCTCAGGAGGAACCAGTCGTCTGTTTAAGGGTGTTTATTAGAGAACAATGAGGAACAGTTATAAATACAGCTTAATGAGTTCGTCGCTGACCGCCGACGGGGTGAGGACGCCCAGGTCGGTGAAGAGGAGGGTGATAAGGGATGGCGGCGTGTAGTCGATGATGGGGTGCTCCTCCGACAGGTTCTGTCCGCTCTTCAGGGTTTCTGCCTTGTACTGCGGAGGGACAGGAAGCGCAAGTCAGTACATCTCAATAAAAAGGAGGGAAAAGCAACAAAATAAGGAAGCAGCACCTTAAATTTATCAGGCACATCCTGCTGGTTTAGCGGATACAGGCGGACAAATTTAAAACTTTCAGCCACGACGTAGAAGGGCTTGTTGTGAGCTTTGGAGCACAGAGCCATTTGATAGGTGCCGATCTGCAAAGACAAAACACAGACTTTTAACAAGGGTTCACTTTACAAATGTTGTTATAAAATAAGTGCAGCAAAAATGTGTTCAGCCCCCATTAATCCTGGTCGCTACCTGATATCAGCCAGTGTAAATTAGTACTGACGATTGTTAAAGAGTAAAGTACAAATAAATCTGTTCTCAGTTTGTCAAACCACAGAAATGTTTTTATTAATCACTCATATGAATTTCAATGATTAAAAAAACGACTAATTAAATAAAATTAGGTCTTTAAAGTAATGAAAAAACATCTGTTTTCTCTGCCCTGAGATGCTGGGGGCGTGTTTGCTAGGACCGCTGAAACCACGCCCACATGCTATTCTGATTCACTGCAACAGTTTTACAGAAAAAAAACAATGGGGAAACGAGAATCGCTTTGTTCATTCTGGGCTGACGGGCTGCAGCTGCTGCATCGGAGTCCCTTTGTTCTGGAGGAGGGAGGGGCTTGCTGAGGCTGATTTATACTTCGAAACTAGGTCGTCTGCGTAAGTGTCACAGTGAATGCAAAGACGTCCCCGCCCTCTCCGTAGACACTCTGCTGCTCCTCTCCCAAATTGTAGGTGACTTCAGACAGTGCCGCAGACAGGAGGTCGGCGTGTTTTGTTTTTATGACCACAATTGCGAAAAACAACTCGTGAAGTTGAACCAGCTAGAAAAGCGGGGTGCGCGAGAACGCCGGGACCCGTTTTCCACCTGGATCCCCGCTCTTTTTCGCCCTCATGTCCCTCCGTTGTCGCACAAACTTGCCCCCAATTCCTCACCACCTCGGCCGTATCTAGACCCACAGAGTTAATAGCGCAGACCACGCTCAAAATTGAGCATAAATCAAAAATGTCTGCGTGAAGCTCACTGCGACACACTGCTGCAGGAGTATAACCAGCCCTTTAACCAACAGCGATTGGGGGCGATCATCGTGTGTTGTCACCAAAGTCAATAAGACAGGAAAAACTCGCTAGAACTGTGGCTTATTTGCTTATTTGCAAACAAAAAAGTCCTCAGATAAATCTGAAAAGGCGCTGAGTCGGTTACAAAACAGAAGCAGACTCCCCTTTTTTTTTTATACGGCCAGCAGGGGGCGGAGCTTATGCTGAAGGCAGCTGCATGACAACATGAAGCTGCACCAAAATAACCGTGAAACAGAAATATTGAAAGCAAAATTTAACTAGTGCCACAAGAGAATCAGAAAAGGTTGGGAGATTTTTTACACATGAAAAAAAACATGAAAATATGTTTAGAAGAAAGAGTTTACAGAAGTGGATCTGTAATTCCCTTTGAACACAACTTTTGAGTTAATGTTGAGCTGCTGTGTAATTTCTACGCAGACACACCAGTTCATCTTAATCTGCATCATGTTAACATGATAAACATAAGACCTGAAATAAAACTGTGTAGAAATCCTACTATTCTCCAACAATCGGGGAAATTTAGAACCAATCCTACTTTAGCTCCAATTTTCCGTCAAATGTTGGAAAATATAAAAGATAATGATCCTGTTCATTGCTCACTTTCAAAGCCAACATTAAGTTGCATTGAATTACATTCCCTTCGAACACAATCTTAGCTTTTATTTTAGCCGTTTCTAAATCCTAATCCAGTTCCACCTTTATGCCTATTTATTATATATAGTATGCTGATAAACCAGACTAAATGTGAGATTAAATGTGTAATTTAGTCTGACCCTGATGAATGAGACATCAGAAGATTGTTGATGAGAACAACCCGTTGTTTTTCAAACCGTGTCTGTGCCTATTGGCCAACACTCTGACCAATGACAGCAACTGACTGTGACGTAGTAAGCGTGACGGAAAGCTGGTGGGGGAGTGTAAACAAACAGCCTGTCGGTAAAACGGTGAATACGTCCTTAAAAATAAATGAGCGTAGAGCCTCTTCCTGCTCACGCTTCAACAAAAACCCCAAGTCTAATTCTTCCAAAACTGTCTCCAAAGCTGAGTCAAATGAGAACTGTTCAATTGTTGTTGCCATCTTCCTCGTTATTTCTCCAGCGTCACGCAGCTTTGTCGTCGCCCTCAAAACCCGCCCGCTTTGCATCCAGAAATCCAAAACATCTCTGCATTGCGATTGGCCCGCCAGTTCTAGAGCCTGGGGCATTGATCGAGGCTAGACCACTCGCAGGCAGAAATTATTTTAGCCGCTGGTGGGTGGGGCTAATTTACTAGGCTAATATATTAGCCTATTTATGATCAATGCTAACAGAGCAACATGAATCCTGGGTAAATAATCCCATTCTGAAACAGTTTCCTGTATAGTTTACATCCGCTGGATGAGAAAAGGTGCAGATTATGTTTGATAGCCTAATAGTCCAGGCTTCATTTGATTATATCCAGTGATGGGACTAACGGTGTTGAAAGTAACGGCGTTACTAACGCCGTTACCTTGTTTTAGTAACGAGTAATCTAACTAATTACTTTGACTGTAACTATAACGCAGTTACCATTGCAGACACCCCGTTACTGCGCGTTACTCAGGTCGCACAATGAACCTTTTTTCATAATAGGACTCGTGCGCAGCTGCGTGAAGCTGACACCCCACCCACGTCAAAAAACTCTGCAAATAGACTGAATGGTTAGTGCAACGTTAGTGCAGATTTGTGCAGAAAAAAATATTGTTTGTGCTACTTTTGTTTAAGAGATATTAAAGATTATTTTTTAGGTCATCCAGAGGTGCGCGCCTTGTCATGAGAGAGGGGAGGATGAGAATGGCTGATGTATAGTGAGATTCCGTCTGTCAGTTGGGTAGGTGGGTGTTTCCGCTGGCGGGTGTTAACGTACAGCACACACAGAGAGATGGAGAGTGAGGATGACTCCAGCAGCAAAACAGCGTTTTCCTGATGGAAATACCGGTGTTACGTCGAGCTGCGTTTCCCCATCACATACGGTTTCCCCTGCATCTCCGCACAGCGCAGGCGGCACGAGTCACCACGCAAGCGACAGGAAACGCGCATGCTCGCTAAAGGCGCGCAACAGTCGCCCTGTGCTCGCGCCACAGGAGAACTATGGAGAGCGTGAACGATCAAATGAAAGGGAGAGATCTGGATGGATGGATGGATGGATGGATACTCTGCCTTTTCAACCTACTGTATTTTTTATTTTAAACATTATTTGATGGCCTTTGTGGCAGGGATGGAGATCCATATTTTATGTCACACACACAGAGTATACATCTAGATAGATAGATGGATAGATAGATGTTGCAGTATCTATAACAACCCAAACACACAGGATTTCAGAATTAGACATCCCCAGTTATTAATTTCACCAGATCTGAATGCCCTGTTAAAAAACTTCACATGGCGTTCCCCCCTGATGTCATTTACGTTGAGTTGCAATAAATGCTAAACTCTCTGCAGGTTCTTGTCTTTGTCATCCACTCTATTCAGCTGGCTTTGGAAACACACCGCGAGAAGGTGGGGGCTGGGTGGTGAGGGTTACGGGGGCGAGAAACGCAAAAGTAACGCAATAGTTACTTTTACTAGTAACTAGTTACTTTTATTTTGGAGTAACTCAGTTAGTAACTCAGTTACTTTTTGGGAGAAGTAACTAGTAACTATAACTAACTACTTTTTCAAAGTAACGTGCCCAACACTGATTATATCTCTGCTGAGGCTGTAAAAAATGAGCTCACCTTGTTGATGATCCCACCGCTCTCAACGACGCCCTCAGCACCAACGATGACCAGGTCCACTTTCTCCAAGACGTACCTGAGGGAAGAAAGAAACAAGTTTCCTCTCTCATTTCTGCTCTATTCAAACAATGCTAATATAAAAAAAATTATAAATTATCTGCATTCACTTTCACTTCCTGTGAAAATGTCCAATGTTTCTTCAATATTTTAAATGTAGAATTAAATTTTAATTATAGCCAAAGGGATGTAAAAAAAATATATTTTGAACAGATAAAATCAAACATTTTATATTGAATTAAAACTGGAGTTCCACAAGGATTACCTTAAGGTACCATGCTATTTTTGGTTTGTATGCCAACATAATTTTCTGTTGCTGATAAATTAAGTGCTACAGAAAAGCTACATTTGAGTTTAGAGGACATGTCTAAAATGTCCTGGAAATAAAAATAAATTTATAAAGATTACAATTATTCCAAAGAGAGACTCTTAACATAATACACTCATATTTTTACTTTCTATTTCATATTTGACCATTTAAACTGTCTTTTATTGCCTTTGTAACGGAAGGTTTTCAAAGCATTTTTTGTTATTTTATATCGTGCTAAATAAATACTGCTGTAATCGTTAGCGTAGAGTTGTATTTCACTGATCTTTTCAGTTGTAAAGTTCAACTGGAGATGAAAGACAAAATAAACCAATTATTTTCCCCGAGCATAAGACCCAGAACAGCTTTCTTTACCCTACAGCTGCATCCAGCACTACCGTCACTGGAACGTTCAGTTTCTTTAGGGCTTCAGCCATCTGCCGTCTTCAAGAAAGAAAGAAGAAAACTGAATCATTTTGCGTCCTTTGTGCAGAGTACAGCTCAAATTGTCGCTCACCCGGTGGCATCAGGCTGCGATTCGGTCACAAAGACCGAGAAGCGCTTCTTCTCTCCGGCGGCTTTCTCCAACACTCTCAGGACCACTCTGGAGTATGAATGGGTCAGGATTTTCTGAGAGGAAATGCTCCAGATTAATGACACGCAAAGAGCAAGAAATAAGACGCAGCTGGTACTTACGGCTCCATCTTTGATGAAAGTGTGGCAGAGCTTAGCTACTTTGGTCCTGGACATGGAGATCTTCTCCAGAAATAGTTCTCCTCTTTCCTCCATTACTTTCTTACAACGAGACAAATCCTGCAGACAGAAATGGATGTTAGTGTGGTGAGAGCTACAGCAGCACCAAAGCCTTATTACGTCACTAGAATCGGTTCGACCCTCCAGTCAATAGAGATTCAGCAACAGAAGAGAAAAAAAAGGTTCTCACCTTTTTTAACAAAATGATTCAAGACTGCTTCTGCATTTTATTTACTCTAATTAAAAACGCAGAAGCATTTTATTTACCCTCGTCCCTCAGTAAGATCTAGAAGCACAAGATCTATATTCAGCCATTAAGCAAAGATGCTGCTACATGGCTGTACATCTTATTTTGGCATTTGACCAATTAGAAGAGCCCTTGAATGAGATATTAGCTACTGGAAATTAAGTTGGAAAAAAATTTAACAAGTCAAGAAGAAAGGTAAAAGGCTCATTGAAAAGTTAATAAGTGCAATGTTGTATGTTAAAATGAAATTTCAATAAAAATATTCTGAGAAAAAAAAAAAGTTAATAAGCAAAGTTCACAATTATATTTAGGTTTATAAACTTTAAAAGTTTAAGTGCCAGTATCAGCATTAATGTATCTAAGGTTGTGTTGTACCAAAAAAATGTGTTTCTTTCTGTTTTTTTTTTTGTTTTATGAAATTCTTATAGAAGCACATATATATATATATATATATATATATATATATATATATATATATATATATATATATATATATATATATATATATATATATATATATTCCGGTAAGTTGGCGTTTCTTGTTATCACATTGACATTAATTCTTGCCATCAAAATATCCATATTTTTGAAAGTCACAAATTTAATGTTTTGTCCTGGATTCCAATAACATAATTGGCTTGAAATTTGGATTTTAAAAGGATTTCACTGCCACTGAAGTAAAACTGCGTAGAAATCCTACTATTCTCTAATAATTGGGGGAAATTAAGAACCAAACGTACTTTAGCTCCAATTTTCAGTCAAATGTAGGCGGGAAGTTTATGGCACCATGATTTTTCTACAGCAGAAAATGCTGTAGGTTTTACTATCATTCTGAGACATTAAGCTTAAACACTACTTCAGTACAACAAAAGGTTCACCTCTAAAGAAATACAACTAGATTTAGGTTTTATTGTGTCCCAATCAAAGGCTGGAATTGAAACTGAGATTATTTAGCTTAATCCTAAACTGCTGTTTTAATCTGTGAAATTCTCATGTCCAGCTAAATCAAAACAAAGAAAAGTGGAGAAATGAAAGTAGATTTTGGAGGCAGCTCCTTTGACACATAGTCATGTTAGTATGGAAAGAAAAAAAAATACATTTTCTAACTTTTTTTCGTTTAGCAATTCCTGATGCTTTGATGATCTGAAACATTTCAGGGAGAAAATAAAGCATGACATCTGTAAGGAGGACAATACTTTGTAAAATGTTTGATTATACACTTAGCAACACACCAGCCGGAGTCCCTGTTGGAGGCGTTCATGATTAATAAACAAGTGAACTTTGACCCACCTCGTGCTCCAGCGACGTGAGGCTTATGAAGCGCAGGAAGAGCTCTCCTCCGGAGGACACGGCCACAGAGGAGTCCTCTCCCTTCAGGCAGTCTGTGGCTGAAGTCAGGCTTTCCCTCAGGCCCAGGATGGTTTCACCTGAAGGGAAGGAGGCACACATTTAGAACGACCCGTTAAAAACAATCAGGAAGTATTTAAAGAATTCCTGCTCCTCTTTGAATGTTAACATCTAAAGGCAGCTGGTTCAATTACTCTAAGGACAAATGCAAAGCAGTTTTTTAAAAAGATTTCTTTATTTTACAATTGTGGATTTACTGAAATTTGTTTTATTTTGAGATGCCAGTATCAGGCGGGGCCCCGATCAGCAATAAAATGGTGGTATCGGTATCAGTGAGTATCAACAAATAGAGCACTTATACCATTTAGAGAGCTAAAAGTTTATTCAACTATTGTCACCCATTCCAGGTAGGCATTAAAAAGTTCTACTGGATTCACTTTGTATTAGTCTTTTTCCTGCTTCACAAAGGTAGGCAGCAGCTTGAAAAAGCCATGATGGTAATTATTTAAATCCAAGTAGGATGCAGTTCTTCATACATACACATACATTGGCCAATACTGCACAGCCAGGTATCCAGGCCAAAAAAATGGCACAGGCGCAACACATATTTCACACATATTTCCAAGTTTACCAGAAATTGCACAAGGAAAAAATATGCTATTCTATATTTAAAATGCAGCATATTTTTCTTGATGGATGGAATTGAAATTATGCATTTTAAGGATGAATAATAAATCGATTTCGGCATCGTAATCGGCTGTTATTCATAATTGTTTTTAATACATTAATGTTTTTGGGACCTATATATATATAATGCACTAAAAGGCATCTCTCTAACTATCTATAAATGTAAATATCAGTATATTATAGTTCTCTTCTGTTCTCAACAATAGGAAAGCATTCAATAAATATATATTTTAGCTCATTTTTGGAAAATATAAAAACCCAATGAAAGAGTTTTGGTTCAGTAGCTGTAGGTCCATCAGCCGCCACCCTTAGAGTGTCCTCACCAACTTTCATCACAAAGTTACACCCTTGGTGTAGGTGGAGTTGGGTGTTTATTTATTTTTAGGACCAAAGTGGAAAAGAAGTTTGGGTCAATAGTTATTTCATTTGCTGCTGTGTTAATGCTTTAAGAGTATTGCGGCGTTGAGATGCATTTGTTTGCTCTCAAACACTAGTTCTCCTGGGATACTTTAGCACAGGTGTCAAAGTGGTTCCAGAAAGGGCCATGTGGCGGCCGGCAGGTTTTCTTTCCAACCAAGCAACACCACACCAGACCAGACTCCATTCATCTCATCGAGTCATCATGTTCAGATTGGACTCACTTGATGAGATGAATGGAGTCTGGTGTGCTATTGCTTGGTTGGAAAGACAACCTGCAGCCACACGGCCCTTTCTGGAATCACTTTAACACCGCTGCTCTAAGGTATATAAAAAAAAATTTAATTAAAATAAAAACAAAAAATGAACAGGCTGATTTAGGGCACCTAAATTAAATAATCCAGAAACAAGCATTATGGAAGGATTGCCATCTTATTAGTGTTGTATTATTTGAGATTTATGATCCAATACTGAATCTGGATCAGAATCAGTTCAACTAAAACTCACCTGGACCCGATGACCCCATCAAGCCTTTATAGAGCAAGTTAACGTTTTTGATCATTTGCATACCCTTTACAAATTGACTCCCCCGTCCTTCAGTGAAGTCTAGAAGCACACGATCTATATCCAGCCATTCAGCAAAGATACTGCTACATGGCTGTACATCTTATTTTGGTATTTGATCAATTAAATGAGCGCTTGAATGAGATATTACCCACTGGAAGTTAAGTTAAAGAAAAGGTAAGTCAAGAAAAAAGGTAAAAAGCTAACTGAAAAGTTTAAAAGTTAATAAGCCTAGTTAACAATTATATTTAGGTTTATGAGGGTTGAGGGACACATCTGATACAAATCTCATTAAAATTTATCCATAGCTGTTCAAGCTGTCCTGTACACACAGAGACTCTCCTAAAAACAAAGGCCTCCTTGGTGAAGGTAATAAACGCCAGTATTGGTCAGAAATATCTTCGGACTGATTTATTGCTCTATTTACAAGGAATAAATATAAGTCTTTCATTTCTTGATTTAGATGCCTAATTATCCACATTTGTTGACTCTCACCCCACAGCTTTCTCATTTAGCTCTGAACATCTGCTTAGACTTTCTGCTGAAAACGTCATCATGTAGCTGTAGTTTCCTACAGGTCAGGCTCACTTTAGCCTGTTCAATGTGCTTTGATACGACTGCTTGGTCATTTGGCTCTTAACCCTCTATAGGGCAAGTTACTGTTTTTGATCACTTGCATACCCCTCGTCCCTCAGCGAGGTCTAGAAGCACAAGATCTATATCCAGGCATTCAGCAAAGATACTGCTACATGGCTGTACATCTTATTTTGGTATTTGATCAATTAAATGAGCCCTTGAATGAGACTATAACTACTGTAAATTAAGTTGAAAAAAGTTAATAATTCAACAACAAAAAAAGGAAAAAAGCTAATTTAAAAAGTTAATAAGCCTAGTTAACAATTATATTTGGGTTTATAAACTAAAGAATGTAAGTGCCAGTATCAGCATTAATGTCTCTAAAGTTATGTTGTACCAGAAAATGTTTTTTTTTTTTTTTATGAATTTCTTATAGAAACACTTTTGTTCCAGGCAAGTTGGTGTTTCTTGACATTAATATTTGCCATCAAAATATCCATATTTTTTTAAATGTTACAAAGCTAATAAGGTCTTATCCTGGATTCCAATAACACTGTTGGCTTGAAATGTTTCTTTTCACAGTATTTCACTGAAGGCCCTATAAAGGATTAATGCCTATTTAATAATATTTGAGTTAATCATCAAAAGTTCCAGACAGCATTTGAACTCCACACCTTTGTCTCTCTTGAGGAACTCCAGCAGGGTCCGGATGGCTGCCACAGCTGAAGCCATGTCTGGGTCTTTGCTCATCTGAGCCCTGAAGTACTCCACCAGTTCTGACCACAAACAGACACAAGTTTTAGCATCTCTGAGAACCACAGAGCACAGGATGAGAGAAACTCACCTTCTTCGTTCATCTTCAAACCCAAAACCAAACCTAGAAGCTCTTTTTTAATGCCAAAACAAACTCCGAAACCCAAACAAGAGAACTATAATTGATATGTAAAGAAGTCAATCAGTTCCCAGATGTCAGGCTGCTGCAAGAACCAAACAAACTGCGACGCTGTTTCTTTAAATTATCCAAACCTCTATAAAAATATGCTTAACGTTTTTAATATAACCAAAAGCGGGAGTTAAAAAGGTCCAATTTAGTTTGAAAATATTTATACTCGCTCTAAATTGAGTTTCACACCGTTAGCTCATGCAATGCCCTCCCAGTGACGTGTCGCGGAGTGATGACGTACACCCGGCGTAAGCTTCACTGATCGGTCAGTACAATTAAAAGGACATTTAATTTAAGGAAGAAGTTAAGTTAATCCAAATTTGGGTCGAAATCTACAAATTGTAAGCGTTTAAATGCGATTAATAGCGAAAACTATCAATTATGCTACAGGAAAGTAACATAAGAAGTAAAACGACTTAAATTGTCCATGGCTCTGAGCTGTAAAGTTATCAAAAGAAAAGCCTAACAAAACAGGATGTAAAAGCATAGAAATGCAAAATAAAATTCGGAGCCAGCATTTGACAGTTAAAATGTAAAGAAAAGCCTTTAAGACTCATGAATACTTTGATTCTTTATAGTTCATTGGAGCTACATCCTGCAGTATTCAATTTTTACCACCAGAGGGTGGCGTCTCTCTCGTTCCTTCTGTATTTTTGTTTTGTGTTAATTCTTCTTTTAAACGGCACAATCCATAACTAGAAGTGATATAAAATAAAACTGAGCACAATTTAAGAACCTGAAGAACATGGTGTGCATTAAAGGACTGATATCTTATAAGGACTTAAAAAAAACTTAGATATGCTTTTATTTATTTTTAAATCTTCCATGGATGGGAGTTCTAAAGTTATCCAAAGAAAAGCGTTAAAAAACAGCAAGTAAAAAGCATAGAAAAGCAACATAAAATTCGGAGCTAAAATTTGACATAGACTTTGAATGTAAAGAAAAGCATTTAAGACACGTAAATATTATGATTCTTTGTAGCGCTTCCGAACATTAGAGCTACATCCTGCACTATTCAATTTTCACCACCAGAGGGCGTAGTCTCTGTCGTTCTTTCTGGGGTTTTTTTTCTTTGTTAATTCTTCCGTTTTAAGTAATATAAAAAGAAACTGAGCATGATTTAATAACCTGAACTACATAGTGTGCATTAAAGGACTGATATCTTATCAAGACTTAAAAAAACAACTTAGACATGCTTTTATTTTTATTTAAATCTTTCATGGATGTGAGCTGTAAAGTTATCTAAAGAAAATAGTAAAAAAACAGCATTTAAAAAGTATAAAAAAGCAAGATAAAATTCGGAGCTAGCGTTTGACAAAGACTTTGATTGTAAAGGAAAGCCTATAAGACTAATAAATACTGTGATTCTTTATAGTTCTTTGGAGCTAAATCATGCAGTATTCAATTTCCACCACCAGAGGGCGTAGTCTCTGTCGTTCTTTCTGTTTTTTTTTTTTTATTCTTCCGCGATATAAAATAAACCTGAGCAGAATTTTATAACCTGAAGAACATATTGTGCATTAAAGGACTGATATCTTATCAGGACTTAAAAAAACAAACTTAGACATGATTTTACTTTTATTTAAATCTTTTATGGATGTGAGCTGTAAAGTTATCAAAAGAAAAATGTAAAAAAAAAAAAAAAAAAAAAAAAACAGCAAGTAAAAACAATTGAAAAGCAACATAACATTTGGAGCTAGCATTTGACAATGACTTTGAATGTAAAGAAAAGCCTATAAGACGCGTAAATATTGTGATTCTTTGTAGTTCATTGGAGCTACATCCTGCAGTAATCAATTTTCACCACCAGAGGGCGGCGTCTCTCTCGTTCTTTCTGTTTTTTTTTTTTTTTTGTTTGTTTTTTGTTTATGTTAATTCTTCTGTTTTAAATGGCACAATCCATAATTAGAAGTGATATAAAATAAAACTGAGCAGAATTTAATAACCTGAACAACATATTGTGCATTAAAGGACTGATATCTTATCAGGACTTTAAAAAAAACAACAACTTAGTAATGCTTTTGTTTGACATACAAAACTGCCCATGAGTTACTGCAAAATTAAACTTCCATTTGGGATTAATGATGTGTTTTTTTAAATTCAATTTGAAATGAATTTACTGTTTCTTTGTTGCCTTTGTCTGTGCCTTATCTGCTGCTCCATTAATGCCATTTGCATTGGTCTCCCAGAGAAATCCATTTAAACAGCTACACTTAGATCAAAATGCTGCTCCCAGAGTCCACACTAAGACTATGATCCTTACCCTGGCTCTCTCTGAATACTTTTCACCAGAGTTTTATTGAATACTCTGAATACTTTTCACAGAAAATATTTTCAAATACTGCCATTGGTTTAAAAAGTCTTTGAATGGTAAAGGGACAATATACATCTCTGCTGTCCTGGTCCACCATTAACGAAACAACCCCTTTCATTAGGATTGTGTCTAATTTCTGTGTCCAGAGCTGGAACCAAACATGGTGAGACAGCATTGAGCTTTTATGCTCCCCATTGGTAGCAAAAAGTCCCTGAATACGTCAAGACCGCTAAAACTATATGGCTTTTAGTCAAAACTATGACTTTTTCCATTACTATGCACTGTAACCTTTATTTCATGTGTATTATTTTCTTTATTTCTATTTTACAACTCTTAGTGTTAATGTTAATTTTTTTTATGTAAAGTATTGAGGTTTTTGTGCACATGAAATGTGTTTAATATATAAACAACTTAAAAAGTTCAGAAAATGGATGGTTATTTCCAATTTTACCTTAATAAAAGAAAGATAAGGTAAATGATTGGACAGCAAGAAGAAAGGAACATGCAAAGTAAGAATAAAATAGGTAAATATCTAATGATCTAAAAATATAAGTAAAACGATTCTGAAATTAAGACTTAAGACATTTAAAAAATCCTAACAAACAGGTAAAAGACACAAATCAATAAGGAATTTAAGCCATCATAATATAATTTGAAGGTACCTTGACAGTGTGAAGAAATTTGGGAGATCCTGCCTCATCAAAGTATTAATTTTCTTAGGTTTTAACCTATAAAGATTTTCACAGCAAAAAAAAATGAACTAAAAGGAAGTAAAAATTTTTTCTGAAAAAGAAGAACATATATAAATAACTCATCTTAAGCATATTATATATAATTATCTTATTTCAAGGGCCCGACCGTGAGGCAGACACACTGTCTACTTAAGGCTAGGCTTAAAACTTCGTTGAGTTATCTCTATAATTGTGCTGCTATAGACTTAGACTGTTGGAAGACATAGGAACCACTTTTCATCACTCTGTGTCATCCTATATAGTCTCCCACACAGCTCAGCCTGTTTTCATTGTGTTTCTGTTTCCTTTACTGTGACTGGCAGAATTGGTGCAGATCTCGTCTGCCTGGCTGTGTGTTTCCTGGACGGGGCCGCCTGTGGAGCTGGCTTACAGTTGCACTTTGTATCTCTGCTTCTTTTTCAATGTCTGCTTCTGTCTCCTTAAACCTCAGTCGACCTCAGCAGATGGCAGCACACACTGAGCCTGGTTCTCCTGGAGGTTTCTTCCTGTTAAAAGGGAGTTTTTCCTCTCTACTGTCGCTACAAGCATGGTTGGTGTGAGAGATCGCTGAAGAACCAAACAGCCGATGCAATCAGCTGGTTTCCTTTAGAAAACGTTTAACCAATCTGACTGGATGATCTGATTGAACTGTCTTAGTAAAGTGCCATGATGTGTTGTGAATTGGCGCTATATAAATAAACTGAATCGAAATATGTAAATTAATAAGGAACAGTGAATCACCTCTGCTTCATCTTACAGGTTTGTTTTCTACCACAAAGAATTCAAAGGAAGGACACAATTTCATTTTTTTTTCTTTGTTAATTATGATATCACAATATAAATAATATTATAAAAAGAAAATAAAAGATGAATAAATAAAAGAAAATGATAAATAAAATAAAAAGGATGCAATTTATTTTTTAATAATTATAATATAATGTAAATAATGCTATAATAAAAGAAAATGAAACATAAATAAATAAAAAAAATAATAAATAAAAAAAGGAAGGATGCAATTTCATTTTTTTTTCTTTATTAATTATGGTATCACAATATAAATAATATAAAAAGATAATAAAAAATGAATAAATAAAAGAAAATAATAAATAAAATAAAAAATAAATGCAATTTCATTTTTTATTAATTATATAATGTAAATAATGCTATAATAAAAGAAAATAAAACATAAATAAATAAAAAATAAATAAAATATATTTTTTTAAATGACACAATTAAATTTTTTATAAATTATGATATAACAATATAAATAATATTATAATAAAAAGAAAATAAACAATAAATAAAAGAAAATAATAAAAAAAAGGAAGGACACAATTTCGTTTTTTATTAATTATAATATAAGATTAATAATATAGAAAAAGAAAACAAAAATAAAAAATAATAAATAGAAATAAAATTAAAAAAGGAAGGACACAATTTCATTTTTAAAAATTAATTATAATATAATAATATAAATAATATTAAAATAAAAAGAAAATAAAAAAATAACAAATAAAAACATTTTTTTTTAAAAAAAAGAACACAATTTCAAAAGACATAAAGAAGGAAAGGAAGAAAGCAAGCCAGAAAAGACAAAAATTAAATTCTTGGATTAGGTTCCTGGTTGTGAGTTATGTGCTTGGGCCCCAGTATGGGGCCCTGCTCATATAAACAATAAATTACATAAAATCCTATTTTAATCTCCTCATACTGCAGACATGGTTTTAGTGAAACAGCCTCCCAGTTTTCTGTGCTCTGCGCCTCATGGACGCTGTGATCAGTTTTTTAGCTGAACTCTTTGTTCTGCTCTCAGCTCAGCAGGCAGACTCTCTGCTCAGTGCAGCTGCAGCCGGCAGCCCCCCCCCCCCCCCCCCCTCGCGCATGCGCACTGGCTCCTCTGTGCGCTCTACTGTTTGCATTGTGTCTGAACTGCCGGCGAGCTTTAAAAATATTATCCCCACCGCGGCAATGTCGGGCAGGTCGGTCCGAGCGGAGACCCGGAGCAGGGCCAAAGATGACATCAAGAGGGTTATGGCCGCTATTGAGAAAGTACGAAAATGGTAAGAAGAAGAAGCTAGAAAAGTGCAGGCTTCGTTATCTAACAGGAGAAAGGGCTTGTTGGGGGAGGAGAGGGAAGGAGCGAGACAGAGAGAGGGATGAAATAGAAAGATAAAGGGCAGATTTTCTCTCTCAGCAGATCAACTACCGGCTCAGGTGCTAGCGGAGCGCCCCGGTGAGGAGCTCCTTCCTCCCCGCGGCTTTAGGAGGCTGCCCGCGGAAAGCAGACAGCTTGTAGCCGGTGTTTTTCCGCTGATTTTAACGGCAAAAAAAAAAAAGGGTTGAACCTAGAAGCCATTTCGCTGCGATCACATGAAGCCATTGCTGGTCGAGCCTGGAGCCGCTGGCGGCTAAAAACCCGACCACTCCGGCCGCTGGGGCACATTTAGAGGCCGGAGCTCCGGAGTCAGAGCACTTTAGTCCGCCAGGAGTTTTAAATTAAGCGCTTTGAGTCGCCCTTTAGGTCTGCCGGAGAATGAGACACGGTGGGGGTTGGGAGAGGGAAGTAGGCTGCATGGCTGAACAGCCAGTGACTCAGTCTTTATCTGTTTTACACCACAATTAATCTGCTCGGTAGAAACGCAAAAGAAGCGCGTGTTTGCTGCGAGGACATGATGTTTATGGGTGAAGATGTTTAACTGCGCGCGGGGTCACAAATAATCTGGATTAATTCAGATTAATCAAACGTCTCCGGGTCAAAGGAAGAAGTTTGGTTTCATTTGAACTATAATATTCTGTGTTCGCAAAACATTAAATATCATTTAAGATTATATTATTATTTTATTTTATAATATAAATTTGAAATCTCTTTAATTTTCGTTGTTTTCCCTGGAGGGAAAGAATCAGTCAAAAACATCCAGATGTTTCCTTTCACTTTTTTAACTTATGAATTTTCTTCTTCTTTTAATTAAAGCCACGCTGATTTTAATATTAATCTAACAATTGGGCATTGATTGGTTACTGTCATTACTGGTTATATTGAATATTATAGTTTCTATAAGATTTTAGAGGTTTTATAACCACTCAAATTTGGTGCTGCACACTGCCAGTAAGCTGGCTGCAAAATGATTCTACTAGGATTGGGCTGATATTTTTGGTCAATGTTATCTTTTTTTTGTTTGTTTGTTTCACATTCTGTTCTCTTTAAACAGAAAAAAAGTTTGGTTTTATTCTAGCTTTTATATTCTTGTTGTACAAAACAAAAATCAAATGTGATAGGATACTTTACAGTTAATTTAATTATTATAATTTGAATTTTGTGTTCTGGGTTTTCCCAGAAGGGAACATGTATGTTGAAAATATCCAGATGTTTCCTTTTGCTGTTTTGTTTTTTTATTTTTAAATATAAGCTACATGTTTATATACATTTTTAAACAATTAGGCAACAGGTGGTTATTGTTGTTTTTGACTAAATATTTTGTTATCTATAAGATTTTAGAGACGGCTTCTTCCTTATATGTTGCTGCACACTGCCAGTAAGCTGGCTGCCAAATGATTCTACTACCGATAAATCGGTATTTTTGGCCTATGTTTGTGTTTTTTCTTTTCTTTTTCTTTTTTGGTATGCTGTGAATATTCATCTTGCATTTTAGTAGTTCATTCAGAGGCCATGCTTTGAGATTATTTAAAGTCATTGTTTTCTTTGATTTGTTGAAAAAAGTTTCTGTTTAAGTTTAGAGTTGTTTGATGTTTGCTTTCGTCATTTTTATCATCAGAGAAGGGAAAGAATATCTGCCTAAAGAAGCAGCAGCACATATCAGCCATCAGTTAGTCTGATGTCCAAATATTATCCGTATCAGCAATGGCGTAACAACACAACAATAGGCCTGTAAGCAACATTATCCTGATGGACCCCATATGAAGTACAACACTGATAAAGGTTCAGGATATGGCGACGGTTCCATAAATCGGCCAAGAAGATACAATTATGTAATTCTCAGTAGTATATGATCACACATCACACAAAATAGTGACTGTGCACCTTGAATGGAACCATTGGTGACTGCGCACCACCACATGTTACAGACATCCCAAGTTCCAAAAACTCATTTCAGGGAGATGCTTATCGAACCGCCGCCGCCGTAGACAACCGACCTGAAACGTGCCCCCATACATAAACACTTCTTCATTCTTCACCTTCACTAGACATGGATGTACTTTAGTATATTAGCACAACAAGCCATGGAGCTACATTGAGTTTCACAGCCCGCCTCCTCACCCACGCTCTCTCGATTCATCTCCTGATCGCAATCTTCACTCACTACAGCAGCAACGTCCTCCTCTCCCTCTTCTGTTCTTTAAAAGAAAGTGTTTATTTTGGGAAGTTTTTCCATTCTTCCAGCAGCTCTTCTTTCCTTTTTCTTTTCTGGAATCTGCTTAAGTACCTCTTTTTGCTATCCATCGTCGCTAACACATTCTCATAACGGTTATGGTTTTAATCTACGCTCTGGATTACCCATAATTCCAAGACGTAGTATAAAAAATCAAATATATCATTCTTTTAAGATCTTTATTGCGGTTTGAAACATTTTATGAGTGTATTTTGTTGCCAACTAATGAACTATACACAATTATTAACAGTAATTAAAAGCACCACTGTCTGCTTTGCTATTGGTGTCGTGTTTAAACGGCTCACCATCATGTGTTGCGGTATAAATACGGTCCAGTGGGGTCAGTCACTTTATCAGGTGGATTTAACAGGAAGTTTTCGCTCCATTACATCTGCAAAGACACGTCCTTATCTACAATTATGTCAGGGGCCCACCATGTGTCAGTGATGGGGCCTCGAAGAGGTTGTGGGCCCCTAAGCAACTGCTGTCTGACTGATATTTACACCATTGCGTATCAGTTAATACAACCAATTTATTTGTTTAATATTTTCTTATCTTTACAAAGAAGAAAAAAATTGATGTCAGGGAGACTAAATGAAAGTCTACAATCAGTTGTTTTATATGCTTGATAAATGGCTCTTGTTTAAGAGCATCAGAATATAAATAACTGTAAAGGCACAGAAACAAATCAAATATGGTATAAATACATTTTTTCTAAAATCAATTTTATAAATTATTTCTAACCAAGGTGATCATAATAACGCTCATCCATGACATTTATCCTCCTCTGCAAAGGTCAACAGTCATTGTTAATCCTGTTAAAACCAGAGTATATTATTTCACAGATATTCAGTATTTTTCAGTAAGATCACTGATCAAACATTGATGGCATATTATGAAGGAAAATGTTATTTATACAAGAAAAAATGAACCCTGTTTTTTGAAGATTGGTGATCGGTTAAAATACTGTGAACCCTAATCTACAAATATGTATGTTTGTATTTCATTTTATACAGAAAAGGCCATACTACTGTCGAACTCTTGAAAAGACCTTTCTAAATAAAATGGTCCTTTAGTTTTTGTTAATGAAAAATACTAAATTATTTATTTTGAACAGTTTGTACTCCCCACTAATGTTGTTTTTGTTTTTCTAAAATAAAATGTTAACTTGATCAGAAAGTGCATCATCTACTGAAATGTTCCTTTTTCATCATTGGGAACGTTAATATTCATGACATTTTCTCAGAACTTCTCAGAAACCAGCGGTTTCTCAAAGCAGAGACCAAAATATTTCCCATTTTTCCAAATTTAAACCTAACATTTTTTTTAAATAATTATTTCAGTATAACTTCCTTATTGAGTCTTTTTTTTTCACCAGAGGACCCGTTTTAATTGGCTTTTCTGTCTTTCCTGCTCAGGGAGAAGAAATGGGTGACAGTTGGAGACACGTCCCTTCGCATCTACAAGTGGGTGCCAGTGACGGAGCCCAAATCAGACGACGTGAGTCCAGAACTTTAATCGGCTCTGTAGCTCTAAATGAACTCTTTCTTACTAAAAAACATCTTTTTTTCCCTCTTTTAAATGCCTTTTGTCCCTCCTGTGGTTTAGAAGAACAAAAATAAGAAGAAAGGCAAAGATGATAAATACGGCTCAGAGTTGACGACGCCAGAGAACAGCTCCTCTCCAGGGATGATGGACATGCATGGTGGGCTTTTATAGACGTTTTCCCTACAATTAAAGACATCTTCAGTCGTGTTTATAGTGTTTTCTGAGTCACAGACTCTCAATCTCCCTTTTTCCAGATGACAACAGCAACCAGAGCTCCATCGCCGACTCGTCTCCAGTGAAACAGGAGAACAGCTGTAGCACCAGCCCCGCCCCGGAGTCTAACGCCGCATCTCACCGTGACAACGGCGAGGCCAAGACTGACCAGAGCCCAGACAGCAAGAGAGGTCAGACCAAACAAAAACTAAAAAGCAGGCTAGCCATGATTTTTTGTTGTTGTTGTTTTTTTTTAAATTTATTTTCAGTGTCCTGTCTGGCGACGTGGCAATAAGAATAATTGTCTTGATGCCAAAAAGAGCCCAACAGCTTTTGCTTTCAGGAGCAGTACTTCTATCGCCATAGTGTTCTGCTTGATTTATGCATATAAATAGTTTATTATAATTATGCAGGGAGTATTGGATATTATACGGACACCGCAATGTAAGTAGAACAGGAAAGGAAAAACAGGAAAAAGGAGAAAAGATGAAAGAAAGAGGAGATAAAAGGGAGACGATGATAAAACATCTTCAATCTGCTTCATCACCTGCAAAGAGATGTAAAAAGAACAGCACAACCAACGGATGTGGTACGAGATACAGTAAAGTAGCACATTGATAATATCGCTGAAGTATAAGTATTATAATTTAATCTGACATGTATACTGTGGTAGCTGAAGATAAGAATATTGGCTTTCTGTATGGAGGGGAATCTCTAAGTTCCTGGAACCAAGCTCCTGTAGTTGTTTGAGAGTGCACTTGAGCATGTAAAGTTTATCCAAAGTAAAAATGCTCAACAGTGGTTGTGAAGAGCCAAAGACCCGTCCCCCTCAGAGCAGAGAGGCAGGATCCTCGGTGCTCTAGCCATGATTTTAACCCAGAGAGGACGGCAGGACGGATGTAAAGATGAAATCAGGCGGGGCATGAACAGCCTCCTGTTTGTGTTTTTCGTCGATTCGGTCTCACTCAAGCTGAAACAACCACTTCCCCTTTAAATGTACTGCACACCTGTGGCTACAATGACCCCCACAGCATTTAACTTTTCAACTTTTCTGCCTTAGCCTTTACAACAAAAGCACACCAAATGATCCCATGAATGCAAACATGTTTTAGTCAGATATTTGCTCCATTTGTTTGCTGTTTTTCATATACAATGCTTAGAAAATTCTTTAAATTCATGTTTAATCATCTTTACCAAAAAAAAAGAAAGAAATAGGGCTGATTCTGACCCCTTTTTACACTACTTTTTTCGCATGCATAAGAATTTGACAAGTGTGTTTTGTGGGTGTGGTGTTAGCATGATTAGCACTTAGCTGTGGGCCGTTTATCATCGTTTCCTGGTCTCTTTCATATTCAGTGAAAGTTAGAGAAGCAGCAATATTTACTGACTGCCTGCAGAGGAGGCCCCGATTGTTGGAATCACTTCTTTTTAGTGGAATAGAGATGCAGGAGATGATAGGAAGGCAGGCTAATGTTGGCATCCCAGCAGGGATGACTTTAATCAAGGAGGAGGATCTGAACAGGCTTCCTGGAGAGTGTATCACTTTTAGACTCTGGATTTTCCTGCTGATTTTAATGAAATACCAACAAATGATTTAGCATAAAGCCAAATTTCTGGTTGATGATGACTCCTTTAATATCCTGCTGCTCCAAAAGAGGCTTCATTAGGTTAATGCAGGTATTATAGTGCTCTAAAAAAATACACAGAAAACATAAAGCTTTATATGAGGTATAATTCTATTTAATATTGTATTAATAGACTTAGACTTAAACTCAACTTTATTTATCCCTTGGGATTAGTCCTTCAGGGAGGTTCTTGTTCTCGGGGATTAAAGTATTCCCGCCATTAGCGATAAAAAAAAGAAATCGAAAATAAATTAACGGTAAATACATTTTAAAAAGTCAATCGAAATCCCTCTTGCATTTGTCAGCCAATATTAGCAAAGGAGCTGTCTGTAACTAACAGTATTAGCCAAACAGAAGAAGAAGGGGGCGGGTGCTGTTTGTGCGTTCCTGCATACGTTTGCCAGGAGCTATGGCAACAATTTACCAGCGTCATTAACTGACCGTGTATGCGCGTTAAAAATAAGGGTTTGTGCTTTCCTCACCGAACATGAGCTCTCACAGCGTGGTTATACTCCCTCAGAAGTGTGTTGCAGGTATGAGGGAGATATTTGTGCCGAATATTGAAGCGTGGTCTGCGCTATATTATTCCACGCCACAATGCAAGAGGATAGACAATCAGGAACTAGCTTTGGGTCTAGATACGGCCGAGGCGGTGAGGAAGTGGGGGCAAGTTTGTGCGACAACAGAGGGACATGATGGCGAAAAAGAGCGAGAATACAGGTGGAAAAAGGGTCCCAGCGTTCTCGCGCACCTCTCTCTTCCAGCTGGTCCATCTTCACGAGTCGTTTTCCACAATAGGGGTCATACAGACAAAACAAGCCAGTAAGGTACCAAACGGGAAATACGCATGAGTAGAGCTGATGTAGATTTGACCAATCAGAGGCCTTCCGTCTGCAGTCACCTACAATTTTGGAGCGGTGCAGCAGAGTGTCTGCGGAAGGGGGCATATCTGCGTTAACTGCGACACACGCAGACGACCTGGTTTTTTGAGTAAATCAGCCTTCATTCACACTAGATATAGATGCACTTTTGCATTCTTCTGGCCGTTTTTGGTATTGCATTTTCAAATATCAAATTTAGTCTTTTGTTCCATGTTGTCAACTCCTGTCATGAGTGTTTTACCTGTTAGGGAAAAAAAATTGGAAGTTATGAAAACAAGTTAGAAATGAAACTACTTTGCAAAGATAAGAACCAATAAAACCAACCAAATGTAGAGGTTGTAGAATGGTATTTGTAATTTAGTTAATTAAAGAGGCATTGAGCGTTTTCTAATGATACTGCCACATGTGGCCAAACACGGAACTGCAGCTCTTTTCTGCTCATACTTGAAGGTTTAGTGGAGGATTTTCGCTAAAATTTTAAAAGACCCGCCCTCTCCACTTTAGATTAAAAAAAATGCCAGTGCACAACCCTGTACCCGTTTCGGAGAGGATACGCGTGCGATTGCATGCACGAGCCCATTTCTCCTCGTGCACGCTCTGTTTAAAAGTTGCTGTTCTCCTAGCTCGTCCAAGCTTACTGCATCCGAACATCCACCCTAACCCCTAAATCCCTCATTCACTATACAGCGGGGATTATATAGTGGACTTTATAGTGAACTCAATTAACTGACCGTTCGGACAGATGATCACTGCTTTTTGCTTCCTGTTATTCAAGTAACTGCTCCTCCACTGCGCGGTGCCTGCGCCATCTTTGTTATTAGTCGCCACTGTCGGGTAGTGACAGAGGTCCGCTGTGACCGCAAATACCACAATGCTTTCTGAGGAGAACTCTCCGCGCAAAGCATTCTGGGATATATCTGCCTCTTCTTTTCTTCTCCTACACACGCTTTTTCTCTTACTACCCTCGGCCATTTTCAAAGAACCGCGGTGAGAAAGGTCAGCTACTGAGGTGTCAGTCTGCTTATCAAACCATGTTTAAAAAGTAAAGGGTCAAATCAAAAGGCTATTTAAAATATATTTTTCAGTAAAAACTTGTATTTCTACTTTTGTATAGTTGTTAATATGTGATTTCTACCTTCCACGCTTTTATTTCCAAAGCATAGAAGGTAAGAGATAAAACGTTTGAGGTTACATGTTTACAGGAGTTTATAACAAAGATCAACTGATACGGGTTTTTTAAAGCCGATACTGGTTTATTTATTTTTTCTAACCAATCTCTGATAGATGCTGCTGATATTTTCAGGCCGATTCTATGAGCCCATATTACTTCTTCTTCCTTCATTTACATTATAAACATGGAGTGACCAAATGTTCAAATTGTCTTAATCAACATTGATCTAAGGCATGGCAGCTAAATGCACCAATGAATTGGTCGACATGTGAAAGTATCAGCTGATGCAAAGATAACTAGAAAACTATTCGGAGGGCGCAAAACTTCACCAAGCAGCAGCTAAAGCTAAAACTCACACATAATCTGGATCATTTCCATATTAAATGAATTGTTCCTTGACATGAGGCAAACCTCTGGGAAAATATTTCCATAAAATCCATTCATAAGTTTTCTGTTGATCCTGCTAACAAACCAACAATGTTCCCTTTATTCTTGTTTTTTTGTCTTCAGTAAAGTACCTGAGGTTTTTTTTGGCTACGTTCACACTGCAGCCTGAAGTGACCCAAATGCAATTTTTTTTTTTTTTGCCCTGGATCTGATCTTTTCATGGCAGTCTGAACAACACAGATCCAATTTTTTTTCAATCCGACCCAGACCGCTTAGCTATGTGGTCCTGAATCCGATACAAATCTGATCTTTTCAAATGCGACCTGCGTCTGAACGGCCAGGTCGCATTCATCCAACCTGAACGTCATTAATACCCGACAAAGGTCACTATTATGCGTCTTGCTACACAGAAGCGGCAAGAAAAACAACAACCATGGCAGATGTTGATGCGGAGAACAGTATTTATGTTTAAACATATTGAAAAGATTGTGGGTTTTTTTGTTGGAAAAGACTGCTAGATGCGTGCCGGCACTACCATCCATGTTTACTTCCGGAAAAAAAGAGCACACTGACCTGTGACGTCATTGCGTCCTCTAACTTGCATTCTATGACAGCAGTTTACATAGGAGATCACACACAAGTCGCATATATTTGGAAATATGAACGTCAACGTAAAAAAATCGGATTTCCGAAAAAAATCAGAATTGAGCATCAAGGCCTGCAGTGTTAACGTAGCCTTTGAGTCTGATGCTGTCAATAGTCATTACTGCCACCCTCTGGTTTAACGGAGAACAGCTTGTTCTGCCAAATATCCAGATCTCCTGATGTTGGAGAAACTTTAAAAAATCACTGTACCCAGATTAGGATCTGGATCATCACCAAAGTTTAACTCATTGTTTAATAGCTTGAGGGACACATCTAATGAAAATCTCATTAAAATCCGTCCATAGCTGTTCCAGCTATCCTGTACACACAGAGACTCTCCTAAAAACAAAGGCCTCCTTGGTGAAGGTAATAAACGCCAGTATTGGTCAGAAATATCTTCCAGCTGATTTATTGCTCCATCTATGAGGAATAAACCCAAGTCTTTTATTTTTTCACATTTAGTGACTTGATTTAGATACCCAATTATCCACTTAGTTGACTTTCACCCCACAGCTTTCTCATTTAGCTCTGAACATCTGCTTAGACTTTCTGCTGAAAACGTCGTCATGTAGCTGTAGTTTCCTACAGGTCAGGCTCACTTTAGCCTGTTCAATGTGCTTTGATACGACTGCTTTGTCATTTTGCTCTTAATGTATTATTGGGCAAATCCAGTTATGTTTCTAGATATAATTTTTAGGAAAAAGTTTTTTTTTTCCCCCTTGTTAAACTGGATTCTTTGCTTTGATCATCTTTAACTCCAATGAGGAGTGTTTCAGCTGCTGCTCTGGAGGAGCTAAGCAGGTCACAGCAGTCACTTCCTGTCTCTTTCTCTCTCTCAACCTTTTAAGAAGTGAAGAACATGGATTTTGGGGAAAACATACAGATTAGTTGAATGAATGAAAAAGATCCATGATCCTATAATATAGTTCTGGAAGCTGAAAATAGCTCATTAATAATCACTTCTCAATCTATAAGGTCCACTTTGTATTATATTTAAAATGCAGCATATTTTTCTTGATGGATGGAATTGAAATTATGCATTTTAAGGATGAATAATAAATCGATTTCGGCATCGTAATCGGCTGTTATTCATAATTGTTTTTAATACATTAATGTTTTTGGGACCTATATATATATAATGCACTAAAAGGCATCTCTCTAACTATCTATAAATGTAAATATCAGTATATTATAGTTCTCTTCTGTTCTCAACAATAGGAAAGCATTCAATAAATATATATTTTAGCTCATTTTTGGAAAATATAAAAACCCAATGAAAGAGTTTTGGTTCAGTAGCTGTAGGTCCATCAGCCGCCACCCTTAGAGTGTCCTCACCAACTTTCATCACAAAGTTACACCCTTGGTGTAGGTGGAGTTGGTATTAAAAAGGCAGGGTGTTTATTTATTTTTAGGACCAAAGTGGAAAAGAAGTTTGGGTCAATAGTTATTTCATTTGCTGCTGTGTTAATGCTTTAAGAGTATTGCGGCTGTTGAGATGCATTTGTTTGCTCTCAAACACTAGTTCTCCTGGGATACTTTAGCACAGGTGTCAAAGTGGTTCCAGAAAGGGCCATGTGGCGGCCGGCAGGTTTTCTTTCCAACCAAGCAACACCACACCAGACCAGACTCCATTCATCTCATCGAGTCATCATGTTCAGATTGGACTCACTTGATGAGATGAATGGAGTCTGGTGTGCTATTGCTTGGTTGGAAAGACAACCTGCAGCCACACGGCCCTTTCTGGAATCACTTTAACACCGCTGCTCTAAGGTATATAAAAAAAAATTTAATTAAAATAAAAACAAAAAATGAACAGGCTGATTTAGGGCACCTAAATTAAATAATCCAGAAACAAGCATTATGGAAGGATTGCCATCTTATTAGTGTTGTATTATTTGAGATTTATGATCCAATACTGAATCTGGATCAGAATCAGTTCAACTAAAACTCACCTGGACCCGATGACCCCATCAAGCCTTTATAGAGCAAGTTAACGTTTTTGATCATTTGCATACCCTTTACAAATTGACTCCCCCGTCCTTCAGTGAAGTCTAGAAGCACACGATCTATATCCAGCCATTCAGCAAAGATACTGCTACATGGCTGTACATCTTATTTTGGTATTTGATCAATTAAATGAGCGCTTGAATGAGATATTACCCACTGGAAGTTAAGTTAAAGAAAAGGTAAGTCAAGAAAAAAAAGGTAAAAAGCTAACTGAAAAGTTTAAAAGTTAATAAGCCTAGTTAACAATTATATTTAGGTTTATGAGGGTTGAGGGACACATCTGATACAAATCTCATTAAAATTTATCCATAGCTGTTCAAGCTGTCCTGTACACAGAGAGACTCTCCTAAAAACAAAGGCCTCCTTGGTGAAGGTAATAAACGCCAGTATTGGTCAGAAATATCTTCGGACTGATTTATTGCTCTATTTACAAGGAATAAATATAAGTCTTTCATTTCTTGATTTAGATGCCTAATTATCCACATTTGTTGACTCTCACCCCACAGCTTTCTCATTTAGCTCTGAACATCTGCTTAGACTTTCTGCTGAAAACGTCATCATGTAGCTGTAGTTTCCTACAGGTCAGGCTCACTTTAGCCTGTTCAATGTGCTTTGATACGACTGCTTGGTCATTTGGCTCTTAACCCTCTATAGGGCAAGTTACTGTTTTTGATCACTTGCATACCCCTCGTCCCTCAGCGAGGTCTAGAAGCACAAGATCTATATCCAGGCATTCAGCAAAGATACTGCTACATGGCTGTACATCTTATTTTGGTATTTGATCAATTAAATGAGCCCTTGAATGAGACTATAACTACTGTAAATTAAGTTGAAAAAAGTTAATAATTCAACAACAAAAAAAGGAAAAAAGCTAATTTAAAAAGTTAATAAGCCTAGTTAACAATTATATTTGGGTTTATAAACTAAAGAATGTAAGTGCCAGTATCAGCATTAATGTCTCTAAAGTTATGTTGTACCAGAAAATGTTTTTTTTTTTTTTTATGAATTTCTTATAGAAACACTTTTGTTCCAGGCAAGTTGGTGTTTCTTGACATTAATATTTGCCATCAAAATATCCATATTTTTTTAAATGTTACAAAGCTAATAAGGTCTTATCCTGGATTCCAATAACACTGTTGGCTTGAAATGTTTCTTTTCACAGTATTTCACTGAAGGCCCTATAAAGGATTAATGCCTATTTAATAATATTTGAGTTAATCATCAAAAGTTCCAGACAGCATTTGAACTCCACACCTTTGTCTCTCTTGAGGAACTCCAGCAGGGTCCGGATGGCTGCCACAGCTGAAGCCATGTCTGGGTCTTTGCTCATCTGAGCCCTGAAGTACTCCACCAGTTCTGACCACAAACAGACACAAGTTTTAGCATCTCTGAGAACCACAGAGCACAGGATGAGAGAAACTCACCTTCTTCGTTCATCTTCAAACCCAAAACCAAACCTAGAAGCTCTTTTTTAATGCCAAAACAAACTCCGAAACCCAAACAAGAGAACTATAATTGATATGTAAAGAAGTCAATCAGTTCCCAGATGTCAGGCTGCTGCAAGAACCAAACAAACTGCGACGCTGTTTCTTTAAATTATCCAAACCTCTATAAAAATATGCTTAACGTTTTTAATATAACCAAAAGCGGGAGTTAAAAAGGTCCAATTTAGTTTGAAAATATTTATACTCGCTCTAAATTGAGTTTCACACCGTTAGCTCATGCAATGCCCTCCCAGTGACGTGTCGCGGAGTGATGACGTACACCCGGCGTAAGCTTCACTGATCGGTCAGTACAATTAAAAGGACATTTAATTTAAGGAAGAAGTTAAGTTAATCCAAATTTGGGTCGAAATCTACAAATTGTAAGCGTTTAAATGCGATTAATAGCGAAAACTATCAATTATGCTACAGGAAAGTAACATAAGAAGTAAAACGACTTAAATTGTCCATGGCTCTGAGCTGTAAAGTTATCAAAAGAAAAGCCTAACAAAACAGGATGTAAAAGCATAGAAATGCAAAATAAAATTCGGAGCCAGCATTTGACAGTTAAAATGTAAAGAAAAGCCTTTAAGACTCATGAATACTTTGATTCTTTATAGTTCATTGGAGCTACATCCTGCAGTATTCAATTTTTACCACCAGAGGGTGGCGTCTCTCTCGTTCCTTCTGTATTTTTGTTTTGTGTTAATTCTTCTTTTAAACGGCACAATCCATAACTAGAAGTGATATAAAATAAAACTGAGCACAATTTAAGAACCTGAAGAACATGGTGTGCATTAAAGGACTGATATCTTATAAGGACTTAAAAAAAACTTAGATATGCTTTTATTTATTTTTAAATCTTCCATGGATGGGAGTTCTAAAGTTATCCAAAGAAAAGCGTTAAAAAACAGCAAGTAAAAAGCATAGAAAAGCAACATAAAATTCGGAGCTAAAATTTGACATAGACTTTGAATGTAAAGAAAAGCATTTAAGACACGTAAATATTATGATTCTTTGTAGCGCTTCCGAACATTAGAGCTACATCCTGCACTATTCAATTTTCACCACCAGAGGGCGTAGTCTCTGTCGTTCTTTCTGGGGTTTTTTTTCTTTGTTAATTCTTCCGTTTTAAGTAATATAAAAAGAAACTGAGCATGATTTAATAACCTGAACTACATAGTGTGCATTAAAGGACTGATATCTTATCAAGACTTAAAAAAACAACTTAGACATGCTTTTATTTTTATTTAAATCTTTCATGGATGTGAGCTGTAAAGTTATCTAAAGAAAATAGTAAAAAAACAGCATTTAAAAAGTATAAAAAAGCAAGATAAAATTCGGAGCTAGCGTTTGACAAAGACTTTGATTGTAAAGGAAAGCCTATAAGACTAATAAATACTGTGATTCTTTATAGTTCTTTGGAGCTAAATCATGCAGTATTCAATTTCCACCACCAGAGGGCGTAGTCTCTGTCGTTCTTTCTGTTTTTTTTTTTTTATTCTTCCGCGATATAAAATAAACCTGAGCAGAATTTTATAACCTGAAGAACATATTGTGCATTAAAGGACTGATATCTTATCAGGACTTAAAAAAACAAACTTAGACATGATTTTACTTTTATTTAAATCTTTTATGGATGTGAGCTGTAAAGTTATCAAAAGAAAAATGTAAAAAAAAAAAAAAAAAAAAAAAACAGCAAGTAAAAACAATTGAAAAGCAACATAACATTTGGAGCTAGCATTTGACAATGACTTTGAATGTAAAGAAAAGCCTATAAGACGCGTAAATATTGTGATTCTTTGTAGTTCATTGGAGCTACATCCTGCAGTAATCAATTTTCACCACCAGAGGGCGGCGTCTCTCTCGTTCTTTCTGTTTTTTTTTTTTTTTTGTTTGTTTTTTGTTTATGTTAATTCTTCTGTTTTAAATGGCACAATCCATAATTAGAAGTGATATAAAATAAAACTGAGCAGAATTTAATAACCTGAACAACATATTGTGCATTAAAGGACTGATATCTTATCAGGACTTTAAAAAAAACAACAACTTAGTAATGCTTTTGTTTGACATACAAAACTGCCCATGAGTTACTGCAAAATTAAACTTCCATTTGGGATTAATGATGTGTTTTTTTAAATTCAATTTGAAATGAATTTACTGTTTCTTTGTTGCCTTTGTCTGTGCCTTATCTGCTGCTCCATTAATGCCATTTGCATTGGTCTCCCAGAGAAATCCATTTAAACAGCTACACTTAGATCAAAATGCTGCTCCCAGAGTCCACACTAAGACTATGATCCTTACCCTGGCTCTCTCTGAATACTTTTCACCAGAGTTTTATTGAATACTCTGAATACTTTTCACAGAAAATATTTTCAAATACTGCCATTGGTTTAAAAAGTCTTTGAATGGTAAAGGGACAATATACATCTCTGCTGTCCTGGTCCACCATTAACGAAACAACCCCTTTCATTAGGATTGTGTCTAATTTCTGTGTCCAGAGCTGGAACCAAACATGGTGAGACAGCATTGAGCTTTTATGCTCCCCATTGGTAGCAAAAAGTCCCTGAATACGTCAAGACCGCTAAAACTATATGGCTTTTAGTCAAAACTATGACTTTTTCCATTACTATGCACTGTAACCTTTATTTCATGTGTATTATTTTCTTTATTTCTATTTTACAACTCTTAGTGTTAATGTTAATTTTTTTTATGTAAAGTATTGAGGTTTTTGTGCACATGAAATGTGTTTAATATATAAACAACTTAAAAAGTTCAGAAAATGGATGGTTATTTCCAATTTTACCTTAATAAAAGAAAGATAAGGTAAATGATTGGACAGCAAGAAGAAAGGAACATGCAAAGTAAGAATAAAATAGGTAAATATCTAATGATCTAAAAATATAAGTAAAACGATTCTGAAATTAAGACTTAAGACATTTAAAAAATCCTAACAAACAGGTAAAAGACACAAATCAATAAGGAATTTAAGCCATCATAATATAATTTGAAGGTACCTTGACAGTGTGAAGAAATTTGGGAGATCCTGCCTCATCAAAGTATTAATTTTCTTAGGTTTTAACCTATAAAGATTTTCACAGCAAAAAAAAATGAACTAAAAGGAAGTAAAAATTTTTTCTGAAAAAGAAGAACATATATAAATAACTCATCTTAAGCATATTATATATAATTATCTTATTTCAAGGGCCCGACCGTGAGGCAGACACACTGTCTACTTAAGGCTAGGCTTAAAACTTCGTTGAGTTATCTCTATAATTGTGCTGCTATAGACTTAGACTGTTGGAAGACATAGGAACCACTTTTCATCACTCTGTGTCATCCTATATAGTCTCCCACACAGCTCAGCCTGTTTTCATTGTGTTTCTGTTTCCTTTACTGTGACTGGCAGAATTGGTGCAGATCTCGTCTGCCTGGCTGTGTGTTTCCTGGACGGGGCCGCCTGTGGAGCTGGCTTACAGTTGCACTTTGTATCTCTGCTTCTTTTTCAATGTCTGCTTCTGTCTCCTTAAACCTCAGTCGACCTCAGCAGATGGCAGCACACACTGAGCCTGGTTCTCCTGGAGGTTTCTTCCTGTTAAAAGGGAGTTTTTCCTCTCTACTGTCGCTACAAGCATGGTTGGTGTGAGAGATCGCTGAAGAACCAAACAGCCGATGCAATCAGCTGGTTTCCTTTAGAAAACGTTTAACCAATCTGACTGGATGATCTGATTGAACTGTCTTAGTAAAGTGCCATGATGTGTTGTGAATTGGCGCTATATAAATAAACTGAATCGAAATATGTAAATTAATAAGGAACAGTGAATCACCTCTGCTTCATCTTACAGGTTTGTTTTCTACCACAAAGAATTCAAAGGAAGGACACAATTTCATTTTTTTTTCTTTGTTAATTATGATATCACAATATAAATAATATTATAAAAAGAAAATAAAAGATGAATAAATAAAAGAAAATGATAAATAAAATAAAAAGGATGCAATTTATTTTTTAATAATTATAATATAATGTAAATAATGCTATAATAAAAGAAAATGAAACATAAATAAATAAAAAAAATAATAAATAAAAAAAGGAAGGATGCAATTTCATTTTTTTTTCTTTATTAATTATGGTATCACAATATAAATAATATAAAAAGATAATAAAAAATGAATAAATAAAAGAAAATAATAAATAAAATAAAAAATAAATGCAATTTCATTTTTTATTAATTATATAATGTAAATAATGCTATAATAAAAGAAAATAAAACATAAATAAATAAAAAATAAATAAAATATATTTTTTTAAATGACACAATTAAATTTTTTATAAATTATGATATAACAATATAAATAATATTATAATAAAAAGAAAATAAACAATAAATAAAAGAAAATAATAAAAAAAAGGAAGGACACAATTTCGTTTTTTATTAATTATAATATAAGATTAATAATATAGAAAAAGAAAACAAAAATAAAAAATAATAAATAGAAATAAAATTAAAAAAGGAAGGACACAATTTCATTTTTAAAAATTAATTATAATATAATAATATAAATAATATTAAAATAAAAAGAAAATAAAAAAATAACAAATAAAAACATTTTTTTTTAAAAAAAAGAACACAATTTCAAAAGACATAAAGAAGGAAAGGAAGAAAGCAAGCCAGAAAAGACAAAAATTAAATTCTTGGATTAGGTTCCTGGTTGTGAGTTATGTGCTTGGGCCCCAGTATGGGGCCCTGCTCATATAAACAATAAATTACATAAAATCCTATTTTAATCTCCTCATACTGCAGACATGGTTTTAGTGAAACAGCCTCCCAGTTTTCTGTGCTCTGCGCCTCATGGACGCTGTGATCAGTTTTTTAGCTGAACTCTTTGTTCTGCTCTCAGCTCAGCAGGCAGACTCTCTGCTCAGTGCAGCTGCAGCCGGCAGCCCCCCCCCCCCCCCCTCGCGCATGCGCACTGGCTCCTCTGTGCGCTCTACTGTTTGCATTGTGTCTGAACTGCCGGCGAGCTTTAAAAATATTATCCCCACCGCGGCAATGTCGGGCAGGTCGGTCCGAGCGGAGACCCGGAGCAGGGCCAAAGATGACATCAAGAGGGTTATGGCCGCTATTGAGAAAGTACGAAAATGGTAAGAAGAAGAAGCTAGAAAAGTGCAGGCTTCGTTATCTAACAGGAGAAAGGGCTTGTTGGGGGAGGAGAGGGAAGGAGCGAGACAGAGAGAGGGATGAAATAGAAAGATAAAGGGCAGATTTTCTCTCTCAGCAGATCAACTACCGGCTCAGGTGCTAGCGGAGCGCCCCGGTGAGGAGCTCCTTCCTCCCCGCGGCTTTAGGAGGCTGCCCGCGGAAAGCAGACAGCTTGTAGCCGGTGTTTTTCCGCTGATTTTAACGGCAAAAAAAAAAAAGGGTTGAACCTAGAAGCCATTTCGCTGCGATCACATGAAGCCATTGCTGGTCGAGCCTGGAGCCGCTGGCGGCTAAAAACCCGACCACTCCGGCCGCTGGGGCACATTTAGAGGCCGGAGCTCCGGAGTCAGAGCACTTTAGTCCGCCAGGAGTTTTAAATTAAGCGCTTTGAGTCGCCCTTTAGGTCTGCCGGAGAATGAGACACGGTGGGGGTTGGGAGAGGGAAGTAGGCTGCATGGCTGAACAGCCAGTGACTCAGTCTTTATCTGTTTTACACCACAATTAATCTGCTCGGTAGAAACGCAAAAGAAGCGCGTGTTTGCTGCGAGGACATGATGTTTATGGGTGAAGATGTTTAACTGCGCGCGGGGTCACAAATAATCTGGATTAATTCAGATTAATCAAACGTCTCCGGGTCAAAGGAAGAAGTTTGGTTTCATTTGAACTATAATATTCTGTGTTCGCAAAACATTAAATATCATTTAAGATTATATTATTATTTTATTTTATAATATAAATTTGAAATCTCTTTAATTTTCGTTGTTTTCCCTGGAGGGAAAGAATCAGTCAAAAACATCCAGATGTTTCCTTTCACTTTTTTAACTTATGAATTTTCTTCTTCTTTTAATTAAAGCCACGCTGATTTTAATATTAATCTAACAATTGGGCATTGATTGGTTACTGTCATTACTGGTTATATTGAATATTATAGTTTCTATAAGATTTTAGAGGTTTTATAACCACTCAAATTTGGTGCTGCACACTGCCAGTAAGCTGGCTGCAAAATGATTCTACTAGGATTGGGCTGATATTTTTGGTCAATGTTATCTTTTTTTTGTTTGTTTGTTTCACATTCTGTTCTCTTTAAACAGAAAAAAAGTTTGGTTTTATTCTAGCTTTTATATTCTTGTTGTACAAAACAAAAATCAAATGTGATAGGATACTTTACAGTTAATTTAATTATTATAATTTGAATTTTGTGTTCTGGGTTTTCCCAGAAGGGAACATGTATGTTGAAAATATCCAGATGTTTCCTTTTGCTGTTTTGTTTTTTTATTTTTAAATATAAGCTACATGTTTATATACATTTTTAAACAATTAGGCAACAGGTGGTTATTGTTGTTTTTGACTAAATATTTTGTTATCTATAAGATTTTAGAGACGGCTTCTTCCTTATATGTTGCTGCACACTGCCAGTAAGCTGGCTGCCAAATGATTCTACTACCGATAAATCGGTATTTTTGGCCTATGTTTGTGTTTTTTCTTTTCTTTTTCTTTTTTGGTATGCTGTGAATATTCATCTTGCATTTTAGTAGTTCATTCAGAGGCCATGCTTTGAGATTATTTAAAGTCATTGTTTTCTTTGATTTGTTGAAAAAAGTTTCTGTTTAAGTTTAGAGTTGTTTGATGTTTGCTTTCGTCATTTTTATCATCAGAGAAGGGAAAGAATATCTGCCTAAAGAAGCAGCAGCACATATCAGCCATCAGTTAGTCTGATGTCCAAATATTATCCGTATCAGCAATGGCGTAACGACACAACAATAGGCCTGTAAGCAACATTATCCTGATGGACCCCATATGAAGTACAACACTGATAAAGGTTCAGGATATGGCGACGGTTCCATAAATCGGCCAAGAAGATACAATTATGTAATTCTCAGTAGTATATGATCACACATCACACAAAATAGTGACTGTGCACCTTGAATGGAACCATTGGTGACTGCGCACCACCACATGTTACAGACATCCCAAGTTCCAAAAACTCATTTCAGGGAGATGCTTATCGAACCGCCGCCGCCGTAGACAACCGACCTGAAACGTGCCCCCATACATAAACACTTCTTCATTCTTCACCTTCACTAGACATGGATGTACTTTAGTATATTAGCACAACAAGCCATGGAGCTACATTGAGTTTCACAGCCCGCCTCCTCACCCACGCTCTCTCGATTCATCTCCTGATCGCAATCTTCACTCACTACAGCAGCAACGTCCTCCTCTCCCTCTTCTGTTCTTTAAAAGAAAGTGTTTATTTTGGGAAGTTTTTCCATTCTTCCAGCAGCTCTTCTTTCCTTTTTCTTTTCTGGAATCTGCTTAAGTACCTCTTTTTGCTATCCATCGTCGCTAACACATTCTCATAACGGTTATGGTTTTAATCTACGCTCTGGATTACCCATAATTCCAAGACGTAGTATAAAAAATCAAATATATCATTCTTTTAAGATCTTTATTGCGGTTTGAAACATTTTATGAGTGTATTTTGTTGCCAACTAATGAACTATACACAATTATTAACAGTAATTAAAAGCACCACTGTCTGCTTTGCTATTGGTGTCGTGTTTAAACGGCTCACCATCATGTGTTGCGGTATAAATACGGTCCAGTGGGGTCAGTCACTTTATCAGGTGGATTTAACAGGAAGTTTTCGCTCCATTACATCTGCAAAGACACGTCCTTATCTACAATTATGTCAGGGGCCCACCATGTGTCAGTGATGGGGCCTCGAAGAGGTTGTGGGCCCCTAAGCAACTGCTGTCTGACTGATATTTACACCATTGCGTATCAGTTAATACAACCAATTTATTTGTTTAATATTTTCTTATCTTTACAAAGAAGAAAAAAATTGATGTCAGGGAGACTAAATGAAAGTCTACAATCAGTTGTTTTATATGCTTGATAAATGGCTCTTGTTTAAGAGCATCAGAATATAAATAACTGTAAAGGCACAGAAACAAATCAAATATGGTATAAATACATTTTTTCTAAAATCAATTTTATAAATTATTTCTAACCAAGGTGATCATAATAACGCTCATCCATGACATTTATCCTCCTCTGCAAAGGTCAACAGTCATTGTTAATCCTGTTAAAACCAGAGTATATTATTTCACAGATATTCAGTATTTTTCAGTAAGATCACTGATCAAACATTGATGGCATATTATGAAGGAAAATGTTATTTATACAAGAAAAAATGAACCCTGTTTTTTGAAGATTGGTGATCGGTTAAAATACTGTGAACCCTAATCTACAAATATGTATGTTTGTATTTCATTTTATACAGAAAAGGCCATACTACTGTCGAACTCTTGAAAAGACCTTTCTAAATAAAATGGTCCTTTAGTTTTTGTTAATGAAAAATACTAAATTATTTATTTTGAACAGTTTGTACTCCCCACTAATGTTGTTTTTGTTTTTCTAAAATAAAATGTTAACTTGATCAGAAAGTGCATCATCTACTGAAATGTTCCTTTTTCATCATTGGGAACGTTAATATTCATGACATTTTCTCAGAACTTCTCAGAAACCAGCGGTTTCTCAAAGCAGAGACCAAAATATTTCCCATTTTTCCAAATTTAAACCTAACATTTTTTTTAAATAATTATTTCAGTATAACTTCCTTATTGAGTCTTTTTTTTTCACCAGAGGACCCGTTTTAATTGGCTTTTCTGTCTTTCCTGCTCAGGGAGAAGAAATGGGTGACAGTTGGAGACACGTCCCTTCGCATCTACAAGTGGGTGCCAGTGACGGAGCCCAAATCAGACGACGTGAGTCCAGAACTTTAATCGGCTCTGTAGCTCTAAATGAACTCTTTCTTACTAAAAAACATCTTTTTTTCCCTCTTTTAAATGCCTTTTGTCCCTCCTGTGGTTTAGAAGAACAAAAATAAGAAGAAAGGCAAAGATGATAAATACGGCTCAGAGTTGACGACGCCAGAGAACAGCTCCTCTCCAGGGATGATGGACATGCATGGTGGGCTTTTATAGACGTTTTCCCTACAATTAAAGACATCTTCAGTCGTGTTTATAGTGTTTTCTGAGTCACAGACTCTCAATCTCCCTTTTTCCAGATGACAACAGCAACCAGAGCTCCATCGCCGACTCGTCTCCAGTGAAACAGGAGAACAGCTGTAGCACCAGCCCCGCCCCGGAGTCTAACGCCGCATCTCACCGTGACAACGGCGAGGCCAAGACTGACCAGAGCCCAGACAGCAAGAGAGGTCAGACCAAACAAAAACTAAAAAGCAGGCTAGCCATGATTTTTTGTTGTTGTTGTTTTTTTTTAAATTTATTTTCAGTGTCCTGTCTGGCGACGTGGCAATAAGAATAATTGTCTTGATGCCAAAAAGAGCCCAACAGCTTTTGCTTTCAGGAGCAGTACTTCTATCGCCATAGTGTTCTGCTTGATTTATGCATATAAATAGTTTATTATAATTATGCAGGGAGTATTGGATATTATACGGACACCGCAATGTAAGTAGAACAGGAAAGGAAAAACAGGAAAAAGGAGAAAAGATGAAAGAAAGAGGAGATAAAAGGGAGACGATGATAAAACATCTTCAATCTGCTTCATCACCTGCAAAGAGATGTAAAAAGAACAGCACAACCAACGGATGTGGTACGAGATACAGTAAAGTAGCACATTGATAATATCGCTGAAGTATAAGTATTATAATTTAATCTGACATGTATACTGTGGTAGCTGAAGATAAGAATATTGGCTTTCTGTATGGAGGGGAATCTCTAAGTTCCTGGAACCAAGCTCCTGTAGTTGTTTGAGAGTGCACTTGAGCATGTAAAGTTTATCCAAAGTAAAAATGCTCAACAGTGGTTGTGAAGAGCCAAAGACCCGTCCCCCTCAGAGCAGAGAGGCAGGATCCTCGGTGCTCTAGCCATGATTTTAACCCAGAGAGGACGGCAGGACGGATGTAAAGATGAAATCAGGCGGGGCATGAACAGCCTCCTGTTTGTGTTTTTCGTCGATTCGGTCTCACTCAAGCTGAAACAACCACTTCCCCTTTAAATGTACTGCACACCTGTGGCTACAATGACCCCCACAGCATTTAACTTTTCAACTTTTCTGCCTTAGCCTTTACAACAAAAGCACACCAAATGATCCCATGAATGCAAACATGTTTTAGTCAGATATTTGCTCCATTTGTTTGCTGTTTTTCATATACAATGCTTAGAAAATTCTTTAAATTCATGTTTAATCATCTTTACCAAAAAAAAAGAAAGAAATAGGGCTGATTCTGACCCCTTTTTACACTACTTTTTTCGCATGCATAAGAATTTGACAAGTGTGTTTTGTGGGTGTGGTGTTAGCATGATTAGCACTTAGCTGTGGGCCGTTTATCATCGTTTCCTGGTCTCTTTCATATTCAGTGAAAGTTAGAGAAGCAGCAATATTTACTGACTGCCTGCAGAGGAGGCCCCGATTGTTGGAATCACTTCTTTTTAGTGGAATAGAGATGCAGGAGATGATAGGAAGGCAGGCTAATGTTGGCATCCCAGCAGGGATGACTTTAATCAAGGAGGAGGATCTGAACAGGCTTCCTGGAGAGTGTATCACTTTTAGACTCTGGATTTTCCTGCTGATTTTAATGAAATACCAACAAATGATTTAGCATAAAGCCAAATTTCTGGTTGATGATGACTCCTTTAATATCCTGCTGCTCCAAAAGAGGCTTCATTAGGTTAATGCAGGTATTATAGTGCTCTAAAAAAATACACAGAAAACATAAAGCTTTATATGAGGTATAATTCTATTTAATATTGTATTAATAGACTTAGACTTAAACTCAACTTTATTTATCCCTTGGGATTAGTCCTTCAGGGAGGTTCTTGTTCTCGGGGATTAAAGTATTCCCGCCATTAGCGATAAAAAAAAGAAATCGAAAATAAATTAACGGTAAATACATTTTAAAAAGTCAATCGAAATCCCTCTTGCATTTGTCAGCCAATATTAGCAAAGGAGCTGTCTGTAACTAACAGTATTAGCCAAACAGAAGAAGAAGGGGGCGGGTGCTGTTTGTGCGTTCCTGCATACGTTTGCCAGGAGCTATGGCAACAATTTACCAGCGTCATTAACTGACCGTGTATGCGCGTTAAAAATAAGGGTTTGTGCTTTCCTCACCGAACATGAGCTCTCACAGCGTGGTTATACTCCCTCAGAAGTGTGTTGCAGGTATGAGGGAGATATTTGTGCCGAATATTGAAGCGTGGTCTGCGCTATATTATTCCACGCCACAATGCAAGAGGATAGACAATCAGGAACTAGCTTTGGGTCTAGATACGGCCGAGGCGGTGAGGAAGTGGGGGCAAGTTTGTGCGACAACAGAGGGACATGATGGCGAAAAAGAGCGAGAATACAGGTGGAAAAAGGGTCCCAGCGTTCTCGCGCACCTCTCTCTTCCAGCTGGTCCATCTTCACGAGTCGTTTTCCACAATAGGGGTCATACAGACAAAACAAGCCAGTAAGGTACCAAACGGGAAATACGCATGAGTAGAGCTGATGTAGATTTGACCAATCAGAGGCCTTCCGTCTGCAGTCACCTACAATTTTGGAGCGGTGCAGCAGAGTGTCTGCGGAAGGGGGCATATCTGCGTTAACTGCGACACACGCAGACGACCTGGTTTTTTGAGTAAATCAGCCTTCATTCACACTAGATATAGATGCACTTTTGCATTCTTCTGGCCGTTTTTGGTATTGCATTTTCAAATATCAAATTTAGTCTTTTGTTCCATGTTGTCAACTCCTGTCATGAGTGTTTTACCTGTTAGGGAAAAAAAATTGGAAGTTATGAAAACAAGTTAGAAATGAAACTACTTTGCAAAGATAAGAACCAATAAAACCAACCAAATGTAGAGGTTGTAGAATGGTATTTGTAATTTAGTTAATTAAAGAGGCATTGAGCGTTTTCTAATGATACTGCCACATGTGGCCAAACACGGAACTGCAGCTCTTTTCTGCTCATACTTGAAGGTTTAGTGGAGGATTTTCGCTAAAATTTTAAAAGACCCGCCCTCTCCACTTTAGATTAAAAAAAATGCCAGTGCACAACCCTGTACCCGTTTCGGAGAGGATACGCGTGCGATTGCATGCACGAGCCCATTTCTCCTCGTGCACGCTCTGTTTAAAAGTTGCTGTTCTCCTAGCTCGTCCAAGCTTACTGCATCCGAACATCCACCCTAACCCCTAAATCCCTCATTCACTATACAGCGGGGATTATATAGTGGACTTTATAGTGAACTCAATTAACTGACCGTTCGGACAGATGATCACTGCTTTTTGCTTCCTGTTATTCAAGTAACTGCTCCTCCACTGCGCGGTGCCTGCGCCATCTTTGTTATTAGTCGCCACTGTCGGGTAGTGACAGAGGTCCGCTGTGACCGCAAATACCACAATGCTTTCTGAGGAGAACTCTCCGCGCAAAGCATTCTGGGATATATCTGCCTCTTCTTTTCTTCTCCTACACACGCTTTTTCTCTTACTACCCTCGGCCATTTTCAAAGAACCGCGGTGAGAAAGGTCAGCTACTGAGGTGTCAGTCTGCTTATCAAACCATGTTTAAAAAGTAAAGGGTCAAATCAAAAGGCTATTTAAAATATATTTTTCAGTAAAAACTTGTATTTCTACTTTTGTATAGTTGTTAATATGTGATTTCTACCTTCCACGCTTTTATTTCCAAAGCATAGAAGGTAAGAGATAAAACGTTTGAGGTTACATGTTTACAGGAGTTTATAACAAAGATCAACTGATACGGGTTTTTTAAAGCCGATACTGGTTTATTTATTTTTTCTAACCAATCTCTGATAGATGCTGCTGATATTTTCAGGCCGATTCTATGAGCCCATATTACTTCTTCTTCCTTCATTTACATTATAAACATGGAGTGACCAAATGTTCAAATTGTCTTAATCAACATTGATCTAAGGCATGGCAGCTAAATGCACCAATGAATTGGTCGACATGTGAAAGTATCAGCTGATGCAAAGATAACTAGAAAACTATTCGGAGGGCGCAAAACTTCACCAAGCAGCAGCTAAAGCTAAAACTCACACATAATCTGGATCATTTCCATATTAAATGAATTGTTCCTTGACATGAGGCAAACCTCTGGGAAAATATTTCCATAAAATCCATTCATAAGTTTTCTGTTGATCCTGCTAACAAACCAACAATGTTCCCTTTATTCTTGTTTTTTTGTCTTCAGTAAAGTACCTGAGGTTTTTTTTGGCTACGTTCACACTGCAGCCTGAAGTGACCCAAATGCAATTTTTTTTTTTTTTGCCCTGGATCTGATCTTTTCATGGCAGTCTGAACAACACAGATCCAATTTTTTTTCAATCCGACCCAGACCGCTTAGCTATGTGGTCCTGAATCCGATACAAATCTGATCTTTTCAAATGCGACCTGCGTCTGAACGGCCAGGTCGCATTCATCCAACCTGAACGTCATTAATACCCGACAAAGGTCACTATTATGCGTCTTGCTACACAGAAGCGGCAAGAAAAACAACAACCATGGCAGATGTTGATGCGGAGAACAGTATTTATGTTTAAACATATTGAAAAGATTGTGGGTTTTTTTGTTGGAAAAGACTGCTAGATGCGTGCCGGCACTACCATCCATGTTTACTTCCGGAAAAAAAGAGCACACTGACCTGTGACGTCATTGCGTCCTCTAACTTGCATTCTATGACAGCAGTTTACATAGGAGATCACACACAAGTCGCATATATTTGGAAATATGAACGTCAACGTAAAAAAATCGGATTTCCGAAAAAAATCAGAATTGAGCATCAAGGCCTGCAGTGTTAACGTAGCCTTTGAGTCTGATGCTGTCAATAGTCATTACTGCCACCCTCTGGTTTAACGGAGAACAGCTTGTTCTGCCAAATATCCAGATCTCCTGATGTTGGAGAAACTTTAAAAAATCACTGTACCCAGATTAGGATCTGGATCATCACCAAAGTTTAACTCATTGTTTAATAGCTTGAGGGACACATCTAATGAAAATCTCATTAAAATCCGTCCATAGCTGTTCCAGCTATCCTGTACACACAGAGACTCTCCTAAAAACAAAGGCCTCCTTGGTGAAGGTAATAAACGCCAGTATTGGTCAGAAATATCTTCCAGCTGATTTATTGCTCCATCTATGAGGAATAAACCCAAGTCTTTTATTTTTTCACATTTAGTGACTTGATTTAGATACCCAATTATCCACTTAGTTGACTTTCACCCCACAGCTTTCTCATTTAGCTCTGAACATCTGCTTAGACTTTCTGCTGAAAACGTCGTCATGTAGCTGTAGTTTCCTACAGGTCAGGCTCACTTTAGCCTGTTCAATGTGCTTTGATACGACTGCTTTGTCATTTTGCTCTTAATGTATTATTGGGCAAATCCAGTTATGTTTCTAGATATAATTTTTAGGAAAAAGTTTTTTTTTTCCCCCTTGTTAAACTGGATTCTTTGCTTTGATCATCTTTAACTCCAATGAGGAGTGTTTCAGCTGCTGCTCTGGAGGAGCTAAGCAGGTCACAGCAGTCACTTCCTGTCTCTTTCTCTCTCTCAACCTTTTAAGAAGTGAAGAACATGGATTTTGGGGAAAACATACAGATTAGTTGAATGAATGAAAAAGATCCATGATCCTATAATATAGTTCTGGAAGCTGAAAATAGCTCATTAATAATCACTTCTCAATCTATAAGGTCCACTTTGTATTATATTTAAAATGCAGCATATTTTTCTTGATGGATGGAATTGAAATTATGCATTTTAAGGATGAATAATAAATCGATTTCGGCATCGTAATCGGCTGTTATTCATAATTGTTTTTAATACATTAATGTTTTTGGGACCTATATATATATAATGCACTAAAAGGCATCTCTCTAACTATCTATAAATGTAAATATCAGTATATTATAGTTCTCTTCTGTTCTCAACAATAGGAAAGCATTCAATAAATATATATTTTAGCTCATTTTTGGAAAATATAAAAACCCAATGAAAGAGTTTTGGTTCAGTAGCTGTAGGTCCATCAGCCGCCACCCTTAGAGTGTCCTCACCAACTTTCATCACAAAGTTACACCCTTGGTGTAGGTGGAGTTGGTATTAAAAAGGCAGGGTGTTTATTTATTTTTAGGACCAAAGTGGAAAAGAAGTTTGGGTCAATAGTTATTTCATTTGCTGCTGTGTTAATGCTTTAAGAGTATTGCGGCTGTTGAGATGCATTTGTTTGCTCTCAAACACTAGTTCTCCTGGGATACTTTAGCACAGGTGTCAAAGTGGTTCCAGAAAGGGCCATGTGGCGGCCGGCAGGTTTTCTTTCCAACCAAGCAACACCACACCAGACCAGACTCCATTCATCTCATCGAGTCATCATGTTCAGATTGGACTCACTTGATGAGATGAATGGAGTCTGGTGTGCTATTGCTTGGTTGGAAAGACAACCTGCAGCCACACGGCCCTTTCTGGAATCACTTTAACACCGCTGCTCTAAGGTATATAAAAAAAAATTAAATTAAAATAAAAACAAAAAATGAACAGGCTGATTTAGGGCACCTAAATTAAATAATCCAGAAACAAGCATTATGGAAGGATTGCCATCTTATTAGTGTTGTATTATTTGAGATTTATGATCCAATACTGAATCTGGATCAGAATCAGTTCAACTAAAACTCACCTGGACCCGATGACCCCATCAAGCCTTTATAGAGCAAGTTAACGTTTTTGATCATTTGCATACCCTTTACAAATGGACTCCCCCCGTCCTTCAGTGAAGTCTAGAAGCACACGATCTATATCCAGCCATTCAGCAAAGATACTGCTACATGGCTGTACATCTTATTTTGGTATTTGATCAATTAAATGAGCGCTTGAATGAGATATTACCCACTGGAAGTTAAGTTAAAGAAAAGGTAAGTCAAGAAAAAAGGTAAAAAGCTAACTGAAAAGTTTAAAAGTTAATAAGCCTAGTTAACAATTATATTTAGGTTTATGAGGGTTGAGGGACACATCTGATACAAATCTCATTAAAATTTATCCATAGCTGTTCAAGCTGTCCTGTACACACAGAGACTCTCCTAAAAACAAAGGCCTCCTTGGTGAAGGTAATAAACGCCAGTATTGGTCAGAAATATCTTCGGACTGATTTATTGCTCTATTTACAAGGAATAAATATAAGTCTTGATTTAGATGCCTAATTATCCACATTTGTTGACTCTCACCCCACAGCTTTCTCATTTAGCTCTGAACATCTGCTTAGACTTTCTGCTGAAAACGTCGTCATGTAGCTGTAGTTTCCTACAGTGAAGAACATGGATTTTGGGGAAAACATACAGATTACTTGAATGAATGAAAAAGATCCATGATCCTATAATATAGTTCTGGAAGCTGAAATAGCTCATTAATAATCACTTCTCAATCTATAAGGCCCACTTTGTTTATGGATCCCTGTTCCCTGTATAAATATGCGGGCATGGAAGAGATTCATTGATCTGGCTGTGTCTCAAGACTCTGGGAAATATTATGTACATTTGCATCACAACTTTCTGCCGCTAAAAATTCCTATTTTTTTGTTCCTATTTCTGTTTGTGACCCAGGACCCTTCCCCCACATCAGGACCACCTCCTTATCTCTTAATTTTTTATTCAACTATTAAACCAGACAGCTGGGTAGTTTATTTTAGTATAGCAGCAGAAACATTAAGGAATTTAAAGAGAAAGGAAAACCACCAGGAACGCTGAGGCTCAAATGTCTGTTTTATTAGTTTCTATTTATATGCAATGTGATCTTATAGAGGAACAGATTTAGTTTAGCTTTCTCTCAGCTTCTATGTCTGCTAGATCTGTTCAGCTTTAATTAATAAGCAAAGAAAACTGATATGTAGATCATGTAGTTACTCCTTATAGCCATATGAGGCCACTAGAGTGTAAGAAAAGGGGTCACAAAACAACCAGAATGAAGATTTTTTTTTTGTCTGTTTTTTGATGGAGAAGTGAGCAGCTTGTCTGATTTCTCTCTGCACTGTGATTTCAGGGAAGACCGTCGCCTCATCAGAGACCTCAGAGAGAGCACAAAGTGCCAAGAGAGACAGTCTGTCCTCAGGGGAGAAGGATTCCTCAGACAGCAAAGCCACTCAGGTATGAACACGTCCGTCTGCAAACCTGTGAGGAAACAGGAACCCGTGTAGCGTTGGTATGTAGGCATTACCTCTGCTCTGTCTGCTCTCTAGGAAATACAGCGGATGGTATATGGCAAGCCTTTTTAACATAAATTCGGTTTCGTCTGACCATCCACAAGTACGTTCCAGATATCTTCAAATACATTTTGACTAGACAAAACCACATTTTGACTATCTGGAATGGTAATTTAAGATATCTGTATTTACATTCTGATTAGGAAGAATAATAATTCAAGATATCTTAAATTACATTTTGCCTAGTCAAAATTCCTTTCAAGATATCTCAAATTACGACACCAGATTTGTCATTTAAAGTGTCACACGCTGATTTAACTTTTCCTCTTTTGCATAAACTGACAGTAAGGAATTTTTTTAGGAATGATCCTCCTGGAAGCCCATTAAAAAGATCATAACACATTTTGACTAGTCAGAATGTCAATTTAAGATATTGTTAATGAAAAAGCTGAATAATTCAAGATATCTTTAATTCATTTAGAGATATCTTAAAAGGAATTTCAAATAGTCAAAATTACAATTCAAGATATCTTTAAATTTGTTTTGTCTAGTCATCATTTGCTTTTAAGACATCTATAATTTAGTTTTCACTAGTCAAAACTGCATATCTTGAATTATGGTGGCATTTGAGATATCTTTAATTAGAATTATGACTAGTCAAAACTAAAATTGAGATATCTTGAAATTACTTTATGACTAGTCGTAATTTAATGGTGGATATCTGAAATGTGTATTTCAGATATTCAGTAATTCCTTCTAGATATCTTAAATTGTTGTCTCCGTACAAGTTAATGGTAAATCTGACATCATTTCGACTGGTCAGAATGTAATTGGAGATATCTCGAATAGGTATTTTGACTAGTCAAAATATAGTTTGAGATATCTTAAATCGCTAAAACGTCTATTCATAAAACAATTTGAGATATCTTGAATGTAAAGGTGTTATAACCGAATTTATGTTTTAAAGGCTTGCCATAGGAAAAATAAACCAAATGAGAGAGGTCACCTTTTATGGTGCTTCAGGAGGACTTCAAAGCATGAGCTTTCTCATAAAAAGCCTTAAAAACATTACAAATAACCTTTTTTTGTTTTACACATTTTTTTTCTGATGCAATTACGGGAAAACTTGATATTTTAAGATTGCTAGGATATGCCTTAAATAGTTAAATATGTATGTAACCTTAAATATGTATGTAGATAAACTAGTTATCTGTAGACAGAGCTGGTGTTCTGTCAGATGAGCATACCCGGTCAGACCAGTATATCTATAGTCAATACCTGTGTATGTATGTACAAAAAACCTACTTAAAAAACTTAATTACTTTTTTGTGTTTTATTGAAGTCTGTCTGACTAGTTTTTTTTTAACATGACTAAAGGGATACACGCCCGTCCAGGTACAAAACTAAAGGGATAAACGCAAATCTGACGTCTTGTACTTGCGTATTGACTATGAGTATGCTAGTCTGACAGAACACTGGCTCAACCACCCTTAGTATATCAGCTAAAATAAATGAAAACAGTACTGATAGAAGCTTATGGCCGCCCGTTTGTATCACTTTTATAAAGAATAACAGCAGCTGATTTTTGCTGGATCAGAGCTCATCCAATCTAGAGGATAACGATCAAACTAGCTGTAACTGCTGGGGGGTCAGACTAGTTGCTGGACTAAACTGCCCTGTTTCTAAACTCTACTCTTATATTAAACTAATATATATATATATATATATATATATATATATTAAACTACTCCATTGTACCAGAAACACATTTTTAGATGCAGGTAAAGCGCATAAAGCTGACAAGTTTGTCCCCTTTCAGCTACTGTGATCAAAAATGGCGACACAACATGGCGTCTCCCATTGGGTTCACGGCCCCATATGTATTCAGAAGCTATTCATTCAAACCAACAAGAGTGCTTTCATTTTTGATGTGATGTTATTAGATTTTTATTAGAATATGTATTTATTAAGTAATTCGATTTTTGCTCTCAAAAAGGCAAATCTGTGACAAACCATCCCTTTAATTCATAAATCTTGGCTTTAGTTGAAACGGCATCGATGACCCCCAGACTCTGATCGTCTTTGGAGTTAGAAAAGACAAACTATGATAAAACATGTAACAACCGTTGGAGACATTTTAAATGCAACTATAGGTTAGCACAGATAGCTGCTTACTACTGACCCACAGAGGCTGAGAGCTTTAGAGAAGAAAACATGCAGCCTTCCTGTTCTCTGTTGAAAGGTCGGCTCTCTCCTGCAGAATGAAGGAGCATCCGGAACTACTGCAGGAATCAGGAGTCCTTATCACTGTATCACTGTTATGTAACCATAGGGACATTTTTGAGACTCTGGCTAAATTTGCATGTAAAAAAGCAAAAATTAAGCAGTTATTAAAAAAAAAAAAAATTATCCTCAGAGGAGAACTCTAACATATAGATAGAAAACGCAAAGTATTAAATATTAAACTCCATTTTCCTCCATCTTTCTAAGGAACCAAATGAACCTGGACGTTTAGCATGAGGTGTTTACATAAGGAAACCGTTTCTTGGTCCGTCTGTTTTTGGATTTAATGTTTCCGAATCGTTTTTTCTGATGGAAGTGGGACAAACCATCCGTCCTCAGGGTGGGTGGGTGGGGGTCTGTTGCTGTAGTGGTGCTCTTCTGTTTATTTACAACCAGGATTTAAAAACAAGTTCTATGTGCTAAAGCTGATCTTTTGTTTTTTTTATGCTTTTTCTCTCTCACAGGATCTACAGGAGGAGTCCCCGCCCAGCAAGAAAAGCAAACTGGAGTCCTCATCTCAGGACTTTGAGGAGAGCTAAATGTTTTGGGCTGAGTCTTTCTCTACTCCATCTTCCTGTCTCCCTCCCTCTGTACCTCCTCCCATTAACTCTAGATGATTTAGGGCTAATGGACACACCGGCTCTCTACTTATAGATATATTTCTTTTTTTTTTGTTTTGTTTTTCTTCTCTCCAAAACCGAAGGGAGAACGGACGTCTCCCTTCCCCGGTCGCCACTTTTACCCAAACACTCCTCCTGCCACCGAGGGAGAATGGATATTACCTCTGTTCACTGGTCCCCTCCGTGCTTCCTTCCAGTCCTCCGCATTGTTTCTGTTTGCCAAGCGAAGCGCCAAACCCAAGCTTCGATCCCGTTTGGGACCAGACGGGGGAAGGGGGCGGCGCCGGCAGCTCAGCTCAGCCCACAACACGAACCCCAACCTGCTTCTGTGACTAGAAGAGTTGCGAGAATAGAACGAGGCCGATCGCAGACGCTGCTCTGAGATCTGTTATTTCACTGCGAACGGTTTAGCTCAGGGGGCTAACCTGATCTCAGATCAGTGGCTGTGGGGGGAGGGCATGTCTCTTTAATCCTCCCGATTCGCCGCCTCCTCTTAGACTAATGTTCTCTTTTGTTTAGGAAATGTTTAATTATTATTATTTTTTAGCTTTTTTCTCCCTCAGGAGGGTCAATGCACTGTTATGGTTATGTCACAATCGATCACAGATAGATTTGCTGCTGTAGTGGAAGTCTTTTATCTCTATCCATGAAAAAGTTCTCCATGTTTCTGTTTCCTAAAGTGAATTAGCTGGCGGTTTGTAGAGTGAGAAGGCGACGGTACACGCTGAGATCAGCTGGGAGAAGGAACGAGTGTGTCCTGGAGGTGTGTGCCTTGAGTTGTTACGACTTCCACAAGTTTTAGTTCAAGCAGGTTTGGACTTCAGTTTTGGTGCCATGTTTTGGGTTTTTTTTTGTCTTATAACTGTCACTAATTAGTTTTTTTTTTTCAAATTATTTATATTTACCTCCACCTTATTAGGATGTTTGTTTTTTTTATTGTTTTTTTTTAAGGAAATATTTGGGAGATATTAGCTTCCTTGTTGCGAGTCAAATATTAATGTGATAGAGAGCGACACTGTGGAGGTTTTTATAACACAATACATGCATAAACAGGCAGTTTTACCTGTTAGATTAATTAGGGGGATTCAGGATTAATGCAAAGTAGCAGCAAGGAAGCGCCTGACTCTTATAAACACATTAAGATTAGATTGAACACTACCCAGACGTTGATCATGTTCTTTCTTTGAAGCTCCTGCAAACTCTTTGGGATCTTATCACTGTTTTTACTTCTTTTTTTCCCCCCACGTTACGACCACTCGCCTTTAATCACCTTCTATCTCTGCGTCACTACTTCTCTATGACCCACTTATGCTGGTGTCACTCGCCACTTAAAGATAAAATGTAAGGGTCGAGTTTCTTTTTCGCTCTAATCCTCCTTCAAGGTGCTGTCTGTGGGCTGAATCCATACTCGCGTGGCATCGATCCTGACTGTGTGCTGATCAGTGCAGTTTACTTGAACTTTAAAGTACGGATTCAGACCTACGACCTCTCATTTAAAAAAAAACCTCACTCATGCTAGATTTACTTTCTTTAATCAATCCTGGATGAATTGAAATCAACTAAAGGAGAACCAGGACAGCGCGGGGCTACGCATCACAACCCAGAATCAGATTTCAGCCAATCAGCATTCACACGGATGGAAAGAATGAGAGCGTCGTCTCGGTTCAGAGGGTGGATTAGCATATACCTCATTCCCAGTCCAGCAGAGCTGGAACTTAAAATGCTATTGTATTGACATCGACAGTTAGAAACAGCATTATTTACGCTCGGTTTGTAGAAAAAAAAAATTCTCACCCATGTTGTAGCGTTCACCTGATTGAGCCGATTGATTTATAGTTTGCTCATAACTGTGTGTAAAAATTAAAATGAGAAAAAAAAGAGCTGTGAGATGATAAAAAGTTGTTTTTTTTTCCCCTTGGGACCATTTTGTTTTTCCTTTAGATCTTGTACAGATTTATGGTTTGGTTTGACTTATTTATTCCATCAGTAGTGCTTGGTTTTGTTTTTATCATGTCCAATGGTTTTTGTTTTCTTAATAAAAGTCATGAAAATCTTTTGTCTCTGTCTGTCAGGAACTAAACAAATTCAACATTTTAGAACAAAAAATATGGATTTGACTATTTATTCACTGGTTCATTATCAGCCATGGCTTACAAAAAGACTGAAACTATAAATTATCGCCAGACGAAGTTTCACTGTTTAAATGCTAAAACAAATTCTTACTCAGAAATCTTAAAACTTAGCAGTAAACATTGCAGCACAACCTTTATCTGCTCATTTTCTTCAGGGTTTAACCTCATAGAATAAAAGTGCCTGGAGCTGCTTCTTGTAGTTAAGAACACAATTACAGATCTCACTGGTTCTTCCATCTGGCATTAAACTACAACATTGAGAAAAATCCATATTTTTAAACTCCATTGGAAACAAGAGCAGACATTTTGGCTGCAAGTTTAGGATGTTCCTAATGACACCGTTACTTTTTCTCAGTTTAGAAGACTGAAATGTCAGGGTTGTTTTTAGAGCAATGGTATACTTTATTTAAAAATGTATTTTTACTTGTTTAATTGTGGAATGACTGTAGTTCCATTATTGTTGCAAGCAAAGAATACGTCTTGTAAGTGGAAATATGAAAAAAAAAAAATTTGAAAAATTTTCCAACAAAAAATATGTTCAGAAAAACATGTTTTCTCAGACTTTTTGTTTAAAAAAAATACTTTTTTTTTTTTTTACAATTATATATATATATATATATATATATATATATATATATATATATATATATATATATATATATATAAAATATAATTTGTAAAAAAAAAAAAAAGTGTGTGTATGTATATATATATATATATATATATATATATATAGGGCTATAGTTTTTTCATATTGAGTTTTATAATTTGTATTCAGATCACATCCCCCTTCACTCCAACACTAACGCTTGCTCCTTTTGTGCAAATTGACCAAGTTAAAAAGAATGAAATCTGTATAGCTTAATTTGAAAATAAAAACATTTAAAATCATTAAATCTGAAAAACACTTTCGGCAAAAAAAAATCTAAATCTGAGAAAACAGCAAAGTGACTCAAAACTTCTATTTTAATGAAAACTTTCAAAGTTTGTTTTCTTGATTGCATTCAAAAATGATAATGATAATGGAACAAAATTCACTCTATTTACTAAGAAAACAAAAAGTTAGTTTACAGATAATCCCAATATAATTCCTAAACGGAATAGCATTATTAATATAACCCTAATAATAATAATGGGGTGATGGGAAGGAGGCTTTCCAACCTTGATAACTTGAAACTTATTCCAAAAGAAACATCACTGAAAAATCAGAATCATGCTTTAAAAAAATTGCTTTAATTTTAAGGAAAACAAATGGTGTAAGTTATGGCCTTTTTTTACAAAATCAAATAAATGTCTATTTTTATTGGAGAAATATTTTTTATGTTGTTAAAAAAAAAAAAACTTTTAAGATCCTCTCATGAGTTACACTTATGGAGCTAAGTAATTGTAAAAATTAGCGATCATTGAAATGAGAAGTGCAGAAGATATGTATACAACTAAAAATATGTTCTAATTTATTATAATCCATTTTCTGGTTTAAAATAATCTTATTCATGTGATCTAAAATATATATAAAATACTGCTGGGAAATTAAATGAAAACATGACAACACAAAACCCTTCTTAGAATTTCTATTGGAGCGTTCAGGAATATATAGTACATAGAAAACAGTGACATTTTACAACATATTGACGTCTGTAAAATACTCGTTTGTGCAGATATTACGTATAAAACATTACACCAACAATTAGTCATCACTTAAAAAGTACACAACGTATAGAATCTTCTACAAACCATTTTCCCACTGAGACTGTATAAGTTTAGTCGTTTTAACTGGCAGAAAAATAAAATGCAGCACATAAAAGCTTTATTTTTGGTTCATGGCACAGTGTTCACATGCGTAAGAAGGAAACTTCTGATTCTTATTTACAGACACTAAAGCCAAACAGTTCTTTGCATGATTTTTTTTTAAACGGAAAGATTCAATATGATCCAAAATTTGTGCTTTAGAACAAAACATGTCCAAAGATTGTTGCTACAGGAAGTTCAATTAAATAAAACAGTTTTCCATTTGAGGAAATCTTCACTTTTACACTTACCGGTACATGAAAGCTAAAGCTAGCAGGTTGTACGACCAACCGTCATTCAAAAAAGAAGGTCATGACACAATATTTAGTACTAGTTATAAAACCAATGTGTTCAAAAATATTCATATTTTTCAATTTTAACTTTTTATTCTTCAATTAAAGCTAAAGCTAGCAGGTTGTTAGCTCAGCTTAGCTAGACCATAGTGTGACCGACCAGCCTCCGTCATTCAAAAAAGAAAGGTCAATGACACAATATTTAGTACTAGTTAAAAAAAACAAAAAACAAACAGAATGTGTTAAAAAATATTCAAAATTTTCAACTTAAACCTTTTATTCTTCAATTAAAGCTAAAGCTAGCAGGTCTTTAGCTCAGCGTAGCTAGAACATAGTGTGACCGACCAGCCTCCGTCACCCAAAAAAGAAAAGGTCAATAACACAATATTTAGTACTAGTTAAAAAAAACAGTGTGTTCAAAAATATTCATATTTTTCCATTTTAACCTTTTATTCTTCAATTAAAGCTAAAGCTAACAGGCTGTTAGCTCAGATAGACCATAGTGTGACCGACAAGCCTCCGTCATTCATAAAAAAAGGTCAATGACACAGTATTTAGTACTGGTTAAAAAAAGAGAGGATGTGTTCTAAAATATGATTAAAATGTGTAGATTTTAACATTTTATTCTTCAATTAAAGCTAAAGCAGCAAGTTGTTAGCTTAGCTCAGCTAGAACACAGTGACTGACCAGCCTACCAATTTTCATATATAACTCGCTTATGGAACAATATTTATTGTTTTTTTAACAGTTTTTTTAAGAGAATATGTTATAAAATAGAATATGATTAATCTTTTACATAATTTCATGTTAAGGAAAATGTTGCTTCACTCCGAATTATTCTAATGTACCTACATATCTGTACCTAAATCTAAAGGTGCAATGAGGAAAACTTTTCCTATGTGTAAAAGTGAGCTAGTTGGAGTATATTTGTGCTTTTAGATGTATTCAAACTTGGCCTACCCACTGAGCTATGGACTTAAAGTCAACCCTGAGGCTAAACAGACATAATTTACCCATTAAATCTATAGGATTTAGACAGATATTTGTCAATGTTTAAGCGAATGCCTACAGATTAACGCCGTATATTAATGACTGTTAATACAAATAATGTCAGGAGGTTCAGACCAGAACTCAAATAGACCTGTACTTAATTTGTTATGAACTCATTTTCATCGTTATTCCAGATGACATAAACACTTTTTTTTTATTTTAGAGCTATAATTTTAGAAATTAGAATAAGAGTGGTGAATATGAGGACACATTAACACATCTGTACAGTAGCTGCTGACAGATGGAAAGATGCATATTTTTCCAGAATGTCAAACATTAGAGCTGAATCGATAAGACCTTTGCTATAGACCTCCAGGGCAGACACTCCCTTACATTCTTCCACATGGCAAAACATTTCCAAAACATGTCCTAATAATGAGAAAGTACATTTTAAAGCAATAATAAACCAAAAAGCAGTAAACATAAAAAAATATCCTAGAACTGTGAACCATAAAGTGTGTGGTAAATGATTTTCTTATTCTCTTCTTGAATAGATCTACTTTAAACTTTAGATTCACATTAAGAATCTGAGTTCAAATATTAAGAAAATGTTCACTTCTACACCAAATAGCCTACATAAAAGTGGACCATTGTTTTTTTCCCCCAAATTAAAAAAGAACACTTTGTACTATTCCTGCTTATGTTTTATATTCAACCTAAACTTTTTGTTCTATTAAACTAAAACTCTTACTCTTTTAGTTCCAACATGTTTTTATTGAATTATTTCAACTATCATAGGTATCTGTGATTAACTGAGCCAAGTTAAGAAGCATTAACGTCATCTAATAATTAAGTACATCTACTTAATTACAGTACTTTTGCCTAAGGGAAGGGATAGAGTATCTTGAATATGTTCCAGCTCTGAAAATGAACAAGTTCTGCAACTTGGGATGTTCCGAACCGATACTGATATCAGAAATTGGTCAGACGTCGGCCAAAAAGGCTAGAAATGGGAAATATATCGGCATGTGTCTAAAATCTTTAACGTAATCAACTCTGCTTATATTTGCTATAGGTTACGATTCCATTAACCTATCAGTGAATGAAGCATCTGTTGCTACCGACTTTTGTTCTCTGTGATTAATATCACTAAATATCAACGCTACAAAATGAGTAATAAAAGTATGTATGATTCATGCTGATATCGTATCGGATTAACATCGGGATCAATCAACGCTAACAGCAGCAATATCTGCTACATAACAAGTTGTGATTTTTCCAAGTCAACTATTTGGTAACCTTGGAATTGTCCAGACGTGAGTCAGAGGTGAGATGTCAGAGGTTAATTCCCTAAACCATACTGTAAATTAAAACGTTTTATCGAAAAATCCCTAAATAAATGCCACCGTTTAGCTTTGGAGGGCAGTTTTACAGCTAGCGAGGAGTCTGTGTTTCCCTTCTGAAAAAATGACAGTAACTCTGATGCTGCAGTTTTCTAAAATCCTTAAAGTCGTAGGAAAGCGGCTGTTCCGGCCGTTGCTTTTTCGAATTCTCCCGAGTGGTGCCCGATTTTAAATGAGTGAATAAAGTGAATGTGTGGTGGAGGGTTCACAAGCAAGTTTGGTTGTGGCCGGTTTGTCGGGAGCATCTTGCTAACCAGTTAGCAACTTAGTGCTAGTAGGTTCCCAATGGGAAATTCCATTGGGATCAAGTAGCACTAAATTGGTGACTTAGAAACGACACTGTCAAGGAACGCTATGGACAGCAGAAACATTCAAGAGGAGGAGAGTTATGTGGCGGAGGTCGTGGATGAGTCTCCTCCGTCATCCATTTTTTATTTAGAGGAGGAAAGTGGGGAGGAAGATGTTGTGGAAGAGGACGCCAGGGCGGCAGAAGCTTGGTTTGGTGTAGAAGGCTTCCAGCCGTACATGTTTGAGCCCTTGCCTCGCAACGCTGCCAGTTCTGTTAGCTCTACGCCTGCTGAAGACACAGACGTCCATCCCCGTGAACACTGGGACGGAACTCAATGGGAAAGGAAATTATTTCTTATTTTAACCGTTGCGTATATTAGCTGCGACATATGAATCAAGATGCCGTGACTGAAAAAATTTGATTGACAGATGACCGTTGATATATGATTGGCCGCATTTAGGTGTACAAGACGACGTATAACTAACTGGTCGGGTTAAAATACCAAAAAAACAAAAACAAAAAAAAAAAACAGATTTTAAGACAGGATTTTTTTTAAATAGAAATTTTCTAACTTTTAGGGCAATATTGTCTGATAAAGAATACATTTATACACACGTTTAAGCCAGAATGATTTGACTTTAAATATGAATTCCCTACGACTTTAAAATAGAGAGGGTGATACTAATAGAAGCAAAGGTGCGTCTCATATACCCCATCAGTCCTGCTAAAACTTCATCAGTGCCAACTTATTTCCCTGTAATGATGATCACTTCATGGCTAAAAAGATCTGGAGATTAATAACTAAATTAAACTTTATCATCCTCTCAAAACTCCTGCAGCTTTTAGCAGCGGCCTATAGAGGGCGACACACAGCAATGTTCAACTCTGGTCTTAAACACAGAAGCTGATGAAAAAAACAAACAAAACAAAAAACAATGAGGTAAAGAGCTGCAACTTGAAATCTTAACTTTAAAACAAAAGTAAATCATTAAAGCTGTTATGAAATGTAAAGCATGTAAAATAGTCACAACTTGACACCATAACTGTACTGTGTGATTTTTGATTCAAAGCTTCTCAACAGCTTTTAAACTGATGATGATATAATGAAGAAGAAACTTCATATTTTCTGTGTCTGAGCCATCGAAGAATTATCTGAAAACTCAGGAGGATAAACGATAGGAGGAATCTGTATGACCTTCTTGTTAGGGAATCCCACAAATACTTCCACAGCCCTGGATTAGAACATCACTTCAACTCTAAGAGATTATTTCCACAATTCGGTCTAACATCGGTGCAACTCTTAAAGTGTTTTTAAATATGTAAAGTTTTAACAAAGATGTAGTTACGTTGCAAAAAACAAAAAAACTTTTGATAAAAAATATATAATTTTAAATCTCTTTAAAAATGAAAGAGTTAAATAATTTTGTGTTCAGACAGTGCATAAATGTACAAGAGGATCAAGAATATTTAGATCAAAAACTGCATGATTACGTCAACAGTTTCACAATAATAAAACGTTTAAAGGTAAGCATTGTTACAAAGCTGTGAGTTAACGACCTAACAAAGAAAATATTAATTTTTTTTCCCCACATTTTCTCGTTAGTACCACAAATCTCATGGTATTAAATCGAGACTTTATAAAATGACCAAACACCTATTCCTTCATAACTGCGACTCGGAAAGACGAAAATCATGGTTTTATTTGTATTAATAAATATAGCCTTTAGAAGTAGAAAACTATTTTGTATTTTGGGCTTCAGATGTTTTTTTAATATTTTTATTTTGGAGAAGATTAGTTTGTTGTCGTGACTTAAAGCAACACTGTGCAACGTTTAGCCACTAGAGGCGCTAGACCCCTATCCTACAGGTTTAGCTGTATGCTGTTAAATGCTTCATTAAATATTTAGATGTCCCATTAAATAAATAAAACAAAAACATTTAATAACTATATCTAATTTAAAAGAAAAATAATTACTTAAATATAGAGGGAAGTAAATAACTGAATGTGTATTTTTAGGGAGTCGCCAGGTTGTTGCATTGTTATTTTTGTAGAGTCACGGACTGAAATGTTTACTCTGGACTAAATCTTACATCAGAGAACCAAAAATATGTCTGATCAGTTAAAGGTTGAATGTTAAACAAGTTTTGGCTAAAAAACAACTTTACTTTGTTAATTATAGTGTTTAAGGGGAGCTCAGACTGAGATAAAATGATGCTCTGGGTCACATGACTCATTAAAGACAGATCCATGGTTATTAAATAGCATAGAGCATCAATATGCAACAACCGCTGACCTGAAAAATCATTTAATATATCTCAGATAAAGCTGATATTTCTCTCAAAAGTTACAGAGTGTTGCTTTAACAAATGTGAAGGAACGAGCAAGACTATTCTGAGAACAATTCTTCCTGGCTCTCATTTCTATGATGGAGTATTAGGGCCAGACTAAAGAGAAGTTTGTTTTTGACGGGCTGTAATATCATGTAAATAAAATAGGAGAATTACAAGAATAAAGACATTATATTAAGGGTTTGAAGACAGAACATTAGAAAGTCGTAATATTGCAAGAATAAAGTCATAACACTATAAAATAAAGATGCAGTATTACTAGGATAAAGTCATAATATTAGTAGATTGAAATTGTAACATTACTAATATAGTATTAAGAGATTAAAGTTGCAATATTACAAGAATAAGGCCATAACATTACAAACAAGATTAAAATGATAAATTCACAAGAGTAATGTCATAACATTACGAGAAAAAGTTATATTAAGAGATTAAAGTCATAATATGTGGGAATGAGGTGATAACATTATGACATTAAAGTTATAACATTATGAGACTAAAGTTGTAATATTACAAGCTTTAAGTTGTGATATTATGAGATTCATTTCAATTAAGTTTGTTTTTAGCTTACCAATTAACAACACGTCATCTCAAGGCACTTTACAGAGTCTTTGTAGATTAAAGTCGTAACAATACGAGTGTAAAGGTCATAGTATTACGAGCTTAAATATGATATAATTATGTGTTTCCTGGATGGGGCCGCCTTTTACAGCTGCTTTTTGTACCTCTGCTTCTGTCTCCTTGAACCCCAGTCGGCCTCAGCAGATAGCCGCTCACACTGAGCCTGGTTCTGCTGGAGGTTTCTTCCTGTTTAAAGGGAGTTTTTCCTCTACACTGTCGCTGCAAGCATGCTTAGTGTTAGGGATTGCCTTGGAGTCAATGAGTTGATGCAAGAGTAAGAGTTTTAGTTTTCCTTAGATAGAAAACTTTAAATCAATTAGACTGTATGATCTGGTGAACTGTAAAGAGCCTTAAAATGACATGTTGTGAATTGGCGCTATAGAAATAAACTGAATTGAAAATTATGAGGAAAAAAGTCATAGTATTATGAGAAAAAGTCTTAAGAGATTAAAGTCATAACATTTTTAAAGTTACAATATTATGAGGATATTCATAATATTATGAGATTTAAGCTTTAATATCACAAGATTAAGGTTGTAACATTAATACTTTAAAGTTATGATATAACCAGAAAAAAGTCTTAATTTATGTTATTAAAGTTGCAACATTACGAGTTTAAAGTCATAATATTAGGAGGTTAAAGCCAATATTATTTAATGAGAACTCTTGCGCTGTCATCTCCTGCATTGACATGAGGAATGTTGAGAATCCTGTCCTAAACATTCTCATTGGTTTTACAAATAAGGAAATTAAACCTTTTCGCCCATCGTCAAATTATTAGGCTATAATGTTTACAAACTGAGCTTTTTAGCGTAATATTATGAGAATAATGTCATAATCTTGTTCTTTTTTTTATCTAGTCTGGCCATAATACTTTGTCATATATATTTTAACTGGAACAATGGCTGTGCTAATAAAACCTTAGTTTTAATGAGGCAGTACGGAGGTGTATTGCATTCACCAAAGACAAAAAAAAAATCATACAGCTTATCTCATAATTATGAAATCTTATCCATATATTTGGTTATGATTACTTGAGCCAGTAATGTAGCATCTCTCAGAAAATGTCTTCATGATTACTTCTTAAAAAATGCATCTGTTTCACTGAACAGTTCTCTGTATCGAGGTCTGACCTGATACGCGTTGGGAGTTCTGCTCCTGTTTTCCACTTAATCAATAAAGTACCCAGCTATAACCCAGATATTACTACTTGTGGAATAAGCATGCAGCCATATGACCATTTGCGAAAATCCGTTAATAGCTCCATTAATACAGATTCTGTATGATTTTATTTTTTTTTCATATGAATCGACATGCTGCATGAAGTTGGGACCTAGGTTTCTGTAGAGAAGTCATTTTTAACGATTCTGAAGCTTCAGCTGCACTCCTTAAGGATCTAGGATTTTGAGCAGGTACTGGAAAGTTATTTGGGAAACCACCAAGCAGGCTTGAATGCATTTCAGATGCTTTCATTTATAGCCGTAAAGCATCCCGTGCTGGTTTAATTGCTCCTGCAGGAACAGTGCGACTTCCAGCAAGTCAGAGTAGAGTGAGCTTTTTCACCCAAAAAATTCTAAGAAACTTACTGCGCAATGCTGACAAACTAAAACTAATTCCATCCACATTGTTGCATACCTAAAAGGAAATAAAAGCAGATTAAATCCAACAAAGCACTCATTGTTCACGTTTCATGCAGCATAACTCAGAAATGAATGTCCTTCCTGATCTCCTAAATATGACATATTATCTCATAATAACGAGATCCTATCTCGTAATTATGAGAAAAGATCTCATAATTACGAAATACTGATCTTGCAATTATGAGATAAGCTTTGAGATTTTTTTTTTTTCTTTGGTGAATGCAATACGCTTCCGTAAGGCAGTGGGGCTTCTTAATTAACTTATTAGAAAACAGAATAGAGTACAGATCCTTCGGTTTTAACTGTGCTTCATCTAGCTGCATCACTTTGTTGCCAAAAAACAACCCTAAAAACAACACGTGAAAAATTACTTCTGCCTATTATAAAAAATAAAAACATAAGCTTCTAAATATGTATAAAATAACAAGTGCAGAAAGAAAATTTAAATTGATATAAATATCAATATTGCACCAAAGAAGCATATTTGGACAAGCATCCTGCATTGCGATCGGAACACTATTCTCAGAAAAGGGTTAAGTTAGGATGGTTGTTACCACAGCGACGCATCATTACAGTATAAAAATACACTATGGAAAAAAATTGTGTTTAGCTGGAGTGTAAGAAATACATCAGGAGGGAGAGTAAAAGACGAGTGACCTCTTTAGAAGGTCTGGTCATCGTTACATGACTCGGTGGCGTGCCCGAAGGCCTCGCAGATGTCGCAGTAGGGCCTCACGTCAGTCGGGTTGCCGTGGTAACTGCTGTGAGGTACGGAGTCGGGGCTCTGGGCCTGTGTGGGACAGTCCTCCGTGTCGTGGAGGTCAAAGCAATCGCAGATGTCGCAGAAAAGACGCGGAGTCGCCTTCTTTTCACGCTTCGGTAGTGATTCATCAAACCTATCAAAGAGATTAAAGAATTTAAACTTTACTATCACCAGCACACCTCAAAGCCAGTATGACTCCAGGCAGCCATTTTTTTTTTTGTTTTTACCCGTCTGTGCCGTCATTTCCATTGAACTCAGCCAATGCAAGCTTCTTTAACTTGATTTTCAGCTCCTCGTTCTTCCTCTGCAGGTCCACTATGACGCTGTTCAGGAAGTTGATCTGATGGAGTCCAACACACAGATTATTGTATATTTATTATATAAGAGAAGATGAGAGAAATCTTTTGGGCACTATTTAAGGCTTTGCAGACAGCCTCACCTGCCCCTCAGCAAACTCTTTCTCTTCCCTCAGCTGCTGCAGGACAGCATCCCCTGCAAGAGCAGACTCACATTAATCTGCAGTCAAACTCTGAGCCGAGGACTTCAGCGAACCTTTCCTCACCTGAGTGGGGGGCCTCTCTGTCTCCTCCGTCTGAGGCCTGGGTTCCCGTCAATCTTTGCTCCAGACTGTGAACACGACTCTGCAGCTGAGCTTTGTCCTTCTCCAACGTCTCCACAACCGACTGCATCGTCTTTGTCATGGCGTTCTCTCCACGCAGTACGGCGATCTGCAAAGATGGAGGAGGCTTTACAGACCCATTTGGAAAACGACTGAAAGCTGGGATCCTGATCCTCGTACCTCGTTCCTCAGAGTTTCCAATTCTTTGTCTTTGTCTGAGATTAAAGCTCCCATGGAATTCTGAAAATCCACGTCACCCTTCATGTCCTGATTTAAAACAGCGTCTCTGTAGAGCAAATAAAAAAAACAATCAATCTTCAAACGGAACGTTTCTGCATTCAAATCAATCAGACGCCAGTGAAACCTTGCTGCCCCTCCTCTACCTGTTGCTGAAATAGCTAGAATAAGGCTACAGATCAGGAGTTACAGCCTAGCTAAATCTGATCTCACTCAATATGCAGTTAAACACAAAAAGTGTCAGATTTTTTAAAGATTTATGGTGTTTTTCTACAGTTTAGGATTGCATATTGTGTTTTATCTCACAACTTTAAAGACTACTTTTGTTGGCAATAAAATCTTCTTATTGCAAAATGAATTTTAGGCATAACAGAATTATGCCACAGATTCGTCTCTCTTTAACAGTCATGGTCATCTAGTTCTTAAAAATCAGTTGCCATCTTTGAACACAAGAAGTTTTACTTAAAGAAAACAGAAGGGGCTAAACATATTTGGTGTTTATGTTCTAACAGCAATCAATTTCAAACAGTAGTTAAGTAGGTTTGAATAATTTTTTCTGCCTTAACAATTAAACCCTTCTTCAAATAAGGATGCAAAAAATAATAAATCAGAAAGGAGGGAAACATGTTTTCACACAACTCTAAATGAGCTGCTTATGAGATTTTTAAATGGAAATTTGAAAATTTTCATTTTCTTAGATTGTATATATTTCCAAATCATTTTTTCACATTTAATTTTATTCAAATGTAATTTCTCAAAATTTTATTTATACTTTGAATTTTTACAGATTTTATATTTAGAAAATTAACTTTTTTTTTCATATTTCTCTTTTTCAGGATGGGTTTTCCAAATTGCATTATTTTCTTATTTGGTTTAACGGATCACATTCAGTTACTTCAAGCCCACTGAAAATGCTCACTCTCGATCATTGACAAATGAAAATGTGGTTGCTAACGTCCAGCAGACCAATAGAAATGCATCTTTGCTCCCGGCTCCAGAGGAAGGCCCGCCCCAGGAGGGGAGATAAAGTGATCCGTAAAAGCTAGTTTAAAAAGAATGCAATTCTTAAAACTCAATTAACAAAAAGAAATACTGACCATTAAAATTTTGAAAAACATCTGTTGAAAGTTTACTTTCTTTTAGAAAAAACAAAATGTAAATAAATCTATCAAATTAAAAAATTTTTTAAATAAAATCTGTAAAAGAATGTGGAAAAAATTATGTGAAACATGAAAAATATATAAAAAAAATCAAGTATGTAAAAGAATTGAAAAAATATATATATTTTTTAATTTCCATTTAGAAAAGCTTTTTTAAATTCCCAGTTTTAAAATGTGTTATTTGCTACCAACAATAAAGGGACATTCTCCATAGAATCTGCATACCGTTCACCATTAAACAAACCAACCTGATCAGTGAAATACAGCAGCCATTCTTGACTGTCCACACAAATAAACACGCACTTTACTACAAGTTTGGAAACTTAACTTGCTTTTTCTCTTTTTTCATGTAAACTTATTCTTGGCGACAATAAAGTTGGACTGTCTCATTGAGAGAAGGTTCAAATTAAACTGCAAACTCTGAAGTACAGCAGATTATTAGCAAATATATGTGATGTAAATAGTTCAGATCTTTTCACTTTAAGAAATTGACAGATTTGCTAGCTACTTTTTATTTTCTAAAGGAAAAAAAATGAGTGGAACTGTCCTTCGACACACCGGTGGTGAAGCACATCCACATTGACAGCGTTGCGTATTACTCCATGTCCAGCTCTCACCTAAAGCTATGAATACTAAATAAGTCAGAGTTTGTGAGCTTAGCCTTACGTTAGATTTTCCCTTCTTCTCTTGGAAGAAAAGCTAAGTTGTTTGGAGATGGAGTGGTCTGTTTTAAATCTAATTTTATATCAAAATGAAGCATAATTAAGTCTGATCTTTATGGCTTGCCTTTAGTGTCAGAAATCCAAAAACTATGGCTTTGAACATGAAGTATAATCAGCTTATAGCCTAGTAAACTAGCCCCACCCGCCAGCGGCCAAAATCCTTTTTGCCTGCGAGTTGGTCTAGCCTCGATCACCCAGGCCTTAGAACTGGCTGGCCAATCACAACGCAGAGACGTGTCTTTAAATTTCTGGATGTAAAGCAGACAGGGCTTTGAGGGCGTGACGACAAAGCTGCGTGACGCTGGAGAAAGCACAAGTAAGATTGCAACAACTATTGAACAGTTCTCGTTTGACTCAGCTTTGGAATCAGTTCTGAAAGGATTAGACTTGGGGTTTTCGTTGAAACGTGAGCAGGAAGAGGCTCTACGCTCCTTAATTTTTAAGAAGGAAGTTTTCGCCATTTTACCGACAGGCTGTTTGTTTACACTGCCCCGCTAGCTTTCTGTCACGCTTACTACGTCACAGTCAGTTGCTCTCATTGGTCAGAGCGTTGGCCAATAGGCACAGAAATGGTTTGAAAAACAACGGGTTGTTCTCATCAACAATCTCCTGATGTCTAATTCATCGGAGCCAGGCTAAATTACACATTTAATCTCACATTTAGTCTGGTTTATCAGGCTAATAAGCTTTTAGCTGAACTGCAATAAAAACAGAAACCACCTGAGCCTGGTTAACAATCCACAAATATCCTCTGTTCTACACGCCAAACAAGTGGAAGTGAAAGCAACAAGGTGTTTTCTCTATTCACCTTTTTCAGGTCCAAGTGTAAACACCCTCGGCCTCCCCATCTGTTGTTTTGGCTCATTCTGTAGCTTCATCATTTCCCCTTTGGTCGCTCACACAGCACTGCCAGCTCGTCTTCACATTTCTGCCTGACTTCTCCTGATTCACTCAGATCTTGAACTACATACTCGTCCCTGTCGACCCTCTCTCCCATATTATACATTCACTTTCAACAAGAAGAGCTGCTGCTTAGAAGTGGAGTAAATCATTTCATCAGCATAAGCTTCTGTTTCTGACGAACTGAAGTTCACAGCTGCTTGGTTATCGGACCTGAAAATTCTGTTAATCAAGACTCCATTGAAAAGAAGAAGAAAAAAAAGACCACAACCTCAAAAACAGCCTTTTGATATCATAAACCAGACTGTCTAACCGAAAAGCTGAGGAAATCCCCCATTTATTCTTTTGTTTTTGCTTCGTAAAAATATCATTTTCACAAACAAATATAATTTAATTCCTAGCGAAACAGCTCTATATCCTTTGTTTAGTTTCTCTTAGTTATCTAAAAAGAACATTTTTATGTTTGAAAGACTTTATGTATCCTAATTTGTCCCAGATTTCAAATCCAGGATCAGTTTTTCTATTCTTATTTTAGATTTCATAGGAATGTTCTTAAACATTACATTATGCAGACGACACACATGTATATCTCTAGAATAAATGTAAGGACTGAGGGATAAACAGCTTCATTTATGATACACGTTTCCATAAATGTGCTGCAGTCCTGCACATGTGAATTTCTAAGCAAGAATGTGCCAAATAACTTGTGCAAAGCAGAATCAATTAATCAATTAATCACATAGAGCTCCTCTTGGATGTAAAAGATCTGGACATTTGTTTTATGGATATGCTGCTACAAGCATGCTTGGTGTCATGCTTGGTTCCTTTGAATCGATGCAACCAACTGATTTTCCTTAGATAGAAAACTTTGAATCAATTTGACTGTATGATCTGGTTGAACTATAAAGTGCCTTTAGATGACAGGTGTTGTGAATTGGCGCTATAGAAATAAACTGAATTGAATTGAAAATGCAGCCAAACTCTGCAGCTGTTGTGTCAACATTCACCCGAATATGGAGTTTTGTTTCATTACTGTTGCAAGCAAAGAACAGGTTTTCTAAAATGTGTGAGTTTTAGTCCAGTTTCAGCATCGCTTGTTAGTTTTTATCACATTTAGTCGACATCATCCCATTTTTATTTAGTCTAGTTTTAGTCGACTATAAGTCAGAGCATTTTAGTCTTTATTTCAGTCCAAGAAAACATAATGTTATTCGTTTAGTTTTAGTCAACAAAAACTGTCAACATTTTAGTCTAGTTCTAGTCAGGACATAATTTTAACCTTTTATTTTTTTGTCAGTAGATAATTTTAACATTTGCTAAAATAATTTCACATTTCCTCTCATCTTTTTGATAAAAAACACAATTTTAAGGAACACATGCAGATATGGAAGATGTTCTGCCAATATTTGCATATTTATTTTGAACATTGTTAAGGTTCAAAAACACACACAAATGCTTGCATTAAAACAAATAAAATACACCTGACAAAGGAAACAAATAAATAAAATAAAGTGTCTTATGAACTTAACACAAGTGCTGGCTGTTTAAAGCTAGTTCACATAGAATAATAAAATAAATAGATTTGAGGTCAATGTTGTGAAAAAAAACTCCAACTGATACAACAAAAGTGCTTTCCTGCCAGCTATAGCTGGCCTGTCATTGTTTCTGGGTGGCTGGTAGGTTGGTGGTGGTGGTGTATCTTCAATCTGGAACAGAAATTAATACAATGTCAGGATAGATGCACAGCATAACAGGAATTCCAAGTGTATAAGCAGCATATAGGTCTGTTTTTTTCCTTAACAAAAACTAAGTCTCTGTAAAAACTACATTTGACAATCCATTTCAAACTGATACAAACAACCTAACTATCATTTTATGCAGGAATAAATTGCAGACATTTTTATGTGTGCATGCATTTTGGTTGTATTAATATTGATGCCAATTCAAATCAAATATTCAATTCAATTCAATTCAGTTTATTTATATAGCGCCAAATTCACAACACATGTCATCTCAAGGCACTTTACAGTTCAACCAGATCATACAGTCAAATTGATACAAAGTTTTCTATCTATATCTATCTGAAAAATCAAATATCCTTGTAATAGTAATGTGCAGATAAACCGAGCAGCATTTTATGTCACCAAATAAAGACATTGGCTATGTTGTGTATGAAAATCTAGGTTAAAGTTGTTCTGAATTATGTGTGGCATATTATTTTTATTTTGTCTTATCCTGATATATAGTTTCAGTTCTTTTTAGCATTTAGCATACATGTGTAGCTGCTGAGGTGTTGTGTTCACTTGCAACTTCTAGATTACCTAAAACGTCTGTCTGCTTAAATCAAACTTTCAATTTGACCACCACCAATCTTTCTGTTAACTTACCGTAATGTCTTTGTGGTGAACTGTGACGTGTCTCTTCAGGCTACTCTGTGTCCGCCCGCTCCAGGTTTGAAAGTGGGTGTGTGGCGGAAGAGGAGACAGGATTTTTCAAAACCATATCATATAATAATATGTAATTTTCGTCTCGTCTTTGTTCGTGAACTAAAATGTCAATAGAGTTTAGTCCAGTCTTTATTTACCGAACTGCATTTTCGTCTCGTCTTTATTAGTCTACGAAAATTAGATCTGATTTACTCCCAGATATTGTTTATTAGTTGGGATTTTAGTCTCGTCTCGTCTAGTTTTCGTTCGGTGAAAAATGTGCGTTGACGAAAATATTTTCGTCTAGTTTTCGTTAACGAAATTAACTCTAGGGGGTAGTTAACTAATTTTGTAAATTGAAATAAGAAAACAAATGCAATCAATGAAACTTTGAAAAAAATGTTTAAATCAAAAAAAGGTTTTTGAGAGTAAGTTTGCTATTTTTACAAATTTACTTTTCATATTTTTTTCTTTTTTGTTTAATATTCTTTTTATTTTCCAATTTGTTTTTGAAATTGTATTTTCCCCAGGCGTGCAGGTGGCGCAGAGGTTAGTGGCACGACCCATGTACGGAGGCCTTAAGGCCAATTTATGCTTCTGATGCATAGCCTATGCAACAGTCAAATCTGTCTCTGTGCACGACCATGCCCCCCGCGCAGCTGTTATTGGTCCTTAGTATGCTTTTCCGGCTGTCTGGGTGGTCGTCCTTCTCGATTCGGTGCCGGGGTGCGCCATTTTTAAAAACCGAGGAACTACAACAGTGGACAACTATGACGAAAGATTAATCGAGGAGGTTTGGAAGTACAATCCGTCGAATTTCTCGCAAGTTCTCAAATAGGTTCCCCCTTGCGCTTTGGCGGGAAACTGCTGTGCGTCCCTAGAAATTCCTGACTGACGGTGCAGAGGCATACCAGCAAAACTGGTTTACGACCAGATCCAAGCAACATTTGATGTATGCGGTTGCAGAAGAATAATCTGCCCTTTAGTCTTCGACATGGGTTTGAATGAATCAAGATGCTATTACTGTAATAATTTGATTGACAGATGACCGTTGATATAAAACTGACCGAATTTAGGTGCACAAGCTGACATATAACTAACTGGCCTACATAAGATAACAGGAAAAAAACAAAGATTAATTTTTTTTAAATATCGTCTGATAAAGAGCACATTTATATAAATGTTTAAGCCAGAATGATTTGACATCTAAACAGGACTTCACGACGACTTTAAAAAGTATATATATTATGAATATAATATGAATTCATATTTCCTTAAAGTCATAGGGAAATCATATTTAAATTTCAAATTCCGACAAACCGGCCACAACGATACTTGCTTGCGAACCTTCAGCTACAACAATCCTGCCCCCTTCATAATCGACCAATCACATTCACTTTATTCACTCGTGTAAAGTCGAGCACCACTCGGGAGAATTCGGAAATGCAACTGTTGGAACAGCCGCTTCCCTACGACTTTAAACCCTGAGGAAGAAATGAATATAGACTAGAGGTTCCTTTAGAAAAAAAATAGTAGATTTGTTGAAAAGCCCTTTAAAAAGTTTAACTAAACTTTTTGACTATTTGCTGTAGGGATGATTCAGTTCAAATGATGATGTTGTTAAAGTCAGCTGAGTAAATTCCATTAGAGATTTTGATCCTGATAACTCCAAAAATGTACTTCTATCATTTGCTGCTCAAATTCATGCAAACATTTGGCAGATTTGGACATTTTTGAACATCTGAAAGAACATGAATAAATCAACGTGCCGCTTACCTGCTCTTCATGTCTGCGTGCTGACTGTTGCGATCCTCTTTGCTCTGCGGGTCAAACACACATATAGACGTATCTAAATAAAGGCTAAAGCTGCTCAGCTTGAGGAGTTTAGCCACAGCGGGAGCTCAGACGTCCCTACGCCTAAACCCTTTAATCAAAGCTCCGTTTCTAACTAAACAAACCCCAGATCTATAACAGGATAGAGGGGACGGCTTTGGGGAAAGGTCAGTACCTCGTCATGATGCTGAGACTTCTGGGAGGCCAGCTTCAGCTCCTCGCTGAGAGGAAACAGACAGAAAACAAGAGAGGAGACAGATTCGTGAGCTCTATCGGAAACAGGACCATCAGGTTTATGTTATATCTGTGTCACATCTGTTCAAATCTCTAAAACACACTCACACAGACAATACATCAGGCTTCCTGTGAACATCATAAATAGGATCATTTTTATTACGATTTATTTTTCTAATCTAAATAAAACGTTAAAATTGACAATTATTAATTTTTTTTAATAAAAAAAAAAAATGGCTCGCCATTATTGGTTCCGTCCCGATAGCGGAACCAATAAAAGCGTTGTTACGGCTGGGACATTTGGGAGATGCGTCATTAACTTTTTGTCTGGAAAATATGAGCAAGTGTAAATGTAACGAAAATTGGCTCCAGCCAAAAGTTTTCTCCATGGCTAAAACCAGGGAACATACATGAGCCACAGTGTATGTTGTGCAAGAAGTCATTCAAGCTCGGAATGATGGGAATTAAGGCAGTGGAGTCGCACATGCGAAGCGCGAAACACAAAGTGTCAAAATCGAGTTACCGAGAAACAGCCGGTATTTCTCAGTTTTGTTCCACCGCTGTCTCTGCAACGCCTCCACTTATCACCAAATCAAACATAAGAAAACAATACAAAGAAAAATAGTTCCAAAAAAGACTTAGCACTGGTTATGTCGTGGCTTTAAAACTGATTTGTTTTGTTCCCTGCTAAAACAAAGTTTTTGAATCCAGTTAAATAATTGTTAAAATATATCTATCATTTGTGTGTTTTTAGCTTTCTTCCTGTATGGGAAGCTTTTCAAAATTTGAAACATTAGTGCAGTGGTTTATGTTAAAATAAACCTTTGGGTTAAGTTGTCGCAAGCAGGTTTTTCTTGTGTTTCTTGTGAATCTGGTCTTAATTTTTATTTCAAGTGGCATTAAAAAGTCTTAAAAAGTCTTGAACTTAACTTGCCTTATGCTGTAGGAACCCTGTGTATGGTGTGTACGAATTTAGAGGCTGGGTCCTTGGAGGGTCATGAAAATCAGGAGGAAGGAAGATTTCTATTATAGGTTCAAACAGGTCTAACCTTCCTCAGCTGTCGTGGCTCCTAAATCGGCATACGCTCTGTCGCCTAGCAACCATGATGGTTGATTAACAAAGCAGGCAAAGAATGGATGTTGAACTTCTTACTGTTGTGGGTGCTCATTTCATGTTTGAGGGGTTTCAGCAGCATTACCGTCATCTCATCCTTTCAATAAACCAAACATTACCCGCCACATATCTGACTCAATAACCATTTAAAACAACTATTGTCAGTAATTTCAGACGGGATTATTCAAATACTTGTATTATATTAAACTGAACTTACAATATTCACCACTGTTTGGTGCCAAGTACCTTTTTCCTCTTGGCACTGAGCAGCCTGCTTGCTTTGACTCGCAATTAATCATGGGATACTCAAGGCTATGTAGGATACAGCGGACCTGTTCTTCCAACCAGGCAAAAAGATGCCGCCGGATTCGAACACAGTGATAGTGTCTGTCTCCCTAGATCAGCTTCTCTGATTGGTTGATGCTCAATGTGGAGTTGCAAAAGTTCAGATTTCCCAAATATGACATCTGCAGCTTTGCATCGCTGCTTCCAACGCAAATAATAATAATAGTTATATTTTTCAAGTGATGATGAGGTTTGTTTACATTGATATTTCCATAAACAGTATTTTATTAGTCTATGTAGGATATAGATTTTATATAAGTAGGCTTAACTTGCTGCAGTCACATTGTAATGGCGAACTCTACAGTCAATAGTTTGTCACACAAACATAAAGATTAAGACATTCAGTTTGTAGATCATATTAAATATAATATTAAAGATACTTATGTATAGTATATTACATTTCGGTAATGATCACACACTGCAGCTTAAATCAGCTGTAGCTCTATATCTTAGTTATCTATTGGTCAGCTAAACCTGCCGTTTATCAGTTGATGTTTTGAATGGTTTCCCCATCTGGACTGTTATCCCTACAGGGGCAGATTTCTTCTAAGACCTTTTCCAGATCTCTTACAAACCCCAGAAGCTGCTGTATAGCTCTTTCTGACAGCTTCGAACAGCTCTGACTATTTAACCTTGATCTGACTGTTGTGTTAAAGCTCACTGAAACAGACCCTTCGTGTAAATAACCCTATTCTGGGGGGGTGGAGAGTAAATGTGATTATCGGTTGTTTTAAAGAAAATCTTTAAACTTCCTTTCTCCCAGTGAATGTATTATTTCTAATATTGTTCCAGTATTATTGACCTTTTCATTATGAATTCATTTGTGGAAATGTACTGAAAAACCATGTCCTATTTTTTTATCATCAGTTTGATGATAAAATCTAAATATTCATAATGCTAACATGTGGGGAATGGGAATTACTAGCTTAGAGTAAGGACAGCAGTAACCATCACTGCCTGTCTGGAATGAGATGCAAGTATTAAGAAAGAAGAATGATTATATATGCAATTTCATGCATCTAGTAAGACAAATTGCTCTAACAATGTTTTAATTATTATTTAAAAAGCAGTGTTTAGCTGCATGTGCACCTGTGAAACATTATGCGATCACACAAAAGAAACAAAAGCAAAACCAAATCAGAGGTATTGAAATACTGTATATACTAGCACTTCAGACTGAGACAGCTTGAAAGGCTGTTTTGTCTGTGAATGTTTAAACCCCCCCCCCCCCCCCCCCCCCCCCCCCCCCCACATATTTTTAGACACTGGAACCAAATGATTTCCTGTGCAAATTGGGATTTGTTCCCATGTGGGTCGCTCTATGGATTTGTGTCAGAGGAAGATCATTGAAGCTACGTGCGACTAATAACATGTTCCGGGTGCCATCTGGGTGAAATATCTGGCTGCACGCTGTTTAATCACATTTATCATAGCTCTACAGAATCCAGCGCTGCAACACAAAAGGCAGCAGGCAGACTTGGAAGGGAAATGCACCATGCTAAATACGTTTCACCAAGCTCTGCAACACTCTGTCCATCCTGTACACACTCAGACGGGTAAACAGAAAGCAGCCTAGTTTCTGCTGAACATTGATAACAGTGACATTTAGAAACCTACATGTATCCTTTCATTAGTGTCCTAATGTGTATTAATGCTATTATGGAACAATTAGTAAAAAGGATGGGGTTTGTTCAAACATAACTGTCAGAGTCTGGGTTTATTTTGAAGTTTATTTGTGTTCTGTGTATTTGTAGTTTATTTCTACCAGTGCTGAGTTCTTAAGTTATCCTCTGTTGCCTCCTTGTGCTTGTTTTCCTTTCCCCTTGGCTTCCTCCTAGTTGGCCCTACCCACACCTGCTCCCAATCTGCTGATTGGCCAGTCTTGGTTCAGTCTGCCATATTTACACCACCTCTGCAGTCACTCAGTGCTGGTTTGTTGTTTTGTTGTTCCCCACTTGAGTTTTCCCTGATGTAATCTTATTTTTGGTTTTCAATATTTAGCATTTTTGTTTTTCTGCATCAGTTGCCTATTAAATTTGCAAGACTCACCTCTGCCTCCTGATCTCTGCACTTGGGTCCTCAAAAACCTCCACTCAAACTGTGACAATAACAGCAACGAAAGGATGGCCTCCCCTCATTTTAACTGAGACAAGACGCAGATTTTTAACAAGAGTAAGACACAACATATCCCCCTCCAGCCCTTTAGGTGGTGATTAAATGCTTGAAGTGTGTTTGTCGCCACAAAGAAAGGTAGAGAGATTTGCAGCAAGCTTGCAGATCCATGCACGCAAGTGAAAGTAAGCACTTTTTCACACAACTGTTACATCTGCAACAATGGACTCTGGGCAAGCAAGCTCTCAGAAACGAAAAGCCTGGGGTGAAACATCTACAAGCTTGGGTTTAAAAAGTTGCCAAAACATCTCGCCTGTTCAGCCAGGCCAACAATTCTTCCTAGTGACCCCCCTTCCAGAGGCACAGGCCAGTATCTGGTATTGCATGCTAACAAAGAACCTAAAACGAGTCACCATTCCTAATGGGCGGGTCTGTTCTTCCAGTTCAATTTGTATGTTTTCTAAGCCAAAACAAGGTTTGTTTTGGGCCACTCTATAAAGCTTCAAACTAAATGCTAATTCTGACATTTTGAATTGAAAAAGCTTCCTGCATGGGAAGCGAAACATCTTCAAACTTGGAAACAAAGTCCAGTGGTTTGTTTTTGGAATGCGACCCTCTGGTTTAGTGGGGAACTGCTTGTTCCACCAAATATCTCTATCTCACAATGTTAGAGAATCTTTAAAAAAATCCTGTATCTAGATTATGATCTCCATCTTTACCAGATTGGCATGAGAGACAACTCTGATATGAATTTCCTTAAAATCTTTCCATAACTTTCCAAGTTATCCTGTACACAGACAGACAGACAGATAAAAAACACAAACTCTCCTAAAAACATAACCTCCTTGATGGTATGAGTAATTGTTGCTTTTTTATTCAAAGTTAAAGCAAAAAGAGAAGATAAACATTCTTTTTTTTACTCAGTATTATCATACAGGATGAATCTCACAGCAGAAGTCACTTTACCTTTGATTAATTAGGATTAAATACACCAAGCATCCCTACTGATAGTGATTAGATCCTAAATAGAAATCTAACACAGGGGTGAAAAGCAGACATAAACAAACCAGGTTCATCAATCTATTAATCTATCTACCTATAATATTGTTTGCACGTTGACTGTAGATACTAAGAATATTGTTGTTAGGATCAGGATTAATAAGGATGTTTACTGAAACATCCATCAGCTTGGCAGGTACAACTGAACGACTCATCAACTTCAGACTGTTTTCCTTTCCTGAATTATCATTTTCTTTTTGCATTTTTCACACTGAATCTTGCAGTTTTGTTTTAACCATTTCTGCACTTCCCGGGGAGATGCTAAGTGGCTTAGCCTCAGTGGGCTACTTCCTTATTTACCTCCTGCACACCTAGTTAATATTGTACCTTTGTTATTACTTTAAATATATACAGAGAGCTTCATTTAGCTTCATTTTCATTGTGGGGGGTGTTGACCTTGTGCAACGGTAACCAACTAAAAATTAGCAGGGTCCGAATTAAGAAAATCATCAACCAGTAAAGGTCCGGAGACATTTTTAATTATAATCTGTTACTTTTAACAGACTTTAACACTGAAATAAAATGAGGTGTTTATGCATCCATGTCATACATTCAATTTTTAAATAAAAAAAAAATAGAAATTTTTTCCATTTTAAAATCTAAAGTTTTTTTAAGTAGAAAACAACAATCGTTCAGTTTGGTATATAGACAATTTCCTGATTCATATATTTTATAAAACACCCCTTAACTGACCGTTTGTTATTTTTTCTTTATTTATTCTGTCTTAATGAGAGCAGTGGGCTTTAGGCTGCCCTGCAAAGCTTTAAACCTGGGTTTGAATGGAGACAAAGCCATTCTAAAGAACATATCAAGGTGCTCATTTTGAGCCTGGATCCATATTTATTTTTGCTTCTGTTCATGGTGGAGAATCCTGCTTCACAGCAGCAGGTTGAGCCAAACATACTCTAAATGTTCAGGGTCATCTTTGAGCACCATTTCACTTTTCTTTCACCAATAGTTCTTCCAGCAGTCCCCACTTTCTCTGCTCCCTTTTTCTCATTATCTTCTCTAAACCTGCCACAGGTTTGCCTGCTGTGTCTAAAAGAAGCTAGCAGCAGCAACCCAGACTGGCAGCAGCTCATTGGATAATTTGTATCACGTGCAGCCTGGTCCCGACACTCCAGAGGGCTTTACCATATTAACAGGAGAAGTGGTGCAAGTGATGTTAGGACAACATGCGGTAATTTATAATTGTTTTAAATGAGGTTGGGTCCGGATTAGCCAGCAGGTGAGACGGGATCCGGACCGCGGTCCGCTAATCCGTGACCTCTGGTCTAGTGGTTAGACCAGTACACTTGTGCTTTGAGTGATGTAGTAAATTAATCTGTACCAATGATTAGAATATATTGGATACATGTTTTACATATTGAATAAATGTTTTACACTAAATACATTTATTTTATAAAGGTCACAGAGTCCAAAAGAGTGTGCTCAACCAAATATGGAGAGATAGAGAGCAGTGTGTGTGTAAGGCTCTCTGCAGGTGCAGCTTTGAGTGCAGCCTTGAAGTTTGAGAGATAAGACCAGGGTGGGAAAACACAGAGAATGAGCGGGAAACAGGAACATTGAAAGGAGTCCAAGGCCATTTGAGGCCTTTGAAGCCCAAGGGTGGAGTAATGAGGGCTGTTTGTAAGACAGACGCATTGAGAATTGGTTGTTCAAGGTTGCACAGCTCAGCTGAACTAATTGTAATATATTGAGTTGTCATCTCCAAAGCATACTGAGCGGTACTGGTCGCACAAAAAGTGATGTTTTACTGGGACTTTGAGTTTTAGAGTTATGCTGACCTTTTTTTGATGTAATGTTATGATCATAAGTCACACTGGATGAAAACATTGTTTTGACATATTGATAATTAAGACTATGATGTGTTTTTGATTTAACTGCACTAATTGTCATCATGATCTACAAGAAATGTCACCATGACCTGTGAAGAAAAAAGCTTTGATAGATCATAGAAAGGCTTCAATTAAAAATATAAAATATGGTTTGGAGGTGGGTCTTCCACCAAGATGAAAGAGCCCCGAGCTCCGGGAGTGAATATAAGCGGGACTGTCTCCGTTTGTAAGTCAGATGTGGACCGGTACGCATCTCGGGTGGTTTGATTTGTATTTTGCACTAAAACCACTCTGGACCTGGACCCAGCAGCCTCTGCCTGATTTTTGATCATTGTTTGAAGACTTCTCAACTGTTTTTTAAGAAATTAGAATTTTTATAAAACTTAGCACTAATTTTAAGTCGTTGGGAGGACATTTTCAACGACATGAGAAGGTTGCAAGTATCCAGTTTAATCCCCGCAGTCTCCACTCTGGGTTCCTGAGCAAAACCCTAAACCCTACACTGTTCCCCGAGCACCACAGAATGGCAGCCCACTGCTCCCCAAGGGGATGGGTTAAATGCAGAGGGTGAATTTCCCCATTGTCGGACAATAAAGGGATTTACATTACATATTATAACCAAGTTTTAAAGTCATGTCTCAGTCCCATCCCTACTTTGGACCTCTTTCTGTGCATTTAACGTACAAAGATATTAATTGCTAGCTTTAACAAATCTACTCTTCAACCACTGCAGCACTAGTACTCAAACACACGTGAGTTGCAGTGAGCATAGCTAATTTTTACAGAAAGCTCAAAGCGCCATTGTTTCAAACAAACACATGCACAGTAACACACACTGGGACACACGCGCTGACAGCCAGAGAAGCGGTTATGTCAGAGCCAGGCGGTCCTAGGAGGAGAAATGCGATTACATAACAGTGAGGAGAGGAAGGATGTGTTTTGGAATAGGATGGTGGAGCACATTGTTGGGTTAAGCAGAGATGGAGGAGGAGGATGGAGAGATATAACCCATCAGCATGCCCTGTCCTTTTAAACATGTTTTACTCAATCTAAAGCTACAATGAGTTGACTGGATGACACTGCCTTGTTTCTAAGGAGGTCTATCCATCTGCTGCGTCTCCATTTGATGGTGGGATGTTTCAAATGTGATGATGGTGAGTCTACCAGTCAGTTTGATCTGGAGCTGTGATGTCACAGCAACTGATGACTAAGGAGGGGGTGTGGCGGGATGATGCAAAGACTCAGAAATAAAGAGGCACATGACAGCTTCACACAAGCACTGAAGGCTAAAAATAGACCGCATCAGGCTGGAGATCGCCATAAACAACAAGGAGAAGTAAAAATAAATGCAGTTCAAAGGATACATAATCAGTGCTGGTCTGATACTTCAACAGTCATCAGTGATCTACTATCACTGAATACTAGTTGGTATTTTAGGGTTATATAGAGTTTATATCATCTATCTAGGGTTGATGATTCTTGGAGGATTTTTAAAGATTGGTAAAACTTTAACTAACAGATTATTGAATGAAATCTACATGATTTAGGTTTGGAGCTCTCCCCTCAATCTTTTAAGAAAAGATCTCCGTAACAAGTAGCTTTATAAAATCGACTGTCTTATTTAAAAAAATGAATCATCATACTCTCTGATTTTACACAAAGGGAACAATATGGTGGTTTAAAAGAAAGAAGGGCTTTTACTCATCAAAAGTTACGCAATAGGTAGCTGAGTCACCTACTAGGTGATTGAATAAGTGAATTTAAACCAAATCAAATCAGTTTATTTGTACAGCTCCAACATAAAACACATGCCATCTCAAAGCACTTGAGTCATTTAATGAAATCAAACAGATGGACTGGTTAAAACATTTTCCATCTAAGGAGAAATAAACAGATTAAATCAAGTCATTGGCTAACAGAATTAATTCTTCATGCATGAGCAGTGAAAGCGGACAGATGTTTGCTTATTGGTGCTGACTTTGCAGCAATGCCGCATATCAAGCATGCATGCAGGAACAGTGGAGAGGAAAAGTTCTGTTTTATAGATATAAAACTCCAGCAGAACTGGTTTGTTTGGAGCCCTAAACAGGTCAAGACCACGACTTTAGGACCACTTGTCTGGTCTGTTCAAACACGTCCAGGTTTAAACAATCGGAGCTACCTGTAACTTCAGGTAACAAAAAATTTAACTTTTGTTAATTCAAAGAACATTTTTATTGGTGGAAATACTTCCTATAGGAGAATATACACCTAAAAACTACCAATGGCTTGATTTCTGGGACTGTTTATGAGAAGAAATAAAAATCCTTCCTAATTTTTGTCAGGGTTTGGTTGAGGTTTTGAGGACCCAAATGCAGAGGCGAGGACTCCGAGTTGAGTTCTTGAAGATTTAATTTAATAACTGAGGCAGAAAATACAAAAACCAAGGTACAAAAAACATGGAACCAAAAGCCAGACAACTTCATGGGGGACCAGGAAAAGACGAGGAACAAGCACTGTGGAACTGCACAAGGAGAGTATATATGGGAGACTGAACAAAGACAGGACTAATGAGCTGAATGGGAGCAGGTGTGAACAGAGGATTCTAGAAGGGAGCTCGGGGGAAAGGAGACCAACACCAGAGGGCAACCAAGAAAAACCTAAGAACTCAAATACATCCAGAAAATGCAAACAAAAACTGAATACTCGAAAGAAACTTAACAGAACCAAGACCGTGACAATGTTAAGTAGGGCTGAGTATTGGCGAGGGTGTTGCAATATGATATGCATCACGATACTTTGGTCCCGATACAATATCCCCATATTGCAATATCAAGACATATTTCGTTATACTACCCAGCTAATATTTAAATTAAATGTAGAGATAAAAGACAAGTGCAGCATATTCATTAGAAGATATTGATCATTTAGCTATCTTGGTGTTTGGGGTTTGAGTCAGTCCCCCTCTGCAACTGTAATTGCCTCTACTACATGCACAACAGAAGGGTTCCAGGGCTCCGTCAACCAGAAATTTTTTTTTATTTTTATTTTTTTTCTATTAGAAGCTAAAGGATCAGTTTTATATCAGGATGCCAAATATCCCAATATATTGCCAAATCGATTTTTTCCCGACACACCTAATGTAAAGTTAACTTAAAATGACAACAGAAGACGCCAGCCAGCAAGTTAAGGAAGAGGAGGAAGAACAACTTTGCTTCTAGCTTGAAAAAACTGGAATCAAACTTTCAGCTAAAGTTGTCAACCTATAAATAATAAGTAACATATAGCCTATAATCAGCGTATTAGACTCTACAAAAAGCAGCCACCCAACTGAATGTTAGAACCTACTGTCACTTCTTTAACACAGGTGTGTTATTTAAAAAAGCTCTGTATACTGGTATGAAACTGACTGTGTTCTACTGAAGCTTATCACTTTTCCATGGTGTCTCTTTTCTTACGTCTTGAATCATCTGATATGCATCTCATATGAAAGAATCAACCAACTGTGTGAGAATTGATAAACCAAATTATTCACACCAAGTAATATTCTACATTTCTGAATTTGTGTTTCAAGTAAATGGCATCCTGAGGCGAGAAAGCATCTTAATAGAGACTATTAAGGCTCTATTTGAGTCATAATCATTTTACTTTTGTAGCAGCTGTAGCTCACATGTCGAGCTTATGAACAAGGCTAATATTCATACGCTGCATGAAGAATTAATTCAGAATATCAGAGTTGTATTCAGGTTACAAGTTTCCTAAAATCTCTGAAATACAGTTGCGTGGGTTTTCACATTGCAATCTTTTGGTCTTTGTTGAAGGCGAACAAAACATGTTGAATACCAAACAGTAGGGTAAACTGAAAAAATGTTTTGGGGCTGGGTCGGATAGCCTGACGTAGTCCTACTCAATTCTAGTCAGAATATGAGTCTGATACTGCTCCATAGAGCTGTGATTATGCGGCGTGTTTCGAACGAACCAGGGGAAAAAATGCCTCTGCACTCAATTGGATAGACCTACAACCAATAAGAGCAATGGAGTGCGTGACGTATGTTAAGCAACGCATAGTTGTTGTCAACAAAAATCAAAGCGTGCAGTTGCACGCCTAGAATAAGAAGATGAGCCTTGATCGCGTTTCTCTGTTCCTCTTTTAAAATTAATTTGCTGTCGATATCTTCTAGAACAGACCTAATAGCAGAATCTACACACCTCAACTCTCCAGCGGCAGCCATTGTTGTTGTCACCCAAGCGCGCTTTGGTGACGTGGTTGATTACGTTACTGTTGATCATCTGTCCATCATCGTATAGAGCCCACCCTGACAATTTGATTGGCCTGCCAGATATTGTGCGAGCATACTCGCGCTACTATTGAGCAATGCCAGACCGAACTTCCCGACCTCAAGCGTTGTGGGCGGGACTAAGTTCGGAATGACACCCAGGCTATGGGTCGGAGCCATTGTTTTTTATTTTCATTTTATTTTAATCTGTCTAAGAAAAATGTTTCTTTTACATTGACTTTTGTGTGGCAGTTTACAAAAAAAGTTTGGTAATGGGATGATCAAATCAGGGGAAGGTGCAAAGACAGAAGAAGCTATTTAAAAGCAAACTGTAACGTCAGTAATACATTTATAGTTCATTCAAGCTGCGAGAGATCAAGAGGCAGTGATATTTTCAGCAGAAAACAAATAGTCTGAATGAAGCGCAGCAGAGTTAGTTTTATCCTTTTGTGGTTCTGTCAGTCATGGAAAACTCTGTTTTTAGAAATGTTAATGTCCTTGTGGTAATCCCAGAGAAATGATGAAGTCAGTCTAAGACCAAAACAGAAATGTATTCTGACCAGAAATGGGTTTTAACAGAGAGAGAAAACACTCCACGGGAAAAATAAAAGATCTGTTGGAGGGCATTGATCATTTTAGACAATTCCTGTCATGACGTATACAATACAAAAATATCTGTAAAGTTCAGAATTCCCTGGAGGTCTATATTCCTGCATCCCTCATCACTGAATAGCTCCAACTTATTTCAGGCTTTGCAGAACATTTTATAAAATATGCAACATCTCCCTAGAGATGTTTTAAACAATTTGGCCTTACCAGGGCTTGTAAAGGTATATTTTACACATCTAAATTCTTAAATGTAGTCCAGTTACATTATTAGTGTTTAAAAATCCAGCTAGATTTCAAATCAGCAGTTTAGACCTTGGAGGTGACTTTAGCGGCTCCAGCGTTAATGAACAGGCAGGCAGGTGTCACCTTTACAGAGGCAGGAAAATACACATCAGTTATGCTGGGAACTCACATTTCCTTGCAGAGGATGCCGATCCGTTGGCTTTCTGAGCTGCTCTGCTCCTTCGACAGGCTGAGCTCCTCCTGGAATTTGGAGTTCTGCTGTTTCAAAGCCTCGAGCTGAAGAGGAGAAACAGGAAGAGGAGTAAAGAGAAATCTCCAGGTTACACCCAATTTATCAAATTCAATGCTACATTCATAGCCACAATGGTTAAGTTCGATTTTATATGATGTAATTTTATGTTGATTTCAGTCGAGCTATAGGAACAACAGTTCACTCTTTCTGCTTTTAGGGAAAATTGCAGCAAGTTAATGCTAAAAAAAAACATTAACTGAGCTTTGGTTGGTTCTCTACAGTTCATTTTCAAATCCCAAAGAGAGACAACAATGACCTTAGAGAAACAATTGCATTTTTTCAACAGTCTGAAAGGAGTTGAAGCCAAGTAAACATCCATCATGACAGAGGTCGTTTACACATTAAGAAAGACTCAAGATATTTGAAAATCTTAGCTGTCAGTATTTCCAAAAACAATCAACCCATAGTTAGTTCCAACAAGACCGAGAGGAATAAGAAAACAAAAAGAACAACAGGTTAATTTCAGACTGCATTAAAGTTAAATACAGGGCAGACAAAAAAGTCAAAAACTATGGAATGAATTAAAAGGTTTCCATAAAAAAAACTGTTAGGTTTAAAAAACTGCATCCAAATAAGTGATGAACAGCAGAGAAAATCCCAAATCAACCAAATGCCTTCATAATCATCATATTAGTAAACAGATTCCACTGCTGGGTCAAAAACAATCCAGATGTTTAGTGAATGCCTCAAAGGCTTGTTAGCCAGCTTCAGTCCACAAACAGCATCACGAAGGCAGATGAACACCATCTTAAAAAGGTTTCCTAAATTAAAAATTATTAATTACTTTCTGACTAAAGGTAATAATAAACAGCTGGTATGAACTTAGATATCTGTTTCAAAGGAGAGCAAGGGAAGTTGAAACTAAGTGAAACAAAAAAAGGACCAATGATATCATCTCCTTTAAACTTTTTCTAGAGCTTCAGACTCCAAACATCTCATAAGTCCCTCCTGAGACCTCAGAGACAAAAAGACAGATTCAGCGCAGCCTCATCCACAGACCTCCAGGACCAATGGTCAGTGATCCATTAAGAGCAGGACTTTAATTAGTACCTAAAAAAATGTGCAATCATGAAGAAGCCAGCATCCCAGAGCTCTAGCGTATGTTTCTGTTTTCCCTTCATCGTTAGATATGACATCAGCTGTGCTGGGGATGCCTCCCAGTTTAAAATCTGCTCAACACAGCAGCTCGGTAACATAAATGATCACATGTTAACTTCAGGGTGATCATGGAGCAATAGTCATGCAGTAAATCTGTTCCACATGCTGAAAAAGTAAATTCTGAGGCAGCATGGAGGGAAACTAAAAATTGGTTTAGGAAAAAGAGGAGGAGTCTTTCCAATTCACTGCTTAATAAGAACTGGTCCTACCTGGTAATGGGGTGAGTAGATGTTGTTGGAGTAGCCCTGATGTAGAGCAGCTATGTCCATACCTACGCTGCAGGAATTTCAGATGATTCAACCTGCTAAGCAGCTTCTGTTTTGTCACTGAGGCTCCGCTCTTGTTCTGCCTGTATCACCGACAGGCAAACACAAGCTGAGCATCAATAAAACATCAGTCCTCGTCTCCCGCCGTGCACAGCAGCAGGAGGGAAACGAAGAGCGTGTTGCCTGAGCTGCCTCTCTCTCCCTCTCACGTCGGGTTAAAGAGGCAGTCTGCTTACATAATGAAAGCCTGCAGAAGCTCCTCCCAGTTCTCATTGCCACCTCTTGGAAGTTTGCTCCCTTCATGTGTGCCTACACTTCTCAGAAAGCTTTACCATTCAGAGCTAACAGCAACTCATCTTTAATTTTTTTGTCTGCTGCACTGTTTACCAATATATGGCAATAGTTCATAATGATGCTCTGAAATATGTGCTTTAATATTTATTACTTCCATTTTTTTTCCTTTTTCGGAAAAATGTGATATTTGTTTGTTTGATATGGAACATGCTTTATTAAATCAAAACTTGCACATTTATTCCCTGATTTTTAGGAGTACTAGAAAGAGTTTTGGGAGTTTCTTCATTGGCATAAACAGACAGGACTGACATCAAACAGAGCTGATTAAGTGTAGTATACAGTAAAAACAAAATAAATAGATAAAGTGAAAGTTTTCAGGTTTGTTTACATACACAGAGGAATTTTGTGATGAGGTTGTGATGGGATTTAATGCAGAGGCAGTGGTGGTTCTATACCAGATTTACTAGAGAGCCCGGGTTGGTGCCATTGTTTTTTTCTTTTCATTTTTTTAAATCTCTCTAAGAAAAATTATTTTTTTTGCATGGCATATTGTGTGGCAGAAAAGGTCATTTTACTGGTGAAGATTCTCAGTCATCCAGGTCATAGTCATTCCAAAAACGTTTTTAAAAGAAGTTAAGAAACAAACCATTGGACTGTGTTTTCCAAGTTTTAAGACGTTTCGCTTCCCATCCAGAAAGCTTTCTCAATTCAAAATGTCTTTAAACAAATAGCCTTCAGACGAAGACTGGTGCATCCTAAGGACAAAACCCCCAGACCTAAGATGAGCAGACACAGTATACATTTGCAGGAACTATAAACTTTTTGAAAATAAGTCACTGGATTGCTGGAAACTGTTCATAGGACTTTTTGAAAATCATAGGAAAACACTCACAAGCATCGACAAACAACTTTCTCAGGACATTTTTGGACTGCTTAGTAAATGCAAATATTTTCAGGACTGGACAATTTGATAAATTTTTGCTTTCAAAAACGTACAACGCAGGGATAGAGTTGGTTGCTTCCCACTATCATCTCAACCCCCATCGCTATCACAGATCCTTCCTTTAAACCTCAATAAGTTCTTACATTCATGCTGATTTTGCACAGTTTCTATCTTAGTCAGTTAAATAATATCCTGCTGTCATTTTGCACATCTCTGATGTTGCTGCTATTTTCAAATATTACAATAAAAATGTCAATAGCTGTATATTGGTTATTTATTCTCTGGGTGCACAGTATTATATTGTTAAAACATTTTACAGTACAGTATTTTATTGTTTATCTTTTAACTCTTCACTATTATGTTATTCTTATACATTTTTTTAAGCTCTACATTTGTGTGACCATTTTTCTATAATCTTTTTGCTGCTATAAACACCAAAATTTCCCCATTGTTGGACAATAAAGGGATTTTCTATTCTATTCTATTCTATTCTATTCTATTCTATTCTATTCTATATGCAGGGGACCAAAACATCTTGCCTGTTTAGCCAGGTCAGCAATGACCCTAACGACTCCCTTTTTAGAGGCATAGGCCAGTATCGGGTTTTGCAGGCCAAGAAAGACCTCAATGACGTTTTCTAAGCCAAAACAAGGCGTTTGTTTGTGTCACTATATAAGCATGGAACTGAATGCTACTCCAGACATTTTGAACTGAGAAAGCTTTCTGGATAGGAAGCAAAACATCTTCAAAGTCCAGTGAGTATTTTTTATGTTGTTCTTCCTTTTTTTTAAGCTTTTTTGGAAAGAGGTAATTTCATTAAAATAAATTACACATCATTTGCACAAATGCAGGAGTCCAGGCATTTTTGTTGTCAGCTTCTAACTTTATCGTGACGGTTTTCTCTGCCAATGGGGTTTTGCTGTAGAGCTTTATTTCCAATTAGCTAATAAGTACGTTTTCCAATGACGCATGTTTTCTCCAAGAGCGCACACGGCGCGTCTTGTAAACAGAGAAGTATGGCGGCTGAATGAAGGAAAAGTTGCGATAACTACGCCAGTTGTCATTGGATGCTGTTAAGTATCTCTATAGTTATGCTGCTTAAGGCTTAGACTTCTGGAGGACATAGGGACCCCTATTTCATCATTCTGCTTCATTCTATCTCTATTCTCCCACCCTGCAGAATCTGTTAGTTCAATCTCTAACGTTATGCTCTCTCTGCTTTTTCTCATAGTAGCTTCATCTGGTCTGTTCCTGTTTGGCTGTGACTCCATCCTGGAGACAAATATCAGCTGTGCTGCTGCCATCAACACCTAGATCGCCCTGTTTTTCAGTGTAGTCCTGTTTCTCTGACTGTGACTAACTGGATGTGCTCTTTCATCCTCTGACATGGGAGCTGGCTCAGAGCTCGTCTGCCAGACTGTGTGTTTCCTGGACGGGGTCGCCTGTTGATCTGGTTGACAGTTGCCTTTTGTGTCTCTGCTTCTGTTTCCTTGAACCCCGGTCAGCCTCGGCAGATGGCCGCTCATACTGAGCCTGGTTCTGCTGGAGGTTTTTTCCTGTTAAAAGGTTTTTCCTCTCCACTGTCGCTACAAGCATGCTTAGTGTGAGGGATCGCATTCATGCAATCAGCTTGTTTTCAGTAGATAAAAAACTTTGAATCAATTTGACAGTATGATTTGGTGAACAGTAAAGTGCCTTGAGATGACGTGTTGTGAACTGGCACATTATAAATAAACTAAATTGAATTGAATATACAGCAAAACAGCCTAAAAGGGTTAAAATGGAGGAAGAGGAGAGAGAGTTGAAACACAAGAAGGACCAAAGGAAAAAAGCTCATGTCAATGTTGGACTAGCCTACTCCAGGTGGGGAGCTTTGCTGCACCACCTCAAAATATTCTGCACTTTAAACTGGCTGTAGTCCCTCTAGACGGGTATCCTTTCATCACTTTTCTTTTTTGGGGACAGTTCTGAATAGGAGAAGGTCTGGGGTGGGTTTACAGTTCAAACTAAACTGTTTTCCTCCATCATGTTTCAAAACTGTGCAGAATCAGGTACAGCGCCATTAACGTTTGCCTGACTGATGTTTGCCTTCATTTTGCTTCTTGTTTGGAGTTGTTTTTGGCTGGGAATAGGCCATTTCTCATGGAGCTACTAGGATCTTAACCTCACATAACTTCAACCTACTTTTTTATATTGGAGCTGATACATTTTATCTCAATTTTGGCATCAAAACCAAAAGTAAATAGTTATATATTTTGGAACTGTCAAAATTTATTAAAAAAAAACAAATAAATATATATTTTTTCAGTAAATTAACACATTCACCCTACACCACTCTAGACGCTCTTTGGATGTTTTATGTTTGAAAAAATTTATTGCTTTGATAAAAAAGTAGTAGTTATGACCTCTAATACATATAGCTGCAGATGTCTGAATCTTTTCTAATCTATAGAGGTCTTCATATTACACACTCACGTGATTAAATATATACAGACACCCCCACTATATTTGGATTAACATGTTTGAAAAAGACAGAAATTATTAATTTACATTCTGACACCTTTTATGTTAGTTAATCCTTTCCAGTCCCAGGGGACAGGTCAATTCCAAGTCAGCAGTCATTACAACACACACCCACACACACATTGCAGCTCACTGTAACATGTGCTGGATTACATCACAACCATCAGGCCTGAGCAGAGAGAAGAGGCAGATGTGGAAGCATCCCTGCTGAATAACTGCTCGACAACATGCACTTCAGTTTCCTTCCTTCCATACAAACTTTCTACTGTCTCTTGTAGCATAAATTATCAAAACATTTCCATTTTGATCAGATGCTTTTCCTTTCAGCTTCCTCTGCGGATGTAAACAAACCTCAAAACTTTCACTTTTCTATTTATTTTGATTTTACTGTATGCTACACTTAATCAGCCGTGTCTGATATTAGTCTTGTCTGTTTATGCTCATGAAGAAACTCCCAAACTCTTTCTAGTACTGCTAAAAATGGGACAATAATAAGCTGAGAGTGTTATGGCATTATTAAGGTGACTTGATCAATTGATAACATAGATGTTAGCCAGGGCAGTTAAAACATACATCCTTTCTCCTGCTAGTTACACCATCACCCTCAAACCCGTTGTTCATCATTTAAGGTCTCTCCCAGCATACGTCTATGTTGGATTTGTGGGATATTTCTGAATGAATAAAAAGGAAACTGGGAGCGGAGGGTTCCTTTGTAGAAAGTGGGAAGAATAAGTTCAGCTGGCAATCTCTGCACACCCTGGATTATCAGTCCTAGAAAGTCGGATAGCTGTGATCCCAAATCAAGCTTACATCACAGGTTAGTCCTGATAAGTTTGTTAGACCTATCCGGGGTCTGACTCATGTTTAAGTTCAGACTTTAAATGAGAGAAATATCAGAAATGACGTTTCGTTTACCGGAGGAGCCTGTAACATAGAGCAAGCACTCATTCCGCTCCATGCGGTTAGAAATGTTTCAATCAGAGATTCATATATTTTTGAGCATCACCGTTTTTGCCAGTCAATAATTCATCTGATTAAAATTTTAGCCAGAAATCACTCCTGATTCAACTGTTTGAGGCAGACCCAAAGGAGGTCGGCTAATCACGTTGCAGCATTATAGCTTAGGGCAGAACATACAGCTGTGATGAAAACAAGAGCTGCTGTGCCCACATTTGTAACAAAATACCTGAGGACTTACGTGTACCTGCTGCTGTCACATCTGTTTGGTATGAATCTGCGATTTCATCTTTGAAAACGGAACAACAAGAGTATAAAAGTGCAAGTTGTTGTGGCTTTTCTTGGCACCTGTTGCTATTTAATTTGTTACCATGGCTAAAATCAAACTGTTAGGCGAACACTAAGTGTCGCTTCATTCATTCAGCTCTTAAGGTTCTGCCTGAAGGTCTCTCATTTCTGCGAACACATTTGATTGGAACAATCAAATGTGACCTGAATGTGACTCCTTATCAATCTGGTTTTGCTGAAAACAAGCAGACAAAAAACATGGATTACTGCAACCATATCTCATATCTGCAGTGTTAAAGTTTTTTTTTTTTTTTTGGTTATTATAAAAATTTGAGTTGGTCTATAGTTGGATAGTCCATATCCTGTGTATGTCCAAGTTCATTTTTATATATTCTGGCTCATAGACATCGGATATCGGACAATATATAGGGATGTCAAAACAATTGATACTCTGAAAAGCATAGATACTAAAATTTGGTATCCAGATGAAACACTATTTGGCAGGGTGTTGAGCAGTTGGTAGCACCCTTGCCTTGCAGCAAGAGTGCTGCCAGAGGGTTCAATTCCCAGCCTTTCTGCATGAAGTTTGCATGTTCTCCCCATGCATGTGTGGGTTCTCTCCGGGTACACCGGCTTCCTCCCACAGTCCAAAAACATGACTGTTGGTATAATTGGCTTGCATCGTTTTATGTCTTTGTGTGTTTCTGTGTTGCTTTGTTATAGACTGGTGATCTGTCCAGGGTGTACTTCTTGCCCAAAGACTGCTGGAGGTAGACACCGGCCAAACCGCGACCCTGATGGAATAAGCGGGGGCAGATGGATGGTAGATTTGGCATATTTTTATTCCCAACATATAGAGAATGGTATTGAGTACTTAGTATTTATATCGAGTTTAAAATTTTATTGACACTCATGACAACCCTACTGCCCTGAAGAGTTTTATCAACAATTTCAGTCTGGATTGACGTTTCTGCTTGGCTCTACCTTGGCTAAACTGTGGCTCTACCGTTCTTATACCTCTTCCAAAATACTTAGGTTATCCTGCGCTATTTTCTGCATTTGTGCTGCTATAGGCTTAGACTTCAGGAGGACATAGGGACCATCTCTGTTCTCCTATTCTGCATTAGTTCTTAGTTTAATCTCTAACTTTATGCTCTCTGCTTTTTCTCATCATAGTAGCCTCATCTGATATCTTTTCTGTGACTAACTGGATGTGCTCTCCTTATCCTCTGACATGGTAGCTGGCTCAGAGCTCCTCTGCCTGGCTGTGTGTTTCCGGGACAGTGCCACCTGTGGAGCTGGTTGACAGTTGCCTTTTGTATCTCTGCTTCTTTTTCTATCTCTACTTCTGTCTCCTTGAACCCCAGTCGGCCTCAGCAGATGGCCGCTCACACTGAGCCTGTGTCTGCTGGAGGTTTCTTCCTGTTAAAAGTGAGCTTTCCTCTCCACTGTCGCTACAAGCATGCTTAGTGGAAGGGATTGCCTTCGAGTCACTGAGTCGATGCAATCAGCTGGTTTGCTTACATAGAAAACTTTGAATCAATTTGACTGGATGATCTGGTTGAATTGTCTCCGTAAAGTGCCTTGAGATGACATGCGAATGTTATCTCAGGGCGCTATTTAAATAAAGTGAAGTGAATTGAAGATCTTCAGAACATCCTAAAACAGAAGGTGGAGAAAAACAAGCCTCCAACATTTACCCTCTACACTAGTTGTTATGGAGGAGTGGAAGAGGAGCTCTAGTGGAGCTCTAAGAGAGCTGAGCCAGCGCTAGACAAAAACGAAAATACATTTTGTTGGCAGGAGATTGATAGATGTGTGTTAAGTTTGGAGAGAAGAGCAACTTCACACTGGCTGAGAAGCAGTAGACGGACTACTTTAAACGATGAACAGAAATAATAAAAAATGTATCTTCAGTTTACAAAATATTTTTGGGGACCATTAGGATGTTTTTGGACATCCTAATGGTGTCCTAATCAGGAATGAAAGTAACAACATACAACTAGATCTGCAAAACTGCCAAATCCCAATCATCCTTACAATGTCTTCAATATTAATATCCTGTCTGACTGTCATATTTGGTGTCTAGAGTATTAAAGTGCCATGCTTTCAAGTCCTGCATGCTAGAAATATAATTGATTTTGCCCTTTGCCTTTGACGTTAGCACTAACTGTTGCTTTGGAAGACAACACTTTCTTGTCTCCTTCATATTACACAGAAATTATTTCAACAAATGGCAGACACTGAATGTTCCACTTTACAATCTTACTACTGGGACAGAAACAAGGTCTATAACGAAAACCCCAACAGATAGGCCTCACAGTCTGTCCTGTAAAAAGCAAGAGAGACAAACTTCCTGAATGTACAGCTTGTGAAAGATTAAATTATATAAATTGTGCTTTATAAACACCTTGTGCCTTAAAGCTAAACATCTGCTGTCGCCTATGAAAGTTCCAGAGGCGAGATGAATGTGCAGAAAGACAGCATGAGGGCACCAGAGAGCTTAGCAGCATTACAATGAACAGTTTGAAAAAAACAAAACAAAACAATGATGATAAAAGATGATAAAAACACAAATGTAGAGAAGGCAGAGGAGGCTGCAGGGTTTCATTCATGCTTAATTTAAAGCGATGGCTGAGTCTGAATTTCCCCCAACAAGAACAGTCTGTGTAATCATCCAGTCAGCTTGAATGTGCAACAAAAACCCTGCAGGCCGCAGATGCGGAGCCCATGTACGTACATGTGCAAACCCTTTCACGCTGCTGTGGACAAACTGAGTAAAACCCATGCAGACATACATAAAGCTTTCATTTGAAAATGTTGCATGAATGGAATAAAATAAAAAAAGCACAGTGGGAAAGAAGGAGGGGGATACAAAAAGGGTTGCAATAGTGAAAGGTCCTGCTGATGGTAAATTAAAACCAATGCAGAAATACATGTGAGAGGATTTCCAGTTTCAAAAAGAGTTTTCCTCTCTTGTATATGGAAAGATAATGCTCCATAAGTCATGTGATCTATGCTGTGTTTGAAAACTCCAACTTAAAACAAGCTTTCACTTTACCAATGTTCATTATCATGGGCGTAGGTTTGCATAGGGACCATAGGGACATGTCCCTACCAAAATTTTGGACGGACCCATTTGTCCCTACCAATAATTGGATGTAAACAACATGTTTATAATTTACTATACAGCAGCCGCTTCTTTTCCTCTCGCAGCTTCTCTGCCTGGTAGCTGCAGCTGCCTGCTCTTTCCTGTCCCTTTCACATAGCAGCGCATCAACTGTGCTGCGCGGTTTAACTCTCTGATTTTTCTGCCTTAAGTTCCGCCTTCTCTCTTTCTGATTGCGTTTTTTTAGTCTGTATGTGCGCGGGTGCTTGGAGCACGAAAAAAAAAAGACGCTAAAATAAATTAAAATTGGGCTACGAAACTAATCCAAATTAAAAAACTTATTATCTACGCTAAAACAGTCGAAAGCTTCTGATTGGAGTTCTGTAAAGAAGCAGGAGAGAGTTTTTTGATTTGTGGAACTTGAGAAATGTAAGTTAACAACGTTAGGATTTCTTTTATTTTATCTTTAAATCAGATAGCCAAAGGCTCCTTAAAGATCTTTTATGAAATGAAACCAGGTGAAACAGAAACGTTTAAACGTTTCATTTGAAGGAGTCCTGGATGGAGAATATTGACAGACAACTTTTTTTTTTACTTCTTAATTGCAAAATGTTTACATATTTTTTACAATCTTGTTATAATTCCTGCTCTAAGTGGGTCGCTCTGTCGGCTAAAGGCACATTTTAGTGGCCCTATACTCCAGTTTACGATTAATCAATTACTAAATTAGTTCACGATTATTTAAATAATTTGTTAATATGATTCATTGTTTCAGCCATAGATAAAATACATGAAATTAGCTACACAGAGTAACTACAGCCCAGATGTACAACTTCTAATATTAATATTTTAAATGCTCAGTGTCAGTTCCTCTTCTAGTTCCAGTGCACATGTAAATACAATACATTTATTTGCCATCCCTTGAATGTATTATTTTGCATGATCCAGAGAGAGCATATTAGATAAAAAAAAATAAGAGTGGGTTTTACCTCTGCACAATTCTATATCTTCAGAAGAAAACACAGGATAAATCCACATATTATAGACTATATTTGGTTAAACAGACACTGTCTTAGTAGCAGGTAAATTTAAATGCAATCCTTTTCAAAGTGGAAAAAGTCCTAATTCCACATTCATCAGAGCCGGTTAAGCTTCAGTCATTGATAAACAGCATATGGTGAGAGTAGTGCTTATAAGATTTGTATTAATGTAGCAAAAAATGCTGCTGTTCTCTTTAAACAAAATGAGCCCTTAAGCTCACATTAAGCATAAAAAAGAGCATGCATATTTTTGCAAAGGACCAATGAAACTGAAGAATAGTGTCCCTACCAAAGTTGAAATCAAACCTATGCCCTTGTTCATTATCATTCATCTACGGCTCTTACTGATTAAACATTACAGCAGGCCTCTATCCTCTGTTAAAATAACAGCAATGTTTTTTACTTTTATTTTATTGAGAACCAGCAGGATCCTTGTATCAGAAAACCATCTTCAGTGTAAGATAAGGGAAATCAAAATGCCAGATCATATTTCCCGGGAATGGGGCCAATTAAATAAACTGAATCAAAAGACAAAGGGTTGAACAAGAATCTGGTGATGTTTAAGTTAGTTTGTTCCACCTCTGCAGAAGATAAATTCTCCCTGTTCCAAGTGTTTCTTATCAATCCCTTCTTACCTGCGACTCAAGTGTTTTCTTCTCATTAGTCAGCTGCTCCAGTGACAGAGTCGTTTTCTCCAATTTCTCAGTAGTCTAGAAACACAAAAAAAAAAAAAAAATTTTACTGTCCAAGAAATTAGTCAATCAAAGGTGAAAAAGTATTCAGTAGAAAGGCTACTTGAGTACTGAGTAACTGTGAATGAATAGGAATGGGAATTTATTTCATACAATTTTCAGACAATTTGACAAACAACAATCAGTGAATCAACCAAATATACACACAAGAGACTAGTTAACATCAACCAAACCAAACACCAATTTCCAAACTAACTAAATTCACCTGAAAATAAATAGAAACAAAACCCTCCACCAAATAAACCTGTCGGTATATATAGCCAGAGAAATGACACCGATTAATGGAAATTCTGAAAAGGGGTATGAAGAAGTAAAACTCATTTTTCATACCCCCTCTCCCTCTAATTGCACTTAAATTAACTTAAAGTAGAGTAACCTTCCTGTTAAACTTCTGTTTCTTTAATCCAATATTTACACACAAACAAAAAATGAAACAAAAAAGTTGGATAACAACATCAGATATAATGTTTATAAATGATGCTGGCAAACAGACCTTATGTGCAAGTTCTGGCATTTTAAAGACTCACGTGCCTAAAGAATAAAAAATAAATGTACTTAATATAAAGGAACAAATTAGTGCAGAAGAAATGTTTTTATAATGAGATGGTAACTCAATATAATGAGATGCTAACTCAATATAATGAGATGGTAACTCAATATAATGAGATGGTAACTCAATATAATGAGATGGTAACTCAATATAATGAGATGGTAACTCAATATAATGAGAAAGTAATGCAATATAATGAGATAATATCTCATTATATTGAGATGCTAACTTAATATAATGAGATAGTAACTCAATATATTGAGTTACTATCTCATTATATTGAGATATATTTTTTTTTTTACAGAGTGGCGGAAACTGGCTTCCATAACATACTTAATTTCTACTAACATAATGGGTGTTAAGTATAAGTAGGTGTAGTCTTACAAATATTAAGCTCTTTACTTTTGTATTCATTAAACACATTGTACCATGAATAACTGTGCATATAACAAACTGTTACCCATCTTTATTATTATTATTATTTTTTTTTTACGGCACTAGTGGCTCGTATTTCTGACAGTAGGCTGAAAGGAAAGGGGGTATGAAAGATGGGAGAGAGACATGCGGCAAAGAACAACAGGTCGGATTCCAACCCGGGTCGGCCGCGTTGAGCAGTAAGGCCTCCGTACACGAGTTGTGTGCACTAACCTCTGCGCCACCTGCATGTCCATTATTATTATTACTTAGGTAGAACCAGATATGATATTTAAGATCTGTTGTTTATTTTCCTGTAGCTTAGCATAGTAACTGGTGTTTATGGGAATGCTAGCATGAGCAGTTAAACCCCGCCTCTGACTTGAATCTGCCGCTGCTGTACAGCACAGTACAAAATAAAAAAATAAAAAAAAACTCTGGTTGGCACCTTTAATTATGATAGTCTGCCTGAACATTTCATGGCTTCTATTTGTGACCGTCTTTAAGCCACCGCTTGGTTAACTGCAATTCCTGGGTAGAAGATGCTCCGCTTATTCTATGTCTGACAGACCAGATAGTTGATGCTCACATAAATTCACGTCCATTTTTCTTCAGTTTGATGCAAAGCTACAGAACGCTGTAGATCACAAACTTACTGGCCAGGAGGAACTAATCCAGAACTAATTCAGAGAGTTTTGTGAATCGATATTGAATTATGAAAACTTAACTCCAATTAAAGTCATAGGGAAGCGGCTGTTCCAACCATTGCATTTCCGAATTCTCCCGAGTGGTGGACGACTTTACACGAGTGAATAAAGTGAATGTGATTGGTCGTTTATCAAGAGGGCGGGATTGTTGTGGCGGAAGGTTCACAAGCAAGTTTGGTTGTAGCCAGTTTCTTCGAAGCATTTTGCTAACCAGTTAGCAACTTAGTGCTAGTAGGTTCCAAATGTGAACCAAGTAGCACTAAATTGGTGACTTAGCAACAACACTGTCAAGGAACGCTATGGACAGAGGAAACATGTAAGAGGAGGAGAGTTTTGTGTCGGAGGTCGTGGATGAGTCTCCTCCGTCATCCATTTTTTATTTAGAGGAGGAAAGCGGGGACGAAGACGTTGTGGAAGAGGACGCCAGGGCGGCAGAAGCTTGGTTTGGTGTAGAAGGCTTCCAGCCGTACATGTTTGAGCCCTTGCCTCGCATCGCTGCCAGTTCTGTTAGCTCTACGCCTGCTGAAGACACAGACGTCCATCCCCGTGAACACTGAGGCGGAACTCAATTGTAAAGAAAATTATTCTTATTTCAACCGTTGCGTATATTAGCTTCGACATATGAATCAAGATGCTATGACCGAAAAAAACTTATTGACAGATGACCGTTGATATATGATTGGCAGAATTTAGGTGTTCAGGCTGACGTATAACTAACTGGCCTGCATAAAATAACGAAAGAAAACTGATTTTAAGACAGGATTGTTTTTTTAAATACAAATTTTCTTAATTTTTGGACAAGATAGTCTGATAAAGAGTACATTTATATACATGTTTAAGCCAGAATGATTTGACATTTAAATATGACTTCCCTACGACTTTAACAAGTAATTGCTGTTTTTACCACCCCTAATTGCACCTGCCTTTTTGTTCATTAAACAAACTTTTTCTGGTTGCGACTGGTTAGTAGATCAGCTTTGCGCTTGCTATCAGGTTTGAATTTGGTTTTATACATGCAGACCGTTAGTAGATCAGGCCCTTAGTTGTTAAATGCTATATCTCTAAATATAGATCTGTCCAGCCCCAGCCCTCAATGAACGCAGTTCTAGAACTTTTAGACGCCTCTCTGGTCAAACACACCTAAATTGAATAGTTAAATGACCCCATCAGCATGAAGTCAACATCTACCAACTCCTGCTAATGACCTAAATATTTGATTCAAGAGTGTGAAAGCAGAGACATTCTTAAAAGTAGCTAGATAATGGCCCTTTAACACTAAGGTTTGACACACAGAAGTCAACTTTGTTATCTGGCTGCTGTTTACCTTGAATAGTCAGTGAAGTATATGAATAACTGTATCTTTAATTAATGCTGAAAAAACACCATGTAAGAACCCATTGATAAAGCTTGGAGATTTTACAGGGGCTTATTTGCACATCACGCATCAGCTCTATACATCCGCATCCATCTGAACAGAACATGACGTTTACCTGGGCGCCTCATGTCTCAGCTATCATAAAATTTATATAAAATATTAATAGTTAGCTAAATGTTACAGACAACTAAGCAAAGAAGAATTTGAATAGTTATCGGCTAAAATAGATTCCCAGCAAAAGTAAATAAGCATTCTCCTCTTTGTTTTTGTCCTCGCTTACAGAAATATCTGACTTTTTAAAAAAAACATAACATTAGATTGCTTTCTTCTTGCTGCTTTAGACCATGGTTTTAAAAAAAGAATGCAATTTGTAAAACTCAATCTAAAAAAAACGAGAAATCCAAAGTATTTTTCAAAGTATAATCTGTAAAAAAAAAATAGTTAACATTCATGAATATGGATGAAGATAATACTAACTTAAAAATATAAAATAAAAGAAATCAGCTAATTTACTCTCTTTGATTAAAGAAGCTTTTCGAAGTTTAATTCCTGGATTATTTATCCATTATTGTTTTTTCTCAACAAATTTCCCATTTAAAATATGTATCCATTGCAAAAACAATGGAACAAAATTCACTTCATACTTATTAGAAGACCCAAAGGCTAAAAATCAGCTTTTTTTTTTTAATTAATGTAATGTAAACCCATTTATTGTCCCAAAATGGGGAAATTCCCTCTCTGTATTTAATCCATTCTCTTGGAGAGCAGGGGACTGCTATTGTGAGGCTCCAGGGGAGCAGTGTTGGATTAAGGATTTGCTCAGGAACCCAAAATGCAGGCTGTGGGGATTAAAGCGGGTACTTGCAACCTTCTCAGAGCACAATCACACTGCTCTAACTGCTAGGCCAACACTGCCCTGATGTGTTTCTCATAAAGGGACTGAGTAGAGGTTATTTCACTTTATCATACATTTGTAATGCGTTTTATGAAGCCAGAGCAGGCGGATAAAAGCTCTAGCTTTCATACAGCAAACTGCCCTTTCTTGTAGAAACCATAGAAGCAGAAAACTCGTGTCTGCATGGTAACAGCAATTTGTTACTGCAATTTCAGCCTGAACCTCTTTTATTTACAGACTCTCTTTCTGCACCTGCAGAAGAAATGTCTGACATCTGCAGAAAGAGACAATAAAAGCCTAGGTAGCATTTCCATTTACCCTTGTGATTTCATTTTCCCGAGGCGAACCTTTGTAGACATTTGGTCCAACTACACACCTAGTACTTCCTGTCTTTCCTAGCGTTTATTGAAGAGTTGGGGGTAGGTATAGCAGCATATCCTGTAGTTCTATTTGTTCCACCAGCAGTGGCGGTAGTAGATGAAGGTGAGTCTACAAATGTTTTATAACTTTAGTTTGTTGCAAAATAAGTTAAGTGTTAAGTTAAATTGGACTCAAATTGGATGGTGGGAAGGTGACGTCATCGGACGAATTTAAAAATGATTGTATCTTAAATACTAAAGCAGCACAGATGTCAGTTTTAACGGCATAAATCTGCACAAACGTAGCACTAAAAAAGGAGATCACTTTGGTTCAATTCGGAGTTTAATGGGCGGATGGTGACATCATCGGCCGAAATTTTAATTAATTATATCTTAAAGGTGCCGTATGAGATCTTGGAAAAACGGATCCTGCAACCTATATTTTTGAACATACACCACCATGCCTCTCACTTCAGACCACCCCTCGAAACCATGCCTTCAAAACACATGAACGCGCATCCTGTCTGTCGATGTGTTCAGATGTTTCCACAATCGAGAACGAAACAAGCCGAGACAGAGTGCGCGTGACACGAGCTAACAACAACAAACACAACTTCTCTGGGTTTTTTTTTTACATCTAATCTAGCAGGGGAACTTGGTCATTTTATTGAGGCATCAGAAAGTATCAGTCTTTAATTTTCCTCCCATTACTGCTTTAACCTGTAGGTTTTTTTTCCCTATTATAGACCTCATTAAAAGAAACCTAATTAATCTGTAAAATGAAATCTGTAAATTAATTTATATGATGTGGACATTGAATGAGCCTTTTAAAATGTTCTCCACATTAGGTTCTAAATGTTTCTAGCTCAGTGCATTCAGCACATTCAAAGCTCTGCCAGGTTAAAGCCAACTGAAACCTCAGGCTGTTATAACGTTATTAAGACACTATTAACACATATGAACACTCTGCTCCCGTTCCAGTAATGCAGAGCTGTGTGCATATCCATGCATAACAATAACTACTTTTTATGTTTGTTAAGATATGGATTTTCCATTCACCGTTTTCTTAAAGCCTCAGAAAGCGCACGCCAATTCCCTGTTTCACAAGGGACCCCTTTCTTTGCAACACCATGATAAGGAAAGAAAGAACAGTAAAACATGTTTTGGCAGACATATAATTTAAAAGTCTATACACAACAGCAGTCATACCATTTTATTCTTTCATCAGAGACACTGCCCTAAAAACTGCAGCACTTCTGTAATAATTATTATTATTGAGATCAGTGTACTTGGCACTTCACTGCCCTTTGCCTTTTAGTATAAGTACAGGTCATTTACTGCAGTGGTCAGTCTATAACATGTGGTTAGCAAACTAAGGTATGCAAGAAAAGAAACATACAGAAAAATAGCACAACAACTCTAAAAATACAATCATAAGAAATGTTGTCAAAGAACCCAGGTCTAATCAGAAGTCATCATTTTCTCTTTTAGTTTAAAGCACAGTAGGAAAATTAGGTTTTAAAATTTGCTGTCAGTTTGCTTCTGTTTGTACATTGCTGTGTTAACCTGCATCCACAGAGACACTTCACAATCAGAGCTATATATCATTTTCAGAGTAAACACTTAATCAACCAAGAAATAACTGACTTATAATTGTCGATAAATGTTTGATTAGCTTGAATTTTTTTCCATCCCATTAATTGATAAAGTCAGATTTAGGAGTCTCTTTAGTGATGTACTGCTGCCACTGTCCACTAGAAGGCACCACTATTCATTCTTAAGGACAGACTTACTGGTATAAGCAAGAGAAGTAAAGCCAGAGTGAATCGATCCAGAGTCCAATCCTATATTATTGACTTTTTTTAATGATGACAAGGATGCGGCCCGACGCTCTGATGCAATCTTATGGCGTTTGAATAAATCTTAAACATGTTTGATTTTCTCCGACCTTACGATTCCTATTCGGGAGGTGGTCGTGAGAGGATGGTCGCCCCTTGTTACCCCCTGTATACTACACCAATAAAAACATTCTTGCACAACTGGAGAATCAGCCCGAAAAAGGCAAATAATCGTACAGTGTATGCCTGGCTTTAGTAGGTCTCACACGCTAACAAGGGAGGAACCAGTCTGTCATTTGTAATTAATTTAGTGCACCACTAGATGGCGATAAATCGTACACACTGTCCCTTTAAGTTATCACCTAAATGGCGCCTACTTAGCTATGCTGCTTGACCAAGCAGCATAACTTCTCTACTGTGCTTGAAAAAAACGCTTTTTAAAAGCGCTGCTAGTAGAACAAAGTCTCTAAGAGCACTAAATACTGGATAACAATAAAATTTGAGTCAGAGTTAGTGTCTCAGTCATTTAAATGTAGAGGCTAATAGTCTGACATAGTGCAACATAGCCTGTCTTTTAATGATAGTTTTACATCTCTGTTCATTAAAAATCATACATTTTCCACATATAACACATTTTTTATTAAGTAACCCAATAGATTCCTGGTTTGTTATATCTTAGAAATATGTTTCATTAAATTATGTGTAAGGAAAACATGTTTTGTGTATTCAGTCAGTATTTATTACAGCTCGCACAATAAATTGTTAAAATATAATGATGTTCTACTTTTTTTCTAAATTTAGCATATTGTAAAGATTAAAAAAAGATAGTCATTCATGTTAATCAAAAGATCCTGTTGATACAAGAAATAAAAAATGTTTTCAAGAAAGTAGATGCTTATCAAATAATGGTAAGTTGAACAATAAGATCAAAGTAACTTCTTTAATTACATTACCGCACCTACTGGTAACTAAACAAGTTTTGTTTTGGGAGTTCAGGTCTTCATTTCCGGTTCTGCCATAAGGTCCGTTGAATTAACAACAAAATAAAAGTTTGTTTTTGGTTTAACCATTGCAGTTTAAAAAAAAACAAAACGTACCCTTTTTTCATTTTCGCAAATGCCATTTTTATAATTTGGTTTTAAAAAAGGAAAAACAAAAAACCACATGCGTGTTTTGTTTTTTTGTTTTGAACGAAAAAAACGTAGAACGAACCATACACGGATTTATATTGTACTAATTTCTCTGATGCTTGTTTAACCCTAGCAATCAGCTCTACCTCTGCATAGAAATGTAGAGAAGGGCTTTAATACACATCCTTAACATTTGTGGCATTAATTGTGGAGCCGACTGAACTCAATGCTGCATGTTATGTTAAATAAATTAAACCAGCACCGAGGTGGGTGATTTATTGGTCATAAAATACTGGCAAAATAGATTAAAAAGTACTTCACTTTGCATGCCCAAATAATGCCTCTAACTTTGCTTATGTTGAATATAGCAGAGTTCCCTTTCAGCACCAAGCCCATGCAGGGATCCTACCTTTGTCAGTTGGGACCTCAGATCCGTTTCTCTGCTCTGACTCTCCTGGTTCACGCTTTGGATCTCCTTCTTTGTCTGCTCCATTGAATTCTCCAGCTCTGTTGGAAAACAGCAGAACAACAGACAATCATCAATCAAGTCACAAAAATGTTAATCACATGAGCAGCAGACATAGAGAAGAGGTATCTTTACCTTTCATGGTTTTTGTCACGGTCCTGCTCTCCTCCTCAGCAATCTCCAGCTTTTGTCTCTGAAATGCAGAAGCATCAGCATGATTACATGCTAAACATTTACACAGCAGCATTCCTGTACCTTGAGCTAACTGGGGAATAATGACGGGCTCCAGAAAACATGCAAGATTGTGGATAAAATGCCTCTGTTAATGAGGCTACTTTCACAATGCCTGCAAGCAAAACAGCTTATAGTAATAAACGAGAGTCTGGGCAGAGATACAGATTTTGACCCAAGAACAAAAAGACATTTTAATAATAAAATAAAGAAACTAGAGTCTTAAATTTGTGGATCAGGGCTTTACTTTAACCATATGTTTTGATATATTAACAAAAATGACCATAAATATATCTTGCTTTAAATTTTTTGGGATGATGATCGCCAGATCTCGTTGTTTCTGTGAAAACTCCAATTCCATCAAACTTACAAAAACTAGCATTGCAGCTGCCGTAGCCTCTGCAGAGGACTAGATCTCACTGAGACAAAGGAGGGGAACATAGTTTATGAAGCATCAGGATCCTTTAGCCTGCAAAATGAAATGACGAGGCAATGCAAGGCCTACAAGAGCGGTTAGAGCATGCTGGTCAAATGCAGAGGTCAAAATTCATTGGAATGTATGAAGTCAGAAGATATTTGAAAGAAAGGGTTAAATAGTGTAGTGGGCTAAAGCATCTCTAATAATGATGGAACCAAGTGTAAACCCTGGTTGGGTTCATATAAACTGTCCTGTCTGAGCATTTCACCCACTGCAAAGTTTTTCTTCCACCACCTCATAGTTCCTTCTGAGGACTGTCGACGTAGGGAGTCCAGTACCAGAAGGGATTAATGAGAAATCTTTACTTAGCAACATGATTAAAGAATTAACAAATCCATAATTTCTCTAATTTGATCCAAATATCCAAATATTTTTTTTTTCTTTTTTTTTTTATAAAACATCCTCCTTCAACCATATATATATATATATATATATATATATATATATATATATATATATATATATATATATTAGGGATTGAACGGTTTATGAAAACCATCCGAACCGTTCGGTTCGACTGTCTCGGTTCGGTTCGCATGTGCTGCGTTCGGTTCATGCGCTGCTCCTTTTTCTCATAGGCGAAGAGTTTACACTCCAGAAAAGAAGGTGGCGGTACTGCGACCAGAGCCAACCACCTGTAGTAAACAAGAAGAAGCAGAAGCAAAGCAGCGTAGCCGGGTGTAGCAGGGAAAAATCAGTTGTTGTGGAGAATTGTGTGGGTATGGTGAGTGGGAAAGAACAGGAGTTGGAAGACGCGCCAGCAGCACTTTATAGGTCTGCTGTATGGGACCACTTTGCATTTAGAGTGACCTACGATGACGGCGGAAAGAAAGTTGTGGATAAAAGTGCAACAGTGTGCAAGCATTGTGCAACACATTTTGTTTATGCTAACAGCAACATGACCAACATGTCATGCTAACCCCGAAATCCCACATACTCCGTCAGCAACCCCCGCTCCGCCCCGCTGCGCTCCAGACCGGCTCCTCAAAGAAAAGCCTACAGCCCCCACTGTGGCTCCTGTCCGCTCCGCTCTGAGTTCCTTGGAGATGGTAGAGAGCATGCGCGAGATGATTAAATTCAAAGCAGCAAAAAATACGGAAATGATCCAGGGTTTCCGCGGATCATTAAAAATAATTACAATTCATTAATTTTGGGGGGATTTTTTCATTAATTTCATAAATTTTTATGGGATTTCGGTGTAACAATCAACATATACCGAATCGAACCGAACCGAAAACCGTGACCACGAAACCATGAATCGAACCGAACCGTGGATTTTGTGAACCGTTCCACCCCTAATATATATATATATATATATATACAGTATATATATATATATATACTGTATATATATATACATACAGTGGGGGCAAAAAAGTATTTAGTCAGCCACCAATAGTGCAAGTTCTCCCACTCAAAAAGATGAGAGAGGCCGGTAATTTTCATCATAGATATACCTCAACTATGAGAGACAAAATGAGAAAAAAAAATCCATTGTCTGATTTTTAAAGAATTTATTTGCAAAATATGGTGGAAAATAAGTATTTGGTCAATAACAAAAGTTCATCTCAATACTTTGTTATATACCCTTTGTTGGCAATGACAGAGATAAAACGTTTTCTGTAAGTCTTCACAAGGTTTTCACACACTGTTGCTGGTATTTTGGCCCATTCCTCCATGCAGATCTCCTCTAGAGCAGTGATGTTCTGGGGCTGTCGCTGGGCAACACAGTCTTTCAACTCCCTCCAAAGATTTTCTATGGGGTTGAGATCTGGAGACTGGCTAGGCCACTCCAGGACCTTGAAATGCTTCTTACGAAGCCACTCCTTCGTTACCCGGGCGGTGTGTTTGGAATCATTGTCATACTGAAAGACCCAGCCACGTTTCATCTTCAATGCCCTTGCTGATGGAAGGAGGTTTTCACTCGAAATTTGACGATACATGGCCCCATTCATTCTTTCCCTCACACGGATCAGTCGTCCTGGTCCCTTAGCAGAAAAACAGCCCCAAAGCATGATATTTCCACCCCCATGCTTCACTGTAGGTTTGGTGTTCTTTGGATGCAACTCAGCATTCTCTCTCCTCCAAACGCGACGAGTAGAGTTTTTACCAAAAAGTTCTATTTTGGTTTCATCTGACCATATGATATTCTCCCAGTCATCGTCTGGATCATCCAAATGCTCTCTAGCAAACTTGAGACGGGCCTTGACATGTACTGGCTTAAGCAGGGGGACACGTCTGGCACTGCAGGATTTGAGTCCCTGGCGGCGTAGTGTGTTACTGATGGTAGCCTTTGTTACTTTGGTCCCAGCTCTCTGCAGGTCATTCACTAGGTCCCCCCGTGTGGTTCTGGGATTTTTACTCACCGTTCTTGTGATCATTTTGACCCCACGGGGTGAGATCTTGCGTGGAGCCCCATGTTGAGGAAGATTATCAGTGGTCTCGTATGTTTTCCATTTTCTAATAATTGATCCCACAGTTGATTTCTTCACACCAAGCTTTTTACCTATTGCAGATTCAGACTTCCCAGCCTGGTGCAGGTCTATAATTTTGTTTCGGGTGTCCTTTGACAGCTCTAGTTTTGGCCATGGTGGAGTTTAGAGTGTGACTGTTTGAGGTTGTGGACAGGTGTCTTTTATACTGATAACGGGTTCAAACAGGTGCCATTAATCAAGGTAACGAGTGGAGGACAGAGGAGCCTCTTACAGAAGAAGTTACAGGTCTGTGAGAGCCAGAAATCTTGCTTGTTTGTAACTGACCAAATACTTATTTTCCACCATATTTTGCAAATAAATTATTTAAAAATCAGACAATGTGATTTTCTGGATTTTGTTTTCTCATTTTGTCTCTCATAGTTGAGGTATATCTATGATGAAAATTACCGGCCTCTCTCATCTTTCTGAGTGGGAGAACTTGCACTATTGGTGGCTGACTAAATACTTTTTTGCCCCACTGTATATATATATATATATATATATGACTATGAAAAGTCAGACTACGAAAGGAGAAGTAATAAAAACTACACTAAAACTGAGCATTATTGAAATAACAGTAACAAATAAAACAAGCTAATTCACTATCAAATAATGATAAATGTAACTGAATTAGCGAAGAAAGTAGTTATGACTATCTAAAACTAAACTAGAATGAAAAATCTAAAACTTTTATAACTTTGTAAAGAGAACTCAGGGAGTTCCTTGTAAATTCAAGGCCGCATTCATTCCTCTAGAAGATATATTTGATCTGTCTTTGTTTTGTTTCTGAGCAACAACTTTTAGCTTAGTTCTGGGTCACATGACTCATTCAGTGACAGATCTGACCCTCTCCTATAAATAGTTTTTTAAAAGCGCATTGGTACGCAACAAGTGCTTTTAATTAACCTGATAAATGATTTAACAATATAACTCAGATCAAGCTGATGCTTGGAGCAAAAGTTTTGCAGTGTTGCTTGAATTTCTTTCCCTGTTCTTGTGGCAATTAATGATTTAGGTCCCTGATCACACGGTTGTGTTTAGTGTCCAAATTCAAATCATGGCAGAATTAGCGCTGTGCATGGAAACATGGACGCCTGTGAGTTATCTCTGGGAGGGGCTGCAGTTTCCCCCGTTCTTTAACAATGCTATTATCTCCAGAGATTCTTCAATTCTTCTTACCAGACTGGAAAGCTGCTGCTCCAAAGAAGCTCTATCTTGATGAGCAGACTGAAGCTCTTTCTGTTTGCTTTCCAGGTCGACGCTCAGCTCGCTGATCTGTTGAGACAAACATCGTAAACATGTATTGGGCCATAATTCATGTTTTATCACAGTACCATTATGTATAGACGCAGGAATTTTGTTTATTTACATTAAGGCCTGAAAACAGAGCTGTAAATTATATGACAGACAACACCTCCAGGCTTATCCCTCCCAGATGCTGTGTTTACAAAGCAACTATGTTATGTAAAAAGGTTTCAGCAAATTCTAAGGCCACAGACCTTTTTTTCTTGAGCCTGAACCTGGACCTTAAGGCCACTGATTTGCTGCTGCGACAGTGACACTGCGTCCTCCTTCTGCTGTGATGCCCGCAGCCGGAGCTGGAGGTCCGCCACCTCCCTCTCCAGCTCCATGATCCTGGAGCGCTCAGAAACTGTGGCCACCTGAGGCATACACAGGACAGAGGAGGCGTGAGGGCCCACAGGATGCCCCACAGAAGAGATCTTATGCTGCAAAAACAAACATTTGCTTGTGTAAATAAATAATTTGTCTAATAAATTAAAGCCTTGAAAATCTACAGCGCCTTGAAAGATATTAATACTGTATATATTGTTATCCTTCACTGCTATGGTACTGCCAACATCACCACATATTATTCTTATATTGTTAAGGGATCTTATGAGACAGATAAACACACATTATTGTAAAACACCAGCTATTCTGAGACGAGTAGAGAACAAATAGCATCGTGGAGACCAAGAGTTACAGCAACCGATTCAGGGAGGAAGCATTTGAGAGGGCTGAACATCTTAAAGTTTGGAATGCAGGCTGCCTCTTTGGAATTAACGATGTGGCAGAAAGAGACTGATCAGAGAAGCAGCTAAGATGGCCACTGTCACTCAGGGGGGAGCTGTTTAGATCCACACCTCAGGTGGCAGAAGTTGGCAACAGAACAACTTCACTTTATGAATCTACAAAATAAAAACATGTTCTAATTTTAAAACCGAACAACTTTTTGGCCTATAAGTACAAAATAAACGTGGGAAAACGTCCCATCCTCCTGAATGCACCGTCTCCAGAGAGAAGCATGATGGGTGCATTCTTCTGTGAGGATCCTTCTCATCCGCAGTGACTGGGGAGCTGCTTATACTGGATGAGAACATGAAAATAGGAATGTGGAAGGAAAACATCTTAAAGGCTACAAAACTCTAGGTTAGTGGTCCAGCTTTAAGAGGGAAATAAACCTACCTATACAGCCAGGGCCATAACAGGAAGGTCAGCATCAGAAAAAAATCATGTATTAAATGGTCTAGTCAAAGTCCAGGGCCGTTTCTCAATATGTGTACCTGTGCGTTCTCGTGTGCTCGTGAAACGTCATCACCCTCAGCCCTAGTACTGTTCTAATTCACAAGAACAGCAGACCGAGAACAGACAAAGTCCCCGGATGTTGTTCTCGCCCCTCTCTCTTTACCCAGCATGCATCAGAGCAGACTTGTCTGTTCTTGAGATTGACAGCTGTCCCAGCATGCACTGCGGTAGCAGCAGCTTTCAATAGAGCACTCACAGAGCTCAGAGTATTAAATTAAAAGTTCTCTTTTCTGTTGCTGTTTTTCTATAAAAGTACGTTTTAAGATCATTTGAGGTGAGAATATTAGACTTTAAAGCGTCACTATATGGTCAATTTACCAATTTAATGCATAATTTAAAAAAAAATGTCCAAAGTTGAGAGGACTGCAGCAACCAGCAAACCTGCGAGGCTAACCGCAGCCAGGGCTAACGTTAGCCCGTCTGCAGCAGCCCTCTCTCAGCATAGCCGTGTGTGAAGGACCGCTGGCTCTGATGGCGATTTCTTAATTTTATTTTGAAAAATGTTCATTTGATTTGTGTTTATCTGACTGTGTTAATTTTTATTACCCGAATAAATAAAAAGAGTCAGAATTTATTATTATCTGGAGACTATTAATAACAGGAGGTGAAATACAGCTCCAAGAGGAGCATGTGGTGACGTCACGAGTACGCTTCTGTTCCATTTGACCCATATTTATGCTGCATCCTCCCGTTCTCCCCAAGTCCATACTTTATTGTGTTCTTCTCAAGAATATACTTGGTGAGGACACGAGTCCATACTCTCATTCTTGTGAATTGAGAAACGGCCCAGGTTTCTCTCCAGCAGGTCGTTAGGCTGAATTTTGTCACTGCTACGCTGAAATTAGACTAACTGACTGACATCTGGGCTGCTTTCTGTCCAGAGCATTTCAGTACAACCGCCCGCTACACTGAAAGTTGTCAAAATTACACTGAAATCTCCAAACTTTAATCAGAGTAAAGGCTATGGAAACTGGGATTTTAAACACAATTACCTCCAACTTTGACATGTATGCAGTGGTGGAAAGTATCAAAGTACATTTAGTTGGTGACTGTACTTAAATACCTTTTTCAGTATCTTCACTTGAGTAATTTTTTCGGGGGTTACTTATAGCTTCACGCCACTAGATTTTAAAGTCCAATATTACACTTTCTACTCTATCTCCATCTCTAGGAAGCTGCTAGTTACTTGTTCATTTTGATGCAGCTTAGCTTTTTAATCCACTGTTTAGTTTTCCTTCTTGAAATGCAATATCAACATGTAAGCTAGCAGAACTTAAGACTGAATTTGCACACCACTATTTTAGAGATTTAAACAACATTCCACAGATATGAGAAACTCAGGGCAGATATTATTGGTAGATTGTACATTTTATTAATGCATTAGTTGTTCAGTAGGCTGACCTTTAAACTCTATTCCATAATGAAAGTTTAACAAGAATCAAGTAACCTTTGTGATTTGATTTTAAATAAGGAATAATGATCAAAATAGTTTTTATGCTGAAGTTCTTTATAGGTGGTTAAGAATTTGCAGCAGGTGGTTCTACGCATCAATACATCAGGTGGTTTCTGAAAGTTACAAGGTTTTTTTAAATTATGCTGAAAATTATACAGAAATGTAATTAGTATATTTTTTTGAAATCTTAGATACTTTAAAATGCATCTACTTTTGAATAATTATTTTAAAAAGTGAGTATTTTTAAGCCCTTTTAAGCACCTTTTTAAGTCCAGATTACAGACTAATTTTTTAAAACTGGCTTTTAATACTTAGGACACATTGTTTTATGCTTATGTTTTTAGTATGATTTTTTTTTTTGCTATGTTTTTTATCTTTCTGTGAAGCACTTTGGTCTTCCTGGTATTTTTTGTAAAGCGCTATATAAATAAACTTTGATTTTATTTGATTTATTTCAATTCTTTTACTTGAGTAGATTATTGACTGAGTAATTTTTACTTGTAATTGAGTAAGATTTGAATACAAGTATCAATAATTTTACTTAAGTACTACTGTTGATTACTTCGCCCACCACTGCATATGTGTGAGATGAACCCAGCAGCCTTCAGAATCGACACCCAACAAGCAAGTGAACAGTTGCTAACGTCTCCAACCAGACAGAGAGGAACATTTGAAGGCAGAGGTGGATTATCAAGGTTCAGAAGGATTCTCAAACGGCTGGTCAGTCGAGCCGAACCGACCTGATGGTCAGAGCAGATTTTTTTCTACCGCATGAAACCAGCTGCACGTGGATCAGAGGAGCGTTTCACTTCATCAGTCTTTTACTTTGCATATTGAGGGGAGAAATGAACATCGCCTCCCAACACAGAGAAAAGATTGAAAGAAATAGGAAATTATGCAAAGCTGGTAACTACATACCCCAATATCTGCAATTAAAATCATAGTTTGCAAAGTTTTAACAGACAGGGTTAATACAAATGCACACCACACTTGTCAGATTTTTATTTATAAAAATAATAAAACCAAGAATAATTTTTCTCCTACTGGACAATATTTATCTATCTCATAAAATCCCAAACTGTGAAAAACTCACAGCTATTAATGCTTCTGCATGGCTCTGTATAAGCAGTCTTTTCTGTGTCTCGTCATACATTAGTCTTCCTGTTCATCCAGCTGTTGTTTCAAAGATGTTTTTTTTTTAAAGCCAAGAAGCAACACTAAACTTTTATGAAAAGATCCAGCAAATATGCCAGTAGAGACCTTCAAACTATTTTCTGGAAATTAAATCAGCTCAAAAACATCCAAATGGTCAGAAGTAGCTATTTTGATTCTGGAAAGAAATTCAGACTAGATTTAGCACCTATTTCCCTATAACAACCCAAGGTAATAAAACATTCCAGGGTCTAAGAACCCATCCAGAGGGAGAAATCAAAATTGAGTCCAGATCAAAATAAAAGTACATGTAAATCCATCGCAAACCCCTTAACAGGATGACTGCTTTAAACCTAACCTCAATACAGTAAAAAAAAAAACAGATTGTGAGATAGCCCAACATAGAGTAACCGTCAAAGAGGAAGCTAAGACAGAGAATTCACATATGAATGACATAACTTCTATAGTTAAAGCTGAAGCTGTGAGCAGTTGGCTCAACTGTCATTTACAGGAAAAACTATAAAACGTTTTTTTCATATAACAGATTGCCAACATCTCACATTATTGGAGATTCTTCTTCTTCTATCCCCTCACACCACTATCCAGGTGAGGTCTGGAGGACTTGATCCCTTTATTGATTACAGCATCCTAAATGCAATTTACAATTTCGTTTATCACATATCTTTTCATTTTGGCTTTATGCATGCTTAACAAAGAAGGTTTCGTGTCCGTTTTATCTTTCTGATATTTAAGTATAGTTTTAAAAAACACTAAATTGCCAGAAAAAACGTGATCATTTGAAGAACCAAATGTCTGCTTTTTACACAGCGCTGTTAGCCCTGAGCTGAAGGAAAAAGAATAAACTTTTCTTCTTCAGTGTGAGAAGAACACCAGGAAGTACAATAAACACTGCTAGTTTTTTTATCTATTATTTTTAGGAAAGCTTTTTAAAAATGTAGTAACATAATGGCTGAAGAAACATGATCTAAGATATTTTCTGTTAAATCTATTGTACTAAATTTAGCTAAACAATCCAGAAAAAATGTCACAGATGAATTACATTCAATTAGCTATGTGTATATTGAAAAAAAATAAGTTCTGTTTTATTTTTTTCTGTTTAAAAAGAGATTTTCTAAGGTTTAGCCATAAAGAATTTGCCCAGTACATAAAAAAACCCCAAAACAAATCAACGTTGCCTGTTTTTTGGTATTTTCAGAATAAAATACCACCCTGATCAGAGAACCTATCAGTAAGCAGCGACAGGTCAAAGTTTTTAAAGCATAAAGGATGTCTTCCACATTTATCTTAAAGCTAACAAGTCCCACTTTGTTTTCTTCTTTTTCTCTGTTGCAGAACCTTCTCCTAAGAAAAATTTTTAAGTCCTTCTTTTGCAGCTTAACTATGGAGGACCAGCCCTACCATATTTAACAATACAGAAATAAATAAATGCTCAATAAATAAATAAGCGTACAATGAATTGCCAGTGAGACATAAATTTATATATCTCTTAATTAGCTTTTTTATTTATTCACCTTTGTAATAATTACCTTATTTATTTATGTGCATGTTATAATATTTTTGATTGTTTTATTCTTCCTTTGCATTTTTTTACCCTATTTATTTCTTCAATGCTTTTTATTTCTGCCTGTCGTTTTTACATTTCTGTCTGACTTCAGATTCTCCTCTCTACTGTAGATTTGACCAATGCAAAAAAATAAGTAATTAATAAATAAAGTTGAAGATTATAACGGACAATAAATAATTAAATAAGGTAATTATCACAAAGATTAATAAATAAAGAAGCTAATTAAAAGAGATATATACATTTATGTCTCACTGTATAATTTAATTTCTACTTATATTTGTTTATAGTTTGGAAGCAATTAATTGTATGCTTTTTTTTTGTATTTATTTTTAAATATAGTAGAGCTCATCCTCCACACTTAACTAGCTCTGACAAAAAATATACGACTCTACTAAACCACTAAAAATCTGTCTTTCTTCACATGTAGGAGAAAGAAAAAAAAGTTTGAATTAAGCAGAATTTAATCATGGATGTAAATTAGTAAAATACTGTTTTAAAGAGTCTAATATTTCACACAGGCAACATGGCATCACTATATATCTAAATAATTAAATACTTCCTATAGCAGTCAGGGTACAATAACATCGGACCACTGCGTTTATATCTTCTTATTTTGTAGTGCTTAAAAAGTAGAGTTAAAAAAATGGAGATTGTGAATTAGACTAAAAACTCCTAAAAAAAATAATCCTTTTTGTGGGATTAGAATCCTTATTCAAAGCTGAATTAAAGCCAAATTAATTAATCCGTTAGTTAAGTTCTTCTGTGGGATTTGTTGGCAAGAAGAAAATGTCACCAGCCATATTCTAGGCTGGCAGGTATCTCCAAACAATATCAGTTGAACTCATGCACGCATGCATATTGTTTAGGAAAGCCTGGCTTCTAAGGGAAGCTACATGCAGATGAGCTGTTATGTCTCAGCGCCACAGCTGTGGAATATTTCCACAGGGCCTCAGTGGTGCGCTTCTCTTAATATTCACGGTGCATCATTATTAAACCCAGTGGGGGGGGAAAAAGGCCGTGACTCAGCCCTGGTGTGGGACTGCATTACCCTAGTGTCCTCTAAATCCCTCTGGAGTTTTTCAGCTTTGGTCTTTTCAAAGAGCAGGCTCTGCTCAAGCTCCTTTATGTGGGCATGCTCCAGCCTGGTCTGCGTCTGTTAGTAAGAGAGAGCAGGAAGAGAAGGAGAACAAACACCAACGCTGCAATGACATGCCAGCTTTGTGCAACACAAGGAGAGAATGCTTGAAAAAGAAGAGCAGCGAGTGAGATAGAAGATTTCACAGCTTTGGTTATTGGTATGATCTCAGTAACGGTTACTTATCTGCTCATTTACTCAATTAAAATAATTTATTTTACATGCAGCATAGAATCCCAGCAGATTTATGTACTCATTTATATCTGCTGTGAATAAAAACAAAAAAAGTGCAAAGAGCTCAGGCGCAGCTGAAGATGAAGGCAGACAAGAGTAGTGATGTGTGGATGAACAGATGATGGATGAACAGGAAGTTTTAAAGATAGTAGAGACATTTGAGGAGAAGATTCACCAAACTCCAGGATGAATAAATAAACAGGGCAGATGGAAATGCAGGATTCAAAGAGTGCAAGAACAGGAAAAAATTCAGTTTTACTCGTTTTTTAAAGGAAAAATGGAAATATACTTCAGTGTTATTTCATGTGGAGATCCACAAAAACAAAGCTGATAACACAGACCTCTAGAAAGAGTGAAATTTGTTTATTTTAAGGATGTATACCTCAAGGTCTCCTTTGGTGATACAAGCCTCCTCTACACGGAACTGCAGGTCCTCCACTTTTCTGTTCAAACATACAATAGTGTCAAATATAAGAAAAAAATAGTCAGGAAATCTGGTAAAGAATATTAAAGGAAAAGTCCGCTCACATTCAGAATTCAAACTTCTAAAAGAACTTTAAATATGTAATTATTACATACTGTTAAATAAATTATAGGTGTTTTTAATTAAGAGTAATTTCATTTGAATGTGCTTTACTGGAGGCATCCATGATTGTTAGAGAACACTACTGCCACCTACTGGTTTGAGACGTCACGGTGCGGTATCGGCTATTGATCAAGTCCCTGTGATGTATCTGGTGTTTGTCACAACGCTCTATTATCCAAGTCATCTTGAAAACATTCTTCTTCCAAATGTTGGCTACATATTAAATGTTTTTTCTCTGGCCAGAAGTTCAATGGCAAATCCTCCCTCTTCAAGTTGGCAATCAAACGACGAACCCGTCCGTGGAGGATCAGGAATCTGAAAGGTGAAATAACTAATTTTTTTTTTTTCCCTTTTACCCACGGGGGCATTGTCAGTTTCACTATAGCTCTGGTGAATTTCAATGGTGAAGTCCTCTGGAAATCTTCAATAATTGTTGTTGATTGCAGATGTGTCTAGTAGTTCCCATTGATTTTGCTTGTAAAGCGGGGAGAATGTTGCTAGGCTTAACGCACCGTGACGTCACTGCCAGAAGATCTCAGGAGTGAGGTGTTACTATAAATGGGCAATTTTTTTTTTTTTTTTTTTTTTTATGATTAACGCTAAATTCATTTAATCATCGAGAACATATTGGTTTTAGGTATAAATAATGACCCATTGATTATTCCTTGCTGACTGGACTTTTCCTTTAAAACAACTTTTTATTTTAATAATAGCTCCGTCTAAAGCTTGTTTTCTTTTTTAATATTATGTCCCCTGGGGAGATTTTTGTAATGAAGCAGTGATTTTTAAAATAAACTAAACTAATTAAACTTTATACTCAGTTAGGAACTAACCGTGGCACACAGGGCAGCAGATAAGCCCGTCGAACCACTTTGATGAGTTTGGCAGAAGGAAGGACCTACCTCTTCTCCTCTTCTAGTTGGTTGAGCAGCTCCACTTTATCTCGATCAGCTGCCTCCACCAGAGAGCGAAGCTGATCCAGCTTGGCCTCCATCTCTACTGTATACTGTGAAATACAAAATAAAACTGGAGTCAATGGCACAAAGAACATAAAATATTGAAGGCAACAGACTGTAAGACCACAGTTAATCCAGATTGGGAAAAAAAAACAAAAGAAGAACAAATAAACTCCATGATGCTGAGACCCTGGCACTCCTCAAGGTTGCGTACTCTGCCCACTGCTGTTCACTTTGTAGAAGCATGACTATAAATTTACAAAATGTGAAACATCTTAAGTTGGTTGATGATTTGAGACTAATGAATCAGTTTGTACGGAAGGAGCCAAAAATCTAGAGGCATCAGCAAACATGCCTAAAATGACCTCAACAGTATCTGTAAAACACCTCCCTGATTACCTCCCCTGGCTGAGGAACACTACTAGGTCATATAACGGTCTCAGCAAAGAGTTACGTTTTTTCTTTTATTTTTTCCTTTATTTTTTTCCAGATAGTAGGTTCTTTTTTCTATTTTTTCCATACTGTAGTTTCTTTAGTCTTTTGTTTTTCAGACTATAGTTTTTTATTTCTTTTTTTCCAATCTGTTGTTTCTTTTTCCTCCTTTTTTCCAGACTGTATTCTTTTCGGACTGTAGTTTCTTTCTTTCTGATTGTAGTTTCTTTTTTTCTGCTTTCTTTTTTCAGACTGTAATTTATTTATTTCTCTTTTTCAGAACATAGTTTCTTTCTTAAAGATTGTAGTTTTTTTCACTGCATGTTTACACCATATATATTTGTCTTTCCAATGCTCTGAACTTCCATATCAATGTGTTTTTGCACCATGTTTTTTTCTTCTGCCACACTGTTTACATTTGATCACTGCTGCACTTTATGGAATGGAAATATTAATTTCACTGCTAAACTGCTACTCGTTTACTGTCTGAAAGCTGTACAAAAAAGCTAAGACTATTACAAAGCAGTAATAGTCTTAGCTTTACCTTATCCCATACCACTGAGCCACATTTTTACATTTTAACTAACCCCAAGCTGCTTTTATGAAATTCTTTTTTTCATTAACTGCAGAAAATTCACCTGATCCTGCCCTTTCCTCAACACGGCCATCTCCTGTTGCACCTCTCCCGCGCGGCTGGTTGCTTTGGCGACCTCGCACCTCTCTAGGTCCCTCTCTAGCAGCAGCTGTTCGATGTGCTGCTGCTTCTCCTTCAGGGCCTCCTGCAGCGCTGTGGTACTTGAAATTTTCCGAGCGTAGCGCACAGATGTTTCGGTCAACTGAAAGATAAACAAAAAGTAAACAAATTTCAGCATGTGGGTTTGTAAAAGTTTGGACGGGGTTAAAAAAAAAAAAAAGTAAATATAACATCTTAAGATTAATTTTGGTGCTACTAAGAAGCTAGAGGGAGAGAACTATATTACAGGCCCAATTGTACCAATTATCTTTGCACATTTTTCCAAGTTTCATCTAGAAAAGAAGTCTCTATTGATGTTTAAGTGAGACAAATAATAAAAAAAAATCACAATTATTTATTTTCTTAAGCAGACTGTGATGCTTTTAACCCAATCCAAACATTCAGATATGAAACTTTATATTTTGGATCAAATCTGTGATAATGTTTAATGCCAACATTACCAGTCCTGCTCTGCTTGGTTTGCCGCTGATGGAAGAGGTGGCAGAGCTAAGGGAGCTGATGGACGAAGCGCTTGGACTCCTCTTGAGAGTGGACCTCCTCCGGGAGCTCTTTGCCTTGGTCGGCGTGGTGCAGGGGAAGCCAATCCGTGTCACTTTGTGGACGGGAGCAAAGAGGCCATACCTGGGCAAGCACTGGAAATACCTGGGGGGGACAAGATGTCCCAAACTGTCAGTTTGCTGTGGGCTCAGGTACACTGTTGGTAGTTGTGTTTGTTGTTTAATTCTGTTTTATATTACATTTGTGGGTGGAGAGAAGCAGCTTGTTGGCTCCACAGATAAAAGCTAACTGCTTTAATCTACAATGCTAGCACATAGGTTCAAATCTTGCTCATAATACAGAATTTATCAGTTTTAAATTTTAAATATTTATAGTTTTTCTTTATTGGACTCGCTTGGAAGAAACTATTTACGACTAGGCTTAAATAAATAGTCCCTACATTTAAAAGAAAATAGGAAAATTGATTCTAATCAGTGAATGTTTAATTGGATCATAAGTAGATCCAGGGTTATTCATCTGGCTCTAGGGGTGAGTATTGGTCTGGCCGTTGCGATTCGATACGTGTCACTATACTTGGGTCATGATACGATATTATCACGATATTGCAATGTCACCATATATTGCAATATTTTCCCCATCTATCAAAATTAAATGAATAGATAAAAAAGCAAGTGCTGTATATGTTCATCAGAAGATATAGATCATCTAGACATATTGGTATCCATGTTATTTGGAGTTGGACTCAGTCATTGTCTTCCACTGTGACCGCCTCAAATACAGATATGGTGCTGCGCCGCACAGCAAAAGGGCTCCACAGAGCTTTCTGTCGGAGTAGTGGTGCAGAGGTAGCCCATCTTCCCTCATTGTTTAAGGTAACCATGTTTTGTTTTTTAAAATCCATACTAGGAAGTGAAAGATCGATATTATATCTGGCAGCCGAATATCACAACACATCGCCAAAACGATTATTTCCCACAACCCTACCTGGCTCCAGCTACAGCTCCATCATTCTTGCCCAGAGGTTCATCCAGCTCCACGCCGCACCACTCTCCCTTAGCGAAGTCGGTTTGTCCGAGAAAACGCACCACTCCTGCCTTCGTACCACCAACCTGTGCATAGAGGATGCTATTACTGAAATGGATTTTCTGTTTTTTAAATCATTTATTTCAAAATAAGCAATTCATACCATGAGGTACCAGCATTACCAGGCAAAATAAGAAGCATAATAACCCCCCCTAAAAATAGGAAAACAAGAGACAACCTCCCAAATAAAACACACCAAAACAAATGTTAGTTGTTAAATAGAAAACATCCGGTTGACATACCACAAAAGAGGGGTCCTCATAGGCTGAAAGGATAAATCAGGGCTCCAAAGACTCAATTCTGACTTCAGTCCAGCTAATAATTCCTTTTTATATTGTCTGTCATAATTTTATCTGTACTGGCATCTTGCTTTAACCCTCTGTACTCTAGATAAGCTACTGGAACCAGAATTTCCCTGAAGGAGTAATCCCAAGGGATAAACAAAGTTGAGTTCAAGTCTATAAAGCTTGTTTGGAGCGGCAAAAATGACATAACATCATAAAAAAACAACAAATACACATTTAAAAAGAAATTTTCATCAAGAAATTTCAAATTTTGGGTTTTTAAATAAAGAAAAGAAACTTCCAAAATATCTTTTCAATGGGTTGCTGAAATTTGTGGGAAATTTATGTTTAAAAAAAGGTAAAAATGTATACATTTCTGTTATATTTAGAGTTAATTTATTTTGTTAATTCAATGCAATTAGTCATTGGAGAAAATGTCAACCAGCATTTGTTAGTGTTTCTATTATTTTACAGATTAGCTGGCTCAACATCATTTTCAGCCAAAGTGATTAAAATACATTATCGAGGGTCTAAGGAGCCACAAGTTGCAGAGCCCAGGGATAAATGCATTATTCTATTGCCTTCTATTAAAAAAACAAACACAAACCTATTACACCAAAAATAACGAAGACAAAGGGGCCAGCAAAGCGTCTTATGACCCATTTGCAGGCTTTCATTCTGTCCAGATAACAAACACCAGGGGTAAACAGATAGATGGAGGCAGAAGATGTGTTTCAGTCATCAATGCACACATTCAGCGACACACGGGAACTCTTTCAATCTGGACACCGTTTCATTCACAACACCTCTCCCATCAGCCAGGAATCAGAAATACTTTAATAATCCCAGGGAGAAATTACTTCTGTTACATGACACCATCGTTAATAGAGTGACTATAGGAACAGTTTGATGTAACACAATTTCATACAGTATATATAATTAGGGGGTCCCCGCTCCACCTCGCCATCAATTTGGGGTCCTTGGCCTAGAAAAAGTTGAAAACCTCTGGCATAAAGCATGAAAATAAGAATGTAAATAAATATATAAATATATCAAACATTATTTATAAACAAATCGATCACTATATCTTTGTGCAGGAAGTCTTAATATCTATATCTAGTATCAGCCATTGAGGCCACAATATATTTGAAAACAAAAGTGAATATAAAAAGCAGATTGTCGCTAGCTTAACTTGGCTCTAAAATTTTGCTCTAACTGACCAATCAGAGGACAGGAAATACTGAGGGTAGCATGGGCCCGCTAGCTGGGCCTGTGGGGCAAATCTGAAATTTGATTGGTTGAAGAAAATGTTCCTCACTATATTGTGAAGGTAACAACAGCCAGCGCTGCTTCTTCTGAAGGCCCTGGGCAGATTAGATTGGCATAGCAACACACTGAAATCTGATTGGACAAAAATATTTAGCAACCACATAAATGTAATGGAAGCAGCACAGGTAAGAAAACACTACAAAAGAGAATACAGTTGGATAGAAGAAGAATTAAAGTTTAAGTTGTGAATGTAGGTTAGTGTTTCTGACTGATTTTAGGCAGCAATGAAGGCCCTACTGAAAGTAAGAGACATAGATTCTTAAAAATGAAAAGTTTTGCATGAAATTTTACCATTTTTATTTCTATTACATACAAGTTGGGGAGGAGGGGCTTAAAGCACGACAGAATCAGCTTTTTTTCCCAAGTAGCAGAATTGGTAACAACTGGACTTTTCTTAATAGTTCCCACTGGGTTTAAAAGCTAAATGGAATGCAGTGGGTTGAGGGTAATGTTTTATTTATTTTTTTATTTTTTTCATCTTTGAATTTCCGTTTTAATTCCCTGCTAGAATGAGATGAATATCAGGCAATCACAAAAATAAGTTTTGTCCCCAATCTGACTGCAGCTTAAATAAAAAATTTCTCATACTTTGATGTGCTGGAGGGTTTTTTGAGGAACAGCTTCTTAATTTCCAATCAAATTCCTGTCACCCTCCACAACTACTGTAAGACGACTTCTATAACCAAACTATACAGACATGGAGATCCTTCTGGACAAAAAACCAACAAGTTTTTAGGTCAAAATGAAGTCAATCTAATATACTTCTCACCAGAACACGGTCTCCCAGCCTCAGCTCCCTTCTGATCTTCTTCATAGAGTCTGGGTCTGACAGGTTGGACACAGACTCGCTGGATGTCACCATTCGGTTAATTACGCCGCTGGTTTTTATACCAGTGACTGAAGCTGAAAGAGAGGAAAAATTATGCCATTGCAGATTAGATAATCTGAGCCATGTTTGGAGTTCTGTAACAGTTCCCCAAAAAAGATGGAGAGGTTTTGCGGTGGAACAATTAGTAGTACTGTCGCCTTGCAAAGAGAAGGGCCGGGGCTCGACCACTTTAGCCTCGAGTCTAGCTTCCCTGTGCATGAGTGAAAGTAAAAAAATATATAAAAAAAAACATAAACATGACTCTAACACATTGAATCAGGAGAAATCTGGATGAAAAACTTAAGAAAATGTGAAAAAGGTTCAAGGTAGAACACTGTTGATTAAGGTTTATTCAAACTTAAAGTAAACAGAATCTGCTAAGACAGATTTTTTCAGTCTGAGGTGCTCTAGGATGCCAGATATAAAAGAGAAAGGAGTCTGTTACCGTTTGAGGCAGAGGCAGGAGGTGTAGCCTCAGCAGTGACGGCAGTTACAGCCTCGCTTGTCGCTGAAGCTGCCTGTGCTGGGCTCGCCTGCCCCCCGTTTGCCTCCTTCTCTGATATCTCAGTTTTGGACAGCTTGGATGGCCGTGTGAAAATGCCCCGCCCATCCTTACACTGGAAGTAGCGGACGCCAGCCACCGACCCGTCGTTCTTGCCGATGGGCTCATCCAGGACGATGCCTGCCCACTGGCCCGGAGCAAACTGCGTTCCCCCGATAAACTGAACATAGCCTGGCTTGTTGCCGTTCACCCAGACCCTGTCGCCGATCTGAAAGTCTATGGTGCCGTCTTGTGTTGGGGAGGTGACACCAGTGGAGGACTTCTCGGGAGGAACTGGCTTTGAAGCCCCTGCAAGGAAAAATTGGTTAACTTACAATATACTACAATATACTATGATTTGTTGTTCTTTTTCATATCATTTGAATAAACTCATGTTTCACTTCAAATCCCCTCACACTATGGCAGGAATGATCCAAAAATAACATTACTTTATCTCATGCAACACTATGCAAACACTCTGTCTGCGCTGATGAAGATTCACTCATTTGAATGATATTTCAAACTAAAATAAAACTGATCGTATTACATGCTGTCTGATTAATTTAGTTAATAGTTTTATTTCAAAGATAATCAGTTGATCCTAAAATAATAAAAACAAACAAGATGGCAAGACCAGGACAGAGTCTGATTTCCCTGTCTAAACGACCATGTTAAGGGGCAGTCAGCGTGTGATCAGCATGGCGAAGGCACGGAAAACTTCTTACCAGACGATGGCGATGTGTTAGATGGCACTCCAGATGGACGAGCTATTTTACTGGGAGGTTTTAGGCCACTTGCTTTCCCTGGTGTAGTGATGGGCCCCTGTTTGTCCATGGTTTGGGGACTTGATTAGGGTGGGGGGAATACAGCCTTTCCCCACTACCCCTCTGTGTCCCTATGTGACTGAAGAAAGCTTGAAAAATAAATAACAGCATTTAAATCAACTAAAACAGTACATAACATGCCTATAGGCAATCCACACATCTAATTGATTCAAGGGGTATACTGGAAAAAAAACAGTCTAGAAATGTTAAGTGTATTTACCCTCAATTTGAGTAGGTAAATAAGATGATTTTCCAGTGGAATTAGATTTACTCTTAAAGTCGTAGGGAAAGCGGCTGTTCCAACCGTTGCATTTAAGAATTCTCCTGAGTGGTGCCCGTCTTTACACGAGTGAATAAAGTGAATGTAATTGGTCGATTATCAAGAGGGCGGATTTTTTGTGAAGGTTCGCAAGCAAGTTTGGTTGTGCTCAGTGTCTTGGACACATCTTGCTAACCAGTTAGCAACTTAGTGCTAGTAGGTTACCAATGAGGAATTCCATTTGGACCAGGTAGCACTAAATTGGTGACTTAGCAACAATATTGTCAAGGAACGCTATGGACAGAGGAAACATGCAAGAGGAGGAGAGTTTTGTGTCGGAGGTCGTGGATGAGTCTCCTCTGTCATCCATTTTTAATTAGAGGAGGAAAGCGGGACGAAGATGTTGTGGAAGAGGACGCCAGGGCGGCAGAAGCTTGGTTTGGTGTAAAAGGCTTACAGCCGTACATGTTTGAGCCCTTGCCTCGCAACGCTGCCAGTTCTGTTAGCTCTACGCCTGCTGAAGACACAGACGTCCATCCCCGTGAACACTGGGATGGAACTCAATGGGAAAGGAAATTATTCTTATTTGTTATTTCAACCGTTGCGTATATTAGCTGCAACATATGAATCTAGATGCTATAACCGAAAAAATGTGATTGACAGATGACCGTTGATCTATGATTGGCTGGATTTAGGTGTTCAGGCTGACGTATAACTAACTGGCCTGCATAAGATAACAGAAAAAAACACAGATTTTAAGACAGGATTTTTTTTTTAAATAGCAATTTTCTATATTTGGGGACAATATAGTGTGATAAAGAGTACATTTATATACTTGTTTAAACCAGAATGATTTTAAATATGACTCCCCTACAACTTTAAAATAAGATAATTAGATAATATTCACTTAAAATAAGACAATGCAATTGTTTTATTTTTTCTTATTTTAAATGTAAATTGTTTTGTTCCATTGGCAAAGTGTCTCACTTACCTCCTCAATTCAGGAAAAAAGTGCACCTATTTTAAGAAAAAATGGCTTCTTTAGATTTCAAGTTTTATGTATTTGAAGTGTAAACTTTCAACATTCAAGTGGTTGGTTATAAATTAAGTTAAACATGAATTTTGCCAATATTTACATTGTCTTGTTTAAGTACAGTGGGGCATAAAGTATTTAGCCAGCCACTGATTGTGCAAATTCTCATATTTTCCTGCTTAAAAAGATAAGAGGTCAGAAGTTTTTCATCATAGGTTCAATTCAACTATGAGAGACAAAATAAGAAAAGAAATCTATGAAATTATATTGTAGGATTTTGAAGCTCTTCTGTCCTCCTCTGGTTATTTGTTATATTGGCTCCGGTTTGAAATTGTTAGCTGTATAAAGACACCTGTCCTCACCCTCCAACAGTCAGACTCCAAACTCAACAATGACCAAAACCAAATATTTACTGAGGAATACCTGCACCAGGCTGAGAAGAGTGAATCTGCGACAGGCAGCAGGTTGGTGGGAAAAACAATCCAATGCGGGAGAAACTGGAAGAAAATGGAAGACAAACAAGACAATTGATGATTTCTTTCAATCAGGGGTCCCACACAAGATCTCACCCTGTGGGGTCAAAGTGAGGACTGGGAGCAGAAATCCCAGAAATACATGGAGAACCCCGATAATGGGAAGCAAAGGAACCAAAGCCACCATCAGTATCACTACGACCAGGGGGCTCACATCCTGCAGGGCCAGGCATGTTCAACACCTACTGTGAAGCACGGGAGGGGAAGAATCATGCTTTGGGGCTTTTTCTGTAAAAGGGACAGAATGACTGATCTCTGTTCAGGGAAGAGTGAACAGGAACCTGAATAGTGAGATTTTGAGCCCAAACCTCCTTTCACCAGTGAAGATGGAAGATGGCTGGGTCTTTCAGCAAGACAATAATCCCAATCACACCAACCAAGGAGCGGCTCCGTTTAAAAAGGGTTTCAAGGACCTGGAGTGGCCCAGCCAGTCTCCAGACCTCTACCTTACAGGAAACGTATGGAGTGAGTTGAAAGTCGGTATTTCCTAGCAACAGCCCTGAAACATCACTTCTGTAGAGGAGATCTGAGCTACATTCTGAGCAAACTGGAGGAGACGGACAGGAAACACCCAACCTCACTGAAAACAATGGTTAGATACAAAGTGTTCAGTTCAATTTTTGTTACTGAACAAATCCAGATTTTTATATATATATATATATATATATATTACCATTATTTAAAATCCTACAATATAATTTCCTGGATTTCTTTTCCTATTTTGTCTCTCAGAGTTGAAGTGAATCGACGATGAAAATCACAGACAAGGCAAGGCAAATTTACAATTCAAAGTGCTTTACATGAATTATTTATTAAAATATAAGAAAAATAAATGCTATATAAAAGCAATTAACCTTATTACAGAACTCTCATCTTGGTAAATAGGAGAACTTCCACAATAGGCAAGCTCCTAAATAGGAGCTTTTTTCAGTATTTTTACAGATTTGCAAAAAAGACTGAAGATTTGTTGGAATGATAAAAAATTAACCCGTCTAGAGCCTAATCAACCAATTGCATGTGAGCCTTTTAATTAAAATACTGCGATTAACTGTATCAAAAGTATAAGTAAGATCAAGGAGAACCATGACAATGGATGCTTTTGAGTCAGCTGACCTCTAAATGTCATTAGAAATAAAGTAAGGCCGTTTCTGTGGTGGAGCTAACCTAAAGACTAACGCCTCCAACGTGTTAACATTTTACAATCTTTGAAGAGAAAGAGACAGAATGACAAAATCAAAATAAAATAAAGCAAAATATCCAGTTCAAATCGAATACAGCTTTTGTGTAATTCAATAAGAATATTGGCCAAAAAAAAACTGTTTAGCAGATTAGTCAGCTGATTAATTACATTATTTAAAGCTACAGTGTGTAATTTTCAGCGACATCTAACGTCCAGACTGCAAACCGCAGCAACATGAACATCTCCCCCCCACCGCTTTTTCCCCCCAACAGTACCACGAGCGTTATGGGACAAAATGTCTTCCACGACGTCCGCATCACCTACCTTCTCAAGTGATGAGGTTTGTTTACATAGATAATTTTACAGATAGTATTTCATTAGTCTGTGTGTTCAGTACCGTCTCAGTTCATCTCTCTCAACTTGCCGTAGTTACTTTCGAGCGTAATGGGCGATCTCGCAATCGCTAGTTTGTTGGCTCTGCGCTGCCGTAGCGCAAAGATGTCTACCTCCATGGCTGCGAGACCCGCTCCTATGTAATTATAAATAACCAATTCTAAGGCAACGCAAATATTAAGGTTAAGAGGCTGAGCTCGTAGATGATGATAAATAACATAGTTATGTATAATATATTACATTTCTGACTGTATATCCCTGTAATTATTACACACTGTAGCTTTAAAAATGTATAGATATGTATATTTTATGAAATACATAAAGTTATCATGGATTTAATTTATTTAATTTTTATTTAGTAATCTTTATTTTATTTATTAAATACTTATACTAATTTATTGCTAAAGAAGAAACTTTAACTTATCTAACCTCTCTCTTCCCAGAGAAATAAATTATGCAGACTAACAGAAGTGTTTTCAATGTCAGCTGCTGCAACCAAATATTACTTTACAAAACATTTTTGCTGTCATATGAGTGAAAAGGTTCTACAGGATTCGTCCTCGTCCAGCTTTGAAACCTTGTTTTTTTTTTTTTACATCTAGTAGGTTGTGAAGAGAAGCCTTACCACACAGATGACTCATACTGACTGCAACAAGACAGACTCTGTTTTACACACATAAAGGATCCATTTTATCCAAAACATGGATTACAATAAAGTCTTAGGAATTCAATGAAGCACCATTCAGTGTTTTAAGAATACTATGGCCAACAAATACAGAGAGAGAAAAAAAAAAAGATACATTCAGTGACAACTGGGAATTTCTAATCCCACACCACAGTAACTAGCTTTTTTTTTTGTTAAATGCCTCATTTGATGCTTGGATCTTAGCTGTTGCATTTTATTGCTCACTAATAGGATTTTTTTGTTTGTTTTTTACAATTATTAATAATTTATTAAAACAATTTTCCAGGAAGAAACCAGCATAGGTCTGGAGGACGTAGACCAGTCTTCCTTTATCTTCTGTGCTCCTTTTATTCAGCAGTATGCTATGGCGAGTAGAGACGGGGACATCTGTGTTTTAACCTTTTATCGGACGATTCTTGCAAGTGCTCCAGGATTCATCAGTGCATTCAGAAGCCATACATAACTTCTCCCTTCATCTGCTACAGAAGGGAGTGTTGGCCTAGTAGTTAAAGCAGTGTGCTTGTGCTCTGAGAAGGTTGAAGGTGCCCGGTTAGATCCCCACAGCCTGCACTCTGGGTTCCTGAGCAAAACCCTTAACCCCACACTGCACCCACGGCGCCACACAGTGGCAGCCCACTGCTCCCCAAGGGGATGGGTGAAATGCAGATGTAAATTTCTCCAATGTGAGATCAATAAAGTTCAAATATTATTATGTCCACTGATTGAAAATTGTGTAAGTGGAGGAAGAAGAAGCAATATTGACTCCAAGAATCCCCCTAAAATTATCAGCCACACATATCGGGGAAGAATAAATAAAAAAGAATAAAATACTGGCCTTAAAAAACCTGTACTGGTCTTAATCTCTAATGGTTAGGAGTCTGTCTAAGTAAGCATTTTGTTGTTGCGGTGATGTTTTTTTATTAGTAGAAGCTGGTCAAAGTTAAAGGGAAGATGGATGTATTTTTTTTAGTTAGGCTGCAAAATTTAGAGAAATGCTTCCATTAGGACAACAACCGCAAACATACAACCAGAGCTGCGGCAAGACTCACATCAAAGTGTATGAATGTGTTAGAAAGTTCAAGTCAAAGTCCAACTCTAAATCCCACTGAGAACATCTGGCAAGATTTATTTACAAGGGCAAAAATAGCAGATAAATCCCCTAATTCCGTAAAAATTCAAAAAATATCCACTGGACTTGGTTTTCAAGATTTGAAGACGTTTCACCACCTCTCCAGGAAGCTTTCTCAATTCAATAAATAAATCCCCTAATAAACTCCCTGCTGTTGTTGCAAAGAAATTATGTTGTGTAAAGAACTGACCAGACTGGGATGAGCACCATGGACAGCACACTTTTTGGTTCTCAGTTCTTTTTTTCTTTTAAAATGTATCCTCATCTTTCCACTTCTCAGTTATAAATATCTTTATGGTTGACTATTGCATCCAATCTCAATAAAAATGTGCTAAAACTTGTGGTTTTAATTAGTGTTGCACCGAGACCGATACCAGTATCGGGCGGGGCCCCCATCCAGCACTAAAATTGTGGTATCAGTATTGGTGAGTACCAGAGGTGTCAAGTAATGAAGTACAAATACTTTGTTACTGTACTTAAGTACACTTTTAAGGTATCTATACTTTACTCCATTACTTATTTTTCTTCCAACTTGTGACTTCTACTTATTACATTTTCACACAAGAATCTGTACTTTCTATTCCTTACATTTTTTTTAAAAATGTACTCCTGGCTTGGTTTAATGTTTATAAATATTATTTCACATCATGTGCACCATCCAATGCAGATCATTGGCTCCATTCACATCTAGTGAAAACTAGTGTAATTGGATGAGTCATAGAACGCAAACACTCATTGGTTAGCTAAAGGAAATCATCAGAAGCAAGCAGGTGTTGTTCAAACTGCAAACGTGAATTGTCTATGCCATGCTACAATGTTGGATTCAGAAAAAGATGTTGAAATGTCTGAAAGGTCGGATACAGGCGAGAGCGTATCGGGAGATGGAGACCAACAAGACCTCCCTCATCCTTGACCCTATCTGAAATAGTCGAAAAATTGAGCTTTCAATTCATATAGTGGCATCTGGCTGTTTTTTTTAAAGGTTACTTTAAACTTTTGTACCTTAACCCTGTAATGCCAAATGTATCATATTTGATACATACGGTTTCTGAAATGTTTTGCGTCTGACACCTTTTGCATAATTTAATGGTAAAAACTTTCTTCAAAATCCTATTATACATAAACAGATATACCTGATAACAGAGGGCAGAAGACTACGCAAAAAATAATCTTGACTTATCGCATAGTAATAAATGATTAATATCAAAAATGTATTTCTGTTTTTTCTTTTTACATATTTTGTTAAAAGGCCAAATAAGGACTTCAAACCAAAAAAAGGAATTTTCTGTTTTGTTTTATTCTTGGATCGGGCTTTAAAGGGTTAAGTAGTTTTTTTACTTTTTGACTTTTAGTTAGTAAAGGGGTCAAGTTGATACTTCAAATTTTACCAGATTGTTTTTAAAGTGCAGTATCTATACTTCCACTTAAGTAACAAATGTGTGTACTTTTGACACCACTGGTGAGTACTGTCAAATAGGGCACCGATACCATTTTGAGAGCCAAAAGTTTATTCAACTATTGTAACCTATTCCAGGTAGGCAATAAAAAGTTCTACTGGATTCACTTTTTTATTAGTCTTTTTCCTGCTTCACAAAGGTATGCAGCAGCTTGACAAAGCCATGATGGCAATTATTTTACATCCAAGTAGTTTGCAGTTCTCCAAAATATACACACACACATCAATTTCAAACAGATGGTATCGGTATTAGCCAATACTACACAGCCGGGTATCAGGTATCGGGCATTGGGGCCAAAAAATGGCATCGGCACAACACCAGTTTTACTGTGACAAATGTAAAAAATCCCAAAATAGGGAGAAACACTTGTGTGGTCACTGTAGTTTTTGTGTCTTTGAACCAATACAAAGCCTCCTCAGTCATTCACTACATGCTTATCATCTGTGTCTATTTCTTTTAAAGGATTAAAAACATTCTTTTCATAGATTTAGACAGAAGTCAGGGGGACACATGCAATATTCTTGTATAAATTAAACATTAAATTTGCTGTATCTTATGGGATAATATGAGTGGTATATCTGAGTTTTAAACTGATTTTCAGTCTAACAGTGCATTGTTGAGTCACTTAAACAACACTAAACCAAACAGGGGCTGCTCAGATGTGACATCACCAAGGTAGACCCCACCCTCTCCTCCCTCAGCCGGTGCATCCAGACCAAAACAACAAGCATACCTACAGCTGTCAAACATCAGCATGAGGATACCAGATCTCACACACCCCCTCTCTGCTCTCTATGTTTTGCATTTTAACCATAAATGAGCGTATGAAGCTTTAGCTTGTAAACACATCATAAGTCTGCCCTGACTTTTTATTATTAGTATCTTGTCTGGGCTGTGTCATTAACAGAGCAGGATAACTTTGATGTAAACCACTGCAACACACTGCTAACTCCCTACATGTTAATTATTATGGTATCAGATAACAGCGGGTAAATTAGTCCTATGACGTAATAAATAAATAAAAGCGTTGTTGTCATGTTTTGTCTCCTGTAGCTAAAGCCGGAATCCCTGCTGGAATGCCAGAGCTAGCTAGCTTCAGACTTGCAAATAAACCACCGACTACTTAGTTATTATGAGAAAACTAATGTGATGTGATGCTATATAAAAACAGATTATTAGACAGCAGCAAAAAAAGTTGCTCTGCAGACTTACTTGGTCAGCTTTTTTTGTGTTTACTGAGTCTCTACGACGGCTGTAGAGGGAAGGTGCAGCGTACCTTGTACCGTTACATTCTCACCGCTCCCCGTTTCCCTGCCCAGCCCAGACTGTCACGGTCTGACGTCACCCTTGGAGATCATGCGGAGTTCGAGGACACAAAAAAAGCTCGGACATTCCGAGATTCATATCTAAGTTTAGCCCTTTAAAGCCTGGACCATGAAATCATTTTAAGATAACTTCTTTTTTTTCTATCAAAGTAGTGTTGCCCTTGAAATTTATGGCATAAAAAAATTGCATGATGTAGAAGTTAAATTAGAACAATTCATTGCATTATTAGAAAATACATTTTGTAGGAGTTAAATTAGAATCATTAATTGCCTCATTTGTGATATAAGGAAGAGAATTAGGGCCACTGAAAAAAAAGTTAACTGATTTTTAAATATTTCCGTTTAATATGGGGAAAAAAGTCAGAATTCTGACTTTAATCTCAGAATGCTGACTTTAATCGAAGAATGCTGACTGAATTCTGACAGCTAACAAACATTTTAGCATCAAGCCGTAGCCATGTCTGTTTTAAAGACTAAAGTACTTTCTGTTCTTCCATTAAAAAGTCTGAGATTAAAGTCAGAATTCCAAGATTGAAGTCAGAATCCTGAGAAAAAAAGTCAGAATTCTGAGCTTGAAGTCAAAATTTTGAGAAAAAAGTCAAAATTCTGACAATCTCAGAATTTTGAGATTAAAGTGAGAATTCTGAGATTGTCAGAATTTTGAAATTAAGACAATTACTCTTATTGCCACATTGCCAGGCAGGACAGTGTAAAAAAAAAAAAAGTGTATTTTTCCTTTATTTAAGGTGGTAGGACAATTTGCAGATAAAATAAGATGGTTTTTGTTTAACACAAGAAAAGAAAAACACCACAACCCTTAATTCTTCTTTCATGTGCATTAAATCTTATCCTTCTTCAAGAGCAAAAATACTATCAATGTATACAAAAATACATTGGCAAATCACCTTATCTAGCCGCTTAATTTAAGGGCAAATAAAGGGGTATTATTGATGTTAGCTATTTTAGACCAGTTTTTACAGTACATTACCAAATCAATTTCTCATGTAAATATGTGCTGACAGAGGAGAGCGTAACTGATTAATCACCTGGACTAATTTAACATGTAACTTAAAGGTTACTTAGATTTAAAATCAGTCATAGAAAGATAGGATCATAATTTCATTTGTTGAAACACAAATCTGTGATGTTGGCTTTGTAACACCGGAACAGAAACCACAACTGATAAGATCCTAATTTGATTTTTTTTTTACAGTTTAATTTTATTATTTAAAAATCAAGCTGTTGCACTTTTAACTTCAGTCATATTGAGGTCGATTCACAGGTGTTTTTCTGCTGTATTTGAGGATTACAGAGATGCAGATGGATATTTGGTTCACTTAATATATTAAATGATTAACTTTTGCCCTGTTTTTTCCATTTAATTCCCCATGATTCAGTACTAAAGGCTGGAATCTTCCAAGGCGAAATTGCATTTCAAAAAAGAAAAACAGCAACAGCAGATTATAAAGATAATCTGAGCCAAAATTAACAAGTGACTTCCCCAAAATGTAGTTGAGTGGAAAGTACAGTATTTGTCTTTGGAGCATTTGTTTTCAGAACAGGCGCCTCTTCTTGGCGCCTGTCTAGGACCGCCAATGTTACAGATTGTAAGTGAAGGATGACAGCACAAAGCTACAGCTTAATTATTGACTTTAATATTATAACAAGTAACAGTAAAATGCATATACAAAACCAAATGTGATTAATCTCCACCACCAGAATGAATCTGGACTTTTTTATTAAAAGAAAAACAAGAACATAAACAGTTTAATAGTCTCGATATATGTCTCTGAGAATTTATCTAATATTGGACCAGTTTAAATGGGAATTGAAATGATGTAAAAATTTGTTATCTACACATAATGTTGCAAGTATTGTGTAAAGTTTAACCTAAAGCACATATCTGTTAGAAACAAAGAAAAACTTTAAATAAATTGAGGAAAATTTTGGTTCAGCTTCTTCAAAAGGGGTCTTTCAGTATCTAACATGTGGAGTTGGAAGGATATTCCCCTTCTACAAGTTCCAAATTTTCCTCTAATAGCTCCTTACCTCTGTCTTTTTTTTCTAGGCTGGGCACAACTTTATTCTTCCTCTTATGCAGTTGTTATTTTGTTGATATCGATGTTTGAGTTCAAAGCATAAAAAAATAAATCATATAAAAAAAACATAAAATAGTACACGAAACTCAACCAGACTGAGTTTTAGAAAGTTACATCTAAAACCTTTTAAAGCCAGTAATTTAAAAAACGCACCAAAAGTGCAAAACATGTGAATCAAAACACAAAATAGAATCAATATAATAAAAAAGGCAAAGGAGGCACACTGTCCATGCTGTTTGGAGTTCAAACCCTGATGTAATTTCCTTTTAAAAATACATAATTTTAAAACTTTTATTAATCTAAACTCTTGATTTTTGACTTAATGCAGCTTCATCAGTTATTTACATGCTTTTGCCAACCATTCCCATCTCTGAAACACTTTCCCTAAGGCAAGTTTTAATAAAACAAAAACAATCAGAAGAGAATTCTTGCTTCCACACGTCAGAGACACATTGATCAGGGGTTCGATGGCTAATTTTTTAATTTAATGTTTGACCTGCTTGTTCAATGTCTCTCTTATCGCAGAAAAACAAATAAAGACGTTAGTGGATTGTGCTTATTAAACAAATCCTTTAGCAGATTTTCACTCACCTTAATAGGGTCCATCGAAGCTTTATAGTCTTTATGCAACTGATGCTCAAACACCGGCAGCTTTGTAATAAAATTACGGACGAGGCAGTAAACGAACGGCAGACAATAGTTTAATAGTTTGTTCCAAACCTGAAATGATTTATTTTTTGACTTTATCATCCCTACACCATTGTTAAGTTGCAAAAAATGCTGCGGATAAAGAAAAACTAGATTGTTGCTCAGATTTAATGATTTCTTTAAACCAAGTGAACATCCTGCACAAAAGAGGAATTCAGATAAGCAGTTTTATTTCATGAGCCTGCTCCATTTTAACTTTACATTTCCCGTACCCTGAGGAAGAACCGGCGTTTATTTTTAATATTTGTCAACCATTTCTTCATTAATGGTGATTAGTTAGATTTAACCATGCTCTGCTGCACATCACGTTTCTACCTTTTATTGGGCCTATAAAAAGATGTTTCCAGACATCTCCGTGGACATCAGCTTTTAGATTCCGTCACCATCGATGGTGGAAATGTTATTGTCTGACGACTGCGCTGGGTCTTTGTCCTCACTTCTTCCCAGCAGCCTGTTCAGCACCTTCCTGAAGGTGCCGCTGAAAGCCGGGCTGGAGAAGTAATAAACGACGGGGTTGAGGACGCTGTTGAAGTAGGTGAAACAGACGGACGTGTAGAAAGCCAGGTTGGCCTTTTCAAAATGTCTGCACTCGTCATACCACACCTTCAGGATCCACACGGCGATGCGGGACACGGTGCTGGGGAAGAAGCAGGTGATGAAAATGAGAGCCACAGCGGCTACGAACTGAACGGCACGTTTGATCTTCCCCTTTTTGTCCAGAGTCCTGTTCCTCAGCTGCCAGGTGATTCGGATGGTGCAAAACGCCACGATGGCGGTGGGCAGGAAGAACTGGATGACATAAAAAGCGTTGTGCCAGGTGGACAGGGGGGTGAAGCCCATGCAGATGTTGAAGCTCTCACACTGTGTGCGGTTGCTGGTGTAGAAGAAGTGCTCATTAGCGAGCAGATACCCAGTGGCAAGAAAAATCAGTCCCCAAAGGCCGAGGGAGACCAGTAGAGCGTAGCCCAGACCCAGGCGGTTTATCGGGTTCCGCGGGTGGACGATTTTAAAGTACCGGTCTACAGCCACAGCAGTGAGGAAGAAGATCCCCGCTGCGCGGTTGGCAGCAAGCAGGAAGAGGAGGAGACGACACGGAACGTCGCCGTAGATCCAGTCCTTCCCACGCCTGTAGTAGTCCGCCCTGAAGGGCAAGCAGAACAGCACGATGGAGTCGGCAACGGCCAGGTGAGTCAGGTACACGGAGTTGGGCTTCCAGGTGTCCATGTAGAAGATGAACATCCCCAGAGCCAAAACGTTCCCCATTAATCCAAACATGAACTCCAGGATCAGAACCGGAGGCAGAACCTTGTCCAGGATGGGCGACTCAAAGGCACAACACACCTCCGGCTGAGAGGCGTTCATCTTCCGACGCGGCGGGGAGGCACGAACAAGCTGCTGCTATAAAAGTGAGTCAACAAAGACCTGCTGCACCAGGTGCCTGTGTAGAGCAGCCAATCGTGTTTGCACTTAAACAAAAGGTTCACGGACAAACATGCAAATTTGAGCATCTGGGCACCATGTTATCTATGGGGAAGTGCTATCGACCCAAAGGAGCGTTATAACAACTGTAAATGTTATCCGTCTGGGGAGGGCACCTTCATTAGAAAACTATTATACCTGGGAATAGGTTTACTCATGGGTGATCAGCAGGACGCAGGAAAAACAACCAACCTGCGGCCATCTATGGGACTCATAAAGCTGGGGATGACGACAAAGCCAACTCTGGAAAAGAAAACACTTAAAACATTTAACAAAAACAAAAAATGACAAACCCAAAATGGAATAAAGATCAGACAGAAAAGACAGAGGGGACTGAAATTTATTAGCCTACTGTTTGCATGAGTGAAGGACATTTGTGAAGGACTTGATTTAAACCACGACTTTGGCAAATAAGAGAAAGCAGCTATGAACTAAAAAACAAAACAAAAAAAAGATAGAAATTGCCAAATGAGTGGCCAAGTCCGCACCTTTTTATGTACAGTAAATAAAATAGGTATAAAATGACTTAATGTGTACATTTTGGCCAGGCTGCTGTTGATGATGTTACAGGTGGCATCCATCCCAGTGAAAGTCCATATTTTGGTCTTTACTTCTTAACTTCACCCAGATCATCAATGCTGTCATCATCCACCTGCAAACAGAAGGAGAATGAACTCAGAAAAGGTTTGTTTGTTTCCTCAACATGCTTGTTACATCACCAAGATTTCTATTAATGATTAAAGTATCATCTGAAGCTTCGTTTAAATGGACAAGTTACCAGGCTAAAACTGTGAAACATTCGAGTCATAATATTCTGATCGTCTGTTTTATCCATATAAATCAGGCAGGCTGTCCTGCAGGTTTTAAAGGTTTCTCTGCTTCAACACAGTCGATTCTGATGCTTGCTGTGATGATGTAGGGAAACAGCCTGTGCAAAGCAAAGCCTACAGCATCCGTCTCGCTCCACACTGACTTCCTTTGAGTTTAAAGAGAGCATGTGTGATATTATTGCTAAAATCTATAGGAGCAAAACATGCGTAAATAAACTGTTCATAATTTATCATTTATGGTACGCCAGCATTCATGACATGTAGGCAGATCACTGTCCCCCAGACATCCGCAGTGATATTCTTTTAAAACAAAGCGGAGTGTGTATGACATCATCCGCGCTCAGGACTGGAGTTGTGACAGGCAGCCCGGGCCACAGGCGGCTACGATCTACCCCTTCTATTCATTCGGCTAGCTAATCCGAATCCTTCAATTCCATTTGGAGAGCGAGATCATCTGTGGTAGTAGCACTAGACATCTTCCAGGCATGTGAGTAAAACTAGCAGCAGTTCAGCGGATAGGATGAAGGAATGGTAGGACCGTATTTTGTCATTGGTTGGGGTTATTCATTGATTTCTCACCGTAGCGGGGACCATTTATTTTAGTTTCACTTGCAGACATTCTATTTCACTGCTTGATAAGCGGCTGTGCGGAGATCTTTAAGCCACATGGTAAAAAATGCATCAGATAAGAACTCCTACTGCACCTTTAATGCCTTAATTTAAAAAATAATTAAACGATTTTTAATGACCTGTGGGAACCCTCTATTAACTTTATTAAAAAAAACACTAGAATCCAGTGTTTCCAAAACATTTAAGGACTTTCAAAGATGTTTTTATGGCTATTTTTTTTTTTACAGACTTAAGGCCTTGAACTCGTTTTTGTCTTTACTTAAAAACTTAAGGACCTGTTAAAACAAACACTTGATACTAGGGGTGGAACGGTTCACAAAATCCAAGGTTTGGTTCACAGTTTCGTGGTCACGATTTTCGGGTTGGTTCGATACACCGAAAAGAAAAAAAGATTAATAAAAATTAAAAAAATTAATGAAAAAAATCCAAATAAAATTAATGAATTGTAATTATTTTAAATGATCCGCGGAAACCCTGGTTCATTTCCGCATGTTTTGCTGCTTTGAATTTAATCATCTCGCGCATGCCCTCTACGATCTCCAAGGAACTCAGAGCGGAGCGGACGGGAGCCACAGTGAGGGCTGTAGGCTTTGCTTTGCGCAGGCGGTCTGGAGCGCGGTGGAGTGGAGCGGAGCGCTGACGGAGTATGTGGGATTTCGGGGTTAGCATGACATGTTGGTCATGTTGCTGTTAGCATAAACAAAACGTGTTGCACAATGGTTGCACACTGTTGCACTTTTATCTTTTTTTCTTTCCGCCGTCATCGTAGGTCACTCTAAATGCAAAGTGGTCCCATACAGCAGACCTATAAAGTGCTGCTGGCGCGTCTTCCAAATCCTGTTCTTTCCCACTCGCCATATCCACACAATTCTCCACAACAACTGATTTTTTTCTGCTACAACCGGCTCGCTTCTTCTTCTTGTTTACTACTGGTGGTTGGCTTTGGTCGCAGTACCGCCACCTTCTGCTCTGGAGTGTAATCGCTTCGCCTATGAGAAAAAGGAGCAGCGCATGAACCGAACGCAACACACGCGAACCGAACAGAGACAGTCGAACCGAACGGTTTCATAAACCGTTCCATCCCTACTTGATACATATCTAAAGTACTTTTTCCCCATTTAAAAAAGCAACACCAGTGTCACGTGGTCCTTATTTTAAAGTTATTTTTTATGTAAAAAGTTATGGAATAAAATTCAAGCACCAAAAAACAAAGATATACTGGCAGACTTCAAATCTTTCCCCTGAAGGTGGACATTTTTACCTCAGGCCACTTTTCTTGAATGACGTCGATTATGTCGTCTGTAAAATCTCCCTGAATGATTATTTCATCCTCGGCTGTAACTGAGGCACCGCAAGAGAACTTCTGAGCGAAGAATCGCTGAGCCTCCTTGAGCTCGATGTCTGAAATGAAGGATCCACGTTTAGAAGGGAGTCAAAGAGCAGCGTTTAAATGAAGGGAGAAAAAAAGAAGACTCACCAAAGGTTGCCAGGCCACACACTCGTGTGACGTATTTCTTCTTGGCTCTCGGGATTTTTGCTATCGTGACTTTCTGGGGAACGGTCTTCTTTTTCTGTTTAATTTGGCCTCTTCCACCTAAACAGGAATAAAAACAAAACAGTTCCATTCATCACAGTCAAAGACGCTGGGAGATCTGAAGAGTCAAGAAAACAACCCCACAGATCATGCATCATATCTAAAACTATCAACCCTTCCCTCTCATCGGTAAAACTCTTAATTCAGTAATACGAAACAATTCTGTTTGTTTACCAGGTTAAGATTAGCTATAATTCATTATTTTAACAGTTGAAGCTTTTTATTGAGACTTTATTCAAAAACTGCAGATGCATCAATCTTATTTGAAGCTCCGAACTCGTTCTAAAGCATCTCCAAGTCAAAGATACAGAAACACCAGTGGTCCATCAGACCAGCATACCCATAATTAATACCCATTTATCACTTTAGTTTATACCTTTAGATTTGTACGAAAAATAGACCTCAACAGGCGCATATCCTTTTAGTCATGAACAAAAAAACAAATTACTTACCTTTTGGTATATTTTAAAGCGTATGGCGATCTGAACTGAAATTGGTTTTTGTACATGACTAAAGGGATGCACGCCCATTGAGGTAGTTCGAAGTCAAATCTGACGTCTTGCGCACTGACTATGGGTATGCTGGTCTGACAGAAAACCAGCTCAATCTGAATACAGCAAAAAAATGAGGACCCTAAAGTTGTAGGGAAGCGGCCGTTCCAACCGTTGCATTTCTGAATTCTCCCGAGTGGTGCACGACTTTACACGAGTTAATAAAGTGAATGTGATTGGTTGATTATCAAGGGGGCGGGATTGTTGTGGCGAAAGGTTTGCAAGCATGTTTGATTGTGGCTGGTTTGTCTTGCTAACCAGTTAGCAACTTAGTGCTAGTAGGTTCCCAATGGGAAATTCCATTGGGACCAAGTAGCACTAAATTGGTGACTTAGAAACGACACTGTCAAGGAACGCTATGGACAGAGGAAACATGCAAGAGGAGGAGAGTTTTGTGTAGGAGGTCGTGGACGAGTCTCCTCTGTCATTCATTTTTTATTTAGAGGAGGAAAGCAGGGATGAAGATGTTGTGGAAGAGGACGCCAGGGCGGCAGAAGCTTGGTTTGGTGTAGAAGGCTTCCATCCCCGTGAACACTGGGGCGGAACTCAATGAGAAAGGAAATTATTCTTATTTCAACCGTTGCGTATGTTAGCTGCAACATATTAATCAAGATGCTATGACCGAAAAAATAAAATCGATATATGATTGGGCGAATTTTAGGTGTTCAGGCTGACGTATAACTAACTGGCCTGCATAAGATAACAAAAAAACAAAAAAAAAAATCTTAAATAGAAATAGAAATTTTCTAAATTACATTTATATACATGTTTAAGCCAGAATGATTACACATTTAAATATGACTTCCCTACAACTTTAAGCTGAATCAGGCATCATCCTTTGCATGACGGAAGGGGTGGGGCATCGTTTTAGTTTCACCGATTCCAGTCCCGGTTCTAAATCTTCCTTTCATTTGGGATTTAGTGGCTGACTAGCTCAAGTGGTAAGCCACCCGTCCTGCAAACCCATAGTCAATACCTGTTATTGAAACTTCATTTCATTGCTCTGTACTTATGACAGTGTAATGACAAAGCACTGGAAAAAAAAAAAAAAAAAAGTCAGCAATACAAATGCAGGGAGGAACAAACTGCCTCAGGGAACACGGAGCAGCGGGTCAAAGATGAGACTCTCATCCTTAGCCGGCTGGTTTCTAAATCATGCCCATCCTTAGCCCCAATCATACGCGTCGTTTAAGCCAAACTTTTAAGCCACACTTTTAAATTATTCTTTGCTGGAATTCAGCTGTTTATCCTACAGGTTAAAATTAGGAATCCATACATTACAAATCTTAACAATTTGGTGACAATTTAAAAGGTTAGAACCAGTTTCAAAGGATTATAGTTTTTTTAATCCACTATGAGGTCACGTTTAGGCACATCCCACCTAAATACATTATTACTGCGCTACAAATGCTAATGCACACACCTCGTTTTTGCTTTTTCTTCTCCTCTTCTTCACCTGCAGGGGGAGCTTCTCCAGTGCTGGATTCCTGTTTGGGAGCATTTCCTGCCGGACCAGAGGGACAAAAGTAAAAAGAGGAATTAAAACCAGTTTTGTAAAAATACGGTCAATTAAAGGAAACCTGCTTCCGTTACTCCATATTTGTTTTACTTTAGTTCAGTCACTGACAAAACGAAGATAAACACGACTCTGAAGTTTAAAGGCGCATTTACTAAAGACGATTTTCTGAAATATTAGTTCTGTGCTTTACCCTTTTTAGTCTAAATTTGTTAGTAAAGATCTTTTGTTAGCGCCTCCCAGTTAAATATACAAATAATGAAGATGAGGAGGAAAAAGATTAGAACATCCCTGGGAATGCAGTCTGATTGTTTGCAATAATTTATGTGGAAGCTAAAGCCCCTGTCACTCCTTGACAAAACATGTCACAAACGGCAAGTACTTAGAGATGTTTTAACATATACCAGCGGATGCCATAGGTGGGATCAAATGTCGCTTGGGTCTGGTCGCGAACCAGTTTTGCTGGTTGGTCTGGAATTTCTAGGGACGCACAGCAGTTTCCCGCACATGCGCAAGGGGGAGCCTATTCGAGAACTCGTGAGAACTTCAGAGGATGGGCACGAGAACTTTGGCGGCGCCGGCGAGAGTGTTTATTTTCCAAAACAACATTGGCGCGCCTGCAAGATATCACGGAGATGGATCTAGAGTTGCTAGACATCGTCATAGTTGTCCATCGTAGCCTCGTTTTTTTAAAAATGGCGCACCCCGGCGACCACACAGACAGCCGGAAAGGCATACGAAGGAGCAATCACAGCTGCTTTTTGTCTCCGCACTTCCGCTTGAGGTCTGTGTGGGTTTGCGACCATCCGACGCTTAGTCAGGATTTTTTTGAGGTGCTTATCCAAAACCTGAGTAACTTCTGCATAACTTTTGTGTAACTTATCTCCAACGCATATTAATGTATCTGACTGTTTCCAGAGGTTCGCTGAACGTTTTTCTAACTTCCAGCTACTGTTTAATGGTGTATTGGCAGCGTTTTGGTATAAAAGGGGGTTCACAGGGAAAAACGGTCTGTTCTCCAGACTTCATCCCCATCATAGGGTGAGCAAGAAGGTGAGTGTGATGATCCTCCCTGCGATCACGACCATGACCAACAAACTACCTGGCAGACATTATGCTGAATTTGCTGCGACTGCAAACCTTCTTCCTTTTTCTTTTTTTTTTTAAAGCTGGGCCGTAAACAGCAGCTGTTTTAATACCCCCATCAGAGAAATCTTTTTATGCAGGCCGGGCGCCTCCGGGCATTTAGCTGCCCCCCTCAGGACAGGCTTGTGCATCATTTCATGAGCATTACGCTGCCATATGTTATGCATAGGTTAGGCTGTCGTTGGACATAAGTTCTGGACCCGTTATGAATACGCTATGTGTACGCCCAAAATTGAAAAAATACATAGAAAGTTCAGCCTATGCCATCTTTTGAGGAGATTCTGGGACATCGGGCATACGCTGACTAAATTGTCATGGTGTGACAAGTGCGTGATGTGTTGAGATGTGGCTGCTAGTTACAAATGTCCTTTACAAATCTATTGATAGATTTGATCCTACTTCAGTGTTCCCGTTTACCTTTGTTAAAACCTTTTCCCTCGATGTTCTCACAGGAGGCTGATCAGAGCCTCAGATTCACTAGAACTGCCTCCATTGCCGCCATCTGGCTCTGATAGATCTGTGATTCTGCCAGGAGTTGGCGCCACGTCTCGTGGTCAGCCATTTAGGTTTCAAAAGGATTTTCTAAACATCATCGAGACGCATGATTTTTACAATCTTTTTATGATGATCATATGGTTTTTGATCTTTCTTATACAGCCACATTGTGTAACTATGCTCATTTAACCTTTTCAAGTTTTCTTCTAAGCTCCATCTTTAAGAGAAATGTTACATCCAGATTTATCTTTAAAGCATTTGTCCCACTGAATAGCATCCCGATATGTAGGGCTGCAACTAACAATTATTTAGCAATTTGATTAATCTGTTGATTATTTTCAAATTCATCATCGGATAGCCAAAGGTTTCTTAAAGAACACATTTTATGAAATTAAACCAGATGAAACTAAAACTGGATAGAGCATACTGACAGGAAAGGTTGTTTTTTTTAAATCTTAAATGCAAAATGTTTATACAGGTGCTGGTCATAAAATTAGAATATCATGAAAAAGTAGATTGATTTCAGTAATTCCATTTAAAAAGTGAAACTTGTATATTATATTCATACATTACATACAAACTCATATATTTCAGATGTTTATTTTGTTTAATTTTGATGATTACAAATGACAACAAATGAAAATCTCAAATTCATCATATCAGAAAATTAGAATATTACTGAAGACCAATAAAAACAAAGGATTTATAGAAATGTTGGCCAACTGAAAAGTATGAACATGAAAAGTATGAGCATGTACAGCACTCAGTATTTAGTTGGGCCTCCTTTGGCCTGTATTACTGCAGCAATGCGGCGTGGCATGGAGTCGATCAGTCTGTGGCACTGCTCAGGTGTTATGATAGCCCAGGTTGCTCTAATAGTGGCTTTTAGCTCTTCTGAATTGTTGGGTCTGGTGTATTGCATCTTCTTCTTCACAATACCCCATAGATTTTCTATGGGGTTAAGGTCAGGAGAGTTTGCTGGCCAATTAAGAACAGGGATACCATGGTCCTTCAACCAGGTACTGGTAGCTTTGGCACTGTGTGCAGGTGCCAAGTCCTGTTGGAAAATGAAATCTGCATCTCCAAAAAGTTGGTCAGCTGCAGGAAGCATGAAGTGCTCTAAAACTTCCTGGTATGTGGCTGCGTTGACCCTGGACCTCAGAAAACACAATGGACCAACACCAGCAGATGACATGGCACCCCAAACCATCACTGACTGTGGAAACTTTACACTGGACTTCAAGCAACGTGGATGAAGTGCCTCTCTTCTTTTCCTCCAGACTCTGGGACCTTGATTTCCAAAGGAAATGCAAAATTTACTTTCATCAGAGAACATGACTTTGGACCACTCACCAGCAGTCCAGTCCTGTTTCTCTTTAGCCCAGGCAAGACGCTTCTGACGCTGTCTGTGGTTCAAGAGTGGCTTGACACAAGGAATGCGACAGCAGAAACCCATGTCTTTCATACGTCTGTGTGTGGTGGTTCTTGAAGCACTCACTCCAGCTGCAGTCCACTCTTTGTGAATCTCCCCCACATTTTTGAATGGGTTTTGTTTCACAATCCTCTCCAGGGTGCGGTTATCTCTCTTGCTTGTACACTTTTTTCGACCACATCTTTTCCTTCCCTTCGCCTCTCTATTAATGTGCTTGGACACTGAGCTCTGTGAACAGCCAGCCTCTTTAGCGATGACCTTTTGTGTCTTGCCCTCCTTGTGCAAGGTGTCGATGGTCGTCTTTTGGACAACTGTCAAGTCAGCAGTCTTCCCCATGATTGTGTAGCCTATAGAACTAGACTGAAAGACCATTTAAAGGCTTTTGCAGGTGGTTTGAGTTAATTAGCTGATTAGAGTGTGGCACCAGGGGCCATCAATTTTGAACCTTTTCACAATATTCTAATTTTCTGATATGATGAATTTGAGATTTTCATTTGTTGTCATTTGTAATCATCAAAATTAAACAAAATAAACATCTGAAATATATGAGTTTGTATGTAATGTATGAATATAATATACAAGTTTCACTTTTTAAATGGAATTACTGAAATCAATCTACTTTTTCATGATATTCTAATTTTATGACCAGCACCTGTATATCTTGGTATTATTACTGCTTTAGTGGGTTGCTCTGTCAGTTAAAAGCATGTTTTACAGTCTCTATACTTCAGTTAACATTTAACCAATTAACCATGAGAAATCGGATTAATTGTTTCAGCCCTTCTGAAATGTTTGTTTTGGTTTCCAAAGAGAGAACCTCCATAATATCAATGCAATCTTTCACTGTAGCACAGATCATATCTTCTGACCTAAAAGCGAGAGAAGCTGTGCAGCCAATAAATTAGCTTCCTTCCACCCTCTCTTTAATAATCCAACCCTAATGACCAGCATCCTTAACACTGAGATGAGGTGAAGCAAAAAAATAAATAAATAAATCTTCAAGCCACTCACCGACAGTCATCTTTGCAAACACGTCTGGAAAGTTCTTCTCAAGCCACTGCCTACATTTGGCTGGCTCAGGCATGTACTCACAGTACTGCAGAGACATCACTAATTTACAAATCTAGAAAAACAATCTGCAGAAGCTTATTTATAGATAACTAGGACAAAAAAAATTGCTGTAGAAGAACTGTCTAATGATCAAACTCACCTCTGTAGGAAGAGAACACACTGGAGAGACAAAGAGACACAAATAAACAAGGATTAAAGAAAGCAAAGTAAACAATGATCCAAAACCAAAAGGAGCGACCCTATTGGCTTTACCTCCACAGTAGAGAACTTTAAGAGGGTATTTCGAATCAGAGTCTAAAGATCCATGGTCCAATCTGCTTTCTGAAGACCCAGATTCCATTTCAGTAGTAGCCATCATAAACAATCTGGACATGGGGAAGATCATCAGAAAGGTAGCAAGAAAATAAAAAGGCTGTTGGCATGACATCTGAACTTTGTTCTTTCTCACGGGTCAGACAAAAAAATCAACTTTCTCCGTTCAACGAGCAAGATTCCAACTACTAATGAAAAATATTCATTATACTCCCATTAAATGTTTTTTATACAGTAGTTTAGAAACATTAGTTGCCTTTTGGTATCTCAGATTTCCATCAGGAACACGTGTAAACTGATGTGTTTACAACTCATAATGCTATTTATGTTCATCTCAAGGACCCTTTAAAAAGGAAGGTTAGAAACAAAAGTTTTGATCGTCTTTAAACGTCCAAATTGGATAAAACTCTGCTTGAAGATGAGTCAATAATCTATCCAACCTCAAAGGAAGACAGTTTTCTCTTTAAAAGGTTACACAAAAGCATTGCACAACTCAAAAAAAAGAAAGAAATTCTGTCCCTCAGCTGATGAACAACAAAGGTAAATGGACAACAAATACACCTGCTTCCGTTACTCCATTTTTGTATTACTTTAGTTGAGTCACTCTGACAGAACAGAGATAAACATGACTCTGAAGTTTAAAGGCACATTTATCAAAGAAATTTTTCTGAAAGATTAGTTTTGTCCCTTTGTACCCTTTTCAGTCTAAATGTGTTAGTGCAGTAGCAGCCATTCAAAAAATGTCCCTTCCCAGTCAAACCCCAGCCAAATGGCAGCCCACTTCCCTGCAACTCCCTCCAACTTCCAGCCACTGGAGTGACCCCCATATTGCATATTTTTATACTCTAACTTCACCCTTTCACTGTATTACAGGGTCTGACAAGGAGATGATGCTTTGCTTTAGATCTTAATGTCCACAAATCATGACAGAAAGAATATTTTAGTACAAAGATTGATGTTTAAAAAGGAATTGTAGGGGACCAGCTAAGGAAAGTGTGGACATTTTGAATGGCTACTACTGTAAACTGTGCATCATTGGCCAAATCCTGAAGATCCTGTCCTTTAAATTAAATATCAATTGAGACACAAGCTACCTTTTTAAAAACTAACAAAATCATCATGCCATCACTTGAAAAATTGGGTGAAATTGGGTCAAACACTCGAAAAATGATGCCAACATCTACATGCCACTATAATAAAGTCAGGAAATGTGTCTGTAGACCAGAGTTTAACTAAAAACCTTAGAAGAAATCTCTGGTTTCCTTTCCAGACAGTAAGGCCCTGCTGTGACATACAAAAAGCTGATAAAATATTTGATAATTTAACCGCAGCCCATCAGTTGAATCTAAATAGCTACACCGCTGAAATAGCTTTAGCCAGCTAGCACATGCGGTTTTATTGGCTGCAAGCGTTTTTAAACAGAGCAGTACGCGAATATTACCACCACAAAACATTCAATAAAAAAAGGAATATGCTGCGGATCCTGTCACGGCATAAAACCGAGCTAACACGGGACGTCAGGCTCTCTGCTCAGCGCTTTCATTCATCAGGTTACGCAGACTCACCAGCTGTCACCGTTAGCGGGCTAGCTAAGCTAAAGCAGCACATCGACTAACTGCAGCTGGAAAAAAAGTGATTTAAGACGCGGAAAACGGGCCGTTCCCTACCTCACACGGTAAACTCTTAAAATAGCTGGTTCAACAGAAGATCCTCTTGCATTATTAAGGTCAGGTTTACTTTTAGAATATTATTCTCGCCAGATAAGGTTTAGTTGGCATACTTCGAGCACGCCTAGTTACACCTCCTGCTAGGAGAGTTCAGCCAATAATATATAGCTGCAGCTTTTCAACACCCTTCTGAGCCACCGTAGACTGGAACTACTTCCGGGTTATGCAGAGATTTGCTTCCGGGACTTTTTGGAGCGTCACAAATCAGATTATAATAACTTTGGATGGATTGAATCTATGATAACCAAAATTAGGACAAATTATTTTAAATTCCCAATTTCTCCGAAATATAAAGAATTACAATTTAAAATAATAAATGACATATATCCTTCAAATCAGTACTTAAGAGAGAGATTTAAATTCAATGTTGGGAATTGTGGTTTCCGTACAACTCAATTGGAAAATACTAATCATTTGTTTTATGAATGTAAAGAAGTAAGAAACCTATGGGATCAACTTAAGATCTTTCTATCTTCTGGATCTATAAATGTGGACTTTAGTTCCTTACAAATAATTCAGTTTGGTTTATATATTAATGAAAAAAAGGTGGAATTCTTAGTTAATACCTTGATGATTATAACCAAATATTATATCTATAAATGTCGTTATGCAAAATGCTCCCTCTCATTCTCTGCTCTCAAAAACGAACTTTCCTCCTTTAACCGATGTCTGAAAAAGATGCAGAACCTTAAAGCAAATAAATTGTCTGAATTATTGGAAGAATTTCAGTTAGTCCCCTCTTCTTAATAATTTATTTTAGTTTTTTTTTCTCTTCCTTGTTCTAGCCTCTAATTTTTATTGGAGTTAGTAGAAGTTGTGATCTTATTTGTTTGTGGTAATGTTCATAATTGACGTATTGTTGAGATTGTCATTGATATTCTTTATTTTCAAAAAAAAAAAAACTTTGGATGGATTGGAGACATAAAAGCTCAAAATCTTGGTTTGATTCAGTTTCAGTTTGGCTTTCCGGTTCCACAGTGACCAATTCCACCATTGTTATTTATCGCACCAGAAGTTGATCTGCAATTGGGGAATTTATTAAAAAGGGAAAAACTACAGAATGGATTATAGTTAATAATTATTTTGGAAGACTTAAACATAGTGTAATTATATTTACAAATGATTACAATTGATTTTTTCTGTATGTCTGTTAGTCTGTCTATGTAGATGGATGGAAGGCTTTTTTTGGCCCACCTTCTCTTTCCTTTCTTTTCTTTTTTGGGATTTTCTTTTAATCAATTTTCACAGGTCAGCACAAGGTGACCTCTAAAAATGTGGTCATTTCAAATGGCAAAATCTGATCATCAGGCGGGCAAAGAGGGTTAACCATTCAAAACAAAAACTGTTTTTTTGTGTATCTGTGTGTGTGTATCACCTTCATGGCCAATCTAAATTATTTTTAAATCATTTTATTTGATAATTCTTTGGTAAATTGCTAATATAATGTGGATTTATATATCTAATAATTAATTATACTTTGTGTCTTCATTAAGACAGCTGTGGGCCAGCCTAGAAATTTGTGTCAGCTTAACAACCCTGGTTAGGTTTAGAACTAAAATGGGTTCTACGCTGAGCTCAGGTTGAGTTTAGGATGAGGTATGCACCGGTAATGATTAAGTTATTGTTAGGTCATAGAAAGGTTTGAAATTGACTGAAAATCACTAAGACTCATCACATGGCTCTGTCTACTGTGTGGGGATGTGTGTAAGGTTGCCAAGTTGCCCTTAATAAGGGAACTATCCCTATTTTTAAGGAACTATTAGGTGTCTAATTTAATTGAGGTTTGATTTAAATGTTTACTAAATCAACTCAAAAATACAATAAATGGCTAAAATAAATCCATAACGTCCGTAGGATCGAAGACTATTCCTTGCCTCGAAGTTACTCTAATGTGATTTTAAATATATACTTTTTTTCCTTCTTCTTCAAATCGCTTTTATTTTGAAAATGTGTACTGGGCGTTGGTTTATGACGTCATGTAACAAATTTAAATTTCTCCTTCTTTAGGTCTCCAACTTTGTGATGCTCTCCCAGAATCTGTTACACATTTGTTCTGGTTGTGTCCATAGTCTAAGACTTTCTGGCAACACTTTTGTAACTATGTGGATTCAATTATTTTTAAATAATTTTCAGCTTAATTGGAAAGATGTTTTATTTGGTTTTCAACTGCAAATTAAAATGTTTCCCAAACCTTTCCTTATCAATCTTCTATCTTCTTCTTCTATCTTCTATCTTGGCCAAATTTCACTTGCATAAATTTAAATTTCTAAAAAAAAAAGAAGAAAAAAAGGCCAGACCTTAATGTTTATTTAATTGAAGTCAAGCAATATTTTCATTCTATTCAACTCTCTTCTCACCAGAAGGCACAAAAAAACCATAGCAATCTGTTCCCAACTAAAAATTCTGGACTACTTAATGTTGTAGAAGAAATGTTTATTTGTAGAATATTTACATGTATATATGTATACATACATATGCACGTATGACACTCGCCAGCGCATATGTTTGCCAATCTGTTTGTCTTTCCTCCTGATTGTATTTATTATTTGTAACATACCCCCTGGCATATTTGTTTACATGTATGTTTTATATATTATTGTTGACTTTAAGTGAAATAAAAAATAAAATAAAAAAATATATATATATTTAGGTCTCTAACCAAATTCCTTCTTTCTTCTTCATACTTCTTACATTACATCACTACATGTTCTAGTGTTTGATCTTGTCCACAATATTCACATTTGCCTGACATTTTTTCCCCCTATTTTGAATAGTGTATTATTTAATCCTGTAAGTCCAAATCTAAGTCTTGAAATAACTGTTTCCTCTCTTCTGCTCTTCTCATTTCTCTGACTTTCCGTTTAATCCTATAAAAAAATCTTCCTCTCCTTCTTCGCATTGTTTTTGCCACCTTTCCTTTATCCTTTGTGTAATGATACTTTTGATTTCGGTGTTACTTAAGTAAATCATCATATCAATGATTTTATTTTTTTATGCTTCCTTAGCAATCTTATCTGCAATTTCATTTCCTCTAATCCCTATATGTGCTGGCCCCCCAATAAATATAACACTAATACCAATAATTTGAACTTGATATAAAACTTGGTGTATTTCACTTCAAAAGTCTAATCTACTTTCCGAAAAATTATTTTGTATACTGATTAAAGCTGAACTCGAATCTAAACATATAATTGATCTCAATGGTCTCGCTCAACTTTTTTTTTTTTTCTTCAAATCGCTTTTATTTTGAAAATATCTGCTGGGCGATGGTTTATGACGTCACTGGGCTCAGAAGTTGGTGAAACTCTTGTATGAAGCTGAAGGCAGCAACCTATTTATCGTAATATATGTATTTTATTTAGAATCTAATGCTTATGTCACTAATGCATCTTTTTCATATGAAGCTGTAGCATGTTTTCCACTCTAGACTAGGCTAACCCCATTAGTTCTAACTGTTATTAAAGCTAGCTGTCAGCTTTTCCTTCCAGTAGGCAAATGCTATCAGCTAATTCTCAACAAGGAGAATGAAGCTGGAGGAAAGTAAAAACAGGCTGAGCTTGGATGTAAAGTTAATATGGACGGCAGAAGGAGACTATTTAGCTCCAATGAGAGCGCTTTACAAAAATCCCCCTGAATATAGGATATAAACTGTTATAATCAATTTCCTGCATTTTGTTTTCCCAGATCTGGGAAACCAAAATACAGTGAATCAAATGTAAATTCATCAGTGATATCCGGTGCCGTAGATGTAAGTTTATCATATAGGAAAGTAAAAACAGGCTGAGCTTGGATGTAAAGTTAATATGGACGGCAGAAGGAGACTATTTAGCTCCAATGAGAGCGCTTTACAAAAATCCCCCTGCTCACATGGTAAACAGCTGAATGATCATCAACTGCCTCATAAGAAGAATGACTTCCTGCCATCTAACCTACATTATTTGTTTCAGATGGCTCAGCTAAACTGTGGCACAGCACTCCGGTTAAAAAGGTAACAGCCTTTATGCATGGAAAGGTGTCAGTGCTTCTCTGATCTTAAACTAATTTAAATTTGCATTTTTCCCCAGATCTAAATAATGCTTAAAGTTGTTTTTCTCTGGTTGCATTGCTTTACTATAACCATAAGGAGTGTGTTTTATGCTTTTGTCAGGCAGATGGTGGTTCTCCCCTTGATGCTAAGCAACCATCTGGTCTAACCAGAGGGAAGTTGGGCGGTTTCTCCTCCCAGTGGGTCCAAAGTGATGCTGCAGATCCCTGCTCTGCTCATCATGTACAGGATGCTGAGGTAAGGTCAACGCTCCATTAGGTAGTCCTCATTTTAACCAATACCAGACTAATGTGAATGACAGTTATTCAGGTGGTGACTGCATCATCAGCGACAGTCTAAATGAGTGCCACCAGTCCCACTCTAGTTGTATAATCCATACATTTAATTAAGTTGCAAGGTTTTTACAGATCTCTTACAGCTAAGGGCGCTAGAGCTCCCCACGGAGAAGTTATAGCAACCCCCAAGAAAAAATTAGATGAATAGTTTTTCATCAAAGTTAATATTGTTGAACATGTGGTTATTGTTATATGATCCTCCAAACAAAACCAGCTCTAATCAAAAATGTTTATATGTAAAAAACTAAAAAAAAGTTTAAAATAAACTATATCAGTAGCCATCTATAGTCTACAGATGCACTGATTGGGATTTTTTTTTAAAGAGAACAATAATTATTATTTTAAAGTGTCATGTATCATATGGTGATACTCTGCTGCCTGAACTATCTGTAACTGTTCTAACATTAAATAACTTAATTATTAATGTATTAATGTGTAGTTTCTGCCAGTTTTCTCACAATTTTATATTTGATTGACAAATCTGTCATTTCAAAGTGTTTCTTTGTCGATCATAATATTTAGGTTGGGCTTTCTCAACTTTGATTTAACTTCAAAATATGATGTGGGAAAAACAAGCATCTGGCTGAACCATTGCAGAGCTTTCCATGATAGCTATTTGTTCTAAATCTGTAATATTTGTGCTTTTATATTCCTCTGATAATTTCTATGAATTACTGCTAATTGGCTCTGATTGGATTTTTATTTTTTTGCTAAATTAGTTGTTTCTCTACTGTTTCATATAATATGAAATATAATTAAATATTATAAATAAAAATATTTTTTGTGATATGTAATTCAACTAATTAAATACAGATAATTCTATATTTATAATTAATTTACTTAATGATAAACTTACATCTACGGCACCGGATATCACTGATGAATTTACATTTGATTCACTGTATTTTGGTTTCCCAGATCTGGGAAAACAAAATGCAGGAAATTGATTATAACAGTTTATATCCTATATTCTACTCTATAGATGTGTTTTTATATGTTTTAAATGAATATCAGAACACTACATGTTCATTATCTACTTTACTATTGAGTTTTTCAGATTTAAGAGTAGTGAATGCAGCTCTGTTTTTGTTTGCATCAGTGAGCATTAAACCATGTAGGAACAAAGGATGCTTCATAGTAGCTAAGCCCCACTTTAAGACCTGCAGAGAAAAATCTCTGGATTTATTATCCCATAATTATATACCTTCACAGAGGACTGTCAACATATAAGCCACAAGAGGAGGCAGAAGAAAGGAGATCATGCAGGCATTTAGACCCTTAGTCTGTAACCTGTGGCTCTTGCGAAGCTCTACAACGGCTCTTCATCACTGACTAAAAATGAAAAAGAACCAGCTTATACTTTTGAACTTAAGTTATGATTAAAAAATGCAGGTTTTGGTTTTTTCTCTATTGACTAATTGCACTAATTAAAAAAAAACAACAAAATAAACAAAATTTTCTTAAGTGGAAAATTTATTTCCATCCATTTATTCTCTTTCCAATTTCTTTTCCATCATTAAAAAAAAAAAAAAACATTACACAATGACTTTTTCCAAATAAAATCTCCTGTTATTAAATATAACTTTCTTTCTTTTTTTTCTTTTAAAGTTCACAAGTTTTTAAACCTTTTTTTTTCCATGAAGCTTCCTGTAAAAGACCTGAGCGTCTCTACCCTCCAGAGGCAGAGAAAGGAGCTTCAGCTCCTAATGGCTGAGCTAAAGGACAGGGAGCGGGAGCTGAACGCCATGTCTGCTTCCCATCATAAGCAGCACCAGGCCTGGGAACAAGACCGTCACACCGTGGTGATGTTGGAGCGCAGGTGTGCTGGTTTGGAGGGTGAGAATAGCTGAATGCTGCTAACAGGATATGATGCATTACTAAACATTAATCTTCAGAGACTACACATTGTTTTTTGTTAATCTTAATGATCTCTGCTTAATTTGACTGAAAACCAAGTGTGTATGCTTACAGAAGAGTTGCAGAGCCGCAATGAGGTGATCCGAGTCCTGACTAAACATGTGGGCGTTGTGGAAAGCAGAGAGAAAGTGATGGAGAAGGAGCTGGGTGAAGCGAAGCAGCTGATCTGTGAACTGGAAAAGAAACAGCAGCACATCAATGAAAAGTGTCAGGACTATGAGGTAGCGCCCATCTGTACTTTCATCTATCCTCCCATCCATCCATCCATCCATCCATCCATCCATCCATCCATCCATCCATCCATCCATCCATCCATCCATGCGTCAGGGTTTCTGTGGATCCTTACTAAGTCTTAAAAGGCATTGAGTTCTTCGATATAAAAATAAGGCCTTAATTTGTATTAAAATGTATTAAATCAGTCTTTCATACTGTAGGTCTTTAAATTGTCACCAAGTCATAAATACAATATTATTTGTGTAATTCATATCAAAGCTCGGAATCAAAGCTGTGGAGTCAGACGTGCGAAGAGTGAAAAACAAAGCATCAAAATTAAGTTGCAGAGAAGCAGCAGCTATTTCTCAGTTCTGTTCCACCCTTGTCTCTGCAAGTCCTCTGCAGCCATCGTCAAGAAAAGCACCAGTAGCACCAAATCTCCGGATAATGTTTGGTGGTTCGCCTACAATGAAAGCTTAGCTATTATGGACTTTGAGTAGGGATCAAAACAAAGTTTGATTTCTATTCCTTAGTTGTTAAAAATATTTCTGTTATTAGTGTGTTTTTAACTTTCTTCCTATATGGAAACTTTTTCCAAATTGTAAACATTTCTACTGGGCCAGAAAGTTATGTTTTATGTTCAAATAAGCATCAGGTTAAATTTGTCGCAACCAGGTTTTCTTGTGTTTATTGTGAAGTTGGTCTTAAAGTTTTTATTTCAAGGGACAAAAAAAGGCTTGAATTTAACTTGCCTTATGTTGTAGGAATCCTGATCCGTCCATCTGAACAAATAAAATCAAGAAAAAATAAAAACTTTCTAGGCCGCTGTCATATTGCTTTACTGCTCTGCTCTGCATCCTGGTGCTTTCCTGTAGCTGACGTACATCGGTGGGCGATCTCATCTCATTGGTGAATCGACTGAGTCACCTCGTAATGCCATGCCTGGAAGATTTCAGGAAGCATAGTTTGGCAAAAACAAACAAAAAAAAAAATCGAAGTGTATAATTTCTGTGGAATGTCTTTCTGTGTGTTTTTGTGCTCTTAGACGGGCTGTACCAAAACTGAATTTCCCCTCTAAGATTAATCAAGTATAATTGAATTGACTGAAGGAGGATTTTTAATTCTTCTCTGGCTTTAACAGGAAGCCAATCAAGGGAAGTGAAAACATGAAAAATATGATCTCTCTTTTTAATTTTAATTTCTGAACAAATTTCACTTTATATATATGTGTGTGTGTGTGTGTATAAATGTTTGTGTATATATATATATATATATATATATATATATATGTGTGTGTGTGTGTGTGTGTATAAATGTTTGTGTATATGTGTGTATATATATATATATATATATAGATATGTGTGTATATATATATATATAAATATATATATACATGTGTATATATATATATATATATATATATATGTATGTATACGTATATATATGTGTATATATATATATATATATATATATATATATATATTTATATACACGTATATATAAACTTAGATTTTTAAACAAACCTTACAAACTAATCTGATAGATGCTTTAGTCCTTTTTCCACGTTCTTTTTTTAAGGAAGGATTTTTTTTTTTTATTTAAAAGGACCTTTTTAATTAAAAACACACATTTATATTTCTGTTTCTGCAGCTCTTTTGCAATTATGTCTGTTATTTCTTTCAGGCAAAGAACCAGAGCCTCACCTCCACGGTCATGGCTCTTTCCACACAAGTCGGCTCTCTGCAGGTCAGAGAGGAAGAACTGAGCTCAATGCTTAAGCTAAAAGTAAACCATCCAAAGCTTGCCTCAATCCAACGCTCATTACACACGTATTACAAATAAAAATGGTGATCTTACCACCGCTTGTTTCGTCGGTAGGACAAAGATGTGAGCGAAGCCTCTGGTCATGTTCTGGAGTTGTCGGGGAAGCTGCAGGTCATGGAGACGTCTCTGGCAGAGAGTCGCTCACGGGAGCTCCAGCTCCTGAGAGACTTGGAGGAGGTGAAGAGTTGTTACAGAGAATCCGAACGGGACTTCTCTCTTCTCAGAGGTAACGGCTTGATTCAGTTGGTACAGGAGGTGTTTTTGTCCTCAGTTACAATTTCCTATCCGAAGCACCTCTGCTGTCTTCCTCGCTCTTTATTGGAAAAAAGGGAACCCATAGTTACAATATATCACGCTGTAACTCCAAAGGAATATGTGGGGACTAAGTTGCAGCATTATAGCGATATACATACAATTCTTCATGCAGGCAGCAACCTTGAGTCATACACATGAAAAACATTCAGTTCCTGGCACCTGAAAAGGAATACTTGCATAAGTCTACTAAAGATAATAGAATAAACAAGGTTGATTCTGCTAGGGTATAAATAAACAGTAGCTTCATATTTGCACGCCATTCCTGAGATTGTCTGTGATGATGTAGCGCTGGACTGGTGAAGTTTTTTAGACAGCTGTTGGAATTCGACTTGTCGATAAATGTTTTCCCTCCTCCGGAGGATGAAATGTAGCGAATGGTTTCCAGTGTTCTTCTTTCTGTCTTAAGTGAATTCCACTATATAGAGCCTTCCACACACTGCAAAAAATTGAAATCTACATAAGTCAATTTTTCTTAAATGGAGGAGGAAAGTGAGACATTTTGCCAATGGAATAAGACAATTTACATTTAAAATAAGAAAGTGCAATTGTATCGTCTTATTTCAAGCGCATGTTATCTAATTATCTTATTCTAAGAGTGAAAATACTCATTCAATTGGCAAATTATCTCATTTACCTACTCAAATTTAGGGTAAATACACTTAATTTAAGAAATTTTTACTTATTTCTAGATCGTTTTTCCACTGCAACAGTTTCTTTCATGAAGCAACCTAAAGTTAAGATAAGTTCAGTGGTTTGAAGAAACCTGTACTTATTTTAAGATCTGTTTTTTTTCATTGTACCCTTTGGATTTTTTGGTTTTTTAAAGCATCCCAAATAGAATAAAAACCTTAGGTAGTGAGCCAAAAACATGTGGAAATGCGTTCAATGATAAACAATCTGTTTGTTTCTAAAATTGTGCTGATGGTTTCAGACTCCATTGAATCTTTGTCATGCTGTGTTTGCAGAGGAGCTGCAGCAGCAGGTGACTCAAAGCAGCACCCAGAGAGAGGAGATCATCCGTCTGAAACAGGAGCTAAAGCTGCTTCACGCAGACCTGGCCCTGACGGGTACGAACAGAAACATCCACGCTCTCCTCCCTCAGGCTGAGAAACTATTTACAGCTTTGATCATGTTTCTATTTCTTCATTTTTAAAGGAAAAGTCCAGTCAGCAAGGAATAATCAATGGGTCATTATACCTGAAACCAGAGTGCGAAATACGGGGCGGTCCGGGGGGGCTCGACCCCCCCGATTAACCCATGAGACCCCTGAAACCTTTAAAAGCAAAATTTAAAGGGGGTCTTAAATTGTGTCAAAAAAATTAGTCACTAATGGTCACAAAAACGTTTTTAAGCTCAACATGTCCAGTATTTAAAAAAAGTTTTTTGCCAAGTGGAGCCAGCCAATCCTGTTTGCGTATGCAAATTAGCCATGTGGGCGCCAAACAGAAGAAAGATGTAACGTTGACAACAATTAATACTAAAAATGGGGGAGGCCGTGGAGCAGTTTCGAGAGTGGAAACTACAGGGCACTGCACCGGGGAAAACATTGGAAAGACTGTGCATAGCAGGTCGCACGTATCTCCCCACTTCAGCTGAGTGCGAATGAGGTTTTTCCGCAGTTAATAACACGGGTAACCAGATGCGGAACAGGTTGCATAAAGACAGCATGTCTTCTCTCCTGTTTGTGGACCTCAGTAAAAAAATAAAAACTTTTCCTTGTGATCACCGATTCTGGGAGCGGCCATTTTTGCCCAAATATAATAACCCCTCCCTCCTGCCATCTTCCAGCAGTGACGTCACGGTGCGGTAAGCCTAGCACCATTCTCCCCGCTTTACAAGCAAAATCAATGGGAACTACTACTTGAAGATTTCCAGAGGACTTCACCATTGAAATTCACCAGAGCTATAGTGAAACTGACAATGCCCACGTGCATGGCAGCTGGATGTTGGAATACATGAGTTATTTCCCCTTTCCGATTCCTGATCCTCCACGGACGGGTTCGTCGTTGGATTGGCAACTTGAAGAGGGAGGATTTGGCATCGAACTTCTGGCCAGAGAAAAAAACCCGTAATATGTAGCCAACATTTGGAAGAAGAATGTTTTCAAAATCACTTGGATAATAGAGCGTTGTGACAAACACCAGATACAGCACTGGGACTTGATCAACAGCCGATACCGCACCGTGATGTCACAAACCAGTAGGTGGCAGTAGTGTTCTTTGACAAACATGGATGCCTCCAGTGAAGCACATTCAAATGAAAATTACTCTTAATTAAAGCTACAGTGTGTAACTTTTAGCGACATCTAGCGGTCAGACTGCAGACTGCAGCAACATGAACATCTCCCCCCCACCGCTTCTCCCCCCCAACAGTACGGCGAGCGTTACGGGACAAAATGTCTTCCACGACGTCCGCATCTCCTACCTTCTCAAGTGATGAGGTTTGTTTACATAGATAATTTTACAGATAGTATTTCATTAGTCTGTGTAGGGTATAGATTTCATGTAGACTTAAGATAATAAATATACCAGTTATTTTTTCTACATCGTTGTGACGTTTTGGCGATCTCGCAATCGCTAGTTTGTTGGCTCTGCGCTGCCGTAGCGCAAAGATGTCTGCCTCCATGGCTGCGAGACCCGCTCCTATGTAATTATAAATAACGAATTCTAAGGCAACGCAAATATTAAGGTTAAGAGGCTGAGCTCGTAGATGATGATAAATAACATAGTTATGTATAATATATTACATTTCTGACTGTATATCCCTGTAATTATTACACACTGTAGCTTTAAGAACAATTATCATTTATTAAACAGTGTGTAATAATTTCATTTTTAAAGTACTATCAGAAGTTTGAATTCTGAAAATGACTGGACTTTTCCTTTAAAACTGCATTATTTAGTCAATTCGATTGATTTAAATGGATCAATTCTGCTTAATTCTGCTTTATTTCTTCCATCATCTTCTTAAAACTTTAAGCAAATTCCCATCAGTTTGCTTGCCAGATATTAGCACAGGTGCAGTTTATTTTACTTCCATTTAAAAAAGCTGTTTTTTTAAGGTTTGCTTTATGTTTTACAGTGAAATCCGTTGTCTTCCTTTCTGGGAGAAAAATATGGACACAATATTAGGAACACGTGTTTCCCGTCTCAGATAAACAAGGCAGGTTTACTTACACAGTGATTTTCAGTCACAAGATAATTCAAAGTTCTTTAGATGAATATAAAAGGGAAATAAACAGAACTGTAAATCGCAGTGGCATATTAGGAGAGAAAAATAATAAAATGAACAAGACTTAGGATTAAAGCCAAAAAAAAGACCAATTAAAGTGATAAAATTATCAACAATAAAATGAATATTTAGCTAAGGCAAATTTCATTAAAGGAACATTGTCACTTATTTTTATTTTATTTTTCTTTACTTGTTCTGGTTAAATATTACAGTTTTATGACAAATTACAGCCTCCTTCTGGCATAGTATTTGTTATTTTTGTCTAGTATATTTGTTTTTTTCTTGGTTTGTTAGTGAATAAATCCTTAAGTATATTTGCCATAATGTCATGTGACTAGAGTTACATCACTGTTGATCAACAAGCCAAATCAAAGGAGACGAGTGAGTGTGAAACTCCCAGCATAATTACAAATAAGGAAGAAAAAAAAAAGACGTTTGATTCTAAGAGAAATAAAACCTGAGATGCTCAAAGGAAACATTTTAACTTTTGGAGTTCACTAAAGCGAGAGCTTAAGATAAGTAAGACGCTCTAAAGTTAACACATGACTCTATGTAATTGCTAATAGTGCTAAAGGTTTTAGCAATGATTTTAAGCCCTATTCACAGAACTGTCAGATTTCTACGACGTCTTACATCAGTGTTTCCCAACCTTTTTTGAATTATGTACCCCTTTGGGCATTTTGTCTTACCACGAGTGCCCCCCCCTTAGTTTAAAATGATTTATTACTGCACAAAAGTGGAACGTACAATAACTAATTATAAAAGAGTATTTAATTCTTGGCCATTTTATTCTTTCCATCTTAAATTAAAATAAATAAATAAATATGTTACTCGAAAGCTAGTAAGGAATCAAAATAAATACAAAATAAAGTCACATCATAAATCTGCCTCTATAAAACTGGAGCTCTTCTGACTAACTCCCCTGTAATCACATATAAAGTTAATGAATTGGGAAAAAAAAATACTAAACAAAAAATAGATTATTCAGACTGACTCCATTTGTTTTTACTTGGATTTCAACATTCATGACACCTGCGCTGCTTTGATGAGTTTATATGTGGAAAAACAGCTGATACCACCCAGTCTATGTACATCCAGTCTGCTTGGTTTTGATGTTTGTCAAAGATGAAGGTGAAGAAGAAAAACTTGCTCTTTGGTTGGAAAAAAAATCTTGTTTTGTTTTTTTATTTTTTGTTTGGTCCTCACAAAGCAAAACGGACCCCAGCCCTATTTTATTTTACTACCTAAGAAATAAATATTTTCATGTTCCCCTTGCAATGCACTCACAGACCATTAGGGGTACTCGTACCCCGGTTGGGAATCACTGCATTACAGCATGGTCAGGAATTATTTAGTCCAGGGGTAACCAATTAAAAATCAGCAGAATAAAGAAAACCATCAACCAGTAAAGGTCTGGAGACATCTTTAATTATAATCTGTTACTTTAAACCAAATTTAACACTGAAATAAAACAAGGTTTTTATGCATCCATGTTATGCATTGAATTTTTAAATGGAAAAAAAATATATATATATATAAAAAGAAAAATTTTCTATTTTTGTTTTAAGTAGAGAACAACAATCATTCAGTTTGGTATATAGACAATTTCCTGATTCAAACATTTTATAAAACACCTGAACTGACTGGCTTATTTTTTTCTGTCTTAATGTTCGCAGTTGGCTTTATGCTGCCCTGCAAGGCTTTAAACCTGGGTTTGAATGGAGACAAAGCCATTCTAAAGCACATATCAAGGTGCTCATTTTGAGCCTGGATCCATATTTATTTATGATTCTGTTCGTGGTGGAGAATCCTGCTTCACGGCAGCAGGTTGAGCCAAGCATACTCTAAATGTTCAGGGTCATCTTTGAACACCATTTCACTTTTCTTTCACCAATAGTTCTTCCAGCAGTCCACACTTTCTCTAATCCCTTTTTCTCAGTATCTTCTCTAAACCTGCCACAGGTTTGCCTGCTGTGTCTAAAAGTAGCAGGAGCAGCAACCCAGACTAACAGCTCATTGGATAATATGTATCACGTGTAGCCTGGTGCCGGATGCTACGCAGTGCTTTACCGTACAAACAGGACAAGTGGCGCAAGTGAAATTAGACACTTCCGTCGGACAACACGCAGTAATTTGTAAATGTTTTAAATCAGGTTGGGTCCAGATTAGCCAGCAGGTGGGTCCGGATCCAGACCAAGGCCCACTAATCCGTGACATCGGATTTAGTAGCTGCATCAATGAACTTCATCTTGCTTTCTGGTAGCTCTGAGCTTCTGCCAGCAGATGGCGCCACATCTCTTTATGTCCGCTCATGACGCCTCATGCTGAGGTTCTATTTAGGCTCCAAAAGGACAATCAAAACGCTATCAGGATCGACGCTTGGAGTATATAGCCTATTTTATTATAATTAACTGAATTCTGGTGTTTTTTAGTTAATGCATGTAACCTGGCTGTTTACATTTTAATATTAGCAGTTATGATGTAAACGCTGTTGTCAGACACATTTTCTTCTTTACTTTTTCTCCAGATTTTTTTTTTTCAAACAACTATACAAATACATTTTTTTTAACCCAATGTCAGATTTATGCTTTTCTGTGTGGTGGTCAGATGCTGGGTGGGAATATTTTTACTGGGCACATCAAACTATCCTGTGTGTAGTTGGTGTTCAACAGGTCTATGTTATCTCCTCAGTCTGGATTTCTTTCTGCAGCAGCCGCTTCAGATGCCTCAGATTGCCAGATAGACTGAAACCTGCTGCTCTTCCTCGTTTACAGGGGAGGGCGAGAGCTGGAAGGATGAGCTGCTGGAGCTGTCTCGCTCCAAACAGGAACGCATCATGTCTGAGTTGCTCTGCCTGCAGCAGGTGAGGCTTTAGGTAACACAGCTCTAACAGCAGGACTCAGTCAGACCAGATGCACTAAATCCACAGAAAGAATAAAATCCCTGAAGATGATTCACATCTTTCTTCGTTCCTCCTGCTCTATGGGGGTGGGTTTCCTGTTTGTCTGCATTCCTCATCAGGTTTCTACAGATCCTTTGCTCTAATGCTGTGCCTCTGGACACACATCAGCTGTAGAGACACAAATTAAAGCCCCCACCCCCTAAGTTTCAATTACATAAAGCATTTTCCAAAGCTACACATGTTCTTTAAAGTTCTTAAAGTATGAAATAACACACTATGGGATGATACTGCTGATATTTCCTTTTTTTAAAGTGTTTTTAAAAAGTTTTACTGTTATCAGAAACAGTGTGGATTTTAGTTTCAAGTCATTTTCATGTCTAAACTGTGATGAAGAAAAAAAGATTTGTAAGCCTGAATTTTATCCCCTATCCAACCAGATTGCCCTACAAGCTAAGTATTGGGGGAAACATTTAAATACATTTTCAGAAAATTTAAATAAATAAAGAGTTTGGTTCCATCCATCTCTGTCCATCCTTCCTCTTTGTTTTTTCTTTTTTTTTGTTCAGGCAATTTTTTCATTCTATTCCACGCTGTTAAAATTGACATATAACTTTTTGTCCCTTAAGTGTATTTTCCCATTATTTCAGCAGGTTATGAACAAACATTGCCTTAAAAAGAAAAAAAAACCAACCCAATTATTTTCTTTTCAAATGCGTAAAATCTAATTGTCTTATATTACGGGGAAAGATACTCATTGCATTGACAGATTATCTTATTCAGCTGCTCAAATTAGGGAAAAATCCACGGATTTTAAGGAGTTTTTTCTTATTTTCAGATTTTTTATTTTTATTTTACGTTTGTTCATCCATTAATGTGTCAGGTGCAAGTTTTGTTCTTTAAGAAAATATGAACTTATGTTAATTTACAGAAAACATTTTTTTTCTGACACTAGTGATCTTTATTTGTCTCAAACTGAGAGACAAAACAGGAAGACGTCCAGTAAAGAGTCTCGGTGTCACAGCTAGCCTCCATGCAGGCTGACGCACTATATCCCTACATCCACACAGCTCCTCAAATCGTAAAACTTTAGTAATTCTTCAAATTTGAGTTTGAGAAATGTAGAATTTCGATGTGAATACGTGGTCCGAAGGGAAATGTTTCACTTTTCATCAGAACAAGAAGCTGTAAAACCATTTCATGCTGCTGTGTGTTTTTTCCAGGTGTGTGAGAACCAGAGGAAAGACCTGCAGCTGCTGCGGCTGAACCAAGGGAGCACGCAGAGAGCACTGAGGGAGAAACTCAACAGGTGAAAAATGCATCTGTTTATTCCACAAGGTCTGGAGAAAGGAGTTAATAATGAGCTGCAGTTTCTCTGTGTCCCAGCCAGGAGGAATGGGATGTCCAAGGTGAAGTCCAGGGCTCCATGGCAACCAATAGCAAACCTGGAGGCTTGTCATCGAATGTGACAGATGTAAGATATTTTCTAAAAAGGCGATTTTACCAAAAAACAACAAACCTCTGCAAAAGATTCCTTCAGGTTGATGGAAGAAACATAAAAAAATCTGCTTTAGGGTTTGATATCTTATTTAGTATCTGAACAAATCAATAAACTAATGTTTAGTATGAAAACCTGGAGAAGGATGGAACCTTCAGCCCATATATCATCCAGAATCTTAAAAAACTCATCTAAATATTTTCATTTCCTGAAGTTACCTCTGATTAAGTGGTGGGTTTAACCTTTTCAGTTTATGCTGATTAAACTCTCTGATGACTTTAAAGAGGCTCTATACTTCACTGTGCAACATTCGGTATTACACCATCACTGATACCAGTTTGTTTTAAGGCCCATACCAATTATTTTGATTACAGTCGGCCATTTTTCAAGGGGCTGATTTTTGAATCCAGTATTACTTTCTCTATTTTAATTTACCTAAAAACTACAGAATAAAAAATGCCAATGAAACTTCATTTAAAATAAATTAAAAGTTTATTAACAGATCAAACAAACTTCAATGGATAGAAGGTACCAGCGATGCATGAAATGATTTCTACCATGAATCGGCAAACTGATGCACTTATTGACCGATATGCTAATATGGGACAAAAATAATGACTTAGGATTTTTCTGAGGTGCGCAACCACGCTCTAAACGCAGAGGTTCTGCAATCGTTGTCAGAGACAGATTTGACGGTTGCAGAGGCTATGCGTTAGAGGCATTAATTGGCATTAAGTCTCTGTCTGTCATACAGCACATTGAGCTTGTTCACATTTTGTCTCCTTGTGTCTTAATATGCTAAAAAAGGAGCATTTAGAAATCCCCTAATTAGTTGATGATACTATGCCCTAATGGATGCTACTAGTAGCTCAGAAAAGCATTAGTGGACAAACGGCATCAGGGAGGCAGCATCACAACAGCAAAGATACCCGGAAGTTTTCCCTCTGCCTGAACTTAGCCTGCAGGGAAAACATTAAGAGAATAAAAGCAGGAGGTCCACGTAGAAATCTGTCGACTAGATCAGGGATTCCAACAAATGCATGTTCATTAATTACTTTTCATTTTTTTAATACACAAATTTAAATGTATTTTTAATCATTTATTGCCACATTGTGTGTTTCACAATCTGGCAAATTTCAAATAATTTCATGGTATATCTGATAATTGAATAATCTATTCAATAAATAAATGCATTTTTCAAATAACATTTGATTATTTGATTGTAATTTTATGGTATATTTAATATTTAAATCAGGTTTTAGATAAATAAATAAATAAATAAATGTTATTTCTACCTATTTCATGGTCCATGTATTTATTTATTTTTTAACATTTAGTAAGTTAAGGTTTATTTATATTGTATCACAAATTGCTGTACAATATAAATCATAAAATACACAACGGCACCATTTAAATATACATATAGACAAAATAAAGGCTTTGCAGCCCTTGATAAAATTAATTTGAAATGCTTGGTTGACATAAATGACGTCTTAATGATTATAAAAACCATCTTGGTGTCTCATGACTCTCTGGGGGTTCCTGACCCCTACTTTTTTAACCTCTGGACTAGTCTGCTATTAGTCCTGCTCTCCTGAACTCTGTTCTTTATATACCATGTAGGAGACACAGCAAATTTATGAAAGAAGGGAATTAAAATAAAATGTTTTTTTCTTTGATGGAAAGTTGCACTACCCCCCCTGAGAAACATGGTAGTGGCAGCATGATGTTGAGGGGGTGTTTTCTTTTCCTGTAGGGGCCAGGAAGCTGGTAAACTTTCCCAGGTCCTGATGGAGTCTCCTGTCTGTCTCCCATCAGGCTGCTGATCAGCTGTCGGCCTGCTCTCTAAACCAGCTTTGGGGAAAGTCCAGCTTGATCCGAGTTCTTGGCGCTCCTGATATCAGCATTTTACGGCATCCGCTGTGTGAGAGCCAGACAGCCCACCAGCAAGCAAACACCACGATACTAAAGGTAAAGCAGTGGTTTCAACCTATGCTGCCCTGTAATGGGTCTCAGTTGAATTCAGGGCGGGGGTGGCACTAATTGAAAAAGTAGTCTTAGTTTGTTTGTTTTCTTTCCAACAGAGTAGCGATGCTCCACCCAAAGCCTGCCTCCATCACGGCGTCAGTCAACCAGACAGCACTGGACTCTTGTCTTAACTAAAATAAGGATTTTTCTCCGCAAACTTTGTATTATGAAGTGTAATCAGAACATTAAAAACACATATTTTTGTATTTTAAGGTGCTTATGCTAAAAAGCAATCTCTGCCTTTAACCACAGGAAGGAAATTAAGTCGTTAAAAAGCAAACTTTCAAATGTGATCATGACCTCAGTGTTTTATGTTGCATTTTTTTTTTTTTATAATCTATGTAAGTGTGATGGTGGATTTACCTGCTCAGTGTTTTTTGTTTTTTAACCTTGAATCCTTTTGTACGTAATGTATTGTCTGAAGTGGGGGGAGACGTGAAACCAGTCTTACAGGGCTGATGAGAGCTGCGTCTTAGTGCCGTTTTTCCAGTTTCACTGCCTTCTCTCTGTGACTCAGAGGAAATATCTAAAGCTCTCATTTGCTTTTACATCTTGTAACCTGGAAGATCTGACACAACTTCTTTTATATATGAATATATCTATATAAATACCTCTCTCAAACACCTTATATCTCACCTTCTTCTTTCTGGTAATGCTTTTTTTTTTAAGTTAATCTATTTTTTATGTGTTGCTGCTTTATGTTCTTTAAAAGTTTTTTTAAATTCCTTTAACATTTTATTTTGAAAGGTCTGAAAATCAAGTTTAACAGGAGTGATCTGGTGACCTGACGCACCTTCAGTTGATTTTTTTTTTTTTTTAAGCGGCCAGGAAAACTGGTGAAGAGCTGGATTTACAAGTAGAAATACTTTGGATTTATTCGTCCAACTTTAAGGAGACAAAATGAGTAAAACGAAGACTAAAAATGATAATAAGACGGAGAAAGCTCTGGCTGCGGAGAAAGAACAGTTTGGCAAACAGCAGGTGAGTAGAAAAACTGACATTTCTTAAAATAATCTTTGATTTCAAAGTATTTTTGCCTCATATATTCGACAGCTAGAAACTAACATAACATTTTATTTCAAAGATGTTTCTTTTAAACAGTTTTTCAAATGGTTTCTACTGAGTGTTTATAACCAGTCAATATCTTACCTGTTGTACATAAAATTAAGCTTACTGCTTTTTACAAAGGGTCATGAGAAAAACATGTTAGGAAATTGCCATTATATTAAATGCTACATTAGTTCTTATGAATACACAATTAAATCTAATCCCTTTTATTGTTTGTGTTTGATGGTTTTTTATGTGATTAGTTTGACTCAGCAGCTGATTTGATCTCTTGTCCTTTTTAATTATCTTTCTATTTGATTTGAAAACCAATTTAGACAGTATAAATGTTAATTAATCTAATAAGAAAAAATAAAGAAGGTGCCATTTTTTTATTTTTATTTTATAATTTTTTATCACTCTAAAGTAATATGGTCCTTTTATTCCTCTGTCGGTGTTTCACATGGGAAGCTTATAGTGTTGAACCGCAGAGCAACATAACTACAGCATTCAGTAAAAATTATAATTAAAATGAACCTGACTATAGTTTAAAGGTTTATTTAAAAATGATCAACCAAATTGGAAAAAATCCAAATCTAGATAGGTTCTTTTTTCTGAAAATATGTGCATTTGTTCTTGAATTGAGGAGATAAAAAAAAAAACTTTTTGGCAATGGAACAAGACAATTTAGATAAAAAAAAAAAAAAAACAATTGCATTGTCTTATTTCAAGTGCATATTATCGAAATATTTTAAGAGTAAAATACTTATTCCATTGGCAAACTATCTCATTTACGTATTCAAATCAAGGGTAAATACACTTATTTAAAGAAATTTTTACTTTGCATAACTACATTTGATTGCTGAGTTGTCTTATTTTTGTAGAAGTACACTTTTTAATTGGCTTCAGTTTATTAGCCCTTAGCTTTAGCGTCCTGGACAAACTAACATTCCTCCAAAATGAATACTTTAAGTGTACAGCAAGTGAATTAAATCACTTCAAGATGTTTTATGTTTACTTTTAAAATGTTACAGTAATATCTAATGAATATAAAATAGATGTTTTATATAGTTTCTGTAAGTTTACCTTGTTTATTGTTTCTAGTGGAGCACAGGGATTTAAAACTCTTTGCTTTTGTCGTTTTATTTTTTTCAGCTTCACAGTCTCAGCAAAATCGCCACCTCAGCTGAAGTTCCACCAAAAGAGAAATATGTGCGCAGTATCCTTTAAACATTGATAAATATATATGTATGTGTGTGTGTGCATATGTAGCTGTCTAGCCCTCAGAGTGAGGACCATTTTTCCAATTTCAGCATCAAATTGAGGACCAGTTGTTGCAAAGTGAGGACGTTTTGCCGGTCCTCACATGCTACTTTGCTAATGGTTAGGTTTAGTGCTAAGGTGTCAATTGGTTAGGGTTAGGGTGAGGTATGTATTGGTAGTTAGGTTTAGGGTTAGTTTTAGGGTTAGGGCATAGAAAAGGTTGAATATGACTACAAGTCAGTGGGAGTCAACACATGTTCCTAACTACGACAGCAGAACGAGTATGGGTGTGTGTGTGTATATGTATATGTATATAACTTTATAATATCAAAACAGATTGTGATTAATATGATGGTATGCTTCTTTTTAACCAGTTAAATGGGGATTTGCTATCCATCCATCCATTATCTGACACACTTGTCCCGAGTGGGGTTGCGAGGGGTGCTGGTACCTATCTCCAGCAGTCAATGGGCGAGAGGCAGGGTCCACCCTGAGGTGCCAGTCCATCGCAGGGCAACACAGAGACACAACCATTCACGCACACACTCACAGCTAAGGAGAATTTGGAGATGCTCACAGTTATGTTTTTGAACTGTGGGAGGAAGCTGGAGTACCCGGAGAGGACCCACACATGCTCAGGCAGAAAGACCCTGGGCCAGGAATTGAACCCAGAACCTTCTTGCTGCAAGGCTGCAGTGCTACCCACTGAGCAGCCCGGGGATTTGCTAACGGACAGGAAAACTACCAACTCATAACATGCTAATGGTGTTTTGGACATAAAAAAAAAGAAGTTTTAAGAGTAGAAAACACAAAACATATTTTCTTTTATGTTTAGTATATATTTAGGATACTTCAAGTTTTTTTTTTTTTTAAAGGTTTTGATACATCAGCTTTAGTTGAAACACTTTTGTAAATTATTAAGTAGATCTATGGATATGTACAGTATATATTGCCCTAAATTTCTTTTATTAATTCAGTTGTTTTGACTCTGACACAGAAATAATTTTGATTATCATTTTTTTATATCAAACTATTATCTGCATAAACACAGAAATAATTGCATTTTTATTCTATATATTACTATATAATAATATCCAAGAAAACTAGGATTATTTTGAAATTCATCTGTATCTATGTTAAAAGCTATCATCCCTTAAGCCTTATAAATGGTTTGCTCTTTGCAGCTGCTTTATTTCAGTGAGCATGAATGGCGTTAATGTGAGGTCAGTCACACCACAACTACTCAACTGGAGGAAAGTCCACATTTTGACTAAACCTTATGTGTAATATTCACTGTTGCATAGCCTAAATACAGGCTGCACAGAAGTTCTGGGTCTGATTCCTGGGGTCTTTCTGCATGGAGTCTGCATGTTCTCCCTGAGCATGTGTGGGTTCTCTCTGGGTACTCCAGCTTCCTCCCACATTCCAAAAACAGGACTAATTGGCTTCTCTAAATTCTCCTTAGGTGTGAGTGTGTGTGCATGTTTTTCCGTCATCATGTGTCTCTATATTTCCCTGCGACAGACTGGCGATCTGTCCGGGGTGTACCCCCCCTCTTACCTGTAGACAGCTGGAGATAGGCACCAGTTCCACCACGATCCTGACGAGGACTAAGTGGGAGAATATGGATGGATTGATGGATAACCTGTCAGTTTTTTCAGTTTTCAGTTTTTTCAACTTTTCAGTTTTTTCAGTTTTTTCCAAAGGAAACAGTTAAAGTTAAAATAATTACACTTTAAAAGAGGTAGTTTTGTGATTTAAAGGGGATTTTATTGCAATATGGTTTAATGTAGCTGAAAACTTGAATGATAGTGAAAACTTTCTTTTAAATCAAAGGAGGGCCCATCTAGAAAAGTTTGGGAGCCACTACACTAGATCCTCAAGAATTTTCTCAGGAGTTTCTGGTTTAATCAGTAAGTCAGTTCTTGAAGTATGATGCAGATCATTAGCAGCTCCAAGACATACTCTCAGCAGAGCCTTCTCCCTCTTATTGGGCTTATTAGTTTAATGACCACTGTGGGTCAGGCGTCATGTTCACTATGATGGAGTTTTTTTTTTACCTTGCAGCTCTCCTATTAATGTCACTCCAGCCCAGTTTTTTAGTAGTGAACTCTGACCCTAGTGCTTTAGGTTTTATTCCAAGCTCTTCCTGGCATATCACCTAGAATGATGTTAACGGTCCATTAGATCTCATCGCCTTGATGGCTTTAGTTCTCATTTGTTCCAAATTGTCTTTACAACATGATGTGTTTCTTATTGGGATATTTTCATTGTCTTTTATTATCTATTAAATACTTTCTTATACATACAGGAGATTTTTTTGTTTGTTTGTTTGATAATCCTTATCCAAGTGTGACAAAGAAGCATAAATAGTAAATCAGCGAAGAGGACGAATACTTTTTCACATTACTTTTCAGACATGACTCCTGTTGAATGTTGCCATACTGCTACTATAGGTAGGCACTTCATCAACTTTAAGGATTTATTAATTTATTTGAACATTTCTTTCCTTTGAAGATGGAGCAATAGTTTTAGATCATTTTACAAATTAAGATTCAAAGCAAGTTTTAATGTATTGTATTGTTTAACACAAAGGGCCGGATTTATCAAGATCCAATTTTGCGTGCAGTAATTTGCGCTCGCAAACTGGAATTTTGCGCGAGGGGTTGAACCATGGTTTGCGGGTGATTTAACAAGAGCGATTGCGTAACTGGTGGCAGGTGCAAAACTGTTGGAGACGCCCTATTTAAATGATGGTTTTGCGCGTTTTGTGGTTTGCGGCAAAGTAGTTTGTAGTTTGTGCAAACTAGTGCATTAAGAAATTTTAATCTTACAGTGACACCCCCACCCCCTCCAAAAAAAAAAAAAAAAAAAATATATATATATATATATATATATATATATATATATATATATATATATATATATATATATATATATATATATATATATATATATAATAAATATAAAAATGGACTGTAGAAAAATGCACATACCAAATGGCTCACAAGAAGTGGTGAGATGACTGCGCGTACGCATCCCCGCAGCATTGGCATGTTGCTCCACAGGCGCAGAGGTCGGGGTTCTCCGGTAGGGCGTCAGGGCGATATGGCATTTAGAACGTCAGATAGCACTTCTGAAAAACGAGATTGGGAGATCCCAGATGCAAAAAAGTGCAATGTTGCAAGGAGTTTTGTGATATCTGGTATTGCGTGGGTCCTCCTTGTGGCTGGCTCCAAATCCATTCGGAGTTCCCCCAACAGCTCCAAAATGGCAATGCTGGATAAACGATATGTTTTGATGATCGTTTCCTCGTTCATTCCAAAAATATTCACACGGAGTGAAAAAATGCGTTCTCTGCGTCTCCTTGCTTCATTTCGATGTCTCCTTCTTGCGACAATAACCGCTGCCATGTTTGCGCAATTACGCATACAGACCATTTGCACCTTCTTTTGAAACGTGTTAAATATAGAGTCAGATACCGTTAGCAAAATTGCTTTTCAGGTTTTGATAAATCACTTTGCGAGTGCTAAATTATTTACATGTTCTCATCCCACAAGACGCACTTTTGCGTGTAAACGCCCCATATTGCATATTCATTGCAGAAAAAGTACTAAATGGATAAGAGGCGCTATTTAGCACGTTTTAAAGACCAAATCCTTTTAGCACGCTGTTGATAGATCAGTTTGTACATTTTTTAGCGTGCGCAGTGAAATAGCTCACGTTTTTATACACGCAAACCTTTGATAGATCCGGCCCAAAGTCTTTTATGCATTCATGTGGAAAAGAGCATAGATTTAAAAATGTCTCCGTTTTGCATATAAGACATTTTAAACTTGAATGATGCTGAGTCGCTGTAAGTTGAAGACAAGAAGTGAAAAAAGGGACAAAATGAAAAGTCTGCACAGGAGTTTCCCTAACAGCTGTTAAGATATAATCCTGGGAACGCATAAGGAGGGTGGAGCCACCACCTTCTGGTCCTACGTCTTGAACCTGCCTCTGTCCAGCAACTCCATGGTCAGCTGGAAGGTCTGCTATCTGATTCACAAAGTGCTCAGAGAAGGCCACAGGAATGTAAGTTAAGATGATTAGCTCCTGCCCCTCGGTGTAGCTTCCGTACCAAAATAAAGATGTCTAACGTCACCCGTCTTCTGACCCACAGGTTATTACAGATTCTCACAGACACAGCCGCAGCATAAGAGACATGGGAGTCCTTTGGGTTAGTAGATGCAAACATAAGACACGGGATTCTGTTTCTCCAAAAGGTCAAATTTGAAATATTTTTGAATACGAAGTTCCATCACCAGGTTAAATGGAATCAAAATGTGCCCTCAGTCATCAAATCTTTTATTTAAAACCTTTAATTTCACAAGAATGTTTGTAAAAGCACGAAAGATTAAAGCTGCTTGCCGTTAGTGGGTTGTTTTTAAGAAACCATTAAAGCTAATATTTTGTTTGTTTCCCCAGGGAAACCTGCATGATCGATACGGTCACATTGTGGCCTTGTCTGCTAAATACCTCCACCTAAAAATGGAGTTTCATGCAAAGGTAACGTCTCTCCTCCATCTAACTTTTTACATGATATGCTTTAAAATGATGTGAAGTTGAAAATATACTAAAATACACGTATTAGAATTCATTTAGAGTTAAGCTTTTAATAGAAATGTGACTTTTATATTAATTTGACCCTCCCCAAACCGAATTTTTATGTCTCTCTAGTGGTTATAAAAGGTTTATATTTTAGATGCATGATGGTACATTTCAAAAAGAGCTTTAGAACAGGGGATCCCAGACCTTTCCATCTCCCCCAATTAGTGTTAGCCTCTGGCTTTCTCCTTTGCAAACCCACAAACTAACCTACTGAATACATTTTTAAAAATGTTTTTTCTTATTTTGTTTACAATTTTATAATATTTGAATGTATTTAACATGATAATGTTATTAATATAATAATGCTTTATTTTATTCCCAATGAAAAACACATTTTCCAGCATAAGAGGAAAATAATATCAAAGTAGGGCTGCAGGGTTTACTGTCTGTGAAGGACAGGAGTTTACATTATCATGTTTCTTTCTTTAAAGCTTTAAAGCCAGACTCACAAAAGCAGATTGTTGCGAAGGAAGAAGGTATTATTGTCATTACACGGTCAGACGGAAGAAGTTAGTCCTCCCAACTGGATATTTTACTACAACATATATAATAATATTTTAAAGAATGATTTAAAACATTATTATTTATGTTGTAATAATATAATAATGTTTTAAATTATTTTTTAAGACATTATATATGTTGTATTAAAACATTATTACAACCAGTGATGGGCAGTAGCACCGCTACATGTAGCGAAGCTATTAGTTTAACTACATGTTCCAGTAGCTTGACCGTAGCGTTGCTGCTTTATTTATCAAGTAACTTTCCAGTAGTGACGTTATTATTTTTATCAAGAAGCGATGTAGCGTCCACAAACGCTACAAAATCCAGGGCATAACTAAGTAATGAAAGCAGGTTTTCTATTTTTGAAACAACAATCGGAGTTATTCGTTGGACATTCACGCATGAGCCTCTATTCTATGGGGTTCCGTTAGTGCCACAAATATGTTTATGTGTCTTCTGGTGTGTCCATGTATTGTGCTTATATAAATGAAGCTGTATATTTAGTGGTTTAAAGTCTATATGTGAGATTCATATGTTGTGTCTATATGCTGTGAGCATATGTATTGTGTCTATATGAGGGATAACGTGCATTGCATTATTCTTCACTTTATGTTGTTTGACCATGTTGTTAAACCTGTCAGCATGTGATCTGGTTTTGCTGTCGTTTCCTCTGCTGTTATACCTGTCGTTGTCCCGTCATCTCCCTCTGCTGGTACAACCTGGCGTTACAACCTGTCGTTGTCCCCTGTCGTCTTCTGTGTTGTTACAACCTGTCGTCACCTCTGTCGTCTGCTGTGTCGTTACAACTTGTCTCCGTTATACTTGTCATTGTCCCCGTTAACGGGGCGTTGCACTGCTTTTACAATGGTGGGTTGCTGCTGCCGTCTTGTGCCGTTACCTGGTTCCATTTGCGAGTGGTTGGCTATTTTATCTATATTGTTTTAATCTTTAATGTCACAACAGTAATAACTCCCTTCAAATCTGACTGTTCACACATATTAGCTCTGGTAAACGCCTTAGTTTTTCACTTACTGACCAATGCGGTCATGATAAAATAACGTACACACTTCCGGTTTAACAGAGATTTCAAAATAAGAGTCAATGACACAAACGCCTCTGCTGTAAAATTGAGCTTCATTGAGCATTACCATGGAAAGGCTATAATAGCAGAGGAGACGACAGGTTTTAACAACAGAGGAGACGACAGGTTGTACCAGCAGAGGGAGACGACAGGGGAGAATGACAGGTATAACAGCAGAGGAGACGACAGAGGAGAACGACAGGTTTTAACAACAGAGGAGACAACAGGTTGTAACGCCAGGTTGTACCAGCAGAGGGAGATGACGGGACAACAACAGCTATAACAGCAGAGGAGACGACAGAGGAGAACGACAGGTTTTAACAACAGAGGAGACAACAGGTTGTAACGCCAGGTTGTACCAGCAGAGGGAGATGACGGGACAACAACAGCAATAACAGCAGAGGGAGACGACAGGGGAGAACGACAAGCTGTAACAGCAAAGGAAACGACAGCAAAACCAGATCACATGCTGACAAGTTCAACAACATGGTCAAACAACATAAAGTGAAGAATAATGCAATGCACGTTATCCCTCATGTAGACACAATACATATGCTCACAGCATATAGACACAACATATGAATCTCACATATAGACTTTAAACCACTACATATACAGCTTCCATTACATAAGCACGATACATGCACACCTTACATAGACACATGGACACACCAGAAGACACATAAACATATTTTTGGCACTAACAGAACCCCATAATTCTGCCTCTCCTGTCTGTATCTACGAAACATGCGCATGCGCACTGCAGTGGGACTCAAAGAATGACACACACAGACAAACAGAGAACACAGAGCCACACATACAGGATGGAGGAGGAGACAGGAGCAGAGCGCCTTATCTGCAGAGATTTTGAAACTTGTTGAATCCTCTGTTAAAAAGTACGTGTTCAAATTTCGGTTCTTGGCCATAGAGAGCTCATGTGGCCAAGACTAGCCATTTGTTTTACATAGCCAAACACTCATTAAAACAGTCAACTGCAGTCAATTTTTTGAAATAAAAATGAGAAAAATATATCAGCTTTAACTTTATTGGCGCCTTTAATTTCCAGATAGTTAAATCTGATGAGTGCCACTAAGATACTCTAATTAGAGAGCAGTAGCCAAACTTAGATATTGTATTTTCATGGCCTAATTTACCAGACAGGATGTTTACATAAATCTGTTTTAAGGCTTATTTGCGCAGATAAGATTTTTTAGGTATGGAGGAACAGCTCTCCCATATATAAAAATAAATAAATAAATAAATACATGCTCAATAAATAAATAAGCATTCAATTAAATACCCCCCAAAATACCATAAATAAATATGTAGGTAGAAATTAAATTATACAGTGAGACATAAATGTATATATATCTCTTAATTAGCTTCTTTATTTTTTCACCTTTTTTGTAAACAGTTTCATTTGTTACTTGAATCGACTGTTTAATTGAGGTCTGAAGAAGTTTTTTCTAAGGGAGACCCTAAAGAAATAAGATGCCTTTTGTAGGGTTTTGTTTCCCTAGAGATGTCCATTGAATGCAAACTCATAGCCATGTCTCGATGTGTAGAACACTACACCGTACCTTTAATTTGGTTCTAATAACAGCTGATTGTTTATTTGTTTGTCTACTAGTAATTACTTTAGTTTTTTTTTATTATGCTGATCATAAAGCAATATTTACACTGTGATATGTCATTGGCTGATCTTTAATAAATATTTTAACCAGTGTATCAGACTCATTTTGAATTGACATTAGCTGGGTACAACGTTAAGTAGCTTCTGATGTAGTTAAGCTACTTTTAACACATTACCGTAAATTAGCTTGCTATAATTCTTTAGGTGGTAGCTTTGGTGTAGTGAAGCTTATTTTATTGTTGAGTAACTGATAGCTTAGCTCACTACACTGGACAAGTAGCTTGCCCAACACTGATTACAACATATATAATAATGTTTTTAAAAAAACAACTTAAAACATTATTATTATTATTACAACATATATAATACTGTTTAAAAAAATAATTTAAAATATTATTATATTATTACAGAATATATAATAATGTTTTAAAAATTTTTTAAAAACATTATTATATATGATGTAGTAGTAATAATAATATATTTTTTTAATAATTAAAAACATTATATTATTACAACACAATAATGTTTAAAATTATTATTAAAAACATTATTATATATGTTGTAATAATTATAATAATACTAATAATGTTTTAAAAAATTCTTATTATATATGTTGTAATAAGATGTTTTTAATTATTTTTTTAAAACATTATTATATATTTTGTAATAATGTGTTAATACAATACATATAATATTTAAAAAAATTATTGAGTTATTTTTTATGATGATCAAAACAGAGATTCATGATCAATGTTTATATATTTCTTTTTTTCTTCTAATTTTTGTGGTCCACCTCGCGCCCCCTGGTGGCCAACTTCTTTGTAAACAAGTCTCTATTGAGTTAATGGTCTTGTCCTGTGGGTTTAATAAGCCGTCAAATGATTTAAGCAATTCCTAATCATTCATGGGTTGTAAAGTTTTAAAAATGAAACCTTGGCTCCTTTTATTTACTAATCCTAGACGCTCTTCCTTCCTGAAATCACAGACAATAGAATCTGTTCTTCTTCTCTGCTACATGATGAGACTTTGCAAATGCTTTACCACGGTGGAGCTGTGAGCTCAATGCTCAATACAGTGAGCTCGCTCTAAGTGAGACAAACAAACCAAAAGGAGAGTCCAATGAGAGTCACAGTCTGCTGTGATCCACCTGTTTGCTGTTTTTTCTCTGTCCGGGTACCTTGTTGTGTTTGTTCACCTTCATGGACCGGCCCTGAGGACTAAACAAGCCTATACACTAAAACTGTTTATTAATAATGTTTTAAATTTGATTCTGAAGTCCAGCTGAGGAACAAAGTGAGACATTCAGAGATCTGGGTTAGGAGGAAATAGCAGCATTTCTCTCAGTTACTCTAAACATATCCTGGAAAGTAAGTCTGCAGGGTTTGGTTTTATTTTTTACAGATAAAATTAGTTTTATTTTAAACTGTTAATCCACCACGTCCTAAGGGAAACAACCTGAATCTATCTGCAAGAGAAAATATCCCAATTAATAGCTCAGAAACAGATTTAGAAAAAGCCTTTTAATGTGTTCGACGTTCTTCAACAGCACAAAGTGATTCCAGGTAACCTGGAAGCCACTGATGAGACCTTGGAGAAGGAAGCAGGAACTGATATGACCAAAGTGTAAGTTTTCCTCCTGACCTGTTTGGATTCTACAGAAACAGCTTGAATTTCCCTGAATCAGCAGCTAAGTATCTTTCCTGCGTTGTAGGTTGGACATGACTCAGCAGCTGATGGACCACTGGGATGCTGGACTGAAGATGGCTGAGACGGGTAAGACTCGGACGGATCAGACGGCAGTATTAGTATCTCAAGGATAAATGTCATGTTTGCCAGGCGGTTTAAACTACTACTACTACTATACCTTCATACCTTTTCTTTTTTTTTTTTTTGTCTGCAAGGAATATTTTCACCAAAACAGCAGCATTGATAAGGGATTGGGATTGAGTTCTGGATTAATAGAGAAGACATGTGTCTGCATTAGGTCTAATAAAATGTTGTTAATCTAGGAATGATGGAGGGCTAAAGTATTTCTTTGCCTTTGTTGTCAAATATAATGATGACCAAAAGTACAGCCATCACAGTATATTAAGAGCAGCTCTATATAAAGATAGTTTAGCTAAAATAAAAGTGGAAACTGGCATTCAGGAATACCTAAGAATGAAAATAGTTTGCTAATAAAAAGCTGCTCAAACTGGCAGAAAAAAAAAAAATGTTTGAATTGAGCGGTTGATTTATTTTGTAGATATAGACTCACCGGCCACTTTATTAGGTACACCTGTCCAACTGCTCGTTAACACTTAATTTCTAAGCAGCCAATCACATGGCGGCAACTCAGTGCATTTAGGCATGTAGACATGGTCAAGACAATCTCCTGCAGTTCAAACCGAGCATCAGTATGGGGAAGAAAGGTGATCTGAGTGACTTTGAACGTGGCATGATTGTTGGTGCCAGAAGGGCTGATCTGAGTATTTCAGAAACTGCTGATCTACTGGGATTTTCATGCACAACCATCTCTAGGGTTTACAGAGAATGGTCCGAAAAAGAAAAAACATCCAGTGAGCGGCAGTTCTGTGGGCGGAAATGCCTTGTTGATGCCAGAGGTCAGAGGAGAATGGCCAGACTGGTTCGAGCTGATAGAAGGGCAACAGTGACTCAAATAACCACCCGTTACAACCAAGGTGGGCAGAAGAGCATCTCTGAACGCACAGTACGTCAAACTTTGAGGCAGATGGGCTACAGCAGCAGAAGACCACACCGGGTGCCACTCCTTTCAGCTAAGAACAGGTAACTGAGGCTACAATTTGCACAAGCTCGTCGAAATTGGACAATAGAAGATTGGAAAAACGTTGCCTGGTCTGATGAGTCTCGATTTCTGCTGCGACATTCGGATGGTAGGGTCAGAATTTGGCGTCTACAACATGAAAGCATGGATCCATCCTGCCTTGTGTCAACGGTTCAGGCTGGTGGTGGTGGTGTCATGGTGTGGGGAATATTTTCTTGGCACTCTTTGGGCCCCTTGGTACCAATTGAGCATCGTTGCAACGCCACAGCCTACCTGAGTATTGTTGCTGACCATGTCCATCCCTTTATGACCACAATATACCCAACTTCTGATGGCTACTTTCAGCAGGATAATGCGCCATGTCATAAAGCTGGAATCATCTCAGACTGGTTTCTTGAACATGACAATGAGTTCACTGTACTCAAATGGCCTCCACAGTCACCAGATCTCAATCCAATAGAGCATCTTTGGGATGTGGTGGAACGGGAGATTCGCATCATGGATGTGCAGCCGACAAATCTGCGGCAACTGTGTGATGCCATCATGTCAATATGGACCAAACTCCCTGAGGAATGCTTCCAGCACCTTGTTGAATCTATGCCACGAAGAATTGAGGCAGTTCTGAAGGCAAAAGGGGGTCCAACCCGTTACTAGCATGGGGTACCTAATAAAGTGGCCGGTGAGTGTAGGTTTTTTGATTAAAATACCTTTAATTGGGATTAATTCATTACAGACCCTGTTATTAACTCCAATAAAGATTTTAATCACGTCCCACCACTCGTTAAAATACCGTGAAATTGTAAAAGGCGCCCTTGAAAAATAAAACCTCCCATGAAATAATTAAAACTACATTTAAAATGACAAACTTAAAAGTTAACTTCCATAAAACAATTTATTTAATTCAAAAATTTATAGAATTACTACAATTTATAAATAAAATATTTTTAGAGGGGTGGCAGTTTGCTGTGCTGGTATTGATAAGGTCACTGAAATGCCAGTGAAGGGCTGAAATGTTTGAGTTAAATCTACCCTGAGTTAAGTAAAGCTTTGTTTTCCCTCGCTTGCATTTCTGTTGCAGTTTGAGTCGCATCAGTTATAAAGGAGAAGCTAAGTAAGAGAAGCCTTACATAAGAATCGTAAATCTTTCCCCAGCCTGGGAACCTGTAGTAGCCTGTCTCCACAGCATGATGTTGCCAACACTATGCTTACCAATGGGGATTAAGTAATCAGAGTTAAAGGTCTCGTAGGAGAACTTGTAAAAAAGGTTCCAGCAAGCTATATTTCTGAACATACACAACCATGTCTCTCACTTTAGACCAACCCTGGAAACCATGCCTTCAAAACACATGAACCCGCATGCTGTCTGTCGAGGTGTTCGGATGTTTCAGAGCTCGAGAACGAAACAAGCCGATACAGAGTGCTGATGACATGAACTAACAACATAACATTGGCTAGCTTCACCAAGTCAAAGGCGGTCTTGATAGCGATGCTGCGATACGGGAGTGAACAGCTAGGGCAGCAACGCTTGTGTTTTCTAACCAAAGCCATGTAGGAACCGAGCAAAAACATGCCCAAACAAGCAAAACATATATGTATAGTGTACGGTCCTTACTTATTAGAGCCGGAGAGTGAATCCAGAATAGCGGAGAGTGGTGGAGGTTGAGGGGGCTTAAAAAAATCCTTGCTTTGTAGGTGTCGAGCTGGGTAGTTGCTGGCCGGTCGCATTGTCATAACTAACAAAAAACAAGTGGGAATCACAATTTGTACCGGTCCTCATGCCTCCACGAGCATTGGGGGGTCGATTTGTTCATGCGTGAGGGTACGCGCACAGGGGGGAGGGAGAAGCAGACGACCCTGATTGACATGTCAGGAACTAATAGTGGATCACGGACCGTGTTTTGTGATTGGTGGGGATTAGGCAAGGCAAGGCAAATTTATTTGTATAGCACAATTCAATACAAAGACAATGCAAAGTGCTTTACATGATTAAAATATATGAAAAACAGAATCAAAGCAAGTAGGAAAAAATAAGAAAAAAATAAATAAAATAAAAAAATGCAGACTCCAACAATGATGTCTTACCATCTTCTGTCAGCCCTGTTGACTTTATAGGTCCCGGACCTATTTATTTCAAACACAACGCTGTTTTTTCAAACCACAAGATCCCTGACCTTGACACAGTGTAACAACCAAAAATGCAGAAACAAAAAAGAATATTAAAAACACTTGGCCTAAAGAAAATAAAAAAGTTGAACTAATGATGTTTTAGTTGAATTGTTTAACTAGAATAGTTGAAGGCAATCCTAAGGCAATCCTAAACAAATGTGTTTTTAGTCTTGATTTAGTCTGGCTGGAGCCAGAAGACCTGAGTGGTCTGGAGGGTTCATACACTGATAGCAAGTCTGTGATGTATTTAGGCGCTAAGCCATTCAGAGATTTATAGACTAACAGAAGTATTTTAAAGTCTATTCTCTGAGATACAGGGAGCCAGTGTAAGGACTTTAGAACTGGGGTGATGTGCTCTACTTTCTTAGTCTTAGTGATGACACGGGCAGCAGCGTTCTGGATCAGCTGAAGCTGTCTGATCCACTTTTTAGGCAGACCTGTGAAAACACCGTTGCAGTAATCAGTTCGACTAAAAATAAACGCATGGATTAGTTTTTTACAGATCATGCTGAGACATTAGTCCTTTAATCCTGGAAATGTTCTTCAGGTGATAAAAAGCAGACCTTGTAATTGTCTTTAAATGCTTTTGGAGGTTCAAGTCTGAATCCAGCACTACAGCTAGATATCGGGCCTGATCAGTGGTTACTAGCTGAAGCTACTGAAGCTGTGTGCATTACTCATTGATTTCACACTGTAGCGGGGACCATTTATTTTCGTTTCACTTCAAGACCTTCTATTTCACTGCTTGCTTCGTGGCTGTGGGGAGATCTTCTATTACACTTTTAACATTTTGCATTTAGGCCACAAAGTGACATTTTGGTCCCACACCCCCAGAGTTGCTTCCTACCCATGTTTGCTATTCTAGGCTGTTTGAGCACGAATTAGATAACTTATTTATTATCATTGTTTTAATGAATGTGTGAAAAACATGGATGCCAGAAGGGGGAGGATCTGATAAGTGTGCCTTGTACTGTATTCTCTCTGTGTCTTAAGTTCTGCGTCAGATGGATGCCAACGGAGCCAAATCCACGACCCAAGCCGGACAGTGCAGACTGACGCCTCTCATCCCTCTCATACTAGACTGCAGTTTCCTCTATCACTTCTCTGTCCGCCTGCTTTTCAAACTGCACAGCCGTGAGTAGGAAGCTTCTGTTCTTACCTAATCACAGCCTGAGGAATCAGATTCAGCAGGAACCGAATTAGATGTCTCTGCTCCTTAGGTATCTCTCCAGATGTGCTTCTGGGTCATCGCGAGAGGTTCCGGGACCAGTTCGTCAGGTTGGTTTTCTGCAAATTACTCATTATTTAAACAGCCAGGATGCTTGTCCTATAGATTTCCATTTTCTTTTTGCTTTGTTTACAGCCTCACGCAGTTCTTCAACAGAGCCAGAGAAATTGAGTTCTTTAAAACGATCATCCAGATCCCAGATCTCCCAGATGTAAGTGACATGGTTTGAGATCGGCTAGTTCTTCCAACATCCAGGTTTTCAGTCCGTAAATGGTTTATTCCCACTCTCCAGTCGCCCCCAAACTTCCTCCGAGCCGCTGCTTTGGGGGAGTACAAAAGGCCGGTGGTGCTGATGCCGGGCGAGGATCATCCAGAGGAGGATGAAGTGGAAGCGCAGCCAGAGTTTAGAGACACGGCTCAGATACCACAGGTGTGCTTTATTATTTTATGACAATTTTTCCTGTAAATTGTGCTAAAATGCAGCTTTTTGTCTGGCAGTACTATTTGCTCAGTCAGATGGGAGGATCTGAGCTGCCTGTGGAGCACAGAGAAAGCGAGAACAATGGCTATAAGAGGGAACTGGAGGTTCTGAAACCAGAGCTAGAGCTCATCAAGAGTGAGGTAAGGGGGGTGGGGGCGTCTTTTTTTTAAGGGTGCTTTTGTCATCATCCCACCCAAACCCAATACCAACCATTAAATATTAGCTCAACCCTTAAAAGTCATCCAGAGCTAAAATGAAACAATGAAGTAGCATCTTTATGTGTTCGAATGATTCAAACTCATCATTCACTCAAATATAATAAATGATGCACAGAGATGCGCTCTGTCCAGTTTGACTGAATTTGAGCATTTTTTCTGCAGAGAAGAAATGTTTAGTTCCTCCGTCAGCAAAGTTGGTAGAGATATTTTTCAACATGAAGCTGCAATGAAAATGGTTTCCTAAAAGGTCGAGATTCTTAGGGAAAGATTTAGTGTTTCCAGGTATTGCGTGTGATTTTCCAGTGTATAAATAAAACTTTTCCAATTTCCTCCAGGCTCAGAAATGTATGGTTGAGTTAAAGGCTCAGGTGAACCGTCTGGAAGCGGAGGTGGAGGAGCAGCGCACCCACAAGCAGGTCGCTATGGTTGAAAACGAACACCTTCGGATGGAGGTGGAGGCCTTACGCAGCGCTAACGTGGCCAACGTCGGAGCTCAGATCGGATACAAGGAGGCGGACAGTGAGTACAAAGCCTCTAAGAGCGCATCAACCTGAGGCTGGACGTCAGTGAAAGTCACGGTTTTCCTCTTCATGTCTGAACAGGCAGAGCTCAGGCTGCAGAGGTTCGGTTCACGCAGCTCAAAGAGAGACACGCAGAGCTGGTTACGAGTCACGCCGATTTAATGAAGAAGGTACAATTATTGTTATTTTTGTCTCAGGGATCTGGTTGCTTCTGATTCTAAGTCAGGCTTTTTTGTGTTGCTGCTGCAGAATGCAGAAACAGTTAAGATGCTGACGAGTACAAAGCATGTTCAAGATGATTTACTGAGAGCAAAGCAGCAACTGGAGAGCGAGGTGGAAAGTCTGCGGCAGGAGAAAAGATCGGCGGTGAGAACATTTGGTCCCAGAGACAACCGTCTAATCCTTTTAAACACTGAAAAAACGATATAAAAATAATTAAAACATTTCTTAAGTGTATTTACCCTTAGTTGAGTAAGTAAATGAGATAGTTTGCCAATGGATAATTTAGATAACATGCACTTGAAATAAGACAATGCAATTGTGTTTTCTTATTTAAAATGTAAATGGTCTTGAAGGGCATTAGAATCCTTCCTTCCTTCCTTCCTTCCTCCCTTCTCTTAAAATAAGATAGATAACATGCACATAAGACAATGCAATTGTGTTTTCTTATTTAAAATGTAAATGGTCTTGAAGGGCATTAGAATCCTTCCTTCCTTCCTTCCTTCCTTCCTTCCTTCCTTCCTTCCTTCCTTCCTTCCTTCCTTCCTTCCTTCCTTCTCTTAAAATAAGATAGATAACATGCACATACGACAATGCAATTGTGTTTTCTTATTTAAAATGTAAATGAAATTGTAAATCGTCGTTCCATTGGCAATGTGTCTCACTTACCTTCTTATTTCAAGAACAAATGCAGTTATTTTAAGAAAAAACGACTTATCTAGATTTAACTTGTTTCCTGTAAAAACAAACCTGCTGTGACTGAATATTTAATTTTTCTAATGAACAGATGAATGTCCAGCAGCAGGAAGTTGATCGCCTGAACAAAGAGCTGCTGGAGCAGAGGGCAGAGATGGCGCTGCTCCGCAGCATTCTGGAGAATAAAGAGAAGGTAAAAAAAGTTTTAGTTTTTTCACCAAACTCACCTACCTCACGTCAGGACACAACTCCCAGTCAGTAGGAACAGACCAGATGAAGCTACTATGAGAAAAAGCAGAGAGAGCAGAACGTTAGAGATTGACCTAACAGATACTGCAGAATAAGAGAATAGAGATAGATTAAAGCAGAATGAGAGCATTAGTGGCTGGGAACTGCTGACATCTGACACATCTCCATATATTTTGGACCATGGGTCTTCAATGTTTTCCAGGTCAAGGACCCCCAAACTGATGGCGACTCCCTAATTATATATATATTGTATGAAATTATGTTATATCAAACTGGTCCTATAATCACTCTATTATAGATGGAGTAATGTAACAAAAGTAATTTCTCCCTGGGATTATTAAAGTATTTCTGATTCCTGGTTGATGGGACAGGTGTTGTGAATGAAACGGTGCCCAGCTTGAAAGAGTTCCTGTGTGTCGCTGAATGTGTACATTGATGATTGAAAGACATCTTCTGCCTCCATTTATCTGTTTACTACTGTGTGTTGAATTCATGTTAACGTGTATTTAAAGACATTTTAATTAGTGGAAAAAATTGCAGGGGGGAACAAGAAAAGGGGGGAACAAGAAAAATAATACAAGTAATAAACCAAAACCTTCGCGACCCCCAAGCAGTACCTCTGTGGACCCCCTAGGGGTCGCGGACCCCCTGTTGAAGACCTCCCTTTTAGACAGTTGGTAAAATGATAGCAATCAATAACCCGTTCCTAGCAGATCTGGAGGGAGAATGAAGCAGCTTTAAACATCAAACTATCATGTTCAATATCAGAAGGATCATCAAAAGCTCAGGGGGATTAAATAGAACCATCTTCAGCTATTGTTGAAAATCTGGCTTTCATCTCAAAGAAAAATCTACAAGAAGCAAGAATACAATTAGAGAAATAGCTTTTTAACAGCTGCTACTTACTTATGTGGTTCCTCAGACTTGAATAACTCATTGATACTGGAAAATTAATGTCCGCTTCCTTAAGTCCTAAACGTTTCAGTCCTTTATTTAACCAGCTGGTTACCAGTTTGGACCACAAGCTGAAAACCAACCAGTCACCAGTAGATTTCATGGTGCTTTTCCTTAAAAACTCTACATAGAAGCCAAGCAAAGAGGGACCAGTCCTATTCAGGCGCTTCAATGTAAGGGTAAGAAATGTTGGTTAAAACAATAAAAATGTAAGAAATCGAGTAAAGAAACAACAACATGTCAGGGTTTGGTTGAGGTTTTGAGGACCCGAATGCAGAGGCAGGGAGACAGAGGGGAGTTCTTGTAGTTTTAATGGAGTATTCACAGTCAACTGAGGCACGAATCCAAAAATCCAACAGAATAAGTACAAAAAAAACAGTATCTCGGAGCCATCAGGGAGAAACAAGCATCAATGGCCAGGAAAAGATGAGGAACCAGCACTGAGGAACTGCACAGGAAGAGTAGAAATGGGAGAATGAACAAAGACAGGACTAATGAGCTGATTGGGAGCAGGTGTGAACAGAGGCTTCCAGAAGGACCTAACAACTAAAATGGATCCAGAAAACACAAATAAAGCTAGAAAACAGAAAAACATGGATCAACGTGAAACTGAATACTCAAAAGAAAACAAGACCGTGACACATCATAAAAGGCTTCTTATAACAAATATAGAAATTTAAAATTTCATTTTTTAAATGATTTTATTTACCTTCACCTTTGAACCATTAAGCTTATTGAAGGATTGTGGTTTGATGTCCTTCATTAAACTTATCTCGTAAAACACTTATTGCACTGAGTTGTGTAAAACATTGGTAGATGAAACGGACCCAGTATACCCAGAAACTTGTGTCGTCTGTTTGGAAAAGCATCAATGGAGAATTATTGTTTCTGTCTGTGAATTTTCCTCAGGAGGGGACTCAGGTCAGCAGCAGCCTGGCAGCCCTTCAGGCGGAGCGCGATACGCTGCTTCGCTCCGCCAAGGAGAAGGACGCAGAGCTGTCCACTCTGAGACAACAGGCCCAGCAGCAGCAGAGCTCCATGGACCTGGAGAAAGACAGGATGAGCCGAGAACTGGAGGCTCTGAGGGCCCAGCTGCAGCAGCAGGTACAGACACTCCATGTCGGCGTTTCTAGATAAGAGGGAGAAAAAGAAAATGGAGGAGGAAAAACAGTACATTAGAATCCTTCCTTCCTTCCTTCCTGCAAATCAGTGGAAACATTTAGATCTGTGAAACATGAGTGCTAGATCTGATGTGACACACAGTAAGTTTAGGAGGAGATAATAAACAACAACCTGAACATTTAAGAACCAGATTTCATGTTTTCCTTCAGCTTGCTATAAACGCAGAGCAGAAGCTGGAGATCGACAGACTGAAGCGAGAGCTGGACTCCACCCGAGCAGATCTGGCTCGCGCTAACACTCTACTGCAAAGCAAAGAGCTGGTGAGATCATTTCTGGGTGCTTTTATGATTCCAATGCTGAGTCCTTCCTGTGGATGAAGTCCTGACTCTAACTAATGAACTTTATGTTTTGTTCCTCTGCAGAGCGGCACACAGCTGAACAGCACATTGGCTGGCCTGCAGGCGGAGAAAGATGCGTTGCTGAGATCCGTTCGGGACCAGGATGCAGAGCTGAAATCTCTGAGACAACAAGCCCAGCTCCACCAGAGCATCCTGGAGCAGGAGAGGCAGAGGAGCAACATGGAGCTAGGAAACTTACACGCTCAGCTGCAGCAGCAGGTGCCGCACCGTACATCTCATCCCACTCTGAAACTAACTTTGCTGGTTACTGACAGGACTGTGTTTGTTGACCCAGGCGTGTCGGGAGGGTGATCTGGCCCAGAAGCTGCAGAACGAGCAGTTCTGTCTCCTTCAGTGTGCAGTCGTTGAAGCTGAGGGCATCATATTGGATGCCGTTGCCAAACTGGATGACCCCATACATGTCCGCTGCATCAGTTCTCCAGGTAAAACAGCAAAAAGCCAGACATGCATGTATTCATAGGGATGCAATATACTGGACGCAATATGCATACCTTTTATATTGCAAGAAACGTTAGCTATTAAGTGCAATGCAAACAGGCTTTCTCTGCATGGAAGATATTTGGTAACATGCGATATTTGATGCAGTACAAGAAAAGGAAAAAAAGATTTTAAAAATCCATAAACCAAAGATGAAAGTCTCTTTATTTGGGAGCTTCATGCTCTCTGTGAGACTTCAAAAAGTAAAGCTTAAAAAGGGAAGGCAGTGCCTCTTTTTAACATAGCCTCTACGGATTATTTAATTGATCATTAAAGGTATTGTGGAGGATTTTCGTGAATTTTTGAAAAGACCCGCCCTCTCCACTTTAAAAACAAAATGCACATCCACAATCCTGTATCTGTTCCTAGGAGGGAACACCTAACGCGTGCAAGAGCATGCTTAAACACATTTCTGCTCGAGGAGGTGCGGGAAATCATGCAATGACAAGACAGTCGCTCAGATGGATAAATATGGGTGCAAATAAGACTCTTGGTACATAAAAAAAATATATAAAATAATGACCTTCTTGTTAGTGCGTGTGTACTGCAGTGGAAATTTGGACATGTTTGCGGGTTAAATAAGGATCTGTGGCCACCGTATAACTACTAACGATGCAAATTACAAAATAAATTGTTATAAAAGGGGGTTCACAGGAAGAAACTGTCAGTTCTCCTCCAGACTTTATCGCCATTATAGGGAGAGAGAGAAGGTGAGTGTTATGGATCCTCCCTGCGTTCACGCACACAGCCACAACCAACAAACTTCCTAGCAGATATGATGCTGAATCTCCTGAAACTGCAAACCTTTTCTATTCTTTTATTTATTTATTTATTTTTAGCCGGGCGGTTAACAGCAGCTAGGTTAATACCGCAATCAAATAAATCTTTTTATGCAGGCTGGGTGCCTCCAGACACTATGCTGTGACACAAATGTCACACTCGCTTGTGACATTTCATGTAGTGTTGCGCCAATGCCATTTATTGGCCCTGATACCGATACCCGATACCTGGCTGTGCAGCATTGGCTGATACTGATACGATCTGTTTGAAATTTGTGTTTTCGAACATCTGTCTTGCTTCTTCACTCTTCTCGTCCCAAGGCTCTTTCCCACGAAGTGAACTTACCAGGATTTGTTGCTGCTGTACTTCCCGGTTTTTCTTGTCAGTCTCGAACCCTTCGTGTTTGTTCACATGTTTCGACTTTAAATATTTGGTTCGAAGTATTGAAACTGCCAGGTTTAACTCCACCTCTCGAAACTTTCAGGTTGAAAATCTTGCATTTAGCCAATGTACTCGCCAGGGTTTCTTCCACACCACAGACATTTTCTTCTCTTGGTTTGATTTCCCACCGCCTTGAAAAACTGCGTCGGCATTAGTTAAGAGCAGCTATTGGGCCGCTCTCATTGGTCTGGAACAGGCCTGTAGCAAGGCAAGGCAAGGCAAATTTATTTGTATAGCACAATTCAGTGCAAAGACAATGCAAAGTGCTTTACATGAATAAAATCTAGGAAAACAAAACAGAATGAAAGCAAGTAGGAAAAAAATAAAATAAAATAAAAAATGCAGAAACAAAGAATATTAAAAAAAGTTGAACTAATGATGTTTTAGTTGAACTGTTTAACTAGAACAGTCGAAGGCAATCCTAAACAAATGTGTTTTTAGTCTTGATTTAAAGGAACTCAGGCTTTCTGCACTTTTACAGTTTTCTGGAAGTTTGTTCCAGATCAGGGGAGCATAGGAACTAAATGCTGCTTCTCCATGTTTAGTTCTGGTTCTAGGTATGCAGAGCAGGCTGGAGCCAGAATACCTGAGTGGTCTGGAGGGTTGATACACTGATAGCAAGTCTGTGATGTATTTAGGCGCTAAGCCATTCAGAGATTTATAGACTAACAGAAGCATTTTAAAGTCTATTCTCTGAGATACAGGGAGCCAGTGTAAGGACTTTAGAACTGGGGTGATGTGCTCTACTTTCTTAGTCTTAGTGAGGACGCGGGCAGCAGCGTTCTGGATCATCTGCAGCTGTCTGATCCACTTTTTAGGCAGACCTGTGAAAACACCATTGTAGTAATCAGTTCGACTAAAAATAAACGCATCATGCTAAGACATTAGTCCTTTAATCCTGGAAACGTTCTTTAGGTGATAGAAAGCAAACCTTGTAATTGTCTTTAAATGCTTTTGGAGGCTTAAGTCTGAATCCAGCGACAGTTAACCCTAGTGAGTGTCGGGAGAGAGAAGGCTGCGTTCAAATGACATACAAATATCAAAATGGTATCAGTGCCCTATTTGTTGGGACTTGCCGATGTGGATACCACCATTTTAGTGCTGGATGGAGGCCTCGCCCGATACTGGTATCGGTGCAACTCTTTTTTCATGGGCATTACGCTGCAGTGCGTTATGCAAAAGTTAGTCTATTGTTGGACATAAGCTCTGGACTCGTTATGAATACACTATGTATAAGCCCAAAATAGAAAAAATACAAAAAGAATTCTTAATAAAAATGTGGGACATTTATTTTTAAAATATGGATATTCACTCTCCTGTATGATCACTGTCATCTGTGTAGATATACCCTGAATTGGTTTTGCCACCTATCAGTAAGTGGTAAAATCCTCCCGTCTTAAGGCGAGTCAAATGTTGCCAGGTGTTCTGAAAAGCAACCAATTTCACCAGCTTTTATTAGGGGTATGTGGTATGGTAAAGGAAAAAAAAAAAAAATCATTGAGAATTACTATATATGAGAAATCTAAACAGAAGCAAAACAGTAACTAGACTTTGTGTTTTAACAAACCCCAATTTCTATACCTTTTGCACTTTTGAACCTTTTTGAAAGCATTTGGCCTTCTGTGCTTTCAGATTATTTGATAAACCGAGCTGAGATCACTCTGGGCTCTATTGATAAAATGCAGCAGAGCCACATGATGTATGTGGGGAACAGGAAAGGTAAGTCAGACATGCACAGTGTGCTCACATGTTTGCCTCACACATTCAATCCAACTCCTTTTTAATGCTTTGCAGATGCAAGTGGCCTGCTGAGGGCCGTCACCCAGTTTTCCCACCTCGCCGCAGACACCATCGTTAACGGCGCTGCAACGTCTCACTCGGCTCCCATCGATCATGCGGATGGTAAGAGAGGGACCATTATGCTGCAGCTGGAGTCCTCTATAAATCATCTGATCTTTGATCTTCTCTGACAGCTTTAACCGACAGCTGTCGGGAATGTGCGAATAACTGCCTGCAGTACCTGAATGACCTGAAATCTCAGGTCAATCTGCAGAGAGCTGATCCGGCCGCCATTCGTTACATTGTTCAGCGCATACTCGCCATGGGACAGGTGGGGAACACTGAAAATAATTTGCAATAATCCTCCTGATTGAGAAGTCTGGTGTTGCTCTGAGTGAGGTAGTCGTGAGAAGAGGGGTGCTTTAACAGCAAGTAACGACTATGACAAACAGGACTTACAAACTTCATGGGACTTGATTGTGGACTTGACTACTAGAGATGATTGTTCATGACTTTGATTAAAAAAAAACAAAAAAGCTCCAGAAGAAGGCAGCAGATTGTGAAAATGAAATCCACCTTTAGGCTCAATGTTGAAGAACATATGGTGTTGCCAAAATTTAAAATTTGGTATCTGTGATAAACTCTGATCCTCACAAATCAAGCTTTTTGGTTTGGGATTATTGTTATCCAGTTTTTTACAAAGTTGTTATGGTTGATTAAGCTTACTGCACAATTGCAGTATTAATTTCTGTGATATTGTAATCAATAAGAATAGCTTGGATTAAGCTTGCTAAAACTAAATCGGGGGACATTTCCAGCTCCTAGATAAACATAAAAAAACAACCCATCAAGATGAAATTGGGAAACTGGGATGGTAATCGTTGGATTTATTTTTACGTATCTATTAATATTTAAACAATCAAAAGTTAAAAGCCAAGAATATGCCCCTCCACTAGGGTTGAGTATTGGCATGGGTTTGCGATACGATACGTATCATGATGCTTGTGTCCCAATATGATATTATCACAATATTGCAACATCACTATATATTGCAATATTTTTCCCAGCTATCAAGTTAATCAAGTTAAGCCATCACCTCAAGAGCTGCGATGTGCCTGAGGGGAGCAGCTTTGACTGATGCTTCATAATACCCATGAAATTATGCTTTCATGGGCATCAGGGAATGGCCTTGATGAACTCAAGTAGTTTTTCCTCCAAATGTCCAATGTGTGAGAAAGTTTTTTTTGTGTAGGGGTGGGATAGTTCCAAGGGAGAGTGTGTGTATTGGGACTTGTTGTATAAATGTATGTACTGAGCTTTGCCCAGTCAGAGCTCTATCTCTCCGTCTGAGGACGTTAAATAAATTTGAACATTCTCTTGCAAGAGTCTCAGTTTCCCCTAAACTTCACAGTAACACTTTTAGAGTTTGCTGCATATATCCAACAATGGGCATCAGCGATGTGGTTTCAATTCTAAAGCTGAATTACAGCTGAATATAACATGATGCCAATCAGATAAATATGTTTCTATTTTTGTTTGATATTTGCTCCTACATCATTTCATGACATAATGCCTTGAAGCAGAATATTTGATCCAAGTAAAAAGGAGAAACTTAAAAAAATATGAAAACTTCAGTTCATAGATGATCAATAATTTACAGGAATTTTGCATTTTCGACATTATAACTTCTTGTTCAGATAATATTAGTACAGTTTTCATTTAAACAAAGTATTATATTTAATAGTAAAGATTAATAAAACTTGTGGTTCCATTATTTTCCTAATAATACCTGTGATTATCATTATCAAAATACATATGATTGTACAGATTAAAACTTGTTCTACTTCAGCTTTAACTTTATATTTCTTGTTTAGGATTTACGCCCAAAAGGACAGGATGTGCTGAAAGAGGAGCTGGGAAGCATGGTGGATAAAGAAATGGTCGCTACGTCCACTGCTATCGAGGAGGCTGTGCTGCGAATGGATGTAAGGAAGATTGCTGTTGTAGTTTGCAGCTTGAAGTTTAGATTATGGAAATGTAAACTTATTATCTATTTACCTACAATTTGCTGTAATCTGCGGCTCCGGCTGATAACCAATCCAGCTGGACATGTAATCCTGACACATTTACAGACACTGATGCTGAGAAACCTTTTTCTTTCTGTGTCTTTTAGGAGATTCTGTCCCAAGCAAAGAGCAACACCAGCGGCGTAAAGTTGGAGGTCAACCAGAGGTACGACGATACTGTGGAATTTTTTCCTCCTTCATTATGATCATAATAATCAATAATCAATGCACTCTAAATTGTTCAAACTCCAATTTTTAAACAAATATTAAACATTTAGTAACATATAGGTTAGCTATAGATGTTTTAACTTTATTCTCCGTCATTGCAGCATCCTGGGCTCCTGTTCAGATCTGATGAAGGTAGATAAACAAAGCTGCTTGCTGTGAATTGAGCTTAACGAATCCACACTAATAAAATGCATGTTCTTCATCCACATCAGGCAGTTCACATCCTGGTCACAGCTGCCACTGACTTACAGAAAGACATTGTGGAAGGAGGCAGGGTGAGTTTTTCCAACACAAGTTGTAAGGCTGATACAGAGACCTTAAAACCGGACTTCCTGTTACATTGACAGATAAATGCCTATTAAATGGATTTATGTCATTTTCTGCATCTTCCATTTGAAACTTTAAGGGACTACTTCTAGATCAGGGTTAGTTTAGGGAGAGGAATCTAAAAAAATATTTTCTTCTTGGGAAAGTTTAGATAGAAACTGTTTATTGAAAATTTAGAAAAATATTGCAACAAATAGAAATTCTAGTTTTACTATAAAAACCTAAAGATTAAATGAAAAAAGACTTTTTTCTTCAAAAGTTAACACAAAAAAGCTCCTAATAGAGAGCCCAGCCACTCTGTGGGGAAAGCTAAATTTCAGCCGCTTATATCCAGGATCTCTTTCTTTCAGTCACAATCCTGATTTCATTACCATAAGTGAGAACAGGAATGTAGATCGACCAGTAAATCAAGAGCCTTGCCTTTTTGTTCAGCTCTGTCTCCACCACAACAGACCGGTGCAGTGTCTGCATTATAGCAGCACCTGCACCAATCCTATCGATCTCCCTCTACATTCTCCCCTCACTTATAAACAGGACCCAAGATACTTGAGCTCCTCCACTTGAGGCTAGAACTCTCCTCCAACCAGGAGGGGTCAAGCCGCCTTCTTCCTGTCAGGATTCATGGCCTCGGATTAGGAGTGGCTGATTCCTCATACTCTGCTGTGAACTGCCCCAGTGCATGCTGTAGGTCTTTGCAGGAAGGAGCCACGTCATCCACAAAAACTAGGGACGTCATCTGCTGGTCCCGCCAACCAGAATGTACCTCTGAATCCAGCCCATAAAGGTTATGAACGGTACCGGTGATTGAGGGCAGCTCTGTCAGAATCAAACTTGCACCGGGAACAGGTCTGACTTAATGCTGGCAATGTGGACAAAGCTCTTGCTCCACTTTTACAAAGACCAGATGGCCCCTGGTAAAGGCCCTGTTATGACTCAGAACAGAGGGACCTAGTAGTCAGGCAAGACAGACAGTGGAATAGCTTAAAAAGCATTTATTAAAGCAACGAGTAGTTAGAGGATTTGCAACAGCAGTTGTATACGCCGCCCAAGGCAGGTAACTCTGGCAAGAGGAAACACAGGTTATTGACCACGAAAACCATACAAAGGATAATCTGAACACGTGAGTCACTAACCTGGTTTAGAGTTCAGTCCATGCCCAGAGAATGAGGTGATACCAACCGGTCACCTGACAAGACGCAGGTCTTGTCGCACAGAGAGTTCTAGATGCCGAAGCCTTGTAGGACATAGAACTGACAGGAGATCAGATCCGAGCTGATAATGGAGTAAGGCAGGATAATCCAGAGTGCGAGAGAAAAGGCAGAACCAGGTTCAGTCCACAGTATAGTCGAAACAGGCAAACAGATCAGACAGGGGCAGGCAGGCTCCAAGGTCAGAATACAGAAAAGGGCAATCAGAACGCTATTTGAAAATGCTAGAAAACTCTCACACCAAAGGCTCAACAAAAATTTGTCACTGATGGCTGGGACCAAGAAGTTTAAATAGAAGTAGGAGCAGGTTGATCAGATAAACAGTGATGAGAAACAGGGCAGAGTTAGACAGGTGAAAGAAATGAGAAATTAAGTCAACCATCAGCGCCAAGATCATAACAGGCCCCCTGACTGAGAAGTGTGATCCCCTATAGTTGAATCACACCCTCCAGGGGACCATCTTCCAGTCCAGGGGGGACTATCCCTGACACATCCAGGCGATGTTGAAGAAGGGTGTCAGCCACAACAGCACAACAACATCCAGAGCTCTAAAGTACTCTGGGCTTGCAGCTTCAGACCCCAAAGCCTTGCCACTGTGGAGTTTTTTGACCACGTTATTGACTTCTGCCTGGGTGGTGAAGTCAAGTTCGGCCCTCAACACCCCATCTCTCTTTCCACCACTTAAGGCCTGTTTGCCAGTTTGAGGAAAATAAAGTATTCTTTTTACCTTCCCACACCGTTCTTATTCATGGCCAGCAGCTCCCCACTCCTACTGAAAATGGTGTTAGCGAAGCACTGCTTCCCCCTTCTAAGGCACTGGACGGTTTGACAGAATCACTTTTAGGCTGACCAATAGTCTTTCTCCATGGCCTCTCCAAATTTCTCCCTGGCAAGAATTTTTATCTGCCTGCTGCCTTAGAAGTCTAACAAGCCAGCGAGTCTCAGTAAGACTCCTTCAGCTTGATGGCATCTCTTACTCCCGGTGTCCATCAGTGAGTTCAGGGGTTGGGGCAGAGAATATGGCCCACTCAGACTCCATGTCACCAGCCTCCAGAGTTTGAGAGCACCAAGTTGCAATCAGTGAACAACTGATCCTCTTTACCCGAGTCTAACTACATAGTCGGTCATCAACCTCCAGCCTAGGGTGTCCTGGTGCGAAGTGCACTAATGGCTTTCTTAATCATGAACATGGACAATCCTTGAGTCGTATTGAATTCCAAAAATGAAACACCATTCCGGTTGAGAGCTGGGGGTCCATTCCCAGGAGAATGATGGAATCCCTGGATGAGGTGCTATCCAACATCCCGGCCTCTCTGTCTCCTACGGGAAGGAAATCTGCCATCAGGCACGCTCTGACAAACAAGCTTGGCTTCAAAGTGAGGTCCCGGGCTCTGCCCTACCAGGTGACTTCTTCCACCTTCATTTTGTGGCTCATCATGAGGGATTGTTGAACAGCTCTTTGTCTGGCCCTTCGCACAGAGCCGTTTTGCCTTGGGAGACCTTTCCAGGGGCATTTAAGCCCCCAACAATATAGCCTCTGGGATCATCCAGGCACTGAAACCCCTCCACTACGATTCAAGGAGGGGTCATTCTATTCAATGTTTGGAAAATTTAATTAAATATAACTCTTTCTTTGCTTAAAATATCCGCTGTTGTGAATTGTGTTTTGACCGTTTTACCATATCTACAATAATTATAATAAGCTATGCTTTGTCATAGTTTTACAAATTATATCTGACATTTGGTTTATTGAACAAGGCAGAAATTGCTGATATTGACAAACAAAGTAACTTGTTTTCCTGAAACATTTAAAAGTCAGTATTCTAATTTATCCTGCAGGGGGCGGCATCTGATACCGAGTTTTATGCCAAAAACTCTCGCTGGACCGAAGGACTCATCTCAGCATCCAAAGCTGTGGGCTGGGGTGCAACTCAGCTGCTGTAAGAATCTGAACCTGCCGACTCAAACGTGTGTGTCAAGGACATTATGGTGATGAGGTTTAGCGTGGTTCTGTCTTTGCTTCCAGAGACTCGGCTGACCGGGTCGTGGCTGAAAAAGGTTCATATGAGGAGCTCATTGCCTGTTCCCACGAGATCGCAGGAAGCACTGCCCAGCTGGTCGTAGCATCAAAGGTAGAAATAACAGCACTGGAATATAAACAACACCTAGCTCTGAAAAACACATGTCTATGTATGGAGATGCACTGCACACGCTTATTTCTTAAATAAGCGTGGCTTGCATAAAGCCGGGCGTACACTGTATGATTTTCGGGGCAATTTTCCAGTCGTGCAATAATCTTTCGATCCAGCGTGGTGTAGTGTACAGGGGGTTAGGAGGCGCGATCAGCCTCTCACGACCACCTCCGGATCAGGAATCGTGAGGTTATGGGCAGATCGCTCAGTGCGCAAACAAGGATTCTTCTTTTTCCTCTCAGATGTAAACACAGCAGCATGGCAGGGATGCAATCAGTGAAATGCAGTTCTGTCTGTAAAATTGACAGACCATAGTAGCCATGTTTGCTCAGCCATGTCTTTTTTCCAAATATGTCATCGCTAGGGATGGAACGGTTTATGAAAATCATCCGAACCGTTCGGTTCGACTGTCTCAGTTCGTTTCGCGTGTGTTGCGTTCGGTTCATGCGCTGCTCCTTTTTCTCATAGGCGAAGCGTTTACACTCCAGAGCAGAAGGTGGCGGTACTGCGACCAAAGCCAACCACCAGTAGTAAACAAGAAGAAGAAGAAGCGAAGCAGCTTAGCCGGGTGTAGCAGGGAAAAATCAGTTGTTGTGGAGAATTGTGTGGGTATGGCGAGTGGGAAAGAACAGGAGTTGGAAGACGCGCCAGCAGCACTTTATAGGTCTGCTGTATGGGACCGCTTTGCATTTAGAGTGACCTACGATGACGGCGGAAAGAAAAAAAGATAAAAGTGCAACAGTGTGCAAGCATTGTGCAACACGTTTTGTTTATGCTAACAGCAACATGACCAACATGTCATGCTAACCCCGAAATCCCACATACTCCGTCATGCTCCGCCCCGCTGCGCTCCAGACCGCCTGTACAAAGCAAAGCCTACAGCCTCCACTGTGGCTCCCATCCGCTCCGCTCTGAGTTCCTTGGAGATCGTAGAGGGCATGCGCGAGATGATTAAATTCAAAGTAGCAAAACATGATCCAGGGTTTCCGCGGATCATTAAAAATAATTACAATTCATCCAATTTTTATAGGATTTCGGGGTAACAATCAACATATACCGAACCGAAAACCGTGACCACGAAACCCTGAACCGAACCGAACCGTGGATTTTGTGAACCGTTCCACCCCTAGTCATTGCCTTTTCTTTTTAGGGCTTTCAGCACAAATGTGCACAAATTGCCAAGGGAGCGCTTTTCACTATAGTGAGCTTAATATTCCCCTTCTATTTGTTTGGCTTCCGGATAGAGGAGTCAGAGTAGATCTATCTCACTGCGGAGCTGAGTCCAACATGGTTTTTAAACGTACAGTGTGAGCAGGCAGATCGCATCAGAGCGTTGTGCTGCACATACATGGTGAGCTGTGAGTTCACAGTTCTCACACTGTGCGACCCGACATTCTAATGTGATCTACCTGCTCACACTGTACGTTTAAAAACCATGTCGGACTCAGCTCCGCAGTGAGATAGATCTACTCTGACTCCTCTATCCGGAAGCTAAACAAGTAGAACAAGAATATATAGCTCACTAGAGTGAAACGCGCTGCCTTGGCAATTTGTGCAAATTTGTGGCTGAAAGGCCTAAAAAGAAAAGGCGACAACGTATTTGGCAAATACATGGCTAAGCAAACTACTGCGTTCTGTTAATTTAACAGAAAGAACTCCATTTCACTCGCCCTCCGCCATGCTGCTGTGTTTACATCTGAGAGGAAGAAGAAGAATCCTTGTTTCCGCACTGAGCGATTTGCCCACAACAGCAGAATGAATTTCAAACATGTTTGATTTTCTCCCAACCTCACGATTTGTGATCGGGAGGGGTTTGTGAGAGGCTGATCGCCCCTCGTTACCCTCTGTACACTACACTACGCACAATCTGGCCCTGATCGAAACATTCTTGCATGACTGGAAAGTCGGCCCGAAAAGGGCAAAAAATCATACAGTGTATGCCCGCCTTAAGTAAAAGAGCAGGCTCTCTGTGTATTTGTTAGCAAAAGTAGATCCATGACAGACAGAAGCTGTCAACTGAACAAGGAAAATGATGCTGCATTCTGATTATGTTTTCTGTTATTTGCAAAAGTCTTGCTCTCTCTCGCTTTCTCAAAGCCTGAATTAGAAGAACATCTCTATATTTCAAAACATTTCTGCCTTTAATTGCATATTCAAAAAGTTGCTGAACGCAATTGGAGTAATAAATTGAACGTTTTTATTTAATTTCATGTCTTTTATGTTATATCTTGTAAAACTCTCTGGAACTGTGTCTTTGTTGGCTCTAAATACGTTGGCAAATAAAACCTTAACAGCAGCAACTCCATTAAAGTTTTAATTTTGAAGGTTTAACGCCAAAATGTTGCTGTGGTTCCAGGTGAAGGCTGATCGCAGCAATAAGAAGCTGAACACGCTGCAGCAGGCCTCACGGCACGTGAATGACATGGCTGCAGTGGTCGTCACCTCCACCAAGCATGGGCAGCAGCAGATCTCCGACCACGGTGAGAGAAGGAGCTCAGGGAGAATGAAGCAGCTTCATAACCTGCATTTCACTATTTTAGGCCTCTGGCCTCGTCTTTAATCCATCAATCATTATTGAGGGTTTCAATTTTAAACACATATTTTTATTTGCTGTTGCAGGTGTGATGGACTTCTCCGGCATGTCATTGATCAAACTCAAAAAAGAGGAAATGGAAGCTCAGGTAGACCTATATACTATAGATTGTATTTTTTTTTCTTACTGGAAGCTTAAGGAGACCTTCAGTAAACATCAAGGTGATGGTGTCCCTAAAAACCTGATTGATCTGTGGAATAACCAATAACCTAAATAACTATTGATATAAATCTGAAGAGAAGAATCTAAACATGGAAGATTCTTTTTTTTAAAGAATTCCAATACTAGATCATCACTAATGGCTAAAAACTCTTCAAAGAATGAGTAAGGTTATGGGTGAAGCTATTTTGGTCACAGCTGATGAATATTTGTTTAAGGACCTATGTTGTTGTGTTAGCAGTTGGATAATTGTACCTGTGATGGAAGCAAAAATGTTTCAAACGTTCAAATAATCTATAAAGTTTGAAAATAACACAAATAATTTCTTTCATTCTAACCTGGTTTAATTCAACCTTTGGGTCCCAGAATTATTTCACACCCAATGTAAGAATGTAGAGACTTTGAAAGGAAAAAGCCAGTTATTTCCCTTTAAAAGCCAAATTCATCAAAAGACTGATTCATCATTATTTATGAAAGATTATTTTATCTAAAAAAATATCTCTTCCACAATTAAAGCTACAGTGTGTAACTTTTAGCAACATCTAGCGGTCAGACTGCAGACTGCAGCAACATGAACATCTCCCCCCCACCGCTTCTCCCCCCCAACAGTACGGCGAGCGTTACGGGACAAAATGTCTTCCACGACGTCCGCATCTCCTACCTTCTCAAGTGATGAGGTTTGTTTACATAGATAATTTTACAGATAGTATTTCATTAGTCTGTGTAGGGTATAGATTTCATGTAGACTTAAGATAATAAATATACCCGTTATTTTTTCTACATCGTTGTGACGTTTTGGCGATCTCACAATCGCTAGTTTGTTGGCTCTGCGCTGCCGTAGCGCAAAGATGTCTGCCTCCATGGCTGCGAGACCCGCTCCTATGTAATTATAAATAACGAATTCTAAGGCAACGCAAATATTAAGGTTAAGAGGCTGAGCTCGTAGATGATGATAAATAACATAGTTATGTAAAATATATTACATTTCTGACTGTATATCCCTGTAATTATTACACACTGTAGCTTTAAAGACTGCAGATATGATCACATTCATTAACATCTGGATTTATGTAAACATTTCAATACTTCCAACATTCCCTAACTTTACAGAATAATGTCCTAATGGTACGGAGGAGCATAAGGGCCACTGATGGAAAAATAAAAATAAAAAATTAACTGATTTTTAAATTTTATTTCAGTATAGTATGACAAAAAAGTCAGAATCCTGACTTTTTTTCTTAGAAAAGTATAAAATTATTCAGAATAATTTGGTTGCATAAGGAGCTGATTTGGTTTAATTCGTCTTTGGGTTCCAGAATTATGGCACAAGCATTGTTAGAATGCAGAGACTAAAACAACGTGTCATGCAAAAACGAAAAAGGCTTATCATAAGGCTGGTTCATTGTTATTAATTTTTAAAAAGCAGATTTTATATTTAAAAACATATCTTATCTCAGGTCTCTGTGTGGGAACCACTGACAAAGATCTTGTTGTGTCTGGATTTCTCAGGTGAAGGTTCTGCAGCTTGAGAGCCAGCTGGAACAGGAGCGAATCCGTCTTGGGGAGCTCAGGAAGAGGCACTACGACCTTGGGGGCCCCGATGCCAAAAACGACGACGATAGCTTCCCTCCCCCTCCACCACCGACCCTGCTTGACTCCACCTCGACACCCCTGTCGTTTCCAAGCACAAACCCTCTCACAATCACTTCAAGCTTCTCCCTGCCCCAGTCTTACACCCCAACTCAAACCTACACCCCGTCTCAATCATTCACACCTTCTCAACCCTATAACCCATCCCAAAGTTACACACCTCCCCAGGCCTACACCCCCTCCCAGGCCTACACCCCCTCCCAGCCCTACACCCCCTCCCAGCCCTACATTCCATCCCAACCTTACAGTTCATCAATGCCTTTCACCCCAAACCTGAGTCAGAGCTACCTGCAGCCACAGTCTCATTCGCTGTCTCAGCCCTCGTCCCTTCCATCCACTGCTGCTCAGCCTAAACCGGCCTCTCAGCCACAGACCACCCAGCAGAGCAGCACTGAATCCCACAAACTGACCTTCAAGAAACCAAGCATCTTCGTTAAATCTGGAAACTTGCTGAAAAATGCGGTAAGTTCAGATTCTTCTTGATTGAAACCAAATGGAACTCTAAAAGTTTGCTTCTGCTCTTTCTATCATTAAAGATTTCCACTAATAACTACTTTCCAATTTTAACTGAGAATACTCTAAAATGCATTTTTTTAGTAATGACGCCACCTTGGATCTATGGGGATCAAAACATTTCGCCTGGTCAGCCGGGCCAACAATGCCCCTAACGATTCAGAGGCACAGACCGCTATTGGGTATTGCAGCTAACAAAAGATCTCAATGACTCCCCATTCCTAAGAGGCGGAACTGTTCTTCTGTATCAATTTGCATGTTTTCTAAGCCAAAACAAGGCTTTTTTTTGGGCTGATCTATAAAGCTTTGAACTCAACGCTAATTCTTTCATTTTGAATCGAAAAAGCTTCCTGGATGGGAAGCAAAACGTCTTCAAATTCAGAAACAAAATCCAGTGGATTGTTTTTTTACTTTTTTTGGAATCTCTGGAGAAGATCATAGAAAGAGAAAAAATAACAAATAAATGAAAGATATTTTGGACTACCCCTAACATTCCTTAATCACCACAACAGAGTGTTTTCTGTCAGAGGCTTCCACAGATCCACCGTGAGACAGACCTCTACAGGAGGTCCGTTTTTGTTTGATGTTAATGTTCTCTGTGATGTTTGTTTCTCTGTTGATTACAGTTCAAACGAGGGGAAACTGGAACTGGAGAGTCTTAGAGTTCCCTGAAAAAGAAGAATCCGACCTGATGAAAGTAGGACTCGCTGGAGAACTTCTCACTTTTGATGATGGTGGTGAATTAAACTCAGATTAAGTGAAACTTCACAGAAAAAGCTGCAGTTTGTTATTGCTTGATATGTGCTACAGTTTTATCACTAATGACAAAGGCATATTTTCTCTTCCTTTACATCTCTAATCCTTGATTCAGTAAAAATGAACAAACTGTTTAAGGTTGAGTTTTACCTCTGTTTTTATTTTTCTTTGATTTATTTCTTAATAAAACCTTAATCCGAACTATTCTAATACCAATTTAAGGCAATCTGAGTCATCAGACGAGGCGTAAAAGCTTCACTTCTGAAATCAAAATTTGATAGATAATTAGAGGAAAAGTTGACTGGAGCATCAAACCGTTTCATGGTTTGAATCATTAACGGGTCGACTCCAAAACAACATGTCAAGATTTTAATCTTACTGTTATCTCAGCTGCCCCGCTTTTTAATAAGCGTCCTGTTGTATAAAAATGTGTCTGCTTTTGTGTTTTAATTGGTTGTTCCTTTTAATTGCTTCTAATCTAAGACGACTTCAATGTTTTTTCTTAACTTGTCTGTAAGGAAGTTTTATATTTATTGATATAAAAAGGTTTAACACTCAAAATTACATACTGCACTGATCTCTAACCGCACCAAAATGGATATTTATGGCCTCATCTATATAATTTAGTTTGTATAGTCCTCTTTGAATAATTGAGCTAAAAGCAATCATGGCATCAAAATGTTTAAAAATCATTTATATTTATGATTTGTTTTTCATATCTGTTTTGTACTTGTTTTATTGTTTCAGTAGCGCTATTTTTAAAAGCATTTTGTTTGCTTTTTGTTTTTTCGCTGTTTGGAAAACGCAGTCTGCTTTAACGTTTTGGATTCAATGATAGTAAAGATGTATATCTGGTAGATGCTCTTGGTTTCTGTCATTTGATTGGCTGATTAACTGTATTTACAAGAAATTTCACAGGAGAACCCAATAAAGTGGCCCGTGAGTGTAAATCCCCCCTTACTCCTTATTTTATTGTGTGTAAATTTAAAAGAAATGTAACGCTAACTCTATTACTAGCAGGGCCGGCCCAAGCCTCCATGGATCCCTGGGCAAAATCTGTTTCTGCCGATAACACAGATTCATGTAATCAACAGTGGGATGACCTGAGGCCCGTACCATGAAGCAACCCAGCCTAGCAGGATTACTCCCAGCCTATGTAGTTTAACTAATCCACAACAAAGGCAATTAGAATCAACAGTACCACCAAGCTGGTTATGATGGTGCTATATAATGTTCACACTGTGCAAACATATTTCAAGGCCTTAGACATACTTGGCAACACACAGAGAATACAGTGGACAAGGTGTTTGAACCCAAGCACACAGAAACAATGGAAAGCAGAGGTCATGTACGAATCTTGGCAACAACATTCTTAAACTCAAACAAATCTGCATGTACTCAATTTTATAAGCAAAGTAATCTTGGTAAAATAATCTTGTTTTAGATCTGAATTAGCCCTTGCTGGGGTATAAATACAGCTTCATGTGGGCCCGCCATTCATGGGGAAAAAGCTGAGTCTGTGAAGGATGCCACATCATTTGATGGAAATGAAAATGATCAACCTACGTAAGGCTGAATTCAAAGACACCCAAAAAATTACAGTGAAAAAATTATGCGGCAGGCTAGTCATTTTGCTGAAATTTCATTGCAGTAAAATTTTGGTTAATTACACTTTTTTTTATATTCCCCCGACTGATTGAAATGTCTTTAAATACACGTTAACATGAATTCAACACACTGTAGTAAGCAGATAAATGGAGGCAGAAGATGTCTTTCAGTCATCAATGCACACATTCAGCGACACACAGGAACTCTTTCAAGCTGGACACCGTTTCATTCACAACACCTGTCCCATCAACAAGGAATCAGAATTAGAAATACTTTAATAATCCCAGGGAGAATTACTTTCGTTATATTACTCCATCTGAAATAGAGTGCCTATAGGACCAGTTTGATAGAACACAATTTCATACAATATATACACTACCGTTCACAAGTTTGGGGTCACATTGAAATTTCCTTATTTTTGAACGAAAAGCACTGTACTTTTTAATGAAGATAACTTTAAACTAGTCTTAACTTGAAAGAAATACACTCTATACATTGCTAATGTGGTAAATGACTATTCTAGCTGCAAATGTCTGGTTTTTGGTGCAATGTCTACATAGGTGTATAGAGGCCCATTTCCAGCAACTATCACTCCAGTGTTCTAATGGTAAAATGTGTTTGATCATTGGCTCAGAAGGCTAATTGATGATTAGAAAACCCTTGTGCAATCATGTTCACACATCTGAAAACAGTTTAGCTCGTTACAGAAGCTACAAAACTGACCTTCCTTTGAGCAGATTGAGTTTCTGATGCATCACATTTGTGGGGTCAATTAAACACTCAAAATGGCCAGAAAAAGAGAACTTTCATCTGAAACTCGACAGTCTATTCTTTTTATTAGAAATGAAGGCTTTTCCATGTGAGAAATTGCTAAGAAATTGAAGATTTCCTACAACGGTGTGTACTACTCCCTTCAGAGGACAGCACAAACAGGCTCTAACCAGAGTAGAAAAAGAAGTGGGAGGCCGCGTTGCACAACTGAGCAAGAAGATAAGTACATTAGAGTCTCTAGTTTGAGAAACAGACGCCTCACAGGTCCCCAACCGGCATCTTCATTAAATAGTATCCACAAAACACCAGTGTCAACATCTACAGTGAAGAGGCGGCTGCGGGATTCTGGGCTTCAGGGCCGAGTGGCAAAGAAAAAGCCATATCTGAGACTGGCCAATAAAAGAAAAAGATTAAGATGGGCAAAAGAACACAGACATTGCACAGAAGAAGACTGGAAAAAAGTGTTGTGGACGGATGAATCCAAGTTTGAGGTGTTTGGATCACAAAGAAGAACGTTTGTGAGACGCAGAACAAATGAAAAGATGCTGGAAGAATGCCTGACGCCATCTGTTAAGCATGGTGGAGGTAATGTGATGGTCTGGGGTTGCTTTGGTGCTGGTAAGGTGGGAGATTTGTACAGGGTAAAAGGGATTCTGAATAAGGAAGGCTATCACTCCCTTTTGTAACGCCATGCCATACCCAATGGACAGTGCTTGACTGGAGCCAATTTCATCCTACAACAGGACAATGAACCTAAACACACCTCCAAATTGTGCAAGAACTATTTAGAGCAGAAGCAGGCAGCTGGTATTCTATCGGTATTGGAGTGGCCCGCGCAGTCCCCAGATCTGAACCCCATTGAGCTGTTGTGGGAGCAGCTTGACCGTATGGTACGCAAGAAGTGCCCATCCAACCAATCCAACTTGTGGGAGCTGCTTCTGGAAGCGTGGGGGGCAATTTCTCCAGATTACCTCAACAAATTAAAAGCTAGAATGCCAAAGGTCTGCAATGCTGTAACTGCTGCAAATGGAGGATTCTTTGACGAAAGCAAAGGTGATGTTAAAATTTTTTTTTATTTCAAATACAAATCATTATTTCTAACCTTGTCAATGTCTTGTCTCTATTTTCTATTAATTTGATAAGGTATGGTGGTGAATAAGTGTGACTTTTCAGGAAAACGCAAAATTGTTTGGGTGACCCCAAACTTTTGAACGGTAGTGTATATAATTAGGGGTTCCCGCTCCATCTCGCCATCAGTTTTGGGGTCCGTGGCCTGGAAAAGGTTGAAGACCCCTGCTCTAGCATATAATCTGATACACTACAACTAAAGAAAAGTCAAAAGAAGAGTCTATAAAAATGTGAGAAACTATTTTGAACTGTTGCTGTTGAATGGGAATACATGTCACGCACTCCAATACTTATTACACACTTATTACACTGTTTATTGGATAAACTTTTAATAAACATTTTTTTTTTCTGTTTATTTTCAACACCTTAGCCATGTTAAATCTAAGTTTATTTTATAATCTACAATCTTTTTTATATTTTTTAAATTCCATCAATAAATGACAAACTTTTTAGAAACGCCTTTTTCCAGTCTCACTGACACTCCAAACCAGTAGGGGGCGGTTCTCACAAAGCGGTGCATTTTCTACCCTAACAATAAAATGTAAGGAAGAGCCAACTGACCAATCACCTGGCCCCGACGTCACACATTGTTTGGCTACAGTTCGAACTACAGATTGTTGAACTAAACTGAAAGGCTTTTGAAAAGCGTCTCTAAAACCTTGAGGTTTGCCTTCAGACAGAGACGAGGACGCCTTGTTTGAATAAAACCTTTCGGTCCGTTAGTGTAAAGGCAGGGTATTAAATGTCCCTAAAGTAAGAAATAAATATAAACTAGCAATGATAACTAGCAACCGGCGAAGTTAACCTTTTAGTGTTAGCTGTTAGTGCTCCGTCCATCGGATACTAGGATGGAGGTGTCTGTTAAAGGTGAGTTTGTATTTTTGTTAAAGAAGGAAATGAAAAATAAAGATAATTCGTTAAGGCTGGGCAGATGTGCTTCTCCATTGGTCTCCAATAAAGCTTTATCAATGTATCTGGAACTGTGGTAGGAGTAACAACACAGACTAGCATCGATAGGGTTCAGTTAAAGTGGTTCTGCTTTAGCAGGCACGCCTTTCTAGAAGGAAACCCCAAGATGGTGGACTCAATAGAAGGTCTGTTTATCTCTGACCTGAAATCACTGTATGATCAACAAGAATAAGCTATGAAGAGGAAGCCTTGGTTACAGGACCCTAGAAAATATCTTGGACTGGAGCCATATCTAAGTATAGATGGAATCCTAGAAGAGCGCCACTCTGAAGCACGGTGGTGGCAGCATTATTACCGCTGCTTCCCTTTCAGTAGATACAGTTAAGATGAGTTTTTTTAATATTGCTAATTGAGTGGCCATATTTTAGAATAGAATAGAAAATCCCTTTATTGTCCCACAATGGGGGGAATTCTGTTTTTTACAGCAGCAGAAAGATTATAGAAAAAATGTTCACACAAATATACAGTACAATAAAATACTGTACTGTAAAGTGTTTAACAATATAAAACTGTGCACCTGGAGAATAAATAAACAATATACAGCTATTGACATTTTTACAGTGATTTATATTTGAAAATAGCAGCAACACCAGAGGTGTGCAAAATGCCAGCAGCATGTTATTTAACTGACTAAGATAGAAACTGTGCAAAATCAGCATGAATGTAAAAACTTATTGAGGTTGGAAGGAAGGATTTGTGATAACGACAACAAAGGTGCCTTGACTCCTGCATTTGTGCAATTGATGTCTAATTTATTTTAATGAAATTACCTCATTCCAAAAAAGTTTTAAAAAAGCAAAAAAACAACAACAATCCACTGGACTTTGTTTCCAAGTTTGAAGACGTTTCGCTTCCTATCTAGGAAGCTTTTTCAATTCAAAATGTCTGGAGTAGCATTCAGTTCCAGGCTTATAGTGGCTCAAACAGAAGCCTCGTTATGGCTTAGAGAACGTCATTGAGGTCATTGTTGGCATGCAAAACCCGATAGAATAGAATGGAATAAAAAATCCCTTTATTGTCCCACAATGGGGAAACTGTAGTGTTTACAGTAGCAGAAATATTATAGAAAAAATTGTCACACAAATGTGGACCTTAGAAAAATGTATAACACAATTGTGAAGAGTTAAAAGATAAACAATAAAATACTATAAAGTGTTTAACAATTTAAACTGTGCACCTGGAGAATAAATAACCAATACACAGCTATGGACATTTTTACAGTAATGGATATTTGAAAATAGCAGCAACATCAGAGTTCTGCAAAATGACAGCAGCATGTTATTTAACTGACTAAGATAGAAACAAAATTAGCATGAATGTAAAAACTTATATATATTGTTTTGAGTTTTTACAGCACTAGTGGCTCTGGACAATAAGCTCACAGGAAAGATGGTATGAGAGACATTCAGCAAAGGACCACAGGTCGGATTTAATACTTCATACATGGGTCTTGTGCTCTAACCACTGCACCACCAAAGCACGCCCTAATGCACCAACTTATTGAGGTTCTTGGAAACAATGGTGGTTCCTACTAGAAAGAAGGATCTGTGATAACGCTCCCTGGTGCATTTAGGGTGCAGCAGTCTGTCACTGAAGGAGCTCTCCAGTTCAGCAACAGCTTCGTACATGGGGTGGGAGACATTATGTTGCTACTGAAATTTAAACTAAAGCTTCTTCATAGAATTACTACTACCTCCTGCAACCATTTTATTTAATACAATCCCTCAACAAATTTGTTTTGTAGTTTGGTAATTCAGGATTTTCTATGATAAAGGTGGAACGAGCTTATTAACGATTAGAGATCAACCGATATAGTTTATTATTTAAAACGGATGCAGATTATTTTGACATCAATCCAGCCAATCCCTGATAGGTGCTGCTGATTTTATTGGCTTCTCTTCCTCTATATAAAAATAAATACATATTTGGATTGCAATAAATGTTATACAAAACTAGGGCTAGGTTATATGGATATATTTTGAGGTTCTGTCATGATAATGATTAAATTGAGGATTAAAAAAAGAAGATAATTACCTATTCACATGTTTTTGCCAGGTAAATATGTGGCTATGAATGCATGCCAAAGCAATTATAGCTCCACAAATATTGCTGCTGAAAACTATACACATTTAAAACTTGGGTTTTTCAGGACACCAGTTACATAAACATCCCACAGTGAACTAATGTAATCATTTCTTTGAACAGGTCAGCTCCCAAATGCAAAACCAAAAGGAAAGAAAAAAGAAAGATGTAATACTTTAGCTTTTAAGCATAAATTCTAATTTATTATTTAGATCACAAATCAAGGTTCTTATCATGAAAAGAAATGTATCATTATAACAATAATTGTTATTACAAAGATGGACGAATTGATAGAAATAAAGCTGGCCAACGTGTCAGTCTATCTTCGATAAGGATCTGTCATGACTTCATGTTTCCTAAGAATGTAAAGATTGGTTTGCACACTTTGAAGAGCTAACTGTACTAATAAATAAATGCTGTAAAGTTGATATTTTCTAGATAAATACCCTGAAGAGGCAAATCCAAAAGCAGTGTGATTTATTTACATTATTTGTGTTTACAGGGAGGGCCAAAAGGAAACGTCTAAACGCACAAGAATGTGAGGAGCTGGGTCGAAGTGAGGATGGAGCCGATCCCCTCACTAGACCCCAGACGTCACATGGCAGCAGAGATCCCAACAGGGGGCTTTACCCCAGAACCCCCAGAAAGCAACGAAGGAAAGGTAATCAGATGTGAGCATCCTGCTGCAGACTGAAGCACGGATGGTGATTATCTCTGTAATTTGTAGAAAGACATTTTATTAAAGTGTTAAACTAATAAACATAAACCCTCTAAGACAATCCTTTTTATATTTGTAAAAACTAAACATATTAAAGCTATATGTTTTATCTTTACCACATCTTGTTTGCATTTGTAGAAAAAAAAAAGGAAGTTTATGTGTTTTTTTTTATCTTTCCATCAGCGGCATCCATTATAGGAAGTCCATCTGGGCGACAGAAGGCCATTAACGACTTTTACTCTGTAGAAAAAGTTCTAAGTTCCAGTCCGAACAAACCCACCGTGCCGTCTACATCGAAACCCCCACCTGGCTCTTGGGTCATACCTGAAGAAGAAGAAGAGGAAGACGATGACGTTAGCCTGTTGGCTACTCCGATTGAAGCTAAACCTGTAGCAGAGGAAGCAGATGAGATCGATGACGATAGTCTGCTGGCTGCTGAAAGTCTCCCAGAGGCTGAGGAGATCCCTCCCGCTAATGCCCAGCTGGGAGACACCGGGACGACGGATTATCTGGAGGGGATGACGGCAGAGATGTTTGGAGACGACGAGGAGTTCAAAGAGGAGGAGGTGGAGCCTCTTCCTGATGCCCACTTTGGACTGATTGGCAGCGGAAAGGTGTTGCTCCAACCACAGGGCCACATAGATGACCTTCCAGAGGAGGTGCTGAGGGAGGTGCTCTGTCTGGTCCCTGCTTCAGACCTCTATCGCAGCGTCAGCCTGGTGTGCCATCGCTGGAGGAACATCGTTCTGGACCCTAAGGTGAACAAATCCTCCTACAGCTTTCCATGCAGTTACAGCTTCAGTTTACAGTGAAGAGTTTATGATGTCACTTTAACTAAAGTACAAAATGAATCCCAAACAAAGGGACATGTTTGCCGAATGGAGCACGTCATCATCAGGAAGATTAGACCTTTGATTGAAGGTTCTAAGCTAATAAAAGCTAGCTTGGTGCTCTGAGTGTTCAGGAGGTTGAAGACAAAAGTCTGAGCGGCGAGGATCTAAAACTGAGTTTGGGGAAGAGTTTTCCGTTCAGACAGCTGATCAGATAATGCTGCTCGGTTCTTATCGGTTAAACCTTTCAACGACTTAAATTTATAACAATAATTTTTTATAAGAGGGTTTTTGGTTTGTTAAAGAAGAGCTTTGATATTTTTTGAGTTTATATTCAGTGTTTCTCCACATATTACAATATCGAATTACATAAAAAGAGTTGAAGCCCAGCAGAGAGCTACCTCTGGGAGGTTAATAGATGGAGCAGCAGGGTTCAGGTGATCTCTCGAAATGGCTGCTGAATGCATTGATGAATCCGCCGCCATGCAGGGAAAAACAAACGCTAATATCGGCATGAAATGTCGTCTGGCCAAAGTACTGTCTATCTCTAGTTCAGACTTGCTGTAAAAACTGGAAGGAAGGACTAAAGAGAAGGAAATCTTTAAAGTGAACTTCTATTAAATCTCACCTGGAAAGGATGGAAGATGGTTCTTTGTTCTGATGAGACTAAAGCACTCAGAGGACAACAGCTGTGACCCGTCATCTTCATGGTTGGGGCTCTGGGGTCGATTCTCTTGCTTCCCAAAAATTTTTCTCAAGACTGCTTAAACCTAAATGGCAATTTTTCAGTGTGGATCCTTGTCTCTCCCCAACATACAGTTTAATGTTTGTTTTTTTTAAGAAACTTGTAGAGTAAACATCTGTTATACATATTATGCATCCCTATCTTTGTTTAAATCAGAGCTGCATGGTATAAAACCATCCCTCAATGTATCATCAGGGTTTGCAGCGTCTCAAAAACTGCAAAGAACGACATGGAGACGGTTTTTGGTTAGACAAGATACTGCCCCCTGGAGGCGCCTGGGCCTCATAGCTTTTACCTAGATTTTCCTGGATGCTATAGTATCACTTCTAAAACAACATGATAATTAACGCTTTTTTATAAAATAAACTATGGAGTGAATTTTGTTCCATTATTTTTGCAAACAAATAGCATTTCGTGAGTTGAATTTTTACAAAATGGACTCCAGTAATAAAACCTTGAAAACACGATAAGAAAAATAAGGTTCTCATGGAAACATGCTGGTTTGTTTTTTTCAAATTTAATAAAAAGAAAAAAATAATAATAATAATAAAAAAAATTTCCCAGATAAAAATATTTGAATTTTCATTTTCCCACATTTTATTAATGTCTTTTCTTTTACAGTTATACTGTTATCCAATCAAAGTTTAGAAAATATAAACTCTGTTAAAAAAAATAAAGGAATAAAAAAAAGGATAAAAAAACGTCAAAATATAAGCCGTTTAAAACAAAAGTGAAAAATTTATTTGCAAAGAAAAAATTTGTTTAACAAATTCAGAGCAAACGGCAAAAGTTTCTCTCAAAACTTTTTCGTTTGATTAAAAGTTTTATTTCTTAATTGCTTTTTTTTTCATTTTTATTTCAAATTTTTCAACTTGGGTGACCTCTCAGAATGCCCTGGGTTTGTTACAAAGTTCATGTCATCAGATTTAAATAAAACACTGAGAAACAAAGATGAGGTTCCACATCCCAAACTCTCCTTTAATTCTTTCACTGCTCCGTGTCTCAGTTTGTGCCTTTTAAGAAGCAGTACTATCGCTACATGATGAATGAAAAGGAGACGGTGCAGGAGATCTGCTCCACGCTGAAAAACAGCAACATCAGCAGCCCCGCGCCCTCAGAGCACAGCATCCGCAGCCTGGTGGTGTGAGTCTGCTGACCAGAAAACATGCTCCCCGGTGAATCGTTTTGTTTTTATTCATGTCTTTATTTCTGCCGCTTTGTGAAGGTTAATGGCTCAGCATAAAGTCGGCGAGCGCGTGGTGCCGGAAGACGTCCTGGCCTGCGTAAAGAAACATCATCTTTTCCCGCAGGCCGAAGCCTCCATCAGGTTACGCATTCCTGACATCAAGAGGTTTCTTAACCTCGGCAGCGAGGTACGACTCCGTCACACATTCAGGAGCTAGATGAGGTCTTTTCAGCCATGAGAACAAATCCTGATCCGACCCTGATCTGCAGGGTCTGAATCCGTACGCCGCCATGGCCGTCATATTGGTCCTGAGTGAGAACGTGGATGACGTGCAGGCCCTTGTCTCTCTGCTCTCACACTGCATGTCACGGACGGCCATCACAGAGTACCTCAGCCACATGGCCACCATGCTGCTCGCGATGGAAAGGAACAAAATCAAGATTAACTTCAGGTGAGACCCGTGAACGGATTGGTTGATCTTTAAGAGGCACTTCTGGTCAACCCGTCCATGACCTGCTTTCTTTTTTCTTTTTCCTTCTCAGGTTGCATTACAACATCTACTACGTTCTTCATTTGATGGAAAACGGTCCTTTTTCCATCAGTTCTGGCCAGAGCGGGTCAGTCCATAAATAATCCATCTTTGGTTGCTCTAGAAAAGTTTTATCTTGAAAAAAAATCTGTTTCCAGCCAAACAATGTTAATTTGTAGAAACCCTCCAGGCCCACAGAATAACAAGTCCTCCACATCTATAGGTGTGGTTATCCTACTTCAGCAGTGTGTCGCAGTTAGCTTGATGCAGATATTTTAGATTTAAGCCGATTATTGAAGCGTGGTCTGCGCTTTGTTGTTCCACGCCACAACGCAAGAGAGACAATCAGGAACTAGCTGTGAGAAAAAAAAGTGGAAAAACGGAGGGACATGAGGGTGAAAAAGAGCGGGGATCCAGGTGGAAAAAGGGTCCCAGCGTTCTCGCGCACCTCGCTCTTCTAGCTGGTCCAACTTCACGAGTCGTTTTCCTCAATGGCGGTCATACAAACATAACAAGCCAGTAAGGTACCAAACAGGAAACACGCATAGTGTAGAGCGGGGCATATCTGCGTTCACTGCAACACGCATGCAGACGACCTGGTTTCTGAGTATAAATCAGCGTTAAAGGTTCTTCCTTTAATCAGCATAGGGGCTCTTTCTTTTTTTAACACATTTCTTTCCTTATTTGCACATAAATTAGGTGGATTGGCTGTAGGGAGGATTCCCACACAGCAGCTCTGCCAAGCTAAACCTAATAGCCAGAATATTGTTCAAAAATGTTGTCCAAACAAACGCAGGAGAAATGTTGCTGTGCTGTTTGGTAGATTTTACAAAAACAAAGGGAAACCAGAACTTTTCCGGATACAGAATATTGAGAGTGGAATTTTTTAAAATCGTAAATGCAAAATGTTTATACATGTGTTTATTACTCTAAAACAGGCCTTTAGCTGACAGAGCAAAAGGCCTGTTTTAGAGTCTCTATACTCCATTTAACAATTAACTGATTACTAAATTAGTTGACGATTATTTCAATAATCAATTAATCTAATTAATTGTTTCAGCCCTACTTTTATTACCACCAACGGTCTTCTTTGTTTTTCCAGCCTTGTCCTAAGCCGCAGCCTGTAGGGCTAAAAGGATTAGAGCTATATGTGTATATATTTTTATCTTTATTATCTTGTGTGGTTGGTTGTGTGTATATATATAAATAAATAAATAAATATATATATATATATATATATATATATTTAGTTTATATATATATATAAACTGTAACTGGAGCATGTAACAAAAGTAATTTCCCTCTGGGGTAGTATTTCTGATTCTGATTACCAGTTGTGGAAAGCTATCGGGTCTAACGGCGTCCTGACTTGAATGTCTGTGTTTGTGATAGAATCCCTCAGATTCAGCTCACACGAGAGCAGCAGGAGATCCTCAGCCATGACATCCAGAGCCATCATGTGGTCAAGATAGTGGCGTTCGCAGGTACGGTTTCTTCATGTTGGTTTTAATTCTTTTTACTGTTTAGTCTTAACTGAATGCTTATTCTTACCGGTTCTTTTCCCTGAAAAGAGATCACTCGGGACAAACTTTTTAAATAACACTTCATAACTTATATGAATTAATTAACCAGGAGATATGACAACAGATTTTGATATAAATTATAATCATTAATTACTCTGATCTTAACAGTTAAAAACAGTTAAAAAGAAACTTTATACATCTCCAGTCTGCCACATCATTACATCATACATGTTAGCAGATGAGTAAACATCCATGGCTCCAGCCTTATCAAAATATTACACTTTCTTTACACGTTCTTAGATGAAGGACACCGCTCTCATTCCATTTCCAAATATCAACGTACAGAATGAAGATTATAGCTGTATATCCGGACAGAGGAACTATCTTAATTAGATAAACTATTGTGGGAAGCTTCCGTTCTGACATGCAACAGGCAGCTAATATTAAGGCGTAATAAACTTATCATCAATGATACTTATCCTAACAAAGGTCATCATACAGCTCCACTGTGGAACGGTGGATTTCAGAATTAGTTTTGGCTTCATTTTCCTCCTCTGAGCTTTTGATTCATGTATTTATTTATGCTTTAACTCCATGTCTATGGGGGAAAATAATTGATGACAAAACGATTATAATAACTGAAAAGGTTTAGTTTATTACAGATAAATTAATTAATCTAATCTGCTGATTGAACCACCTGATGATGTTTTTATGTATCCTCAATGTTGGCTGTAAAGGTAATCGGTTCATCTTCACTGTGTTAGAATTGTGATGCGTTTAAGTTTCTGTTTTATGTTTATTTTATTAACTTGAAGAATGTTTGACTGGTTTCAAAAACCATAAAAGTTACAATTAAAAGTAAAATAAAACCTTCGATCAAAACATTACCACAGAAATGTAAAACATTTTTGTGATCGGCTCTAACCATCACCTCAGAATAACTGTTAAAATAGTAGCCAGATGTTTCCACCTTCATCCACCATCTAATGAGCTTCATTCCAGTTCGACTTTTGCACTAGAGTCTGTATTTGGAAATACTGGTGGTGTGATTGATTCTGTTATTTTGGGATAGCGGGGAAAGGTTAATAATTTTAATTGTTTAGTTCAAAGATAATCTCCATAACCGGTTCAACAGAAGAAGATATGGTTGATTCCTTTGTGCAGGTAGATCCTCCTCAGATCAGACAGTCTGCTGCAGAACCAGAGCAATTTTAACAGTTAAAATCACTAATTAAACTCTATTAGATGCTTCCTTTTAGGGCCTTTTTTTTTCTAGAGGGGATTTGGGCACGAGTGTATATGAAATGACGGGGTATCATAGAGTTACAGCATGAATGAAACCTTCATACTTCGGCCAATTTACAGCTGTTAATCTGTGAGCACAGCGTGCACTGGATGTGAACCTGAGGAAATGTTCTTTACTGTCTCTGTTATCATAAACGGTCCCAGATGGCCCAGTTTCAGATGTGATCAATCCTTAAATGTCCGTTATTAGCGAATATCAGTCCCATAGAATGGCTCCAGGCTGCACCTCCTCTACCTTCTGGTAGGTTCTTATGGCTGATAATATGCAGCTCACTGTGGATAATAGCTGCTCTGGCCACGTCTAAAACCTTAAGTTTCACTTTACATTTACATACTTTTTATCTACTTTATTTACAGCATTCCTTGTTTAATAAAGCTTTGCTTCAATTGAATTCCACGTTTTTCGTAACACGGATTTAATGTGGTGTTTAAAAACAACTCAATTTACAGGATATGAGATTTTATGGGCTTGATATGATACACTTGATATGAGGTACATGCCGATCAACATTCTTTTTTTTTTTCACAATAGAGGAAGAACTACTAAAATCATGTTTACATTAAACACAAATACATTAATTATTTCTTTGGGTAAAAAATGAATTACGTTAGGGTTAGGATTAGGATTCATTCAGTGATAACAACCTACTGAGCCTACTTGTAGGTAGGAGGCACAAATTTGAAGCCATTCTATGGGACTGATAACCGCTAATAACAGCTGAAAACAGCTGTGTACATTTTATGATCATGGGTTGGGTCACAGTTTATTATTCACGGGTCCGTGGGATCTGGGAAGAATTTTTTTATATTCAAATTTTTATTAAGAACAACATATAGAATGTACCGTTCATCTGTTCACAAAAGGCATAATAGTCTTGTAAAATCCTCCATTCCGTTTGTTATATTGATCCATACAACATACCACCTCATGTGATTATCCAGTATTTAGTGTTCCGTTTTTGTTTTTTTTTTGTCTTTCCTCCTCCTCCACCCCGATTCCTCTCAGAGGAGCGGGGAGGAAAAAGAATGAACAAAGCAGTGTTACCACTGAGTAACTTTTACAAACTGTAAAACAAATGTTCTAAAATGAACCGAGTAGCTAAGGAACTATGGGTTTCACATCACTGTCATTATGTACAAGTCTGGTGTCCAAGAAAGTCCGACATGGAGTCCAACATTTTTCAAATTTGTCTTGTTCTAGTTTCAGTGCAAATGTCAGTTCCTCCATCTTGTAAATGTGTTGAATGATCCTTATCCAGTCTTCAAGTGTGGGAGTCTTATCAGTCATCCATTTCCGAGTGATTGCTTTTTTGCTGGCGATTAGCATTATGTTGAACATATATGTTTTATAGAATCCTTTTACACAGTTTGGACGTTTCCCCAAGACCATTAACTCAAAGTTCGGGGCAAAATTATCCCCAATTACTGTCTCCACTAGGGTTGTCAAAAGTATCGATACTCAAAAAAGTATCGATACTGAAACGTTGTATCCGGATACAATACTCATTTTTAAAAGTATCGAGACAGTGTTACAACCAGTGGCACCTAAACAGTCATTCATCTAAAGTGCAGAATAGAGGAAAATGCACTTTCTGAACACTGTGTGATTGAATAATTCTGTGCACTTGTTAGTTTCAGACTTTTTTCTGTAACAGGTGCAGCTGCTGAGAATTATTTTTGTTTCTTAACCGGTTTGGCTAGTGTCATTGTTATGTGTGCAAAGCATAGCCAAGGAAGGAACACTTAATTTTAATTTTGTAAGTTTTTTTTATCAAGCTTTCTTAATATTGTGCACAGCATATAACCTCAAAATATTGTTCTTATTGTTTATTGTATTTATTTATTGTATTTTATTTATTAATGAAAATATTTCTGTTGAATTTTGGAGTCTTTGTTTTTATCCTTGTGGTATCGAAAATTGTATCGAGTATCGAATATTTTCCTTAGTATCGGTATCGAGTTGAAAAGTTTAGTATCGTGACAACCCTAATCTCCACACTTTGTTTAATTTTTTCCCAGTAAGAAAGTAGCTCTGGACAGCTCCATAAGATATGAAAATGGCCAGATTGATTCGACCCACATAACCTCCAGCATGTTCTATCTGCATTTTTGCCCCTCTGAGCCGGTGTTTTAAAGAAGCGTGTAACAGTCTTCCAAGCAAATTCTCTATACGTTAGTGATGATGTACACTTCCAACAGTTATTCAAAATATCTAACCAGTCTTCTATGTGAATTTGGTGTCCCCATTCCCTGTCCCATCTCTCCTTGATATGTAATGTATCCACCCCCCCCCCCCCCCCCCCCCCCCCCCTCCAAGTTTTGTAGTTCATTACACCGGGACAGGTTTTAATTGAGAATAATTGCAGGTATTGGGTCAGGTCTTGGGTCTGAACTCTGTGGATGGGGACAGTTTTGAAAAATCAGAGCCGTGCAGGACTCTGACTTGAGTGCGGCTTGCAGTGTGATCGTTCTGCACCTGTAATTCTTGATCATTTATGCAGGTGGGATAGAAAAGCCATTTTGTTCATCCAACAGCTTCATCTGAGGCAGCAGTCTCAGATGGGGCTGTTTGGCTGCACCTCCCAATAAATCAGTTAACTTTGCATCTAATTACGATTAAATATTCATTGAACTTTCAAACTGTTTCTAAAAAGCAAATACTGAACAGGTCTGTTTCTGTCTCCTGGTCTGGAGAGAATCAACCAGGTTTTAGGAAAAGTATCATTTTGTCAGAATAAACAGGAAGTAGATATATTCAGCTAGCATGGACCATGCTTCCGATTAGAAACAGGGAGAGGATTTTTGGGAATGCGTTGCTAGAGACGGCCATCTTTCATGCCATGCAGAGACGTAGAAAACAATTAAAAGTGTTGCTCCCAGTTGAACCCATTGAACATGGAGGTGTTTGACGCCACATCTTGCAAACAGCTTGGGAACTTCTGAACTGAAATGCATGTTTGTTTTTTTGTTTTTTTTTAACCCAATCGGACAGCAATACATTGGCTGAGTGTATTGGCAGGTACCAAGCTAATACTAATGTCAAATGAATTAACCATATTAACTCGCCATGTGACATAAACATTGGTGCAAAAAACTAAAGTAAGACATGGAAACAGATATAAAACCTCACCAGCTTCTCTTAAGATTAAACCATTAGCTCTGCAATCAAAGAATTGTAGTGCTTATATCACTGTATTGCTGTGTATGATATCAATGAAACTAGAAATGACTGGATCGTAATGCTGGATCGGCGTCATTCCTCCGATATCCCATCTAGCTAATTATTCAGTATCAGAACCACTCAGATCAGTGCAACTGTAGTTTAAATCACAAACTTACGAGTATGAATCCACAATTACAGATTTATAAGTACACTTCTACAGCCCCTGAATTCATGATTTGTCCTTCTTCTGCCTTCTGCTTAACTTGTGTTCAGAACTTTTCACAGGTGAAACTCTGATGTTACATGTAGGTAGGAGTTAAAAGCAAGGAACAAATACAAATCTTATATTTCTTCACGTTTATGGACACCTTTAAAAATACAGCACAATGGCGTACATTTTTATTGACTGTTATCTTGCTACATGCTATTACTGTTTTGTTTATTGAAGCAGTATTTTTAAATATGTCACAGGTACGGGAAAGACGACCACGTTGGTGAAATACGCCGAGCAGCGTCCGCACCTTCGCTTTCTCTATGTAGCTTTTAACCACTCCGTGGCCTCTGAGGCGCGACGCCGCTTCCCTCCCAACGTAGACTGCAAGACGGCCCACTCTTTAGCCTACAATGATGTCGGGAGGAGGTAAGGAACATGAAATTCAGGCTTTATAAGGATTTGGACCTATCCTTAAAAAACTATAAAACGGGACATGGTGGTGGGGCAGGGGCTCAGCCTATCATGTAGGGAGGCCTAAGTCACTGGTTCCCACTTCTATCCGTCCCATTTCCTGTCTGCTCACTAAAAACAATAAAGGCCTTTAGTGCCTAATCAAATCTGCAGGTTTTTTCTTCTTGCTCGACAACAAATTTTCTTAAGGCTATAGTGGAGGATTTTGACGAATTTTTGAAAAGACCTGCCCTCTCCACTTTAAAAAAAATGCACATGGACAACCCTGTACCCACTCCCAAGAGGAGACGCCTATTAAACGCGTGCTACAGCGTGCACGAGCCCATTTCTCCTCGTGCACGCTCTGTTTAAAGTTGCTGTTTGCATCGCTCATACAAGCTTACTTTCCAAAGGAAGATTTGCAATTTTTCCATTATGTCAGACTCACCATCAGTAAGTGAAAATTAGGGGTGTAAATCACACCCATCATGGCGATTCGATTCAGTATCGATTTCCTGACCCAACGATTCGATTATTTTCGATACTCAAGAATACACCACGATACGATTCGATTAATCGATTAATCGGTTAATTTATTTTTTTTTTTTTAGACCTTACAGGCTAAACAAAGTTTCAAGTTTGAAATAAATCAATGAAAGCTGTAATATCGTTATGCATTTTGTTTTAGAAACAACAGCAAATAACACAAGTAGAAAAGTTGCATCAAAAAATACTGCAAAAATACTGCAGAAAATCAGTGCAATGAGTGCAATGCAATACCTCGGCTCCAGACGTCCCCGCCCCCTTGAGAGACGCTCCGCTGCTCCTCTCCCAAATTGTAGCTGACCGCAAACAGTGCCGCAGACAGGAGGCCGGCTTGTTTTGTTTTTATGACCGAAATTGGGGGAAACAACTCGTGAAGTTTGACCCGCTAGAAGAGTGAGGTGCGCGAGAACGCTGGGACCCTTTTTCCACCTGGATCTCCGCCCTTTTTGGCCCTCATGTCCCTCCGTCGTCGGACTAAACTCGCCCCCACTTCCTCACCGCCTCGGCCGTATCTAGACCCACAGCGTGTAGCTCAGACCACGCTTCAATACTGAGCATAATTTAAAAATGTCTGTGTCAAGCTTGCTGCAACAGACTGCTATAAGAGTATAACCAGGAAGCGAGGTAGGAGGGCAAAATAGGTTTAGCGCCACCGCAGCACAGGAGGGAGAATTACGCCAGGAGCAAATGGATAAAAATAGACCGGAGGAAAAAAAAAACATGAATCGATATTCTTGCGGACGTATCGATGCATCGGATCGTCGGCTGTTGGATCGATGCATCGATACAAAGCGATTATTATTTACACCCCTAGTGAAAATGGGGACGAGTACGTAGGACGGCCTTACCTAAGCATATCACCAGAATGATTGAAAATTAAGGAGACCACTTATTTTGATGATCCACTCGGAAAAAGAAAATCCTCCACTATACCTTTGGCCATTATTTAACAAGCAATGTCATCAAATTATTCGATATTTGCAGTTTTAACACTTCTTTTTTTTTTTTTTTTTTTTTTGCTTTTCAGCAGCAAAGACTCTCCCCACTCCTGCTTTATGTTTACTCATCTCAGTCTGTTTCTCAATAACACTCAGTTGTTTCTGTTGCCTGTTTGTAATGAAATAAAACTAAATGCTACACATTATTGATGAAAAAAAAAAATTCCTCTTCTTGTTTTTCTGCATCGTTTTGATTGTTTCCTAGCATTTTAAAAGTGTTTAATTCAGCATTAATCAGCTAAACTGGTAAACCTCTTTCAGGAAACCCCCATGAATTAGACTCACTGTTGTTTGCTGTTGCTGTAAATTTAGGGACTCGACATGATCAGCTTCGTTTGGACTCAGCTGTGTGTCTCGTTCTGTGTCCCAGGTATACGCTTAACAAAAAGCTCACCTTCAACGTGAATGCGTTCTCCATTAACTTTGCTCTGACTCCTGGGGCCGCAGGCTTCAGCAGAGCTAAAGTGGTGGCTACGATTCTGAATTCCTTCATGGCCTCAGCACACCCGGCCATCGGCCCACAGCACGTCCCATATGACTACGCCGTCAACAAGGGCTACCGGCAGGTCATAGGGCCTGATGAGCAAAGGGTGGGGATCTTTGAACTAACTTGTTCAGTAAAACCTGTTAATGTTTGCGTGACTGTCATGTGTGTTATTTTCTTGTTCTTTTTTTTCCAGTTTTTTATTGAAGAGGCAAAGGCGATCTGGAACAAAATGAAGGACCTTAAGGAGAAATCAAAACAGGCCTACTACATGCCTCATGATGGTGGAGCAACTATGACTTATAACGACAAAAGCATCTTAAGGCAAAAACAAATGGTTTCAAATTGAAGCTGTATTCTTTCCTACCCAGGTTACCTGAAGTTATGGCAGCTCAGAAACCCAAAGCCCTGTCTGTCTGACCGATACGACGTCATTTTCATCGATGAGGCTCAGGACTGCACACCAGGTACTTTAGGTTCCTTCTGATGTGAAAGACATTAAAATACTCTCCAAGCACATTTCTACTGTTCTATGCAGATTGATTCAGCACCCTAAGGCCTCTTATAAATCAATCCTGACTCCATGCCTCTTCTATGCGATCTCCTGCTTTTTATGCACCTGTAGATTCTCTTCTGGCTATTTGGCTCCACCATGTCAGTCTTGGTAACTTTTACCCCTTTCCTATTGGCCAAAAAGCATGTTTAAACCCTGGAACCATCAGCTGTTGGTGGCAATGGGAACGTCTTACTGACGTGTGTCAACCCAGGTTAAAATCACTTTCAAACATTTCCCTTCCATGCTGCTCTCCATTTTCTACTTTCCTGATTTCATTTTTCACTGTTGGGAAAAGGTTAACAAAGGTCATATTTAGCAACCGTTAGGTTTTATGAAATTAACGTCTTCCTATGTGCAACGACTTGAAGGCACAAACTAAACTGTTCATGATTGATAGCATGTTAGCATTCATAACATGTAGGCGAATCACTGTCCCCCAGACATCCGTGGTTCTATTTTTTATATTTAGATTTTTTTTAAACCAAGCGGCGCGTGTATGACGTCATCCACGCTCGCCGGCTACCATACCTTCATCCTGTTTGCTGAACTGCTGCTAGTTCTACTCACATGCCTGGAAGATGTTTAGTGCTGCTACCACAGATGATCTCGTTCTCTAAATGGAATTGAATGATTCAGATTAGCTAGCTGAATGAATAGAAGGGGTAAAGCGTAGCCGCCTGTGGCCCGGGCTGCCTGTCACAACTCCAGTCCGCATGCGCGGATGACATCATACACAGTCCGCTTTGTTTTAAAAAAAAATATTAATATAAAAAATATAAACGTTGATGTCTGGGGGACAGTGATTCGCCTACATGTTATGAATGCTGGTGTACCATAAATGATCAATTATGAACAGTTTAGTTTGTGTCTTAAAGTCGTTGCCCATAGGAAGACGTGACTTGGATATAACCTAACGGAATATCTTCAGAACAGCTCCAACTGAAACAAAACTCATGGGTGAGTAGAACATGATGTCATAATGTAAAATCAAGGGGCCAATGTAAATAAAATAAAAATAACGGAATTCCCCTTTAAGTGCATTTTTGAGGCCACTTTTTTTTTTGACTTTTTCTTTTTTCCCTTGTGATCCACTGAGCCTACAAATCCTTCTCTTAGAGAGGAAAACAAAATGGACAAGTTCATTAAGTGACTGTTGCTGTGTGAATCAAATGACGTTATTTAAGATAAAAAATTTCAAATTCAGTTATTTATTTTAGACCAAATAACATTTTACATTTACATCCCGCTCGGTCCCGTGAGGATGCATGCAGCATGTTTACCGTTCTGACTGCAGCGCTGAGAGGTTCTCCTGCGGAAGCGGGAGAACAGGGTTGGGACGGGGGAGGCGCCTCATGGCAGCACCTGCCGCTGGAGGACAAGAGTAGGAACGATACGTGCTTTCACCTAAGAGTCTCCAAAAGTGACACCAGAAAAGTCACTAGATTTGTCTCTAGTCGGTTTCTTTTTTTTGAATAGTCGCTGGAGGGGTCTGAAAGGTCAAAAAAAGTCGCTGAGTTGGCAACACTGCACGGGTGAACCCTGCAACCGGGGCGGCATTTTTATAAAGGAGGGCGGGATTGAAAAAAATAGAACTGGCACTTGGAATGGGTCTCACCCGGGGAGTAGAACCACCACTGATCATCTCTCTCTCTCTCTCTCTCTATCTATATAAGACTGTCCGCCACAGTCTCGTTCATTAATGGGAAACATTGAATTATGAGATACCGGGAGCCTCATGGTGTTTAATCTGCATGTATAAAACATTCAACATGCATGTGGAGACTAGTTTACGTGAATGTGTTTTAAATAAACCTGCTTGCAACAGTTTTTATTGTGCGTGTGAACTTTTGGCAGATTTCTGACATCATACTGAAGTATGGTTCTTAAGAGCTTTGTTCTTCCTCTCAGCCATCATGGACGTCCTGCTTTCCCAGCGCTGTGGGAAGATCCTGGTTGGAGACCCCCACCAGCAGATCTACACCTTCAAAGGGGCGGTCAACTCCCTCCGCTCAGCTATCCACTCACACATCTACTACCTCACTCAGGTACCAGCAAACCGTCCTGCAACTCTCATAATATATTCAGCTTCCCCTTGATACAGTTTCACAGTGAGATTCACACAGTTGTAATTTTTCACATGAAGAAACTATGATGGGTTTCAATAAATATGTGAAAGAAGAAGCACACATTTGATGAGACAGAACTGACAGACAAGGTGGTGGCAGCATCATGATGTGGGGAGGTTTTTGATTCAGCTGAAACAGAGACGGAGGTAAACAATGGGCAGTGGTGGAAGCAAACGTTTTAGAGACTCCAGAAAATGTCAAAGCTGGATGAAGGTTCACCTCCTAAAAGGGAACAAATACCCTCAACTTTCAGATCTATCTCTTCTCCAACACACCTGAATCCAACACCTGATCTGATTCAGGTGTTGGAGAATGGATGCATCTAACTCCACCCATCTGTTTCTTCTTTTTGCATTTTTTTTCCTGCTGTTTGTTTGATTTTGACCTGGAAACGTTTCGAAGGGCTTTAATAGTTTGGTAAAGTTATTTATTTTCTTTATTAAATGGGAGGAAAAAATGCAATCAAATAAGTTTTGAAGGATGTTGTTACATATTGTCTTTGTACATTGTATCTGCTGTGATGGCTTTTTCAAGGAAGTTTGAGTATTGTTTCCACAGAGCCACAGGGATTGTAGAGGAGTTTTTAAAACTGCTGGGTTTAAAAAATGTTCTTTGCACCATTTCAAATCAGGTACAATTTAAATACACTAAGCGGTTGATATCTATTTATTTGATTATGGTTGTGTTCAATGAATAATTGCAAAAATAAATAGTTTGTTAAAAATAAAGAAATTTGGAGTAAAATAACTTCTTAGACAGGCTTGTACATCTGAAGCAAAAGTCTAGAAAGAAGTCATTTATGGGGCAGAAAGTGTGCCACGTTTTTTCAGCCTTTCTTTTAAATGTAGGAAAACTAGCACACATTTTTAAAAAGATCCTCCTCTTTAATGCTTCGTATCTGCAAACATCAATTAATATTCTGCTTTCTTTATCCAGAGCTTTCGGTTCGGGTCGGAGATCGCCTTTGTGGGTGCAGCCATCCTCAAAGTTTGTAAAGGGGTCCAGAAGATCCTGGTGGGAGGAATGCAGAAAAGTAAGAGCAGCAGAAGGTGGTCTTTAATGTCGATGCTTAGAAGAGCTAAGATGATGCTTTAGGCCTAGATACAAAATTTTGATTGAAGCTCTTACACATTAGTATTAAATACAGTTTGAAAGAATATGGTCTTGATAAATATCCACCCTGATAGTGTTTAGAATCACAGCACAGGTGCTGAGCCTCTATATAATGTGGCGCCATCTGCTGGCAGAACTATGAGAAAGCCAGATGGTTTCTTTTTTTATAGAGCCTCATCGTCCTGCAAAGTCCTCAATATAAAAAGACAGCTTAACATAATTGGAGACCAACTGATATGAATAAGCTGATCTACAGCAACTAGTCACTGGACAGAATAGTTGGTCCCCCCTTGTTTAATGAACGGTCAATCAGAGCAATAAACAAAACAAGGAATAAAAGGAATAAGGATTAAAATTCTATGAAAATGAACAAATGGAAGTCAGACATTTCTTTCAGCCACACTTAACAGAATGATTTAAAAAAAATGTTAAGACATTACTAGTTTAAAGTCGCAGGGAAGCGTCTGTTCCAACCGTTGCATTTCTGAATTCTCCTGAGTGGTGCACGACTTTATACGAGTGAATAAAATGAACGTTATTGGTTGTTATTCAAGGGGCCGGGATTGTTGTGGTGGAAGGTTTACAATTAGTTTGATTGTGGCCGGTTTGTTGGAAGCATCTTGCTAACCAGTTAGCAACTTAGTGCTAGCAGGTTCCCAATGTGAAATTCCATTGGGACCAAGTAGCACTAAATTGGTGACTTAGAAACGACACTGTCAAGGAACGCTATGGACAGAGGAAACATGCAAGAGGAGGAGAGTTTAGTGTCGGAGGTCGTGGATGAGTCTCCTCCGTCATACATTTTTTATTTAGAGCAGCGGCCCGGACCGGTACCGGTCCCTGGGTCATTTGGTACCGGGCCGCACAGAAAAAAAATATATATATATATGTGTATATATATATATATATATAATTTATCGACGATCAGAGTCTGAGTGATGTTTTATTTTGAAAAATATAAAAAATTGCGGTATTCTCTCCCAATTACATCAGTCGGTGCATCTGTGCCTCTTGACCCAGGTTAATTCAGTTGAAGACTCATCCTATCTTTTGATTTTCTGCGGTTACAGCGACCAAAACAAGCTACGGAGCAGACTGGACATCAGGAGCACACTTCGTCTGTCTTTATCTCCGATTACGGCTAGATGGGACCGGCTTATTGTTTTATTTTTATTTTGTTTGTATTTGATTTTATGCCAGTGGTATCATTTGGGGTAAATACGATCAAGTAAAAAACGGTGACATATAGCAGTCCGTGGTGCCAAAAAGTGTTGGGGACCGCTGATTTAGAGGAGGAAAGCGGGGACGAAGATGTTGTGGGAGAGGACGCCATAGCGGCAGAAGCTTGGTTTGGTGTAGAAGGCTTCCAGCCGTAAATGTTTGAGCCCTTGCCTCGCAACGCTGCCAGTTCTGTTAGCTCTACGCCTGCTGAAGACACAGACGTCCATCCCCGTGAACACTGGGACGGAACTCAATGGGAAAGGAAATGATTCTTATTTCCTATTTCAACCGTTGCGTATATTAGCTGCGACATATGAATCAAGATGCTATGACCGAAAAGGTTTGATTGACAGATGATCATTGATATATGTGATTGGCCGAATTTAGGTGTTCAGGCTGACGTATAACTAACTGGCCTGTATAAAATAACGAAGAAAATCCACGATTTTAAGAGAGGATTTTTTTTTTATATATATATATACATTTTCTAACTTTTAGGACAATATAGTCTGATAAAGAGTAGATTTATATTAATTTTGAAGCCAGAATGATTTGACATTTAAATATGACCTACGACTTTAAAAATTTAAAAAAAGGGAGACTAAGAATAGCATCCATCAACTTAGCAGCCACATCTTAACACCTCTGCAGCTTCAGCTTCCTCTTCAGATAGAACCAATATTCAGACTGATCTCTGACTTTCCTTCATTATTTTCACTCTTGGGTAGGAGGTGCTAACTGGCTTAGCCACGGTAGGCTACTTTCTTGTTAACCCCCTGCGCACCTGTAAATAAACACAAAGGGCTTTTTGTACTTACAAACTGATCAAAAGGCAAAATTACAAATAATACGCCAGCAGGATATAGAAATCTTTAAGAAAAATATTGTTTGGAGCCAGAGTGAGCTACTAGCATATAACAGGACATGTCAAATAATGGGACTGCATTTTTATGCAGCTGAGTTCAGACCCAGCTTGGATCAGTTAACCGTGCCGAGCTCGGTTCCTTAATTTTACTAAAAGTGGGATAAATACCTGTGATTTTAGGAGTGTCTGTGAGTGGATCAGGTTTTGGTGTGTTTTTGATTTATTTTACAAACCAGCAGCATTTTTTGCTAAAACAGATTTAATTTTTCAGTTTTCATGAGCTAATTCTTTACCTTTCAGGATTGAACTGGAACATCTTCGTTTTTAAGCTGTTTAATCTTCTTCATATGAAAGTCCTGCAGGAGTTTCCAAAAAATAGTTTCAACTAAGATAATATTTGAAAGATTTCTGGGTCTTTCCATGTGTCGTGTGATCAGATGTTTCCTGGTCGTCCTACAGGTGGCGTGTGTGATGAGACGGCAGATAAAGCCTTGGAGGCCATGAAGAACGGGGTGAGCTGCAGCCGAGGGAAGATCGCCATCTTGGCGAGGTGTAATCTGGGCGTCTTTAAAGGGGCGGTCCAACTATCGGATGCCAACCAGCAGTGCCGGATCCACTTCATTGGAGTACGTGTTTATGTGCAAGAACCCAATGTTTGGAGGTGGGGGTGATGATTCTCCTCTCCTATATAGGTAATTTTCTTCCTTTTTCTGTTGCAGGGTGTCAAAAACATCGGGCTGGAGAAAATAATGGACATCTACCACCTGATGAAGGAGGCAGGACAGGAAGCCAAAAAAAAAGGCAAGATATACTGTTCTTTTTCCCCATCGGTTCGTGATAAAAGAACTGAAGCCCTTAAACGTCTGTGTTCGATGTGCTTCGCCCTCTCAGCCATCAAGGACCCCCTCATCAGGTCCTTTACCTCCAGTAAGAAAAAAGAACCCTACTTGGCCTTTAAGGACTACGTCACACAAACCGAGGACAAGGAGCTGGACGGGAAACTGACCATCGTGGAGCAATACAGGGACCGCGTCCCTGCGCTGGTGGCCCAGCTAAAGGCGTGCTATGAGAGCGACCTAAAGGGTGCAGGTACGCATCAAGAAGCACAGAGGCTCCGGTCTGGATGACTCATAAACTAAGAAATCAAGCTAATGTCAGAGGATGACGTGGAAAAAGGTTTTCGGGAAGCCCTAAGAAAGCCTTTTTTTCCCCTAACTGTACTCTGTTTGTTTGTTTTTTTTATTTAGAGTAGAAGTATTTTATTCTCTCTCTCAATTCGAGGCGAAATCAATTCAATCAAATTCAGTTTATTTCTATAGCACCAATTCACAACACATGTCATCTCAAGGCACTTTATAGTTCACCAGATCATCCAGTCAGATTGATTCAAAGTTTTCTATCTAAGGAAAACAAGTTGATTGCATTGACTCATCAGCAATCCCTCACACTAAGCATGCTTGTAGCGACAGTGGAGAGGAAAAACTCCCTTTTAACAGGAAGAACCCTCCAGCAGAACCAGACTCAGTGTGAGCGGCCATCTGCCGAGGCCGACTGGGGTTCAAGGAGACAGAAGCATAGATAGAAAAAACAGCTGTAAAAGGCGGCCCCCGTCCAGGAAAAACACAGCCAGGCAGGATCGTCTCTAAACATTGTCTCTAAACGGCTTGCACACCTGAATTTCCCTAAAGAGGGACAAAAAAGGACTCTTCTATTCAAAAAAGTCATTGAAAATGTTTGTTAATCACGTTTTAGATGTTAATAAAAATGTTTTCCCTCTTTTATTTTTCACTCAACCAGACTTCATCGTTGGAACTGTCCACAAGGCCAAAGGTCTGGAGTTTGACACCGTGATCATCAGCGACGACTTCGCCTCCCTCCCCGCCTCCCGTCACAACCTACACCGCCTACCAGACTTCCTGTTTTGTACGTTTATTTTTCCTTTCTAAAAAAAAAAACCCAAAATATTTTACAACAATTTGTCTGACGGATTGTTTTCTGTCCTTTACCGCTGAAGCTCATATTCTCAGCGACGAGTGGAACCTGCTGTATGTGGCTGTGACTCGCGCCATGACTTCCCTGGTTATTACCAAAAACATCCTTCGGATCCTAACGGTGGCTGGGGTGAGGCATAATCGCACAACACTTCACAGCTTGCCGCCTGTCAACGCATCATTTGCTTCACTTGCATCCTTACTTCCTTCTGTTAAGATGAGTGTTTATAAACTGATGGTGCATTGACCTCAGCTGGCTGCAGGTTATTGATATTTCATAGATTCCATATAGATTGTATTCCTGTGTTTGTACCGTTTTTAAATTAAGACAATAAACATACATAAATTAAAGACCTGGCAGTAGCACTAGCAGTAGCTCCACCTTAAAGCCATGCATACACTATACGATTTTTTTGCCCTTTTCAGGGCGACTTTCCTGTCGTACGAGAATTTTTCGGTCGGGCCAACCTTCAGCCTGATCGTGCGTTGGGTAGCGTACAGGGGGTAACGAGGGGCTATTGGCCTCTCGTAAGGCCAGAAGAAAACCAAATATGTTTGATTTTTCAGTCGACCGTTGTGGGCAAATCGCTCAGTGGGAAAGCAAGGATTCTTATTCTTCTTCTTCCTCTCAGATGAAAACACAGAAACATGGCGGGGGTGCGAGTGAAATGGAGTTCTTTCTGTAAAATTGATGCCTGGGCTTTGTAGAGTTTTTCCAGCCGCGCAGCAGAAAATCGACCTGGTTTGGATGGATGGGTTGTTAGCAGTGAGCCGCTAGGGACGGCTCCATAGGCGGAATCTTCGCCGGTGCAGCTTTTTCAGCACCTTCGGATCCAGATATTGTCCAAAGCCAGGTACTGTGATGCGGGACAATGGCGGATTGTTCCAAGAAGATGTCAGTTTGGACACAAAGTCTGGGAAAATGGGTAGGCGGTTTTTAATCGTGGCCGGCTTCGATGGGAGATAAAACCCTGCGAAACTTGATTGTTTCTCCGCAGGAGGTGGAGTGGGCCACTTCATATGTAGCTTTGCTGCACGCCGGTAAAGAGAGAAGCAGGAAGTGTCATCCTGGTTAGCCGCCACAGCGGCTTTGCTCAGACAGATCCTGGATGTCAGTGCCAATATCAAATACGTCCTCATCATCCTGATGCGGGTCCAGATGAAACTGTGACCAAGCATCTTCGTTGTCAGCTAACCCAACTCAGAGAGCAGCGGGTCTTACTGTGAGACAGCAGACTCTCTCAGCACTATTTCCAAAAACTTTGCTGGTCTCTCCAGGGTAGAGCGTCTAAGCTGGTGACAGAACGTGGATGCTTTGGGCTCCGCCAACGCTCTCCGAGCGTGAACGATACCCAGACACACGGGATAGGCTTCATAGGGGTCCTTGTCATGAATCGAGAAGCTACAACCCTGTGGACTGCTATACTTTTATTTTGCTTTGTGCTCACCCCGAACCACAAAGGATAGGTAGGCCTATACTTGAGCTTTCTGCTTTGGCGGCGTGAAGATGGCGCAGTGGTTGGCACGCACGACCCATGTACGGAGGCCTTAGTCCTCTACGCGGCCGACCCGGGTTCAAATCTGACCTGTGGTCCTTTGCCACATGTCTCTCCCCCTCTCTCATGCCCCCTTTCCTGTCAGCCTACTGTCGAAAAAATGAGCCACTAGTGCCGTTCAAAACTCCAAAAAACAATAGAACTTACTGCTTTACAGGCAGGCAGCGGTGGCTAACTTCATCCTCACAAAAGCAGAGCTAGCCAACAGCAGTTAGCTAGCCTGAATAGAAGAGGCGTTCTTAGAAAGGTGAAGGGCGTAAGAACTGATTAATGACGGACACATAAGCCCCATTTTTACTTTAACTGGAGTGTAAGTAAGAAATAAATAAAACATTCTTAAATTAAGTGTATTTACCCTTAATTTGAGCAGGTAAATGAGAGGATTTGCCAATGGAATTTGTATTTTTACTCTTAAAATAAGATATTTAGATGAAATGCACTTGTAGTAAGACAATACAATTGCGTTTTCTTATTTTAAATGTAAATTGTCTTGTTCCATTGGCAAAATGTCTTTTACCTTTTCAATTCAAGAACAAAATAGAAGAAAAAATGACTTCTCTAGATTTTTATTTTTTTCCAGTGCTACCCATCTGAAACCAATCCATGCTGAGATTAGACCGATCAGTTAACTGGGCGGAGCTCGGTGCCTTACGACCATTGTTGAAATGTCTGAAAGGTCGGACACAGGCGAGAGCGTATCAGGAGATGGAGACCAACAAGACCTCCCTCATCATTGGCCCTATCTCAAACAATTTTTAAAATAGTCGAAAAATTTAGATTTCAATTCATATAGTGGCATCTAGCTGTTTTTTTAAAGGTAAGTAGTTTTTGGAGCACGTACTTTTTCACTGTTACTTGAGTAAAGAGGTCATGTTGATACTTTAACTTTTACCAGAGTGTTTTTAAACTGCAGTATCTATACTTCTACTTAAGTAAGAAACGCCTGGATGTCTGGAGCCTTTTGTTTTAAAAATAAACTGGTTCGTTATTCAGTGAAGTTACTCCTGACGAATGGAGCAGCCAAATATTCTACTTTGGTGAGAGTAGCTATATTTTATTGTTTTACCCAGGTGGAGAAAAACATACGATTCATTAAAACCTCTGAAAGTATATTATTGAGAAAAGGTTAGTGAAAGACCAGTAACTGGTTAAATATAACTGGTTACTACCCACCTCTGCTGGACCGGAAGAACAACATAACAGTTTCTGATGTTTCTTCCTTTCAAGATGTTCAGATAAACTCAGCTGCAGGTCTGAGACTCCAGCGTGGTTTTATTAGTGAGGCTCATAATTGAAATCTTAGTTTTACTTGTATAACCTCATTTTTCCTTAAACTGAGCCGGTAGGTTAGACAAACCGCCAATGGAATAAGATGATTTATACTTAAAATAAGAAAAATAAATATGTATTATGCATTTCAAGTGAATGATATGTAGTTACTTTATTTTAAGGGCAGGTATATTCCTTCCATTGGCAAATCAAATTGTTTTTAACTGCTTAAATATACAAACACACTTCTTATGAGAGTTTTCTATTCATTTTTAGATCGGAAGTGGTGGCAGATAAATTTTCACACCTCCTGAGAGGCAAAACTACATGTTTCCATGGTCTTTTCTTCTTAATATATGATGATTCATTACTGTTATATTAGTGAGATTGAATGTGAAAACCAACACTAAGCTCTGTGCATAACTGGAAAGTTAGAATAAATGAGGATGCAGCTCCAGCTGAAGGACTTTACAGTTTGTTTCTACAAGTACTGAGCATCCAGATTTTTGGGGGTTTCTTTGTAAAATGAAAGGTTTTAATAGTCAGTCAGACTGGCAGTTTAAGCAAAGACTTTTAATTGAGTTTAGCTAAGGGATTTGAATAAAACATTGTTTCCGATTTGATTTAAAACATTACAGTGTCCCAGTGTCAAACGTGCTGCCTTGGCCATTTGTGCAATTTTGTGCTGAAAGCCCTAAAAAGAAAAAGGCGATGACGTATTTGGACAAAGACATGTCTGAGCATGCTTCTGTGTTTTTGTCTGAGAGGAAGAAGAAGAATCCTTGTTTGCCCACTCAGCGATATGCCCACGACCACCTTACAGCAGCCGACTGAATTTCAAACATGTTTGATTTTCTCTCGACCTCACGATTCCTGATCGGGAGCTGGTCGTAAGAGTCCGATCGCCCCTTGTTACCCCCTGTACGCTATACGATGCACGATCAGGCAGAAACTGTTTCATGGTGGGACGTGATGTGCCTGGGCAAACTTACAGATATTTGCTCCTTCAGTGTTAGTTGCTGAATTTAAACGCACATTAAACTTGTCAGATTTTTATTTGTAAAAAAATAAAAAAGGATCTGAATGTCAGCCTTAGCTGCAAGTATTCTCAGAATCAATAATAGACATTTCTAAAGAAACTACTGATGAAGAGAGCTGTGAATATTAAACCCAAGTGGCCTTTTGCATTTTGTTTTAGACACACTGCAAACGGAGCCAGAACAAATGTCGTCTTTAAAGGGACTCACTCATTTTTCATGACTCTGCTAATTTATACTTCAGAAGTTCGCTCTGGTTCCATACAAAAACTTTCTGATTTAACTATGGCACCCTGCTGATTTATTAGACATTATTTTTGTTTTTGGCCCAACAGCTAATAGTTAATAAAAGATAAATGGAGGCAGAAGATGTCTTTCAGTCATCAATGCACACATTCAGCGACACACAGGAACGCTTTAAAGCTGGGCACCGTTTCTTTCACAACACCTGTGCCATCAACCAGGAATCAGAAATACTTTAATAATCCCAGGGAGAAATTACTTTAGTTACATTACTCCATCTGTAATAGAGTGACTATAGGACCAGTTTGATATAACACTATTTCATACAATATATATAATTAGGGGGTCCCGCTACATATTACCATCAGTTTGGGGGTCCTTGGCTTGGAAAAAATAGAAGACCCCAAACCTAGAGGCTAGTCTGAGCTAGCCATAAATACATTTTAACATAAATATTTGGTGTTTGGGGATGTAAATGATTAAAATAAAAGCACATTTCTAAAATTAAACTTGTTTTCAACAAACTAAAGGGGGGAGGAGTGAAACTCGAGAAATAGAATTTCTTAGGAAACATCTTTTATTTTATTTTTAAGTCACATCACCTGTCTTAGTTTCACTGCAGGCTGCTAACACAAACACACACCAACCAGATTTCTACTAGTGTGGTGCCAATGCCATTTTTTTGGCCCCCATACCTGATACCTGGCTGTGCAGTATCGGCCGATACGATACCATCTGTTGGAAATGGCTGTGTGTGTGTAAATATGAAGAACTGCATACTACTTGGATGTAAAATAATTGCCATCATGGTTTTGTCAAGCTGCTGCCTACCTTTGTGAAGCAGGATAAAGACTAATACAAAGTGAACCTGTAAAAAAGATTTAAAATGGTTAAAACATTTGTGTGCATCTGAGGTCAGGTTGAGCTGTTCGAAATGCCAACTTCAGCTAGAGGAACCCCTTTGCATCTTGCATCTGACACACTGAGGTCTTGGCCAGAATGAAAAGGCAGAGATCTTAAAGTGGGAAGTGTTAAGGACTTTGTTAAAAGTGCAAAAGTAATTCCTTTTTAAAAAAATATATATTCTGGAGACAAACTAAACTTCTCCTCCTTTATATTGAAGGAGTACTTCCTGAAGTCCCAGATGCCCAGCTCTTTGACGGCAGGCAACAATCCTCTGCCCTGCTCCATCTCTGAATGTCCAAACTGCATCACACCCGGCTCGGCCTTCATCATGTCCCGACAGAAGAAGCAATGTGTAAGATGGCTTCAAATGTTTTCCTTTGAAAGGCAACTCTTTTAATTAAAGGAATGAATAAAAAAACCTAAATTACACAAAAAAAAAAAAATATTTTTCTCATTTTCTCCAGACTGAATTTGTGACTGAAGGAGGCCCACTCTGCGAGAGGTGTGTGTGGACTCGCATCGGACCTACAGCCTTCCTCATGACCGACGACGTCCTCTCCATGGCGGAAATCCCAGAGGGGTTCCACTTCCCCATCCACCATCCATTCTTCCCTGACCTTTTCTTTTAGTTTGATCACTCAGGACCCAAAATAAAAACTGTTCTTTATACCCTCTTTTTTTTTCTTCAAGTGAAACTAATCCTCTGACTGTGTTAAAATTGTCGATTGGTCGCCAGAGACACAGATTAGATTTTTCTAATTTTCTGTCAAAGAAACAAAAAATACTCTTTATAATTTGTATATTTTTACGTTGAAGATTTTTAACTGCTTTTTACAATCCTGTTCAACTGTAAGTTTCTTTTTTTTTTTTAATAATACTAAAAAAATACAACAATGGCTTTTTCTTTGATTTTAGTCCAACAGGTGTTTTTCTTGATGAAAATAACTTCTGATCAGTCTCTGTTCCACAGGGGGCTTCCCCACCCAGCTCATATATTTTCATATTTTCCCACCTGCTTTCTGCAGAACAGACACAGGAACTTATTGAGACTCAGGTTAACTGTGTGGGTTTTTATTTTCCTGACCAGACGGAGTCTGACAGTTTTTTTTTTTTTTTCTTACTAAACTGGAGTCATTTAAAGGGCCTCATTTCATACTGCATACTAAATACCTTATTTTCTACCCTTCTGATACTAATTTTAATGATTAAACTTTTGACTTTCCTTACAAATCATTATTTGAAAGTCTAAGGGACAACATTTTCACTATAAGGTTCTCTAGTTAGGTTTAAAGTGCAGGGCAAGGGATCAAAAATAATTACCTAAGGGGCAAATATGCCAATGGAAAAAAGATTTTAAGACAGGATTTTTTTTTTATAGAATTTTTTTTCTTTTCTAACTTTTGGGGAAATATGGTCTGATAAGAGTACATTTACATACATGTTTAAGCCAGACTGGTTTGAAATTTAAATATGACTTCCCTACGACTTTAAGAAAGACAACCTCTTGGCGTAAAGCCGCTGAATTTTTTTATTTATTGTGAAGTTTAATTAATAGCGCATACAGCACCTGGTTGCGTGCTCTGAAGTGGATATGATAATAAAGTAGTGAATCTGAATCTATTTATTTTTATTCATTGCATCTTAAATAGGCCTATAGGCTGATAGGTCTTTTTTCAAAAAAAACAAACCAAACAAATTCACAGCACCCCCTGTTCAAAATGACTTCCAGCGGCCCTGTGCGCCGTTACAATCTCCTACTGCTCCCTGAAGCACCTTTGCTGTCTTCTTTGCTCTTTATTGGAAAAAGGGAGTTCATAGTTACAATATATCACGCTGTAACTCCAGAGGAATATGTGGGGATTAAGTTGCAGCATGATATAGTGATACACATACATTTCTCCATCCAGACATCATACACATGAAAAACATTAAATTACTGGCACCTGCAAAGGAATACTTTCAAAAGAGTCTCTAAAGATATTAGAAAGATTAAACAATGTTAATACAGGATAAGATGAAATGAAATAACTCCAATACAAAGTATCATCTCTTCTCTTTCTATTGCTGCCTCACTGTAGCTGAAAAAAACATTTTTGTCATGTTAACATGATGAAAGGTAGTCTTTGTGATCTTACCTTGACTGGTACCTTTGGATAATGAGATGTTACAATTTAACTTTGTAAATTCTCACATCACATATTGCCTGATGTTTAAAACATTAAAGGTGAAATTCTGGTGAAATCAGGTGAAAATTCTAATTTAACATAAACAAAATAGTCCCTGAAAGTTAATTGCACAATTGATATCATATAAATATTCATGTGTTTGTGCTGTAATTGGTGATTAAAACTACTCATTATCCAGTATACTGAAATCTTATATTAATTATATAAATGCAGTTCCTTGATGTACACCGACTGTTACCAAACCCTAATGTTGACTCTACTGCAATTCTTTGGACAATAAATATACTCATTCAAGTGAGCTCTTACTCTTTTCAAAACAAACCTGCATACTTAGATTTTCTTTGACGTTTAGTACCTTATTTTAAACATTGCCATGACTTATTAATATATATAAACTTTCCAAACAAAAAAAAAACAATTAAAAACAACCAACGGGATTTTGTTTCCAAGTCTGAAGACGTTTCGCTTCCCATCCAAGAAGCTTTTTCAATGCAAAATTTCAGGAATAGCGTTGAATTCGAGGTTTTATACCTCAAACTCATAGTTATTTTTTTGGAATGACTATGACCTGGATGACTGAGAAACTTCACCAGCGTATTGCACTCTATTCTGGGAAAGACACCCTCGGAATTACTGTATAAAACCTCGAAACCTTTGAACTGAAAAAGCTTCCTGGATGGAAAGAAAAAATGTCTTCAAACTTGAAAGCAAAGTCCAGTGGATTATTTTTTATTTCCTTTTTTCGGAATGAATATAAACTGGATGACTGAGAACCTTCACCAGCATATATAAACTTTAACATCCCAGGTTTCATCATGTGAGATTCAGGAAGACCAAAGTGGCTGGAAGACATCAGCAGGTGCCTGTTGGGTGGATATATTTTAATGAGCAAAAGAAGCTAAGATAACACAGGGAGCCAAGGTGGTTGCAATGAGCGACCTGCTAATGAAGAGGCATAAAACAGTACCTAAGTACAACTGCAATAAACAGGTAGGTGCAATCAACAAAACAAAAACAGGTGTTGCACTTGACACAGAAAACTTGCTTAATGCATATAAGCCAGCAGTGAGCACCCATGTTTGTCTATCTTCATAAAAGTTATTTTTCTTTCAATTCTGTCACATGTACTGGACATACAAAGGAATCTAAACTGACACCAATTCTCAATACACAAGAACGCGAGTACGGACTTGTGTCCTCACCAGGTATGTTCTTGAGAAGAACACAGGAAAATGTGGACTCTGGGAGAAACACAAATCAAATGAGCATTTTGCCAAATTAAACAAAAAACTCGTGAAAAAAAACTGGGAGAAAAAAACTCCCAGTGCATGCTGGGATAGCTGTCAATCTCAAGAACGGACAAGTCTGCTCTGATGCATGCTGGGTAAAGATGGAGGGGCGAGAACAACATCCGGGGACTTTGTCCGTTCACGGTCATCTTGTTCTTGTGAATTGCAACAGTACTACGACTGAGACTGATGACGTTTCACGAGTATGTGAGAACGCACAAGTACACATACTGAGGAATGGCCATGGTGAACGCAAGACACTTCTGAAATTTAGGCGGCCAAGACAAGACAGACAGGTATAAAATATTTACACATTGTCAAAGTAACTGAGAGTAGTTTACCCAGTGCAAAGATAGGCAGCTACTGGCAGTTAGGTATTCCTTTTGTCCCTAGTGTGCAAGTAGCATAGTAGTCCAGGTGTGTTCAAATAATAACAGCATGATAATGATGCAAGCAGCAGTAATAAGTAGTGGCAGCTTGATAAATAAATAGTAAATAGTATTCTGAGGCAGTCTTTTGTGTGGGTTGTGGCAGTGGTTTAGTCCAGGGTATATGCAGGTATTTTTTCAATCAGCATTGCATATACCCACTTCTGAATCCCCCATGATCCGCACTATTAAGCAGAATCTCCAAGCCAATTTTCCAATTTTTTCCTAGGACGGTGAAGCCATCATCTGCGCTACTCTGCTTCTAATTGGCTAGTACTCAAAGGGTTTACTTTTTGGGAGAGAGAAGGACGCTTCTGGAGAAATGTCCTGGGTCTTGTAGGAGAAGTCAGAGGGCCAAAATATTGTATAGTGGAAACTTCTTAATTAGCTGCAGAGATAGCCCTCAACAAGGCAAAGCTATACGTATTAACAAGATTGAGGGGAAAATGGTTCAGTGCTGCTTCGTGGAAAACAAAATGATTAGCAAGGGGGTCACTGGAGGAGTTCCTCTTAAGGTAACTGACAAAGAAATTCTAGAAAATATAAGAGGTGCAAAGGTAAGTGGTGAAATGGTTAAAGACAACAAGAAATGGAAAAAGGTGTGAAAGCTTATCAGTGTTAATCAAATTTGAAGAAGAGCAATTACCAAGTAAGGATATATGAGCTACAATGTGAAAATGTATAATCCTCCGCCTCGGAGATGTTTCAAATGCCAAAAATCCGGTCAGATGGCAGCTGTATGTAAAGGAAAATTCTTTTCTCTCACTGTGCAATAACTCATGCCAACTACTCTGTAGCCTGTGTATTTTTTTTTTTTACTTATTCCTTATGTCAATACATCTCTGCAGTACAGAGATGTGCAATAATCCAAGTCAACTAATATATATCTGCTCTCTACTGCGCAGATATTTTTATATCTAATGAGAAACATGTTCCAGGACATTACAACTTTTTTTAATGCTATTTTGGTAGTATATACACTCTGTTTATATTGTCTGTCTTATTTTTTTATCTTTAATGGCATTTTGCTTTAACTCTTTGTACTCTATATAAGCTACTGGAACCAGAATTTCCCTGAAGGAGAAATCCCAAGGGATAAATAAAGTTGTGTCTAAGTCTAAGACGTTAAAATTAAATGCTGTAACTGTGCGCGGATGTGAAAAAAGCAAAAGATCTGAAGAGATCAGAAAAGGGAAATTAGAGCTTGGAAACTTATGCTGAAGCTACAAAAAGAGTCCCATCCAAGTCAGAAAGACCCAATTAAACAGTGACACAAATGACAATTGCAAAACCTTGTGAGGAGTGCCCCAAAATTGCAAAAGAAAAATTAAATTGTAAAAAAGGGTTAGGGTTAGGGTTGTGCTTGTCATTGTAGCAGTGACCAATTGTAGTGTTCAGACGATCAAGAAGACAGAGAGAGAAAAAAAAAATCAAAATAACAGTGAAGCTGCAGAAAATTACCTTGAAATGAGAGATTTAAACTGTGAAACGGTGGAAATTATGATGGAAAAATGAGAAGAACAAGTAGAAATTCCGTAAAAATTCAAAAAATATCCACTGGACTTGGTTTTCAAGATTTGAAGACGTTTCGCCACCTCTCCAGGAAGCTTTCTCAATTCAAATGTCTGGATCCGCAGTGAGTTTGAGTCTTATATGGACAAGGCCTTGTATTGCTTGGAAACATGCAAATGGTAACCGATGAGTGGGTCGTTTGGTTCCATCGTTACCCTGTAATATCTGAACCTGTCTATGATTCTAGGGGTCGGTCGTTAAAGGGGGGATTGCCATTAAGGGGGGGATTGTCTCCTGTAATACCTGAAACCTGTCTATGATTGTTAAGGGTCGGTCGTTAAGGAGGTATTGTTCACCGGCTGGAGCGGGTAGGTCCCTCGTTCCTCTGTGATGGGGTGGGGGGTTTGGTGATATCTGGTGATATTTGGTGATATCACCAAACCCCCCACCTTCATCAGCAACAAGTAGAAACTGCTACAGTGCTGCTAACAATAAAATAATTTAGAAATTATGAGGACGGATTTGATTAAATATTTGTTATTTATTATGTTGGGTTTGTCAAGTTTGAGTGGAGGTTTAGAGGACCTAAAAGCAGAGATGAGTTTAGCTGATGTAATAAAGAACTCACAAGCAAGTGAGGCAATAATCCAAGAAAATACAAAATGCAGAGAAGCAAAAAAATCCACTAACATTAGCGTAAACACATATGGGAAGCAAGGAGACAACGAAGTAACAAAACAAAAACAAACCAGCCAACAGAAACTGCAGAGCTGGTGTATATATGGGAACAGAACAAAGGATGGGCAAACGAGCTGATATGGAGCAGGTGTGGATACAACCAACTAGAAAGGAAACAGGGGGGCAACAGAGAGTAACTAAAGAAATACCAAACTGACAGAAAACAACTACAAAGACACAGAATAACGAAGAAACTAAAAATAAACTTAAACACAGTGCAAAACCCTGACAGGGTTAAATTAAATAGTAAAATTATTATTAAAAATTATTATTACATTTTTTTTTTCATACATTTTTTATGGTGGTGGGTCTTGTTCCTGTTTCCTAGTTTACCTTGTTATCTGTTGGTGGCCGTAATGCACTTTAATTAGTTTGCCACCTGCCATAAAACACTACAAGAAGAAGAAGAAGGCTTTACCGATTGCATTGGTTAATGGTAGACATGACCACCAGGGAGTCAATCGGAGGCAGAGAAAGGTTCTTGCTAAGGTTAATATTACTCACATATTAAATAACATTTAAAAGTTTACTTTAAATGATTTGCCTTTAGAATTGGCAAAGAATCGGTAATATAAACCGAGCTAGTCAAATAACACTTTCATTTCCTAATTACAAATGCCCTCATGAATTAACATTAGACAGCATTTCGGCTAATGCTAGTGATTCTACCCCGTTAAGGCTGGTTTATGCTCAGAAACCAGGTCGTCTGCGTGTGTGTCGCAGTTAATACAGATGTGCCCCGCCCCTTTCGTAGACACTCTGCTGCACCTCTCCTAAACTGTAGATGACTGCAGACAGGAGGCCTCTGATTGGTCAAATCTACATCTGCTCTACACTATGCATATTTCCTGTTTGGTACCTTACTGGCATGTTTTGTCTGTATGATCGCCATTGTGGAAAACGACTTGTGAAGATGGACCAGCTAGAAGAGCGAGGTACGCAAGAACGCTGGGACCCTTTTTCCACCTGGATCCCCGCTCTTTTTAACACTCATGTCCCACCGTTGTCGCACAAACTTGCCCCACTTCCTCGCCGTATCTAGACCCATAGCTAGTTCCTGATTGTCCCTCTAGCGTTGTGGCGTGGAATAACAAAGCGCAGACCACGCTTCAATATTAGGCATAAATCAAAAATATCTCCGACAAGCTCACTGCGACACACTGCTGCTGGAGGATAACCAGGCCTTAAGCCTAATGTCGATGCCCACTATGCCCCCCCATCCCCTTCTGTCAAGATGCTGTCAATGAAGGGTAAGGTGCCTCTTCGCCCTTAAAGATGTCGGTACAACTTTGGATGACACCAACAACTATGCTAGGGTGGCGTGGGCCATTTTTATCATAGGACATCTAAATTATGTTAAAAACATTTCAGGGCTTGACAGAAATGGGTTCGGAAAATAATATCACTGTTGATGTTTTGTAAATGCATCTTTATGTTAAATACTGTTGTGTTACATATTTATTGAATATTTCTAATGATGAATTCCAACCCAAACGTGTATATACGTATATATCAACTTTTCAGTTTATCTGCTTGGTTTTGCTGCATATGGATGGACTCAGCAATAAGGATTAGTTTACTCAAAATCCATAAACGTTTCTCACTTGTTGGGATCCTCAGGCTTGCCCACCAGAGGGCGCCGAGGATCCTCTTCTGCTCTTTGTCGTTTTTCTGTTAGGACTGGAGTTACTGTTGGGATCTGGAGCTTTACCACCTTCCTCCAGCAGAGTGCGCCATGGGTCTCCTGGTGCTGGAGTCTTCCAGCACACCTGAGACGCATCTACTCATCAGGAGACCTTCCCTTTATAAACACCTGCCAGACCTTGCTTCTACGCCGCAGTGTTGATCTTAGTTTGGTTAGCAACCTGAGCCTCTGTAACTGAAAGAATCTTAGTTGTCTCTAGTGAGAGATCAGATTCTAACTCTCCTTTGTTTGTGCCTCACAGGAAACCTGTCTCTGGCCTGCAGCTCTGGGAGAGCTGCCTCACAGGAAACCTTTCTCTAGCCTGAAGCTCTGGGTGAGCTGCCTCACAGGAAACCTGTCTCCAGGCTGAAGCTCTGGGTGAGCTTAACCTGCCAATCAGCCCTGGTGAGCCAACCTGAAGATTCCTAAGTGGAATTAACCTGAAGATTCCTATGTGGAGTTAACCTGCAGATTCCTATGTGGAATCAACCTGAAGGTTCCTATGTGGATACCCCCTGCTGTTCTCTGAGAAGAACTGGAAGCTCAGATCAAGGTTGGCCATGTTAAGTCTGAAGCTAGACGCTTTAGCTCCTCATGAACTCAGCTAACCAACAGTCTCTGGTCCCAGTCAAGACTTCAGTGAACCTGTTCCAGATCCAGTCCTTGATTTTGTGTTTCTGTGCAAATAAACTCTGTTAAACTTTTTCCCAGCCTCCGTTGTGTTCTGCATATGGGCTTGCCTCGTTACCCATCATGACAGAACACTGCGGCCAAACACAAAGCCCAGCAGATCACCTCCGTCGGTGGATTGAGGAACGGGACGCTCAGATCCTTGGACATGCGCATACCCTCCGTGAGTTGCATACAAGATTTGAACACCAGAATCAAAAGCTTCAAACTACATGGGTGACGCTAACGCCACGCCAGCAGTACGTCCAGTTCCGGATCCACTTCCGCCTCCTAGGTCACCGGCAGTGACGTCACTTCCTGTTCAAGATAGTAATCTTCCTTTCTGGTCAGAACCCAGCCCGTCGTTTTCAGTATACAGCCCTTCACTGCCTGAGAGATTTTCCGGCAACCCAAGTAAGTTCAGGAGATTTCTGTTCCAGTGTCAGCTATTTTTTGAGTTTTATGAGTCGAGTTTTCTTTAAGATAAGAGTAGGATAACTTTTGTCGTATCTTTCCTGTCCGGAAAAGCCCATGAATGGGCAGAGACCAGATTTCCGTTAGAAACTAGATCTAACTGTACTTATGAGAGATTCATCCAGGAGTTTGAAAGGACTTTTAATCAGGTCACTAATCAGTCCATCGTTTCTAGTGGACTTTTAGAAACTAAATAAGGAGATAGATCAGTTGCCGAGTTTTCTTTTGATTTCCAGGTTAAAGCAGCCGCTTCCGGGTGGAACAAGTCTGCGCTTAAGACCGCTTATCTCCTTGCCCTAAATGAGCCAGTTAGGAACGAGTTAACATTTTTCAACGAGCCAGCTAACCTTGAGGATCTCATTGAGCTAGCTATTGGGTTAGACATAGAACTGCAAACCAGATCCAGAGCCGTCCAGCCTCAGACTCTGGATTCCAGTTCCTTTCTGCGCCGGGTCAGTCTCAGCTCTCATATACTCGATTTTCACTTAGCTCCGTCTGTTAAAGGACTCAAAATAGGGACACAAATTACACCTCAAACAGTTAGAGTTCCCCGCCAGCCTGATCAGACACCTGAACCCGTCACCTTTGTTTCCGAACCTGTTCCCATGCCTGATTTTCTAGCCTCTGAACCAGTAATCCGTTCTGGAACTCTAATTTTTCAACCCGTTAACTTGTTACCAGAATCAGTCATCAAACCTGTTAGCTCAGCTCCAAAGACCCCTCTGCGTAAGAAACGGCGTCGCCCTAAGTCAGCTCTGTGCCGTCTAGAGGCCCCTGAGTCAACTCCGTTTCCTGAATCAGCTCTGTGCCGTCTAGAGACCCCTGAGTCTGCTCTGAGCCGTCCAGAGACCCCTGAGCCGGCCCTGTGCCGTCCAGAGACCCCTGAGCATATATTTAAAAGGGCTTCAGAGTTCGGAGTTGGTGGAAATATGCCTCTAAGAGCCTCTCAGCAGGGGCCGCAAACCGCCAAGAGCCCTCTACAGGTGCTTCAAGCCACTTCAGAGACTGAACTTGTGCCTCCATGGGTGGTCTCCCCTGTTCCTGAGGTGGAGCCACAGTCAGTGGTTTCCCCTGTTCCTTAGGTGGAGCCACAGTCGGTGGTCTCTCCTGTTCCTGAGGTGGAGCCACAGTCCGGTGGTCTCTCCTGTTCCTGAGGTGGAGCCACAGTCGGTGGTCTCCCCTGTTCCAGATGTGGAGCCACAGTCGGTGGTCTCCCCTGTTCCTGATGTGGAGCCACAGTCGGTGGTCTCCTCAGTTCCTGATGTGGAGCCACAGTCGGTGGTCTCCTGTGTTCCTGAGGTGGAGCCGCAATCGGCGGGCTCCTATGTTCCTGAGGTGGAGCCGCAATCGGCGGGCTCCTGTGTTCCTGAGGTGGAGCCACAGTCGGTGGTTTCCCCTGTTCCTGAGGTGGAGCCACAGTCGGTGGTCTCTCCTGTTCCTGAGGTGGAGCCACAGTCGGTGGTCTCCCCTGTTCCAGATGTGGAGCCACAGTCGGTGGTCTCCCCTGTTCCTGATGTGGAGCCACAGTCGGTGGTCTCCCCTGTTCCTGATGTCGAGCCACAGTCGGTGGTCTCCTCAGTTCCTGATGTGGAGCCACAGTCGGTTGTCTCCTCAGTTCCTGATGTGGAGCCACAGTCGGTGGTCTCCTCAGTTCCTGATGTGGAGCCACAGTCGGTGGTCTCCTGTGTTCCTGAGGTGGAGCCGCAATCGGCGGGCTCCTGTGTTCCTGAGGTGGAGCCATAATAGGCGGGCTCCTGTGTTCCTGAGGTGGAGCCGCAATCGGCAGGCTCCCCTGTTCCTGAGGTGGAGCCGCAATCGGCAGGCTCCCCTGTTCCTGAGGTGGAGCCGCAAGCGGCGGGCTCCCCTGTTCCTGACCAGGAGCCGCAATCGGCTGGCTCCCCTGTTCCTGACCAGGAGCCGCAATCGGCAGGCTCCCCTGTTCCTGAGGTGGAGCCGCAATCGGTGGTCTCCTCAGTTCCTGATTTGGAGCCACAGTCGGTGGTCTCCTCAGTTCCTGATGTGGAGACACAGTCGGTGGTCTCCTCAGTTCCTGATGTGGAGCCACAGTCGGTGGTCTCCTGTGTTCCTGAGGTGGAGCCGCAATCGGCGGGCTCCTGTGTTCCTGAGGTGGAGCCGCAATAGGCGGGCTCCTGTGTTCCTGAGGTGGAGCCGCAATCGGCGGGCTCCCCTGTTCCTGAGGTGGAGCCGCAATCGGCAGGCTCCCCTGTTCCTGAGGTGGAGCCGCAAGCGGCGGGCTCCCCTGTTCCTGACCAGGAGCCGCAATCGGCGGGCTCCCCTGTTCCTCCCCTGTTTCTGACCAGGAGCCACAATCGGCGGGCTCCCCTGTTCCTGACCAGGAGCCGCAATCGGCGGGCTCCTCCGTTCCTGACCCGGAGTCGCAGTGGGCGGCCCCGGCCTCGTCCGAACCAGTTCCGGAGCCGCAGTGGGGGGCCCCGGCCTCGTTTGAACCAGTGCCTGAGCTGCAGTGGGCGGCCCCGGCCTCGTCTGAACCTGTTCCTGAGCCGCAGTGGGCGGCCCCGGCCTCGTCAGAGCCTGTTCCAGAGCCGCAGTCGGCGGTCTTCTCAGAGCCTGTTCCAGAGCCGCAGTCGGCGGTTGCTACAGAGCCTGTTCCAGAGCCGCAGTCGGCGGTCTTCTCAGAGCCTGTTCCAGAGCCGCAGTCGGCGGTCGCTACAGAGCCTGTTCCTGAGCAGCCGAAGAGGGGACAGGGTACCCCGTGGGGGTACCTACTGAAGTTTGGGCGTCATCCTCCTGTCAAGCTGCTTCACCACCGGCCCCGCGGCAGACCTCCAGAGCGTCAGCTTCGCCTCCGACCCCGCGGCAGACCCCCAGAGCGTCAGCTTCGCCACCAACCTCGCAGCCGGCCACCTGAGACTCTGATCCGTTGCCGGACCCTCGGCCGGCCTCCAGAATCTCTGCCATGCCTCCGGCCCGGCAGTGGTCCCCCTAAGACGTTGCTTCATCTCCAGCCCTGCGGTGGACCTCCGGAGCGTCAGCCTCGCCTTCTGCCCCGTGGTTGGCCTTCTGAGCATCTGCTACACCTCCGGCCCCGCTGCCAGCCCCACGGCCGGCCACCTGAGACTCTGTCCCGCTGCCGGTCCCTCGGCCGGCCACCTGAGACGTTGCCCAAGAAATCGTCTGGGATTTCTTTTGTCTTCATCCACCGTAAGTGGATCATTTTTTGTTCTGGACTCTGTTTTTGTTTTTGCCCTCCTGGCCTGTTTTCCCCTTCGCCCACCCTGGGTGGGTTGTTTTTTGTTTTCTGGACTCTGTTTTTTGTTGTTCCTGGCCCTCCTTGCCCTAGTGCCCCCTTCACCCGCCCTGGGTGGGTTGTTTTTTGTTTATTTTTTGGACCTTTTCAGCGGGCGTCTGGAATCCGCCCTTGAGGGGGGGGCTCTGTTGGGATCCTCAGGCTTGCCCACCAGAGGGCGCCGAGGATCCTCTTCTGCTCTTTGTTGTTTTTCTGTTAGGACTGGAGTTACTGTTGGGATTTGGAGCTTTACCACCTTCCTCCAGCCAGTGTTGGGCACGTTACTTTGAAAAAGTAATCAGTTATAGTTACTAGTTACTTCTCCCAAAAAGTAACTGAGTTACTAACTGAGTTACTCCACAATAAAAGTAACTAGTTACTAGTATAAGTAACTATTGCGTTACTTTTGCGTTTCTCGCCCCCGTACCCCTCACCACCCAGCCCCCACCTTCTCGTGGTGTGATTCAAAAGCAAGCTGAATAGAGCGGATGACAAAGACAAGAACCTGCAGAGAGTTTAGCATTTATTACAACTCAATGTAAATGACATCAGGGGAACGCGATGTGAAGTTTTTTAACAGGGCATTCAGATCTGGTGAGTATATGAAATTAATAACTGGGGATGTCTAATTCTGAAATCCTGTGTGTTTGGGTTGTTATAGATACTGCAACATCTATCTATACATCTATCTATCTAGATCTATACTCTGCGTGTGACATAAAATATGGATCTCCATCCCTGCCACAAAGGCCATCAAATAATGTTTAAAATAAAAAATACAGTAGGTTGAAAAGGCAGAGTATCCATCCATCCATCCATCCATCCATCCATCCATCCATCCATCCAGATTTCTCCCTTTCATTTGATCGTTCACGCTCCCCATAGTTCTCCTGTGGCGCGAGCACAGGGCGACTGGTGCGCGCCTTTAGCGAGCATGCGCGTTTCCTGTCGCTTGCGCGGTGACTCGTGCCGCCTGCGGAGATGCAGAGTAAACCGTATCTGATGGGGAAACGCAGCTCAACGTAACACCGGTATTTCCATGTGGAAAACGCTGTTTTGCTGCTAGAGTCATCCTCACTCTCCATCTCTCTGTGTGTGCTGTACGTTAACACCCGCCAGCATAAACACCCACCTACCAACTGACGGAATCTCACTATACATCAGCCATTCTCATCCTCCCCTCTCTCATGACAAGGCGCGCACCTCTGGATGACCTAAAAATAATCTTTAATATCTCTTAAACAAAAGTAGCAAAACCAATCTTTTTTCTGCACAAATCTGCACTAACGTTGCACTAACCAGTCTATTTGCAGAGTTTTTTGACGTGGGTGGGGTGTCAGCTTCACGCAGCTGCGCACGAGTCCTATCATGAAAAAAGGTTCATTGTGCGACCTGAGTAACGCGCAGTAACGGGGTGTCTGCAATGGTAACTGCGTTATAGTTACAGTCAAAGTAATTAGTTAGATTACTCGTTACTAAAACAAGGTAACGGCGTTAGTAACGCCGTTACTTTCAACGCCGTTAGTCCCATCACTGCCTCCAGCAGAGTGCGCCGTGGGTCTCCTGGTGCTGGAGTCTTCCAGCACACCTGAGACGCATCTACTCATCAGGAGACCTTCCCTTTATAAACACCTGCCAGACCTTGCTTCTACGCCGCAGTGTTGATCTTAGTTTGGTTAGCAACCTGAGCCTCTGTAACTGAAAGAATCTTAGTTGTCTCTAGTGAGAGATCAGATTCTAACTCTCCTTTGTTTGTGCCTCACAGGAAACCTGTCTCTGGCCTGCAGCTCTGGGAGAGCTGCCTCACAGGAAACCTGTCTCTGGCCTGCAGCTCTGGGAGAGCTGCCTCACAGGAAACCTGTCTCTAGCCTGAAGCTCTGGGTGAGCTGCCTCACAGGAAACCTGTCTCCAGCCTGAAGCTCTGGGTGAGCTTAACCTGCCAATCAGCCCTGGTGAGCCAACCTGAAGATTCCTAAGTGGAATTAACCTGAAGATTCCTATGTGGAGTTAACCTGCAGATTCCTATGTGGAATCAACCTGAAGGTTCCTATGTGGATACCCCCTGCTGTTCTCTGAGAAGAACTGGAAGCTCAGATCAAGGTCGGCCATGTTAAGTCTGAAGCTAGACGCTTTAGCTCCTCATGAACTCAGCTAACCAACAGTCTCTGGTCCCAGTCAAGACTTCAGTGAACCTGTTCCAGATCCAGTCCTTGATTTTGTGTTTCTGTGCAAATAAACTCTGTTAAGCTTTTTCCCAGCCTCCATTGTGTTCTGCATATGGGCTTGCCTCGTTACCCATCATGACATCACTAGTATGTAGGCCAGCGTTTAGTAATTTCATAATCCTTCCTCCCTGAGATCAAATAGTAGAAATCATATGACATTAAGTAAATACTACAAAAGAATTTTTGGGTAAACGACATAGAGCAGTTCGACATGTCATTGTTTCTGGGCTGCATTAAAAAAAGAGTGAGTTTATCCATTTCTTGAGGGACCGCTACACTACTGAATATGACACCATTTATTTTTATGTCATTTTGAATTAATGTATAACTCTATATCCATCAACAGACAAGTACATTTCATTTATCTTATCAAAAAGTATAAAAAAAAACTATTTTAATAAGTTCCCAACTTAACAGATGCAGGTAAAATGTGCTTGGATTCAGTGGCGGCCGGTCCCTGCCCTCCCTAGATGTGGAAGGGAAAAGTCCATCCATCCATTTTCTAACACACTTAGTCCCAAGTGGGGTCGCGAGGGATGCTGGTGCCTATATCCAGCTGTCTATGGGCGAGAGGCGGGGTCCACCCTGGACAGGTCACCAGTCCATCGCAGGGCAACACAGAGACAAACAACCATTCACACTCACACCTAAGGGGACTTTAGAAAAGCCAGTTAAACCAACACTTATGTTTTTGGAATGTGGGAGGAAGCCGGAGTACCCAGAGAGAACCCACACATGCTCAGGGAGAAAATGCAAACTCCATGCAGAAAGACCCCGGGCCCGGAATCAAACCCATAACTGGTGCTACCCACTGCAGCACTGAGCAGCAGGAAGGGAAAAGTCATACTATAGAGAGATTTTAAAAGTATTATTAATTTCAGTTTTACTTAATAGTATGTGGCTACATGTAATATAAATTATTAAAACAACACTTCTACCAATTGACTCTCATTCAACAGTGCATTTCCACCAACAGAACGTATCATTTCTCTTAATGGGTGCTCATTCAAAGCGCCCCTGAAGAGTAGCGAAATAACCAATTGCATAATTTGCATAATTTCTAACATTTATAAACATTTTAAATAAATAATTATTTTTAGAAAAGGCAAATAATAATGAACAATCTGGGATTCAAATAGAAAATAAATAAAAAATAACTAATATTGTGTACTTTTTCTAGGTGTCTCTTAATTTGCACAGTTGCTCTAAAATAAACATGTTCTCAGAAAATAGTTTTCATATATTAAAAAAATTTTTTTTTAGGTTTGTGACACCATATTGGACCATGCAAAACACAGATTAACTTTCACACAGCCTCAGAAGGGACAAATATATGAACAAAAAGAAAACCTGTACATAAAATTATGTTTTGTTTATATAAAGTGTGTTTATAATGTTTTTCTTGCTTGTATTCATTTTTCTTGCTGGGCCTAAAACCAGGCCAAGTGGAACCTTTCACAAATCAATCAACAGCACTTGTGCACATATAAGGAATGCAGAGGGTGTGCATATAACACCTGCTTTGAAGCATCATGCACTACTTTGTCTTAACTTATGCAAGAACAACCTGCTAGCCACTGCAGAACTTGCACCAACCAAAGAGGCACATATATAACCAAGGCGTACGGTATCAAAGGTTAGAAAGGAAGCTCATTTCCTTGATGTGCCTCCTTATCAGCTGCGGTTTTGACACGGAAGGATAACTTTATGTTTAACTTTTGAAACTTTTCTGCAGCATCTATTTGTGCACAGGATTCGTTCTAGATAGAAGGGTCCAATAAAAATAATTTTTTTAAAACCATTTTGTTTGGTGTAGTTACATTAGTAAATGTAACCTTATCATCTACCAACACAAGTAAATGTACAATAGTTACATTTACTTAAGTAACTTTTAGAGAAAAAACATATCTTTGAAGACTAGTTTTGAGTATAATTTTTGTAACTTTACCCATCATAAGCAACTTAACTATGAATTCTATAAAGAGAAAGAAAGATATGGACTTATATGTGTCAGTTGGTAATTTTAAATCAGAAACTGGAAAAAAAAATTACATGCGGGGTTCCTCAAGGCTCCATTCTGGGGTCCCTCCTATTTAACATCTACATGCTCCCCTTAGCTCAGATCCTAGCTCCTCTTTTGAGTTCGGACATAATGGATTTATGACTCCACCTTCAACACTCCAAAAAATGCCCCCTCTGCCCTTGTATTGTCAAACCATAACAAACTCTGAAAATATAAACTAAAGGTCAGCAATTAATTCTAAAACATTTCAATTTGGACAAACCCTTGTTGACACTGCGGGCCCCAAATCACCTCTGCTTGGGGCCACATATAATCTATGACTGGTCCTGGCTGAACACGGGTCAAAGTTTCTTTATGCATTTCTGTTTGTCTGTCATACATTATCAATTTAAGATGCAGGTATTTAACTTTAACATTTTTTTCCTGTAAAATGAAACAATATTCACAACAGTTTTGGTTTATATTTTTTTATTGCTTGTCATTCCAAAGCTACGTATCCTTTTAAAAGTCTTACTATCCAGTAGTATACAATAATACATCTCACATAAAGTTAATCTGATAACAACAGATACAAATAATTAAAGCAACACTTAACATATAAGTTCCAGGTTTAGTGCCCCTGCAGGCCATTGGTGACACTGCGCTGTCGCTAAATAAAAACATTCTCCCTCCATGTTTTTAACCACCTTGGACCAGTAGATCGAGAAGTCACGGTTACTTGTAAAAACAAGGACACATTTAACCTTTAATATTAAAACCTACATCAGAGAGCAGAAAATATAGTTACACCTGTTTTGTTCTCTGACAACAACTGTTAGATTAGTTAGCTCAGACTGCCATAAAGCAGCGCTCTGGGTCTCAGAAACAGATAAAGTTACATCGGCGATTTGTTGAGAAGTGCAGCCATTATAGGATACACACAAAGTGCTGAATACTGACCTGCAAAAAAAATTCAATACATCTAAAATTAAGCTAATATATAGGCCAACACTTTTATAGTCTTGCTTTAATCATGCCTTTTGTTGAAATAATGTCGGTTAGCTATAAAACACAAGATTGCAAAAGCATTTCCAAAAGCAGTGGGGACGGCTTTAAAGAGGTTATATTTATATTGAAGTACATCCTGGCAGATCTTCCTTCCTGTTAATGCCATGTGGTTTCTGTCATGACTCAGCACTTCATTGGCTCCAGTTCCTCAGCGTCTTTGGAGAGAATCGGCTTGTTTCTCCTTAAATGTAAGAATAGAAATGCACCTTTTTGTCAGCAGTTACATAAGAAGTTTAAGGTAAAAAGGGTGAGAGTGCTTTGTAGATCTGCTCACCTTTTATACATTAAGAGGATGATGCCAGTGATGACAGCAAATAGGACCGCCAGAGGTACACAGATGGCGACTCCTTTGCAGTGAAAAAAACAAAAACACACAATCAGTTAAAACTATTCCTCTATCACAGGGGTAACCAATTTAAAATCAGCGCGGACCGAATAAAGAAAATCATCAACCAGTAAAGGTCTGGAGACATTTTCAGTTATAATCTGTTACTTTAAACAGAATTTAACACTGAAATAAAATGACTTTTTTTTATGTCAAACAATGCATTTTTAAATAAGAAATATAAAAAATAGAAAGTTTTTCTATTTTAAAATCTAAATTGTTTTTGAAGTAGAGAATAACAATCGTTTATTTTGTTATATAGATCATTTCCTGACACTTCCGTAACACTTTTCCCCCCTTTTTTTCTGTCTTAATGAGAGCAGTGGGCTTTATGCTGCCCTGCAAGGCTTTAAACCTGGGTTTGAATGGAGACAAAGCCATTCTAAAGCACATATCAAGGAGCTCATTTTGAGCCTGGATCCATATTTATTTTTGATTCTGTTCATAGTGGAGATTCCTGCTTCACAGCAGCAGGTTGAGCCAAAAATTTTCTAAATGTGCAGGATTTTGAGTACCATTTCACTTTTCTTTCACCAGTTCACCGCAGTTCTTCCAGCAGTCCACACTTTCTCTGCTCTCTTTTTCTCATCATCCTTCTTTCCCATCCCCTGGCTTGCCACAGGTTTGCCTGCTGTGTCTAAAAGTAGCAGCAGCAGCAACCCAGACTGAAAGCAGCTCATTGGATAATTTGGATCACGTGCAGCCTGGTCCTGGACGCTCTGCATGGCTTTACCGTATTAACAGGAGAAGCGGCGCAAGTGAATTTAGACACTGTCATCAGACAACATGCGGTCATTTATAAATATTTTAAATCCGTTTGGGTCCGGAATAGTCAGCAGGTGGGTCCGGATCCGGATGGCGGCCTGCTCATTTGTGACCTCTGCTCTATCATCTACAAAAATATAATATTTTAATGAGAGATGGTTTTGGAAAAATAATGAAAATCCCCCAAAATAAGTATTTTTGAGCAAAATATATGCTATTATACTGCCAACACATTACAGTATTTGCACTAGAATAGAAATAATAAAAATGTATATCAATATACAGTATTTGCTGTCTAACAGATTGTACTTCAATGTACTTCAACGTATATACGATCACTTTATTGTATTAAACATCCTTTTTTTATTTCAGCCTGACTCACTTCTTTGATGTGCCTTTTTTCCTTCTTTTGCACGTCCTGTTATTTATTAGAGCTGATGTAACAAATTAATTTCCAGCTTGTTATATATTATCCTACCTTATCTTTTCTTATTGTTTTTAGTGATGGGTAAATATTTTTTAAAAGGTTTCAGTTACTCACTCTGCTGAGATGATCTACTTTAATTAATAACTTGTGCTCTTTCCTATATCTCTGTTTTCCTGATCTCTTCTCTTCTGTCAGTTTACCACTATTCTTAAACAGACACATAACGTAACATAATAACAATCTCCTTAAAAAATATATTAGAATGTAGGCCTATACCATACAGAAAATTTTCAGTTAACAAGTATAAGAAGTATTTTTTTTCAGATACTATCTAGAATGTGGTTAATTTTAGGTGAGAAACTTGACTCATCCTAGTACAGGCTTATCATTTATAGATTAATAAATTTCTAACTAATTTCTTCCGATGACTAAATGACACAAACCAGAAGCCCATATAAGAGATAAAATGCTAATTTAACCGGTGATTATCTCTCCCGCCTCACATTTCTCAGATAATGGGTTCATGGCTCTTTCACAGTTTCTCTGTAACTGACTCCTTATTTTTTATGACCTTTAATATCAAAACTGGTTCTGGAAATAGAAACTAAAGGTTACCAGTCAGTTTTGAAACATCCAACTCTGAATGAACCCTTGTTAACCCTGCAGATAGAACTTTACAAGTTATGTTTTTAATCAACCTGTTAAGATTTCATCTCTTTCTCACTCTGGCCACATTTACTGCTTTTTTTTTCTGGTTTCTTTTCAAAAGTTGCATTTAGTGGTGTGTTTTGGTGTTGCAGTGGTTAGCGCACAGGACCCATGTATGGAAGCCTTAGTCCTCGACGCGGGCGACCTGGGTTCAAATCCGGCCTGTGGTCCTTTGTCGCATGTCTCACCCCCTCTCCAGTCAGCCTACTGTCCATAAAAAACCGCCACTAGTGCTATAAAAACTCAAAAAAAAAAGTTGCATTTATTTTGCCCTTTTGCACTCATCTTTAGCAAAGCGAAACAGATCCCATCTGTTTTTTGTTTACATTAAATGTTAAAACTAGTAACATTTCCAAATGCAAATAAAACTTCTATCGCAGCATAATAAGGAGAAATAAGTCATTGGATAGAGTTAACATTAGCCAGAACTAGACAAGTGTCAAGAGGCTGAAGTATCTGAGGGCGCCGTAAATCTCCTCATACATGTGTGGCTGATACAGTTTTTTATTCACATTTATTATAATTCTTTTATAATTCTCTCACTAAAATGACCTCAGGATGCCTCAGGAGAGAAAAGAAAAGAAGCTGCCCCAGGGTTGCTTAAAGAAGAAAGGATTAGAGCAGAAACTGTTCAAAGTTACCAAAAATGATGTTCATGATGTCAACTCCTGTTGGGGACGATCTATTCTAGTGAATATCAAAACCGTCGAAGGGGAGATTTTTGCCTTCCTATACTTAGAAGTTTTTATTCATCAGATTGAGAACAGAATAGCTTGTGTATGGGTCATTATGATGCTGGTTTTGTATTTTGTTTGTTTTTGTTTCAGAGGATGAGACGGTGTAGGTACGAGATCTGCTCGGGGCCCTGCTCCTGCTGATGACATCACAATATGGCAACCCCACTCGGACAAACTGTATTGCACCTTTTTATAAAAATCAAATCTCTTCTGGAGTTTCAAGATATTATTGCGATCTAAAGTAGCAGAAAGTAGAAAACAATCATCTTAAGAAATGACTTTCAACAAGATTTTTGACAAAGAAAACAGCAGTTATTCAACTTGTAGAAATTGGATGGTAGTCGTTGAGACAAAGTTAAAAGAAATGTAGCTTATTATGGCTAAATTAGCAGGCTAAAAGAGGCTAACCTGTTAACTACTGAGCACAGCTAACCACAGACCTACCCAGCTCTTCCCCTTTATTCAAATGGTCTTGCAGTTATTTTGTTGACAATTAAAATAATTTTAGACATCCTAACACTACAGATCCTCCTGACTCGGCACATTATGTTATTATTGTTGTCTGGGAAACCTCAATGTTTGAAGTCATCGGGGAAACGTTCAGCCAATCTTACAGCGTAACGTCACTGGGAGGCGCAGGGCCCTGAGCAGATCTGACCATCCGAGCACATCTGGTATCTACACCGGAAATCATTTAGGTGTTTTGTTTGCCTGTTCTTCCAGGAAAACTTCAGGCTTTGGGGATTTTTCTTGGGGGTTCCTTAGCCAGTGGATATGGATCTGGTCATTGATTATTTACTAAGGCTAGCAAAATATGACTTTACTGAAAAAAGGGAGAAAATATAAAAGATACAAGACAAATAGACCAAAGAAAAGAGAGAGCAAGTAAAAGGAAAGAAGGGACAAGAAATGTCAAGAAAAAAGACAGGAAGAGAAAAAAGAAGCAAGTACCAGACTAGTATGAAGGTTATTTTGTTTCAAAACTATTTGTGAATTGTAAGTGTGAATTTGAAGTTGTAGAAAGAGTTACATTCTAAGTTTTGTATGAGTAGAAATAAAAAGGAAATTCACAAGTACAAACTTTTTTTTTTTTTTTTACACCTGTTCAAATTTTAAGTACAAGTAGACACATTCTGTTCTACAAGTTGCACTTCAAAAACATCGTACATTCTCAGTTTTGCTTCAAATACTTCAAAACCTATCGTTGCAAAACTATTTGTGCATTGTAACTTTGGTGTTTGGTAACTGTAGATTTTTTTTTTATCTGTCACAGTTACAAACAAAGTTACACCTCTTCAAATTCTACAAGTACAAGTACACAAATTGAGGTTTTTGATGTTCAAATTTTAAGTACAAGTACACAAATTCTGCACCGGTGTAAAAAAAATTTCGTTTTTATTTTCTACAAATACAAAATTTTGAATGTAAATCTCTCTACAACTTCAAATTCACACTTACAATGCACAACTAGTTTTGAAACAAAATAACCTTCATAGACTAGATGAGAGGGGGATAGAAGAAAGGGATGTGTGCTGTATGAAATGTTTTTGTGCAATCGACCTGTTTTGCATGCTCTTCTCATTTCAGGGGGGCCACACCTTGGGCCTTCACCTTGGGCCCTGGATCTTTTAAATTCACCGCTGCTCATTGATCTCTAACACTTTGTTTTTACTCAGATCAGCTTCTTTAAGTTTTCTCAGAAATTAGCTGATGTTCTGACAAGAAATCGTTTTGGGAAATCTGCATTCAATCTTAGCAACGGCATTAACTGTGAAAACGCTAGTTTAGATAGAGATTATGAAATATGACCAAATGATTCAGCTCTACACATGACAGGCCAACACAACCAATATAATCATCTGACTGTTCAGGTTGGCTCAGCAGCAAAGTAAAGCAGTTCAGAAATTAACTTGCATCAAATACATCAGGTTTCACGATTAATGGAAAGGAGATGATTTTAAAAATCTTGGCATTTGATCTTGCCATCAGTGGACTGTCAACAGGCTGCATATATTTAGCACTGTCAGAATGAAGATATTTGCAAATATTTATGCTTATGTTATTTTCTTAGACCTTTAGGGAATATTTGCTCAAACATCGACATGTACTGTTTAGATTTTATCGTTCTTACGCAATGTTTCCTGCTTGGAGATGAAGTTCGAAGCTTCAGTAGTAGAGCCTCTAACACTCTGGTTGGTGGAAGTTTCTGTAAACAGGAAAAGACGTTTGCATCAGCTTTTATTTCTAGTTATCTCATTATCTGATAAAACTACTTCTGGCACCACCCTTAAGTTTTCCTTCTTTCTTGCAGCTAATTTTAAAATAATCTTTAAATCAGAACTAGAGCATATAATGCATAATTTTGCACATTTTCAAACGTGTTTGTAATTTGTAAAAATAAAAATAAACTCCGATTGGAAGGGTAGTTTATATGAGATTTTAGTGCACTTATACTAACCTTAGTAAGAGTTTAAAATTAAATTCATTATTCGCTGCTCTATAAGGGTAAAGAAAAATTAGAGACTGTAGTCTGCAGACTGATTTAGCCGCTTTAGACTGTTTTAGGGCATAGAATTTGGAATCCTGAGGTTGTAGGTTCAAAACCCACTGCCACAGACTGCCACTCTGGGTCTCTGAGCAAGACCTTTAACCCCTGATTGCTACCCGGGCGCCCCACAATGGCAGCCCACCGCTCCACATTGGGATTGGTTAAATGCAGAGGTAAATTTATCCAATGTGAGATCAATAAAGTTAAATTAATATTATTTCTTTAAAAAGCAACTAGCAAATAACTAGGGATTTTTCTTCTACTGTTGGAAACATTGGCAACAACACATCAAAGCACAAATCGCTTTAAGTGTTCTTCACTGAGCAGCAAGTGCTGCTGTAAGCCCCTCCCACCTCCAAGGCATTGACAGGTGGTCAGTCTCAGCAGCTCATCGTTAGGCACCAATCCAAGCCTGCAGTCAGAGCAATACTCCTCTGTTGCCCAGTTAAAATCCATCAAGCATGCAGAAAGCTTCCACTGAATCCCGAACTGGATTACAGAACAGGATGTAAATCTAATTTATAATGTTTTGTTTTATTCTCTGAAACTTTTGCACTAATAGATCCCTCCATGCCATCTCTTCAAACACAGCCTCAATTATTGATAATTATTTTAATTATTTTATAGAGTGATTTTTACTTTTAAAGGTGTTTAGTATTTTTAATCACTTTCTATCTCGACAATGTTAATATTCCTCTCTCCTACAGTACAGGTTTGATCAAATCATTATTAAATATGCTAATCCATCCATAGAAACCATTTTTTCCCACTGGGTAGCAGAATATAGCAAAAATAATATATAAATAATAAACATCCAATATATAAATTCTAAACATTTTATAGAACAGTTTTAATTGCTATGCAGAATTACCTGCAAGATCAACACAAACTGCTAAATATGCATACTGTATGCTGATGATACATTGCTATTTATAATGGATGTCAGAATTCTGATTATGACAGGGTATATATATATATATATATATATATATTTTTTTTTATTTAATGATGTGGAGGGGGATTTTTTTTATTGAAGGAAAATGACAGGGGATTCACCAAAGTGCCCTATTCACAAACCAGACTTTATTTAAACTAAACTACCATAAAATGTCCGTCAGAGATAACCGGTCAGTATACACTACCATTTAAAAGTTTGGGGTCACCCAAACAATTTTGTGTTTTCCTGAAAAGTCACACTGCGTTGTGAAATGAATAGAAAATAGAGTCAAGACATTGAAAAGGTTAGAAATAATGATTTGTATTTGAAATAAGATTTTTTTTTTTTACATCAAAATTTGCTTTTGTCAAAGAATCCTCCATTTGCAGCAGTTACAGCATTGCAGACCTTGGCGTTCTAGCTGTAAATTTGTTGAGGTAATCTGGAGAAATTGCACCCCACGCTTCCAGAAGCAGCTCCCACAAGTTGGATTGGTTGGATGGGCACTTCTTGCGTACCATACGGTCAAGCTGCTCCCACAACAGCTCAATGGGGTTCAGATCTGGTGACTACGCTGGCCACTCCATTACCGATAGAATACCAGCTGCCTGCTTCTGCTCTAAATAGTTCTTGCACAATTTGGAGGTGTGTTTAGGTTCATTGTCCTGTTGTAGGATGAAATTGGCTCCAGTCAAGCGCTGTCCACTGGGTATGGCATGGCGTTACAAAAGGGAGTGATAGCCTTCCTTATTCAGAATCCCTTTTACCCTGTACAAATCTCCCACCTTACCAGCACCAAAGCAACCCTAGACCATCACATTACCTCCACCATGCTTAACAGATGGCGTCAGGCATTCTTCCAGCATCTTTTCATTTGTTCTGCGTCTCACAAACGTTCTTCTTTGTGATCCAAACATCTCAAACTTGGATTCATCCGTCCACAACACTTTTTTCCAGTCTTCTTCTGTGCAATGTCTTTGTTCTTTTGCCCATCTTAATCTTTTTCTTTTATTGGCCAGTCTCAGATATGGCTTTTTCTTTGCCACTCTGCCCTGAAGCCCAGAATCCCGCAGCCGCCTCTTCACTGTAGATGTTGACACTGGTGTTTTGCGGGTACTATTTAACAATGATGCCAGTTGGGGACCTGTGAGGCGTCTGTTTCTCAAACTAGAGACTCTAATGTACTTATATTCTTGCTCAGTTGTGCAACGCGGCCTCCCACTTCTTTTTCTACTCTGGTTAGAGCCTGTTTGTGCTGTCCTCTGAAGGGAGTAGTACACACCGTTGTAGGAAATCTTCAATTTCTCAGCAATTTCTCATATGGAATAGCCTTCATTTCTAAGAACAAGAATAGACTGTCGAGTTTCAGATGAAAGTTTTCTTTTTCTGGCCATTTTGAACGTTTAATTGACCCCACAAATGTGATGCTCCAGAAACTCAATCTGCTCAAAGGAAGGTCAGTTTTGCAGCTTCTGTAACGAGCTAAACTGTTTTCAGATGTGTGAACATGATTGCACAAGGGTTTTCTAATCATCAATTAGCCTTCTGAGCCAATGAGCAAACATATTGCACCATTAGAACACGAGTGATAGTTGCTGGAAATGGGCCTCTATACACCTATGTCCATTTACCACATTAGCAATGTATAGAGTGTATTTCTTGAAAGTTAAGACCAGTTTAAAGTTATCTTCATTGAAAAGTACAGTGCTTTTCCTTAAAAAATAAGGACATTTCAATGTGACCCCAAACTTTTGAACGGTAGTGTATGTTTTTTGTGCATGTTTAAATGGAAAAAAAGAGAAAAGATGTGAATCTTGCTCATAACATTTAAGCTATAAAAAAAATAAAAAATACAGATGGCCTTGCCCGAACTTACAACACCAGACACAAATATGAAAGCTGCATATATGGAGAAAAGAAAGAAGAATATAAAAAAAATATATTAAAAAGACAAACATTCATAGAACCTGAAGAATCTTAGCTATCTCTTGAGAGAGATCTGATTCTAACTCTCCTCTGTTTTTGCCTCACAGGAAACCTGTCTCTAGCCTGAAGCTCTGGATGAGCTTAACCTGCCCTAGAGAGCCTAACCTGAAGATTCCTATGTGGATTTCCCTGCTGCTCTTAGTTAAGAGCTGGAAACTCTGATCAAGGTCTGCCATTCAAAGTCAGAAGCAAGACGCTGCAGCTGCTCTTGAACTCTGCTGAACAAACAGTCTCTGGACCCAACGGTTCCCTCTCTCTCAAGGAGAAGCCTGGACTCAGTCAAGGTACGAACCTGAATTATCAAAGACTCATAACTCATCAGCCTGCCTTCTAATCAAACTATCATCACTGCAGACTTCAGTGAACCAGCCTGGACCAGTTCCTGACCCAGTACATTATCTTGTGTTTTGTGAAACATTCAATAAACTCTGTTAACTTTTACCCAGCCTCCGTTGTGTTCTGCATGTGGGCTAAGAACCTTAAACCCATCATGACATAATCCAAAGTGTTATTTAGTCAGTATATTAGGGAATAAAAATCCCTTTTAGATAAAAGTCTTAATACCGCTTAAAAATGCTTTTTTTTGTTGTTGTTTTTTTTCGAAAGCTCTTTAGCTTTATAGGTCTTTTAAAGGACAAGATTTTGTTTTCATTTTGTCAGAAAATCTATTTAGAAGTTTCCTATTGTTTCATCTCAAAAGTACCAAATCTAGATAGACTGGCTCTAGATTTTACAATTTGGCGAAGGGCTCTTTCTTAAGAGAGTAAGTTCTTACATGAATTATTTTTAAATGTTTTTACAAGACTTTTGGGTTTGATTTCGGATAAAAAATATGCTAAAAACTTTTGATATTTAGACCAAACAATGTTTAGGGTCCTAATAGATTATAGAGGCTTAAAAAGTTTAAATTACTTTTTTTTTGGGTTGAGTGCACATTTATCGGTTGGTATTTTGGAAGTTAATTTATATTCCCTTTCTTTAAGTTTACCTAAACTTAAAGAAAGGGAATATTACTATTTTTTACCTAAAAAAATATTAAATTAGGGTGCTGTTATGGTGTGGAGTTAGAGCTTGTGACCCAAATACCAGCTGTCACAGGTTCAATTCTCAACCCTGCTGACCTTTGCTGAATGTCTCTCCTGTAACCCACTTTCCTATCTACACGCTTTCAAAAACAACCAAAGAAAGGCCACTAGAGCCTAAAATAAGCAAAAAAGATTTAATCTTCCATCTTCTTCCACTTATTCTGTGTCTTTTTTTCTGCAGTCTATGGGTGAAAGTGGGGGTCCACCCTGAAAGGTTTGCTTCTCCTGCACAGGGCATCCATATAACCATGCATATTCACACCTAAGAGCATTTAAAGACGCCAAATTGCCAAACAGTCATGTGTTTTGGACTGTGGGAGGAATCCGGATTACCAAAAAAGGCCACGCGCACAAACACAGGACATCCTTGCTGCAATGAAACAGCGGTCCAGCAGAAATTCTTTCAAATTTAGTGAATCATCTTCCATTTTCAGATATTTTAAAGGAAAAAAAGTGTTTCTTACCTGAAGCACTTGTTGGAGTTGTATTAAAGTTTGGGTCATCTGCAACAGCAGGAAAAGAGACCATTGTGTTCATTAAAGCTTGAAAGGAACAGTTTTAAATTTTCTTTTCACAAAATAGCAGTAGAGAGGGGAGGTGGGGGAATGTGTTAATTAAACAACCTTTAATGCCGGCCATACACTGTACGATTGTTTTGCCCTTTTGGGACAGACTTTTAAGTCGTGCAAAAATTGTTTAATCGGGCCAACTTTCAGCCTGATGAGGGCCGATCAGCATCTCATGAACACCTACCAATCAGGAATTGTTAGTTTGGGAAAAAAAATCAAACATGTTTGAATTTCTGTTGACCGTCATGGCCAAAATCGCTTAGTGGGCAAACAAGGATTCTTCTTCTTCCTCTCAGATGAAAATACAGAAGGATGGCGGGGGTGCGATTGAAATTGAGTTCTTTCTGTAAAATTGACAGACTGTAGTAGCCACGTTTGCTCAGCCATGTCTTTGTTCAAAAGTTTTACTCTAGTGCGCTTCATGTTCTTCTTCTACTGGTTTGGCTTTGGGATAGACGAGTCCAAGTAGCGCCATGTCCCTGCAGAACGGAGTCCGACGTGGTTTTAAGACGTACAGTGTGAGCGGGTAGATCACATCAGAGAGTCGGTGTGCACATTGTGAGAACATGCATCGTGAGCTGTGAACTCACACTGTAGTACGAAACCCTGCGGTGTCGTCGTTCAATGTGAGCTGTAGCTGCATGCCACGACTGAAAAAAAATCGCACAGTGTATGACCGGCTTAAGGCTACAATTATTGTGTTCAAATACTAACACAGAAATCTGCTATTATCTAAACAGAGAAAACAGGTATGAAGGGTTGGGGCCAACAACACTCTTCATGTGTGAAACATATGCAGGGAACAAGTCAGTGAAACTGTTGGATCAAAGCAGTAAAAGGGTATAAAAGCAACAATCTAAATTTATATTAGATCGATACTCGACCAGAAACATCAAACCTGCTTTAATAAACAAGTACCACTGATCAAAGTATGGTAGGAAGCTGCTCATAATACATGGTGTTTGCATTTTTAGGTAATATTTATAAGGGTCTAGACTGTTCTTGGCTATATATATTTATTTATATATTTAAAATGTATTTATTTATCAGCTATGACAACTGTGCAATAATGAATTTGTAATAAACTGTGGAGCTTTCTTGGTATTTTTCACACAGTAAGACCACCTGTGATGCACAAACCCAAACTCAGTTGTAACAAATTAACAAACCATCAAATTCTGTGCTTTTTACATGTATATAATATAGATGACATTTTCTTTAAAGGTTCAATATGCGGCCTTCACATACACTAGATCACTGACTTCAGGCGACTTTAGCTTCTGGGATTAAAGTGAATTTACTGAATAGGTAAGGAAGGGCAAAAGTAATGGTCTGGTTACATCATTGAAAATAGTCAGAAATTCACATTTAAGCCTTTCTTCTTCTCTTTTTAGAAAATTACCAGTCAGAAATTGAAGCTTTAATATTTTCAAAAGAGAAAAGCAGTTTCTTACCTTGGCTGGTTGTTGGCTGTGGTTTATATTTTGGGTCGGCTGAAACAGAAGGAACGAGTGTCATTTGTTAGTTAACTGAATACATGAAAGGTGTAGTTGGGAAATTTTCCAAATTTACAAGCAATTAGCAACTTTCTGGCAGCAGGTAAATCTCAGATTCTATTGTCAAAAATCGGTTATTATCTTACACAGATTACAATAGAAGAAAAAGATCTTACGTATACACACAAGTGAAGATTCAATCCAGTTCAAAACACCGTCCTGCTCCTTACACCTAATGAGAGATGATGTTCCTGCTTTATTTGTATAGCCTGGAATACACTGGTAACGATACTTATCTCCACTGTTGAAGCAGCCATCTTTTGGTAAAGTTAAATTCTTTGGAGGAATTTTTGGACATGGGCAATTAGCTGAAACAAAAACACAGAACATATCACCGCATCACTTAATCTCATCTGATGGTGTGATTATCTTTATTTTTGGCTCTTTATAGAAGTTAAAAAATAAGAAAAAGAACAAACAGTCAGCTTTACAGATCACGACAAAGGAAGATGTATTTATGTACATACATGTATGTACAGTATGTATGTACAGTACATACATGTACTTAAATATGTATGCATGTCCAAAAACCACACGTCTGACTGGTCAACCTGGAAGAAATAATAAGAAGAATTCCCCTGTTTGCACATGCGCAGTGCGTGAGGTTCTGGTAAATTGGCTTGTAGACACTCCTAACTCTGCCTCAACAGCAGGATTTGTCCACAAACACCTCATGAGGGCCGACTGAATTTCAAACATGTTGGATTTTCTCCCGATCTTACGATTCCTGATCGGGAGGTGGTCTTGAGAGGCTGATTGCCCCTCATTTATCTCTGTATAATATACCATCCAGGACGCACAATGAGGCTGGAAATCGGGTCGATCAAAAAAAAAACTTGCACAACCAGAGAATCGTCCCGAAAAGGACAAAAAAATCCTACAGTGTGTGCCCATCTTTACTAACAATGTAACATAAATTCTATTCTGGGGATGTTGCCTTATTTGGTTCTGGCCTGTACTTTTGTCAGGCTACCGTAACCTAACCACGCTCCACTGGTAATAAACAGCTCAGCTGTAGAGGTGGTCAGCTGCACCAAATTCCTGGGGGTGCACATCACAGACACCCTCACCTGGAATGTAAACACCACCTCACTGATCAAAAGGGAACAAGAAAAGAGCTAGGGTAAAGAGCTTGGTCATCCAGGTTTGGCTCAAAGTCAAGCCGTTTCTCCTCCACATCAAGGTGGAGGTGGTTAAAACATCTTTTTTGGATGCCGCCCAGGATGCCCCCCTCAGGCAGCTAGGGCTTCCCCCAGCTGGAGGAGGGGTCTGGGAAGAGGGAAGTCTGAGAGCCTCTGCAGAGACTGCTACCTCTGTGACCCGCTCATTAATGAAGGAGTGATGATTTTAAACCCAGAAAGATTTTTTACAAAAGGAAAGTACAAAAAGGGATTTGATGAAAAGAACCACATCGCTGGACTGACCCAAAAAAAAAAAAAAAAAAAAAAAAAAGCAGGCTAATATGACCTAAAGATTGCTATACTAATCACTTACATTGCAAACAATGTAAAGTAAATCCTCTTCCATTCCCTCCGTCCTCTTTTACAGTAGCTTGATGTCTATATGTGTATAGGCTGACATATACCCCATTCCCACTGGCCGAAAAACTAATTTAAACCCAGGAACAATCGGCTTTTAGTGGCAGTGGGAACAGCTCACTGACGCATGTCTACTCCACGTTAAAATCTGATCGGTATGCTGTGGGAACACCAGACGCGGACTAATTTACGTGACATCATTGAGCGCAATGTACAAATGTCAACACTCAGCGCCAGTGGTTTTGGATCTAACAAGGCAAAACAACAGTTTGTATTTAATAAACATGTCACAGCACTGGTGAGAAGGATTCTGACAGATGAGCAAAACAATAAAGCCGACTTACTATGCTCTGGCTTCCTTACATGTTGCTCTCCATTGTTTACTTTCTTGATTTCTGTTGCACTGGTAACATCAACTCAAATCCAGCATTATGGGGGACAGATGCCACACCGCTTGCCAGCCAGGGGTTAGACATGCCTTTTTTTGCCAATTGCACGCACTTAACCCGGTATTTTCAGTGGGAAAGAGGGTATACCATAGATCTAGTTAGCACTAAAGCTAGCACCATGCTAACCTAAATGCGGTGAAGTTGTTTTTTTTATCTCTTTCCATTGATTCAGTTTGACCAGATGCAGCTTGGCTGGTTGTTCAGCAGTGAATCCCAGGGAAGGCATAGCAGTGTTTTTAGGACTGAAACAATTAATCGGATTGATCATGATTGACATGGTTAAAGTTCTGTTCAAGTTTGATCTCTGAGTTTTCATTGGTCTTATTTCCATTTTGTATTCTAGGTATTTTTTGATTGTATTTGAGTTCTTAGATATTTCTTGTTTGTCCTCTTGTGTCAGTCTCCTTTACCCTAGCTCCCTTCTAGCCTCCTCTGTTCACATCTGCTCCCAATCTGCTAATTAGCCTGGTCTTTGTTTCTCTCTCCCATATAATCTCCTCCTGTTCAGTCAATCTTTGCTGGTTTGTCATCATTTCTCTGCCCCCTTGTGAGTATTTCTGGTTTTCAGTAGTTTTGGATTTTTGTGGATTTATGTTTTTGGAATTTTGCTTCTGTTACCCTTTTTGATATCAAATCTTCAAGAAAACACTTCTGCTTCAGTGCCTGCATATTGGTCCTGTCAAACCTCCCCCCACTAGACAATGATGAAACAATTATTGAGATAAACGATAAATAGTGTAGTAATCAATTGTTAACTCGGGTATAGAGACTCTAAAACATGCTTTTATGGCAGTAATTATATCAAAATTGCAAAAAAATATAGAAATATTTTTCATCTAAAATAAAAACAATATATTTTTCATCTGACAATATGCTCTATCCAGAACTCCTCAAGGGGAAAAGTTTCAGTTTCCCCTTTAAAGGAACCTTTGGCTATTCTGATTATTAATCAAAAATATAATCTAAGAATAACCCAAACTCGGTTGTAACAAATTAACAAACCATCAAATTCTGTGCTTTTACAAGTATATAATAAAGATGACATTTGTTTAAAGATTAAATAAGCAGCCTTCACATACACTAGATCACTGACTTCAGGCGACTTTAGCTTCTGGGATTAAAGTGAATTTACTGAATAGGTAAGGAAGGGCAAAAGTAATGGTCTGGTTAAATAATTGAAAATAGTCAGAAATTCACATTTAAGCCTTTCTTCTTCTCTTTTTATTATTTTTAGAAAATTACCAGTCAGAAATTGAAGCTTTAATATTTTCAAAAGAGAAAAGCAGTTTCTTACCTTGGCTGGTTGTTGGCTGTGGTTTATATTTCTGGTCGGCTGAAACAGAAGGAACGAGTGTCATTTGTTAGTTGAATACATGACAAGTGTAGTTTTGAATTTTCCAAATTAGACTCTAAAAAGTTTACAAGCAATTAGCAACTTTCTGGCAGCAGGTAAATCTCAGATTCTATTGTCAAAAATCGGTTATTATCTTACACAGATTACAATAGAAGAAAAAGATCTTACGTATACACACAAGTCGAGATTCAGTCCAGTTCAAAACACCGTCCTGCTCCTTACACCTAATGAGAGGTGATGTTCCTGCTTTATTTGTATGGCCTGGAATACACTGGTAACAATAAGTATCTCCACTGTTGAAGCAGCCATCTTTTGGTAAAGTTAAATTCTTTGGAGGAATTTTTGGACATGAGCAATTAGCTGAAACAAAAACACAGAACATATCACCGCATCACTTAATCTCATCTGATGGTGTGATTATCTTTATTTTTGGCTCTTTATAGAAGTTAAAAAATTAAAAAAGAACAGTCAGCTTTACAGATCACAACAAAGGAAGATGTATTTATGTACATACATGTATGTACATACATGTATGTACAGTATGTATGTACAGTACATACATGTACTTAAATATATATGCATGTCCAAAAACCACACGTCTGACTGGTCAACCCTGGAAGAAATAATAAGAATTCCCTTGTTTGCACATGCGCAGTGCGTGAGGTTCTGGTAAATTGGCTTGTAGACACTCCTAACTCTGCCTCAACAGCAGGATTTGTCCACAAATACCTCATGAGGGCCGACTGAATTTCAAACATGTTGGATTTTCTCCCGATCTTACGATTCCTGATCGGGAGGTGGTCTTGAGAGGCTGATTGCCCCTCATTACTCTCTGTATACGATCCAGGACGCATGATGAGGCTGGAAATCGGCCCGATAAAAAAAATTCTCACACAACCGGAAAATCGGCCTGAAAAGGGCAAAAAATCTTACAGTGTGTGCCCATCTTTATTAACAATGTAACATAAATCCTCTTCTGGGGATGTTATCTTTTTTGGCTATGGCCTGTACTTTTGTCATGCCCCAAAATTGACATGAAGATCAGCCCACTGGTTTACTAGCCAAGGGAGGAGTGGTGGGGATTGAGGTGTTGACTGCTGAGCTGCTGACTGGACCAGACCTCAGCAGAAAGCCATGAACCGCCGGTCCTCAGCCAGAAGAGGGGCAGCAGGCGGGGGGAAGCACAGGAACGCCTGTGTCCAGGCTACCGTCACCTAACCACGCTCCGTGGTCATCAACAGCTCAACTGTAGAGGTGGTCAGCTGCACCAAATTCCTGGAGGTGCACATCAAAGACACCCTCACCTGGAATGTAAACACCACCTCACTGGTCAAAAGGGAACAAGAAAAGAGCTAGGGTAAAGAGCTTGGTCATCCAGGTTTGGCTCAAAGTGAAGCCGTTTCTCCTCCACATCAAGGTGCAGGTGGTTAAAACATCTTTTTTGAATGCGGCCAAGGATGCCCCCCTCAGGCAGTTAGGGCTTCCCCCAGCTGGAGGAGGGGTCTGGGAAGAGGGAAGTCTGAGAGCCTCTGCAGAGACTGCTACCTCTGTGACCCGCTCATTAATGAAGGAGTGATGATTTTAAACCCAGAAAGATTTTTTACAAAAGGAAAGTACAAAAAGGGATTTGATGAAAAGAACCACATCGCTGGACTGACCCAAAAAACAAAAACAAACAAAATCACTTGCATTGCAAACAATGTAAAGTAAATCCTCTTCCATTCCCTCCGTCCTCTTTTACAGTAGCTTGATGTCTATATGTGTATAGGCTGACATATACCCCATTCCCACTGGCCGAAAAACTAATTTAAACCCATTATTTTTCTGTGCATTCAGGCGTATAACTGTGGTGAGCTACGGTTTCAGACAGTCCTTGAAGCTTACCTTTCTCACCGTGGATCTTTGACAATAGCCGAGAGAAAAAAAGTTGCTACGAAGTGTATGAGAAGAAAAGAAAGGCCTCAGAAGAGGCAGATATATCCTAGAATGCTTTGCGCTGAGAGCTCTCCTCACAAAGAATTATGGGATTTGCTGTCACAGCGGCTCGCTGTCAACAAAGATGGTGCAGACACTGCGCATTGGAGGAAGAGTTAAGGGCTGGTTAGACTCAGACTTAGTGTGTCACAGTGAACTTCTCGCAAATATTTTTGATTTATGCCCAATATTGAAGTGTGGCCTGCGCTATGTTATTCCACACCACAACGCAAGAGGCACAATCACGAACTAGCTTTGGGTCTAGATATGGCCGAAGCGTTGAGGAAGTGGGGGCTAGTTTTTGCAACAATGGACGGACATGAGGGCAGAAGAGCGGAGATCCAGGTGAATAACAGGTCCCAGCATTCTTGTGCACCTCGCTCTTCTAGCTGGTTCATCTTCATGAGTTGTTTTCCACAATGGCGGTCATACAAAAAAAACAAGCCAGCAAGGTACCAAACAGGAAGATGTAGATTTGACCAATCAGAGGCCTCCTGTCTGCGATCACCTACAATTTTGGAGCGCTGCAGCAGAGTATCTGCGGAAGGGGCGGGGGCATATGTGCGTTTACTGCGACACACACGCAGACGACCTGATTTCTGAGCATAAACCAGCCTTTACGTGACCAACAGAGTAAAAAGCAGTGATCATCTGTCCGAACGGTCAGTTAACTGAGTTTACTATAAAGTCCACTATATAGTCCCCGCCCTTTATAGTGATAGAGGGATTTAGGGCAGACGTTCGTGCACGAGGAGAAATGGGCTCGTGCACTCAGGGACGTGCATTTTTAGTTTTTTAATGGAGAGGGCGGGTCTTTTCAAACATTCGCGAAAATGTTTCACAATATCTTTAAGTTGGTTTATAGGAGAAGGGACTGAGGATGATTTTGCTTTTAACAACTCGAGGCGGAGTTGTTAATGCGGAGTTGGCATTAATGCAGATCCCCAACTATAAAGGAGGTAAGTGAGAAGAAAAGCTGCATCTCACATGAAATAATCTGTTGGATTCTGAGTCTACGCTAGCCAGCTAGCTGAGGTGCTGACCAAGTGTTTGCAGCACATCATCATTATTCCGTCCAAGTCATCTCCATCCTGCTTCCAGTACCCTAAAAAGCCTGCTGTGACTGTTATTAGTGATTACAATATGCATGACAGATCAGAAACCTTCGTCTCCAGAAGGTCAAGGCAGGCCTCCCTCTCCTTGTTGCAAGCAAATAACACCTTCTGAAAGGTGTAAAACATTATTTTTTTCAAATTTCCCTTTTTGAGACTGATTTTAATGAATTGCACTTTCTTGAACTGTTGACTTCTAAACTGGACTCAATGCTTCTACAGCATTTTGCGGCATATTTATTTTGCACTGCACCAAACTTTTTCATATTAATGTCCTTTTGCACCATTATTTTAAAATGGTTTCTTTTTCTCGTACATTGTTTACATTCTGATCACTGCTGCAATTTATATTGTTCATGTTTATCTTACTCCAACTGCAATAGCATTACACTGTTGTAAGCTTTATGCAACAAAATTTGGTTTAGCATACACTTTGTGCATAGAAAATGACAATATGAAAGTCTTAAGTTTTTTATTGTGCTTTACTGACCACATTTCCCGTACTTCAATATTTTCAACAGAAACCAGAAGTGAAGATAATGTGACCTCTAAAATGGCAGAAAGATTTTACTTAAAATCTACATTGCAGTTATTTTCGGTGTGGCAACAAACCCATTTTAAGCATTTTACTGCCAACTAAAAGGCTGGAGTAAGAAATTTAGTGTCCCACTGTAGTTTATTATAGTGTTGCACCGATGCCATTTTTTGGCCCCGATACCGATACATGGCTGTGCAGTATCGGCCGATACCGATACCATCTGTTTGAAATTGATGTGTGTGTATATATAAAGAACTGCAAACTACTTGGATGTAAAATAATTGCCATCATGACTTTGTCAAGCTGCTGCCTACCTTTGTGAAGCAGGAAAAAGACTAATACGTGTGAACGCAGTAAAACTTTTTATTGCCTACTTGGAATGGGTGACAATAGTTCAATAAACTTTTGGCTCTCAGAATGGTATCGGTGCCCTATTTGTTGGTACTCGCCATAACCGATACCACCATTTTAGTGCTGATCGGGGCCCCGCCCGATACTGGTATCAGTGCAACACTAGTTTATTGTAATATGAACAAAGTTGAGTGTCTCTGGGATTTGAAAATTATGTTTTATTATACTGCGCTTACACTGCAAATGCAATGAATTGCCCAGAAATGGATTGATTGATAAAATGCAATTAAAAAGAAATGCAATTCATAAAACTCAATCTGTTAAAAGTGTATTCATTAAAATGCAATTTGAAAAAAATAAAAACCATAAAGAAAAAATGTTTTGAAAAATAAAATCTTCGAAAATAAAGAAAAATTTAAATCTGTAAAAAGATATATTTAGGAAGAAATCAAATGTTAAAACATAAACAATAACATACATTCTAAGAAAAAAGCTAATTTACTCTAAATGTTTTGAACTTGTTTTTTTTTTTTCAAATACCCATTTATAAAACATGTTCTCTGTGACAATGATGGAACTAAATTCCCTCCACATGTTCCCATCTTTGACCTTCATCAGTTTGTTTGCAGAGCAAACAGGATATAGAGGATGCAGTCACACACTCTTCCCCTTAGAACGCCATTTTAATAAATATTATCAAAAGTCTCATAAATCAGTTCAAATAAAGAAAATTGCTTTATTTTTTTTTTTATTTTTAGTCTAACTTTAACTTGAGCAAAATTACAAATTCCTGCACAGAATGTCCCTAACACCAGTCCGTCTTAGCAAAATGTATCCTACTGCGTCTTCTAAATGTTATTGCTGTAAAACGTGTACTGGCTCTCTTATCCATGTATTTTGGAAATGCAAAAAACTCAAACATTTCTGGAATGCAGTGCATAGTCTACAATCAAACTCTTGCAAATTCAATTCAAACCTTTACCTCTATTGTATCTCTATGCTACAGATTCAGATATTACCCTAGACCCTATCACCAATAAAAGGATTGGTATAATTGCTTATGTAGCCAAAAAATGTATACTGCTCAACTGGAATCAAGCTAGAGCACCTACAATTAATCTGTTTAAAACAGTAATGAATGACGCAATGCAACTGGAGCACTATACTTACCACTGGAAAGGTAAAGGAGGTCTTTTTGCTCAAACATTGGGACCCTTGATCATCAACTGACTTCCATCTATGCGATATCTCATCTTGACCTAACACATGACTTATAATTATGTTTACCTGGCTTTTTTAATGATAACATTGATAACAATAATGCACTTGACTTATTTTATTGTATTTATGTTTATTATTTTTAATATTTTGTTTATCTATATTTTTCATAGTTACACTAAGTTTTGTTTCCTCCCAAACTACATATACACCCTTAATATTTGCAATAATTTATTTTCTCTCTCAGCTTACCTATGTGTTCAGAATGTTGTGTTTGTGTAACAAAATGAAAATCCAATAAATAAACAATTAAAATAAAAGCATAAAAACTTTATTTACCTTGAAAGTCCACTGAAAGTGATGGCATTATCCTGACTGATCCAGGCTTTAGAAAAAATCTCTCAATAAAACCGACTTTAAATCGCACTTTTTTCCTCCTTGGCTTTTAACTCGGAAGTTTTATCTGCGTTCCATTTGTGCTTCTATATTTCTTATTTTTTTAAATCTACATTGCATTGTATTATTTCTACATATATGCAGTGGCAGCTTTTGGCGCTGGGCGAACCAGGCATGTCAAACAGGTCAGCATTTCCTCCATCACTCATAGAGGGGTTAGACAAGTATTAAAAAAAAACTTTAAAAAAAAAAACTAAAAAATCATCAGCACTGCAGAAGCAGTTTTAAAAAATCTATCATACCACTGTCTGGGGAATTGACACCCTTTGCAGCTGCAGATGACCAGACACTGCTTGCATGGAAAAGAGGTTGCAGTCATTCACACCGCACAGATGCCGACAGGCTGTGGGCGGCTTTACAGAATGCACCAGATGTGGCTACAGAGGCTGTGTGGGCATTAGAAATTATCAACAATGCGCCCCTCCACTCCTTCACCTCTCTCCTCAGAGAAGAAAAGGACATTAGTAAAGAAAATGGAAGAGGGAGTAGGATAAAGAAGTCGCCCAGGAAGTGATTTAACATAGAGCCTCCCCTGCATATATGTGTTTAGTGTAGCACTTTGGTTAGCTTTTATTATGTTTTAAAAACTCTATAGAAATAAAATAGAATTGAAGGTCTGATTTAGACTTTTCCACACAATACTATAACACACCAAAGCATTTTTATTATACAGTAAAACACTAATAGACTTATAATCCGCCATTGCGAGAAACCCAGGGTATACCCTTAATAGATTGCCACTATATATACATATTTATTTACTACCGGTACTTCTTTTGTCAAATTAAAACCCACTATGTCAATATTTAAAGGTTGTTTTAACCCAATAGGTCCCTAACCTTTTTTTCTTTCTGGATTGTTGTTACTTATGCATTTTTGTTATTGATATCCACTAATTGTTTGTTTAAAGTAATAATAACTCATAATTAGGACTGAAACAATTAATCGGATTGATCGTGATTGACATGGTTTTGGTTCTGTTCAAGTTTGATCTCTGAGTGTTCATTGGTCTTATTTCCATGTTGTATTCTAGGTATTTTTGATTGTATTTGAGTTCTTAGATATTTCTTGTTTGTCCTCTTGTGTCAGTCTCCTTTACCCTAGCTCCCTTCTAGCCTCCTCTGTTCACATCTGCTCCCAATCTGCTAATTAGCCTGGTCTTTGTTTCTCTCTCCCATATAATCTCCTCCTGTTCAGTCAATCTTTGCTGGTTTGTCGTCATTTCTTTGCCGCCTTGTTGTGAGTATTTCTGGTTTTCAGTAGTTTTGGATTTTTGTGGATTTATGTTTTTGGATTTTTACTTCTGTTACCCTTTTTGTTATCAAATCTTCAAGAAAACACTTCTGCTTCAGTGTCTGCATTTGGGTCTTGTCAAACTTCCACATATTCCCTAAATATTAAAAAAATAAATCTGTTTTTTTTTAAAGCAACTAAAACATTTAGATTTAAGATTAAAAAAAGAAAAATATTAGTCGAAACTGCCAAATGTTCAATGATATATTATTATGAGTAGAGCTGCAACTAAAAATTTTTTTTTATTAATAATCGGAATAGCCAAAGGTTCCTTTAAAGATTATTATTTTATTTTTTTTTTTTTTACAAAAAAAAAAAAAGGGGGGGAAACTGAAACTTTTCCCCTTGAGGAGTTCTGGATAGAGCATATTGTTAGATGAAAAATATATATATTTTTTTTATATTGGATAAAAATATTTCTATATTTGTTTTTGCAATTTTGATATAATTACTGCTTTTAGCATGTTTTAGAGTCTCTATACCCCAGTTAACAATCAATTACTACACTACTTATCGATTATCTCAGTAATTGATTCATCACTGTCTAGTGGGGGGAGTATGGAGGACCAACTCTGCCATATTTAAAAATAAATACAGAAATAAATAAATGCTCAATAAATAAATAATTATACAATTAATTGCCACCAAAAATACAATAAACGAATAAATGTAAGTAGAAATTAAATTATACAGTGAGACGTAAATGTATATAACTCTTTTAATTAGCTTCTTTATTTATTTGCCTTGGTAATATTTACCTTATTTATTTTTTTGTCCTTTATAATCTTGAACTTTATTTTTTTATTATTTATATTTTTAAGTATTTATTTATGTGCATGTTATAATATTTTTGTCTGTTTTATATCCTTTAAAGTCGTAGGGAAACGGTTGTTACAACCGTTGCATTTCCGAATTCTCCCGAGTGGTGCACGACTTTACACGAGTGAATAAAGTGAATGTGATTGATCGTTTATATATCAGTTAGCAACTTAGTGCTAGTAGGTTCCCAATGGGAAATTCCATTGGGACCAAGTAGCACTAAATTGGTGACTTAGAAACAACACTGTCAAGGAACGCTATGGACAGAGGAAACATGCAAGAGGAGGAGAGTTTAGTGTCGGAGGTCGTGGATGAGTCTCCTCCGTCATACATTTTTTATTCAGAGGAGGAAAGCGGGGATGAAGATGTTGTGGAAGAGGACGCCAGGGCGGCAGAAGCTTGGTTTGGTGTAGAAGGCTTACAGCCGTACATGTTTGAGCCCTTGCCTCGCAACGCTGCCAGTTCTGTTAGCTCTACGCCTGCTGAAGACACAGACGTCCATCCCCGTGAACACTGGGACGGAACTCAATGGGAAAGGAAATGATTTTTATTTTAACAGTTGTATATATTAGCTGCAACATATGAATGAAGATGCTATGACCAAAACATTTGATTGACAGATGACCTTTGATATATGATTGGCCGAATTTAGGTGTACAAGACGACGGATAACTAACTGGCCTGAATAAGGTAACGAAGAAAACACTGATTTCAAGACAGGATTTTTTTTTTTTAATAGAAATTTTCTAACTTTTGGGACAATATGGTCTGATAAAGAGTTTAAGCCTGAATAATTTGACATTTAAATATGACTACCCTATGACTTTAAATGTCTTAAGTAAAAAGGCAACGTTGCATTCAAAGTTAAATACCGTTTGATGTAAAGGCAAACAGTATACATGTTATGACTCAGAAGTAGGAAGTGAAGGTTACAGACCATAGCACTACCTGACTCGAAACCCTTTAAACTTTCTCAGCACTGAAGTCAGACAGTGTTTGACTAAATCTGTTTCCCTGCAAACTGATGATTTAGTCCAAACCCCTAATCAGTGTCTGATATCTAGTTTTACATAAGAAATTTGATAGAATTAAAAGATGTGTGAAGTTTGTTTTTAATAATGTAAATGGATAATTAGTGTGATATTATTTTACTCCTACCACAGCTGGAGAGACGCGTCGCTCCGAGCAGATAAACGATGATGAAACAGGAGGAGGTGGAAACTCGATATGGATCCATCATGACCAAAGTCAGACTGGTCTCATGCGGCTGCGATGGTGTGGCCTTTCAATCCGGTCACACGCGTGGCTGTTCACTGAAGATCCGCCTTTAAAGGATCCCTTTGAGCGCCGCGCCGCACGCGCCTCCTCTAACATGCGCCATATTTTTTTTGTAGTTTATTTTTGTTTGTTTGTCCGATATGGGGGGAGAAGCTGTTCCTCTCAGTACATAAACCAACCTTAGAATATTTAATTTCCTTTGGAGATTTAAAGAGAAAAGGAAAAGCGAAACTTCTTAATTACACTGTATATATAGTTTTTTTTTCTTTTTCATTTGTGTATATTTAATGTACATGGAGAGCTTGTGGAGCTGCTGCCAGACGCTCAACAAGGAGGAGATATGAAAATACAAATGAAGTAAGGGTGAAGATTATGCTCCGTACAGGCATTGGATAAGAAGTTGAGTTGAAGGAAAAAAAAATACTGATGTGTTCATTAGATGGGTACGGAAGCGTATTGCTGTCACTTGAAAAAAATAAAATTTTGCTCATTATATTGTACTACGGAAGCGTATTGCTGTCACTTGAAAAAAATAAAATTTTGCTCATTATATTGTATAAACGTGATAATATATTGTATAAACGTGATAATTATATTGTATAAACGTGATAATTATATTGTATAAATGTGATATTATATTGTATAAACGTGATAATTTTATTGTATAAATGTGATATTATATTGTAAAAACGTGATACTTATATTGTATAAACGTGATAATTATATTGTATAAACGTGATAACTTATATGCTTTATTCAGTAGTACCGCGAGACTTACTTAAGATGAAGATGTTTTCGCTCTAAGTAGGTTTTTGAAGGAAGTGGAGAGAGGATGGCTGAACAGAGATTCCTTCCAAAGCGCAGCGCATCAGAGTCAATGTCTGTCACACATGAAGGTGGGGCTCCAATTAAATGTTTGATCGAACATGAGAACTATCCTGACATCCTTATCCAGGTAATCGTGGGACGTTTTCACTCTGCATGTTTTCTCGTCTGCAGCACAATGGCGAGTTTACTGGAGTTGATCAAGTTTTACTTTATTGTCAGTCTAAGACAGGAGAGATCCCGATGCTGCTGCACACTGGAGGAGATCAGTATTAGCATGAACACATTGAGAAGAATCCTCCACGGAATGGGACTCTATGGAAGAAAACATCAATTAGATCTTCTAGATGCGGAGGCCTTCCTCGTTGACCAGCTGGAGAGATACGGAAGCCTGCACGGATATACGTTTCACCGCCTTAAATGTGTTTAACATGGATATGCTGGGACTCAGAATACAGTGAGAAATCTGTTATCATTTCTGGACCCAAGGGGTGCAGAACGAAGGCAGAGGAGGAGGCTGATGCGGCGCCTATTGATCCTGGACCTCATTTCTTCCACGAAGCTGAAGTTGGCTTCCGATTGCAACTTTCTGCTTCAGTAGAGGAGTAAAGGGCGATTCCACTTTAATTTTCCCTACCTTCAGCATCTTTAATCCACTCTAATTAAAAAACTACAACACTTAGACACATCTAACCTGGACTAGATTATTCTAAACTACTTGTAGAACAATTAAAACCAGGCCTGGGATTTGTAATACATTTCTCTGAGTTGTGAAACTTCAATTAAAAACTGTTTTTAACACTTTTTTTAGTGTCCATGTCACACTACAAGTGGAGTAGCTCTATATTATATACAATATAATTATCACGTTTATACAATATAATTATCACCTTTATACAATATAATTATCACGTTTATACGATATACTATCACGTTTATACAATATACTATCACGTTTATACAATATAATTATCACGTTTATACAATATAATTATCACGTTTATACAATATACTATCACATTTATACAATATACTATCACGTTTATACAATATAATATCACATTTATACAATATAATTATCACGTTTATACAATATACTATCACGTTTATACAATATACTATCACGTTTATACAATATAATATCACATTTATACAATATAATTATCACGTTTATACAATATACTATCACGTTTATACAATATAATTATCACGTTTATACAATATAATTATCACGTTTATACAATATAATTATCACATTTATACAATATAATATCACGTTTATACAATATAACTATCACGTTTATACAATATAATTATCACGTTTATACAATATACTATCACGTTTATACAATATACTATCACGTTTATACAATATAATATCACATTTATACAATATAATTATCACGTTTATACAATATACTATCACGTTTATACAATATAATTATCACGTTTATACAATATAATTATCACGTTTATACAATATAATTATCACATTTATACAATATAATATCACGTTTATACAATATAACTATCACGTTTATACAATATAATTATCACGTTTATACAATATAATATCACGCTTATACAATATAATATCACGTTTATACAATATAACTATCACGTTTATACAATATAATATCACGTTTATACAATATAACTATCACGTTTATACAATATAACTATCACGTTTATACAATATACTATCACGTTTATACAATATAATATCACATTTATACAATATAATTATCACGTTTATACAATATAATATCACGTTTATACAATATAATGAGCAAAAATTTATTTTTTCAAGTGACAGCAATACGCTTCCGTAGATGGGCTAGAGTATTAGGGTCAAGTGTATGGAAGAGGATTAGGGCCACTGAAGAAATAAAAAAAACAAGTTAACTGATTTTTTATTTTTTTATTTTACTTCAGTATAATATCAGAGAAACTCAGAATTCTGACTTTAATCTCAGAATTCTGACTTTAATATCCGAATTCTGACTTTAATATCAGAATTCTGACCTTTTTTCTCAGAATTCTGACTTTAATCTCAGAATTCTGACTGCTAGCAAACATGTCAGCATCAAGCCGTAAACATGTCTGTTTTGAAGACTAAACTAGCTCTGTTGTTTTAATAACCTTCTGCTCTTCCATTAATGAAATAGCATCACCGGGGACCCTCCCTGGTGTGTAAAAGTCGCATAATTCCATCATTTTCCACCAATGTGTTACTGGCCCTCCCAAAAAACTTTATCTTATTGAAGCTGAGTGCTCCCACATCTCTTCCTTCATGGTACCCATCTACATTAAGATCCACAATTCTGAGATTAAAGTCAGAATTCTGAGATAAAAATTCAGAATTCTGAGAACAAAGTCAGAATTTTGACTCTGTTCTCAGATTATACTGAAATACATTTAAAAATCTAGTACATTTTTTGTTTTTTCAGTGGCCCAAATTCTCTTCCATACTGGTGTGCTAAAAGATTTCCTTATTTTTCAAACCAAAGTATAACTTCACATACAGTATTGCTCGACATTCCTCATTTTAGGGAAGAAGTGCTTCTTGTAAGAGTTAGCATAAGATACAACTTGTTTCTCGTAATTTTAGGACTTTATTCTCATAATTTTACAACTTAAGTCTCATAATTTTACGACTTAATTCTCGTAATTTTTTACTTTATTCTCAATGTGACTTTATTCTCTTAATTGTAAGACTTTATTCTCATAATTTTACAACTTAACTCTCGTAATTTTTTACTTTATTCTCAATGTGACTTTATTCTCATAATTTTATGACTTTATTCTCAATGCAAAGTTATTCTCATAATTTGTGTAGATGGGCTGCAGGTATTGTGGAGGATTTTTTTTAAAAGACCCGTCCTCTCCACTTCAGCCAGGTATATGTTAACAAACAGTCACATGAAGAAGGAAGCTATCCTGTGGGATCCAAACAGATTGATGTTCATTCATCCATCTATCCATTTTCCGTCACGCTTATTCCTGCTGGGGTCACGAGGAGTACTGGTCCCATCTCCAGCAGTCAATGGGAGAGAGGCGGGGTCCACCCTGGACAGGTCCCCAGTCCATCACAGGGCACCACAGAGACAAACAGGAAAAACAACCATTCACACACACACTCACACCTAAGGGGAATTTAGAGAAGCCATTTAACCTAACAGTCATATTTTTGGACTGTAGGAGGAAGAACATGCAGACTCCATGCAGAAAGACCCCGGACCATGTATGTATGTATATGTCACACATTAACTGATAAAAAAAAAACAAATGCTCACATATGCATAAATAATGATAAAAAAAACAAAGTTTGAAAAAGACTTTTAGAAGAAGTTGAGGCAAACTTATAAGGATATAAAGCCTTTAGTTAGACACAACATAAATTTACCATTTACTACGAAATGACGAAAAAATCTTGACAATGACAAAAATTAAATAATTAACATAAAAATTAATTAGAAAAAACAAACACACCAGTTGTTGGGTAGGTGTGCAAAGGAAAAGGAGACCTGCAATCTATTACCATGATCATAAATGATTATGAGAAAGTACTGAAGCATGATAGAGAGCAACAGCAGTGCAAGAGGAACCAGCAGTCCAGCATCAAAAAGTGCAAAGTATTGCCAAATCTTTGTATTTTTATTCTTTATAATCATTAAACCATAATTCATTAATTCCTCTATATTCCAAGGGGATAGTTTTGATTCAAACATTAGAATCCCCAGTACATTACCCCAAAATAGTAGTATATTCTCTAATTTTCCAAACACTATGATAGTCTTAAATGTGTGCATCAAGTTCTATATTACCAGATTATAGGTTGTTTTCAGGTTTTACATCTGTCCTTCCCTATTCCCACTTGAGCTGCATTATACCATGATTCAATACCTGTGAAGAAGTTGGTTAGTGATGCAGCATCTCCCTCTTGTGATGAGAAGCTGCAATTCAATTCAAAAATACTTCATTAATCCCAAAGGGAAATTAAATGTTATAGTAACTTCTTGTAGGTGTTTATAGCTGTAGGCAGGAAGGATCATCTGTATCAGTCTGTCTTACACCTCTGACTGAAGACACTTTGTTATGTTGAATGAATGAATGAATAAATGAAAGGAATTTATTTCAGACAATTTTGACAAACAACAATAAATAAATCATCCAAATACACACAAAAGAGATTAGATAACATCAACCAAACACCACTTTCCAATCTAACTATAATTCACCTGAACATAAATAGAAACAAAACCTTTAGCACATAAACCTGTTGGTATATACAGCCAGAGAAATAGCATTGATTAATGGAAATTGTCTGAAAAGGGTTAAGAAGAAGTAAAAGTTATTTTTCATACCCCCTCTCCCTCTAATTGCACTTAAATTAACTTAAAGTAGAGGAACCTTCTATATATATACATACATAATTATATACACATATATATGTAAATATATACATCTCCATACATACATGTAAACGAACATATACACAAACACATCAGGCCTTCTCAAGAACATATTTGGCCAGGACACGAGTCCGTACTCTCCTTCTTGTGAACTGAGAAACGGCATAAGATACACATTTCATGAAAGGATGGAAAGTAATACATTTAAAAAGCTTATCAAATATTGTCACAATATTTCCATTTAATTATTAAAAGGAATGGTGTAAGTATTCTCCTATGTGGTGCCCCGACCTCATCAGTTAATTGACTCTTTGTCAGAAACTCAGAACATAGGGTCCAGAATTCAAGCAGACAGATCAGAGTGTTTTCACTACAAGCCTTTATTGACTTCCTTTCGTACATTGGCTCGTCAGCTGGGGCAGGATCACTGGATACTCTGTGGAGGTGGATACTCAGGTTAATGACTACCAAACTCAGACGGAAAATGATAGTTAGCATGTGAGTCACTAACCTGGTTATGAGTTCAGTCTGAGCCCAGAGGAAGTAGTGGGATCCTGATAGGGCTGGGCGATAATTCAATAACGATATATATCGATCAATAGACGTGTGGCGCAATAGAAAAAAAGCGGATCGATAAAAGTTCGATAAAAAAAACGCAGTTTTCCTTCCTTCTCATTGTAGCCTATCATGTAGGTTTATGCTAGTCACTACTTCCTCCCAACCAATCACAATCGCGGACCCAGGCACTGGTCACAAAACGTCGCCCTATCAAACCACAACACAGAGCACATGAAGATGTCGCAGCAAGGAGAGGCGGAGGAAATTGTTCCAAAGAAGGGTTTTTGTAGTTCGCCAGTTTGGCAGTATTTCGGTCATGGCAAGTCAGACAAAAAACAAACCACAGTCATCTGTAAAATTTATCGGGAACCAGTGAAAACGAAGTCTGATAACACAACCAACTTTTTTTTATCATCTCAGCCGCTCAGACCCGCAGGAGTACGAGCTGTGTAGGCCCCGGCGCGCATCTGCGTCGTCCTCCGAGGATTCTTCGGGAATTTCGGGAAAATATATATATATTTTCAGTTTTGGGCAGTTTCCCACGTAGTTCTAACGATTGAGAGAAAAATGCTGAGGGGCCAGCAACTTCAAAGTAATAACTCAGGTTAAAGCAGGAAACTAGGCTTTTATTTATTTGTTATATTTATTTTGGTCACTTTTCTGATCTCTTTAGTTTATTCTTTGTCAGTATTTAATAACATAACTCAGGTCTTTTAAGTTATTTTTCTTTAAAACAATTCTGTTATGGTTTAAAAAGTTGGTTAAATAAATATTTAATTGGAAGTCTGTGTTTGTGTTCTTTATTAAAATTAAATCATTTAGCAATATCATAAAATGTCCAGGCAGAGCTGCACATAAAATATGGTTTCAAATCTTTTCAATAATTATCGATATCGATCAATATGCATTTTTTTTTTATAGATAAGCTTTTTTTCTATATCGCCCAGCCCTAGATCCTGAAGGATTGCTTCTCCTCAGCATGAGGCAGGAGTCGCCCCCAGAGTTCCAGGAGAGAAACAGAGCAGACTGAAAAGCAGAAGCCAGCCGATGCAGAAGAGCAGAAATATCTGGAGGGAGAATCCAAAGACAGAAGTCCCATTTACACTACCCTTTTGAACCCGTGCCGAGATTGGTCCAAGCACGGTAACCAAAATAACTGTTGAGTGTAAATGTCAAAGTCAAAAAGTCAAAAAAGCCTTTATTGTCATCATATTCTGCAACGGATACAATGAGATTTTTGGGACTTCCATTTCAGCTACCGTAAAATAAATTTTAAAAAATGAAAAATAAAAAAAATGGAACGTAAAACTGAATCAGACCTCACCAGACACAATCAAACCGTGCTAACATGGTACCAGTTAATCAGTAGGGCTTGGCCTGTTTCAGTTGTGGCTCTGTTCTCAGATAACAAAGAGCGCATGAGCAGACTGCGTCATCTCCTTACAGTCAGCCTCCATAAATTTCAGACATGCATAAAAATACTAGTTTCCCTACCTTGCCACACGATTTTCTGCTTAGCATCGTGATGAACCTCAACTCCTCTCATTGTTTCCTGTTTCTGTAAGCCCTGGTTAGACTATCGTTTGTCGTATCCACTTCCCAAAAGCCAACTCTGTCAAGCAAATTCACAAAAGGCTGCCTTTTTTAACTGACTCCGCAAACTTCCTGAATGTTACGGGTGCTGCCATGTTGGTTTGCTTGTTAACTTCTAGAGAGCAGTAGTACCGTAGATCATCACGTGCTAGCATGGTGTGTAAATGGTCTTAACGAACTGAGCTCAGCACAGATCGGTTTTCAGAGGGTAGTTTAAATGGGGCAAGAGTCGATGCAGGAGCAGGTTTCCAGACCAGCGAATCAGAGAGCAAAAAGGTACTGAAGGAATATCCATGCCGGGGTCAGGAGACAAATCCAAGGTCATAAGCAGGCAGAATCCAGGAAACAGTCGAAAGACAGATCAGGCAAATAGAGCAAAACAGGGGCAAACAAGTCCATAGGCAGAAACTTGTCAGGATCAGGTAATCAGAAACACACAGGTACACTAAACTACTCTCACACACGGCTCAAATAATCTGGCACTGATGGCTGGAAACAGGAAGCTTAGACGGGCTACAGGAACAGGTGGATCAAATGAGTAACAATGAGCGCAGGATGGAGCTAAGCAGGTGGAAGAAATTAGCCAAATCCAGTCATCAGTGCCTAGGTCATGACACTCTTCAGTTTTAAGCTAAATCTGAATACGTCCAATTGTGGCCCCCAGTTCCTGTTCCCTCACATTACATGAAGTCAACAGTAAAGACATTATGGTGGATAAGAAAAGAGCCTATGAACCTTTAGCTTCCTGGGTGTTAATACACAACAGAAATGCACATGCATGATGCTGGTTAAAACGCAAGTTTAAAGCCTTCTTTTAAAAGAACTACAAAAAAACTCAAGTTACACAAATTGGAGAGGCAGAAGCTCTCCAATATACAACCCAAACAATTGAAGAAGCATATGTTTGTATGTTTCAACACACTACACATGAAAAATATTGTATTTTTGCCCATTTCCGTGAATTGTTTTATGGTTATACGTCATATGATACAAAGGATTGTAGCAGTCCTTGTAGCTTCAGTAAAGGACCTCTTGAGATCCCTAATGCTTAGGAGGCATACAGGCTCCACTTCTTACAGGCATACAGGTTTTAGTCCCTGTTTCCATCACTGAGGTCTCTTTATTGTTTAGCATTTTTTTTAGATTCTATAAGAACATAATTGTCTGGATGAATGCTTAACTCTAGGTCTATGACCAGCATTGGGAGGAGACACAAATAAAAAGATTAATCCAATACTTTAAATCACCTTAACGGAGAAGCCATCCATTATGTCCTGGCTGCTACTGTGGTGTACAAATGGTCTTAAAGAACCAAGCTCAGCACTGTTTACTGATCCAAGCATGGCACGGATCGATTTTCAGAGGGTAGTGTAAATGGGCAAGAGTCGATGCAGGAGCAGGTTTCCGGGCCAGAGGACCAGCATGCCCAAGAGGTACCAAAGGAGAATCCATGCCGGTGTCAGGAGACAGATCCAAGGTCGTAAGCAGGCAGAATCCAGAAAAAAGTCTTAAGACAGATGAGCCAAAAAGAGCAGAACAGGGGCAAACAATACTCGGAGGCCCAGAGGCAGAAACTTGTTAGGATCGGGTAATCAGAAACACACAGGTACGCTAAAATACTCTCACACACGGCTCAAATAATCTGGCACTGATGGCTGGAAATAGGAAGCTTAAATAGGCAACAGGAACAGGTGGATCTGATTAGTAACAATGAGCGCTGGGCAGAGCTAAGCAGTTGGAAGAAATGAGCCAAATCAACTCATCAGTGCCTAGGTCATGACACTCTTCAGTTTTAAGCTAAATCCAAATACATCCAACTGTGGCCCATAGTTCCTAGTTCACATTATTTCTGCTGGTGGGTCGTTCAGGGGGCATCTGGAATAGATGTCCAGGCCACCGTAACTGAATAATCTCAATGTGGAGGAAATGTGTGAGTTCTCTCTGGGTACTCAAGCTTCCTCCGACACTAAAAAAACATGACTATTAAGTTAACTGGCGTCTCGAAATTGTTAGTATTTCCACATTTGTTGTATATACTGTTAAGAGCAATAAAATAAATTAAAAGATCAAATAAAACCAAAAAACTTCAATTTTCCTGTTTTATTTTGTTAATCCCGTGACCGGAAGTGGTGCAGGTCTCTTCCGGTCCCGATGGACAGCGGTACCCGCTAGCTTCCAGAGGACATCCGCTCCGGCCCGGGATAGAAATGGGACGTTTCCGAATTTTATCCCAAACGAATCGATTTAAAGCGCTGACTCAGCATCAAGCGTTGAATAATCGGTAGTTTTAGCGCTTTAAGTTCCTGTATGGTTTATTTCGGTACCGGTTGTGAAGTAAAATCGGTGGAGTGGAAGTTGCCTGACTTGTTAGTGCCGGGGAAGGAAGTTTGTTGTGGCGAAGGAAGCGGGAGGGCCAGAAAACATCCCGTCATGATGGAGGACTTCGGCTCGGCTCTGGAGAAGAACGTCGCCGACCTCACTGTGATGGACGTCTACGACATCGCCGCGGTGGTGGGGCAGGAGTTCGAGCGGATCATAGACCAGTATGGCTGCGAGGCTCTGTCCAGGCTGATGCCCAAAGTGGTGCGGGTGCTGGAGATCCTGGAGGTGATGGTGAGCCGCAGCAGCATGAGCCCGGACATCGACGAGCTGCGGCTGGAGCTGGACAGGCTGCGGCTGGAGCGGATAGACCGGCTGGAGAAGGAGAAGAAGCACAGACAGGTCTGATCATGAGCTCCTGGTTCTATAGGAGGGGCTGAGGAAACATGGGAAAATATAATTAACCTCATCTCTATTAGCAAAACTATTATAAAATTTGAAAATATCTTTAAAAAATAGATTTCAAAGTTATATCAAACATGTACGGAAAAGGATTAGGGCCACTGAAAAAATAAAAACCTGATTTTAAATTTTATTTCAGTATATTATGACAAAACAAGTTAGAATAATGACTTAAATCTTAGAATTCTGACTTTTTTCCTCACAATTCTGACTTTAAAATCAGCATTCTTACTTTAATGTCAGAATTCTGAATTTTTTCTCACAATTCTCACTTTAATCTCAGATTTATCACTTTTATCTCAGCATTCTCAATTTAATCTCAGAATTCTGACTCTTTTCTCACAATTCTGACTCTTTTCCTCAAAATTCTGAATTCAATCTCAGATTTATCACTTTAATCTCAGAATTCTCACTATAATCTCAGAATTCTGGCTTTTTTCTCACAATGCTGACTTTTCCTCGCAATTCTGAATTTAATCTCAGATTTCTCACTTTAATCTCAAAATTCTGACTTTTTTCTCACAATTCTAAATTTAATCTCAGATTTCTCACTTTAATCTCAGAATTCTGACTTTTCTCAGAATTCTCACTTTTTTCTCAGAATTCTCACTTTTTCTTTCCTCAGAATTCTCACTTCAATCTCAGAATTCTGTCTGAATTCTTACAGCTAGCAAACATGCTATTATATAAGAATTCAAACCGTAGCCATGTCTGTTTTAGAGACTAGCTCTCTTGTTTTAATCACCTTCTGCTTTTCTATTAATGAAATGGCATCACTGGGGACCCCTTGGGAATGTTAAAAGTCGCCTAATTCCATCATTTTCCACCAATGTGTCACTGGCCGTCCCAAACAACTCACATCTTTGTCAGTGAAGCTGAGTGCTCCCACATCTCTTCCTTCATGGTGCCCATCTACATTAAGATCCACAATTCTGAGATTAAAGTCAGAATTTTGAGATTACAGTCAGAATTCTGAGATCAAAGTCAGAATTCTGACTTTTTTCCCATATTAAACTAAAATAATATTTAAAATATCAGTTAACTTCTTTATTTTTTTCATTGGCCCTTATCCTCTTCCGTAAACATGCAATGATTTAAATTGGATATTTTTAGTTAATAGTCTGATATCCAGCCAGACTGTCAGCAGAACTAAAGAGGAAACTTACTGATAACTTTTCATTTTTCTTTATTAATTTAAGTTGAATAGTTTGGTTTTAATAGATGTTTTGCTCCAGAATGTGTGCTACCAATTTTAAGTTCTTAAATTTGTTCTACAGACCAGATATTGGTCGATATATGTGTCTTGGAGTCTGTGCTGTCAATTTTTTTTATGTATTTAGATGGTTCTTTTGGCCGATATTTTCTCATCCTCTATCTAAAAGAGTCTCCATTTAAACTAGTGTTGCGCCTATGCCATTTTTTGGCCCCAATACTTAAAACCTGGCTGTGCAGTATTGGCAGTTGATTGCAAAGGAAAACCAGTTGATTGCATGGACTCATTGACTCAAATGCAATCCCTCACACTAAGGTTGCTTGTAGTGACAGTGGAGAGGAAAAACTCCCTTTTAACAGGAACCATCTGTGCTACAGTAAAAAAAGCAAACATGTAGCTAAAGTTGCATATCCAAAAATACACAGAAGCTGATGTGTATTTAGCCATTAAAAGAATCATGATTTATTGTCTGAAAAGTAAATCAGAATTCATTATGTTTAAAATCTGAAGAAAAAAAGGGTGAATTTTCTTTTTTTTTTCTTTTAATGGGGGCTTTGTATACATTACATAATTAAATACGGTTACCTTGGGATTTTTAGTGACATAAAACCTATTTCTTTATGTAACTGGAGTCCTGAAGAGGCCTGTTTTAGATTTATTTTCCAAGAGTAGTAATTGTGATAAAGGTTCTATGATTGCTGTCGATTGAACCAAAAAGAAGACCTCAAAGATGTAAGATGTTTTCGTTTTTTTATTGTTATTTTTGTCTTTTTTAGGATAGCACCACAAAATATCCTGAGTAGATTATATTTAAATTCCAGGTTGCCTTACCAGATTTTCTGGATCAAATATCAAAGAGCTTTAAAAAATTAATCAATGGCGCTTCGGCAAAGTATTCATGATCCATTCCTTTTTTCTTCTTTAAGCACAAATGGTCGTTAAACCTACTCATTAGGGTTTTTGTGTGACAGAACAACACATCTAATTGTGAACTATCTATTGCAATTCGAAATCTTTACAAAGAAAAACAAACGCAAGCCACACTTTTCAGATTTTTTACTAAAAAAAAAAAGGGTCTTGCCGTTTTTATTCAACTATGTTCTTTTCCTGCTGCATTAAATGCTTCTGAAATACATGTTTGTGCTTTTAATGTACGGAAAGAGATGTTGGACAAAATACAAAACTGAGGTGGTTTTCTTAAACACCCATTAAGCTGAAAACTGCATACAAAAAAAATGTCTGTATGTGAATATTATAAACCTTCTACTTCTCCTCCTACTGCAGCTTATTGTAATAATTGGTTTTATTTGGAGGTAGCAGTCAGTCTGTTTTAAATTAGCTCAGGGGTCAGTTTCCCATGACGGTGGTTGACTGATTAACCGAGTCCCATGACTATGAAGAAGTAGACGCTCCATCTGAGGCGTGTGTGTGAGACTGAGCCGCCAGATTTTCACATGCCCTCATTGGATGAATCTGGGAAAGGTATGGAAGGAGGGATTTTATTGGTAGATTCATCCCCTCTTTTAATGTCATAAAATATTCATAAACGATCAGAAAAGGTTAAAAATGTGAGAACGGATCATGTGAACAGAGAAGCCAGAAGAGGAGCCTATAGAACTCAAGGGATTGTTCCTCCAAACCTCCTTTATTATCTTTTTGTCGTAGTTGTTCCTCTGTTTTTAAAAATGGCGCACCCCTGCACCGAATCGAGAAGGACGACCACACAGACAGCCGGAAAAGCATACCAAGGACCAATCACAGCTGCTTTTTGTCTCCGCACCTCCAGTTGAGGTCTGCGCGGGTTTGCGACCGACAAACTTGTAGTCAGGATTTGTTTGAGGTGTGCAACGACGGATGCAGAACCTCTGCAGAGACAGATTTGACGGTTGCAGAGGCTTTGCGTCAGAAGTATAAATTGGCCTTTATGCTACGTTCACACCTAAAGCAGCAGAGGCAACAGAAGCGGCTAGTTTACCTACAAAGTCAATGGTTGACGTGCATCAAGGTGCAGCAAAAGGTCATGCAGTGAAACCTGCCAGAAAATTTTTTTCGCTTTTATTATCCTGGTGCCTGAAGTTTGGATTACGTACATGAAAAATGCCTTCCAGCTGCCGCGGCAAACCGCGAGGAGGCTGCTGTTGAATGGGATTCCTACTGACAGAGCACCACCGGTATGTGGGGGTCTGAGCGGCTCCGACAGCCAGATAATATTTGAAGGCAGGATGGTAACCTGGATGAACTGACTGCACACATGAAGTTTTTAGGTGGACTTTCTCACTGAAAAACATTTAAACTACTTTTTACCCACTGATCACAGCAAATATAGCTGCCATTGTTACAGGCAAAGAAAGGATAGGGTAGCTACGCCCAACTTGCATCAGACCAACTTTTGTACCGCGCAGCTGGAGCAGCAAAGATACTTCAGCTGTGCGTCAGAACTAAACTCGTACAAGCATCAAAAATGAAGCAACACACAAGTTTTTGCTGGTCCTGCTGCCTGCAGTCTGAACGTAGCATAAGTCTAAGAATTCCCTTGTTTGCAATGTGCAGTTCGCGACGTTCAGGAAAATCAGCTCATAGCTCTGCTTCAGCAGCAGGATTCGCTCACAAACGCCTCACTATGGTCGGCTACATTTCAAACCTGTCTGATTTTCTCCCGTCCTTCCGTTTCCTGATCGGGAGGTGGTCGTCCCTTGTTACCCCCTGTATACTACACCACGCAGGATGAGGCTGAAACTCGACCCAACCAAAAAAATCTCCCACAACTGGAGAATCGGCTCAAAAGGGCAAAAACTCATACATTGTACGCCCGGCTTTAAAGGGAGTCGGTGGACTTGCAAAGCTCAGAGACTCTTCTGTCCTATTTAGGGTCTGTAAAAACAAAGTAACAAAGTGTTTGATCTAAACACTTTGTTGCTGGTGCTCAAATATAAGCTTATTTCCACTCATATTTTATATATAGTTCTGCTTACATGCGGAATCTTTATATATATATACAGGTGCTGGTCATAAAATTAGAATATCATGAAAAAGTAGATTGATTTCAGTAATTCCATTTAAAAAGTGAAACTTGTATATTATATTCATACATTACATACAAACTCATATATTTCAGATGTTTATTTTGTTTAATTTTGATGATTACAAATGACAACAAATGAAAATCTCAAATTCATCATATCAGAAAATTAGAATATTGTGAAAAGGTTCAAAATTGATGGCCCCTGGTGCCACACTCTAATCAGTTAATTAACTCAAACCACCTGCAAAAGCCTTTAAATGGTCTTTCAGTCTAGTTCTATAGGCTACACAATCATGGGGAAGACTGCTGACTTGACAGTTGTCCAAAAGACGACCATCGACACCTTGCACAAGGAGGGCAAGACACAAAAGGTCATCGCTAAAGAGGCTGGCTGTTCACAGAGCTCAGTGTCCAAGCACATTAATAGAGAGGCGAAGGGAAGGAAAAGATGTGGTCGAAAAAAGTGTACAAGCAAGAGAGATAACCGCACCCTGGAGAGGATTGTGAAACAAAACCCATTCAAAAATGTGGGGGAGATTCACAAAGAGTGGACTGCAGCTGGAGTGAGTGCTTCAAGAACCACCACACACAGACGTATGAAAGACATGGGTTTCTGCTGTCGCATTCCTTGTGTCAAGCCACTCTTGAACCACAGACAGCGTCAGAAGCGTCTTGCCTGGGCTAAAGAGAAACAGGACTGGACTGCTGGTGAGTGGTCCAAAGTCATGTTCTCTGATGAAAGTAAATTTTGCATTTCCTTTGGAAATCAAGGTCCCAGAGTCTGGAGGAAAAGAAGAGAGGCACTTCATCCACGTTGCTTGAAGTCCAGTGTAAAGTTTCCACAGTCAGTGATGGTTTGGGGTGCCATGTCATCTGCTGGTGTTGGTCCATTGTGTTTTCTGAGGTCCAGGGTCAACGCAGCCACATACCAGGAAGTTTTAGAGCACTTCATGCTTCCTGCAGCTGACCAACTTTTTGGAGATGCAGATTTCATTTTCCAACAGGACTTGGCACCTGCACACAGTGCCAAAGCTACCAGTACCTGGTTGAAGGACCATGGTATCCCTGTTCTTAATTGGCCAGCAAACTCTCCTGACCTTAACCCCATAGAAAATCTATGGGGTATTGTGAAGAAGAAGATGCAATACACCAGACCCAACAATTCAGAAGAGCTAAAAGCCACTATTAGAGCAACCTGGGCTATCATAACACCTGAGCAGTGCCACAGACTGATCGACTCCATGCCACGCCGCATTGCTGCAGTAATACAGGCCAAAGGAGGCCCAACTAAATACTGAGTGCTGTACATGCTCATACTTTTCATGTTCATACTTTTCAGTTGGCCAACATTTCTATAAATCCTTTCTTTTTATTGGTCTTCAGTAATATTCTAATTTTCTGATATGATGAATTTGAGATTTCCATTTGTTGTCATTTGTAATCATCAAAATTAAACAAAATAAACATCTGAAATATATGAGTTTGTATGTAATGTATGAATATAATATACAAGTTTCACTTTTTAAATGGAATTACTGAAATCAATCTACTTTTTCATGATATTCTAATTTTATGACCAGCACCTGTATATATTTTCACAACTTTGGTATAATTGCTGCTCAAGATGGTTCACTCTGTCAGTTAAAGACAAGTTTTAGTGTCTCTACCCTCACTTTTTCAATGAATCGATGAATTTCAACGGTTATTACAGTAATCGATTCATCTGATTGTTCCAGCCTTAATCTGAGCGGACGGGCTGCTCATAGATGGATGCTGTTTTACAGGGTGGATTCTTATGCTCCTTTTGTTCCTAACTCTTAAATCTTTTGTTTTTTGCTCATGATTGCAAAGCCAGCTTATAAGCAGTGTTTAAAAACAAGATGGGGAGGGGCAGCGCATTGTCCTCTACACTCAGTAATGCCTTTGAAGCATTGAAAGGTTATAATGGAAAGCTTTATATAACTTGGGTCTGATAGCTGAATCAGGTGTAGTGCAGACCGTGCCTCTGAATCAGACCTTTTAAACGTATAATTTCAAAGTTCTGACTCAGAGGCGGGAGTTTGCCAGTGACTCTATGGAGTTCCTGTTTCTTCAAGCTGCATCATTAGTATTTTTAGCCCAGGGGAAGGCAGCTTGTTCACACTATCAAGCAATAAAATTCATTCCTTATGAGTTCATGTTGTTCCCTTAAAGAGAAAGAGTCCAGGTCTGTTTATTGGGAACAAACGAAAGGTTTGATAATTGTTAAAAATCTGTGGACAGGAGTTGGAGCGGGTGGAGGATGTGTGGCGGGGAGAGGCCCAGGATCTTCTGTCCCAGATCGCTCAGCTGCAGGAGGAGAACAAGAACCTCCTCTCCAACAGGCCCCTGAAAGACTCTGTGAACGAGGAGGACCTGCAGAGACATGAGGGTGAGGCTGTGGCTCTGAAAGCACAACTTCTTACACTGTGTTTTTCAACAGAGTTCTTGAACCGATCAGAACCCATGGTAACCCACTGTGTCCAGGTTTCATCCCTCTATTGGTTGATGCGTGGAGCTGAGGAATTTATTTAATTTACTGACATGCATCCGATGTCACTGGCAGAAAACCAGCCCACAGCATGACGCATCATGACTTGAAAGACTCACCTAAACTCCTTAAAACATCCTTATCATTTTGACTCAGCAGTTGAGTCTTCATCTTTTATGGAGTTAATTTTACTCCATTATTACTGCAGGCAGGGAAACCATAAATAACTCTTTGAAAAACATTTTATAAAAAAAGACTTTAAAAAATATATTGTTCATATTTTGTTATACAATTTATTTTGGGGGGGATTTTTTAGAGATTGCATATTTTCAAATTGTATTTTTTTTTATGGCATTAATAATTAAAATATATATTTTTCACTTCTTTCAGATTTCAAAAGGATGTAATCTGTAAAATGCAATTTGAAATAAATTGAAATTCCTGAAACTCAATATGAAAGAGGTTTGAAAAAACATAGAAAATATAACGTTTGTTTAATTTATTTTTGAGAAATAAAATCAAATAAAAGTTTTACAAAAGAATATATAAAAAATAAATTTGTTAACCTAAGTTCTTTTGATTGAATCGTTTTTTAACGTACATTTCCAGAAAGAATTTTTTTTCTTTTAAATTTTCCATTTACAAAACATGTTTTTTTGTTGCAACAATAATGGAGCAAAGTTCACTCCATTTTGGTCTGAATATTCTTCAGAAATCATTTGCCCTGTCCACGAGGGCAACTTTAAAGCTGCAGTCTGTAACATTGAGAAGAGAGCAGACTTCGACTGAAAATTTGAAGAAAAACAGGTTTCACGCCACTCCCCCACCCTCTCTGCTTCACTCATGCCCCACCTCCAAGCTCCACCCCTCTCACAGCATCTGCGCGGCTACCGCATGCGACCAGAAGCGTCCAAGCAGCGTACGCGGCATGGAGTGTGAACCGGTAAGAGCGATAACACTCACCTCCAAGCAGCTAGATATAAGATGCTGGTTATACCGCAGTTTGCCGTGTAAGCAGTTGTCGGCAGGGGCAGTAAGGGCAGTTTCTCTTTCGCTGGTGGCTGTCGCTCCGCCATGACTTCCACGCGCGTCCTCCTGACTGCAGCAGCCGGGCGGCAGCGGCAGGTTCAGCGGTGAGGGGGAGGGGGCGGGATTCAGCGTGTGTGAGCTGTGATTGACACTCCATCAGACGCTCCTCTGGCTGTGATTGGTTGTTTTGACTCGTCCCGAAATATTCTTTCCAGATTGAAATACAGGCAGTAGGCGGGACCAATTGAAGCAGTTTTTTTCACAGGTTACATATCACATGTACTGCTGTCTGGGCATAGGGACAGTTTTAGCCAATATGACAAAAAAGTGATTTTTAAAAACTTACAGACTTCAGCTTTATAGCAGGTGATTCTAACTTGATTTCCACCATTTTTATTATTTGTCATTTTTTTAGTTGCAGATCATTAAACACATTCGTATGTTTTGTATTTTAATGAAAAACCTTAAAGAATACCCTTGAAACCATAAAAAAAAACTTTTAACTGTGAGAGATGATGCTCTTAAATAGAAATAAAACGTTTAGACAGTAGCTGATAAAGAAACCTTTGCAGAGTTAGATATGATAAGTAGATAAGACCGTTTTCACGTCCAAGCATCAGCCGATCTCTGATCTTTCAGCATTAAGAAAAGCAGGATCGTAATATGCTGATGAAGGTTCTCAGTCATCCAGGTCATAGTCATTCCGTAAAAATTGAAAAAATATCCACTGGACTTGGTTTTCAAGATTTGAAGACGTTTCGCCACCTCTCCAGGAAGCTTTCTCAATTCAAATGTCTGGATCCGCAGTGAGTTTGAGTCTTATATGGACAAGGCCTTGTATTGCTTGGAAACATGCAAATGGTAACCAATGAATGGGTCGTTTAGTTCCATCGTTAGCCTGTAATATCTGAACCTGTCTATGATTCTAGGGGTCGGTAGTTAAAGGGGGGATTGCCATTAAGGGGGGGATTGTCTCCCCCCCTTAATGGCAATCCTGGAGAGGTGGCGAAACGTCTTCAAATCTTGAAAACCAAGTCCAGTGGATATTTTTTGAATTTTTACGGAAAGAAAGCAGGATCGATCGATTAGTCGGCCAATCAATCGGTCGTCTCCTCATTTTGACTGTTAATTTGTCTCAGAATGCAATTCCAGTTAAGGTTGGGGTTGAGCTTGGTACTTTCTGGGTTTTCTGGGTGGTAGTTTGGCTCAAAAGGTTCAAACTTGGACGTATTCTGGTGTTTCTACTATACGAAGTTCCCAAATAAAAGTCAAAACTGCTCCTGAAAGTTTAGAAGGACTTATTCTAAAGGGCCGACTCAAACCTGTTAGAAAATTTACAGGGTGTCAGTTAAATTTACATCTCAGCAGGAAAAACAACTATAATTTAAAAAAATATATATTTTTTTTTCCATAAACCTTTGCCTGAGTGTAGAAGTTTGATGTAAAATTGTACATTAAAGGTTTGATTTGCGAAAAGTCAAAAAGGGTTTCCTAGTTTTCACATCGCTCAGTTTTTACTCATCAGCTTGTTTCACAAACGCACAGACTCACAAAGAAGGCCTTCTCTGTCTCCGACAGCGAGGCCGTCTTCTCTCGCCTCTTCGTTGTTCCACACAGAGGCCGCAGTGATCCCAGCGCACGGCTGGACAGACCAGCCTCAGTCCAAAGGAACACCTGCTGGGCTCTCACACACATTCAGCCTCCACATCCCAACCTCTCTCTGCCAGCAGACACTCAGCATTAAAACAAAGTGTAAAAATAAATGAGATCATTTTTGTGCATGCAATCCAACGCTGCTGCTCTGATTGTGGTGTCCAGGTATGACGGAGAGAGAGAAGCAGGTGATGATGAAGTTGAAGGAAGTGGTGGACAAGCAGAGGGACGAGATCCGAGCCAAGGATCGGGAGCTGACGCTGAAAAGCGAGGACATAGAAGCAGTAAGGCCTCATCCTGTCTTGTTCAGCAGGAGGAGCAGTTTGCTGCATAAAAGTGGGTGAAAGTGAATCATTTCATTCAATAATCAAGATTCTAATGTAAAGCCAACAGATCTGATCTCCAAGCAGTGCAAGTTTGTGCAGCAAACAACAAATGCACAGAAAAGATGCTTTATAAATACAAAAATGCAGGAACTGTATTAGAAATATAAGCATCACATAAAAGACATATTTACAAAGAAAACGATGAACCTGAACTCACACACGGTAATCTTTTTTTGTAATGAGGAAATGCTAATGTTGCTAGCACTGATTTTAGTAAAAAGACATGTTTTGGACATTGAAAGAAATAAATAATAGAAACAAATTGCTTGTTCTAATTCTACCTTGCATTTGATTGGTTAATAATCAATTCAGCTTATTTATATAGCACCAATTCACAACACGTCATCTCAAAGCACCTTAAAGAGATAATTCAATCAGATCATCCTGTCAGATTGGTTCAAAGTGTTCTATCAATGGAAAACCAGTTGATTGGATCAACTTATTGACTCTTCAGCAATCCCTCACACCAAGCATGCTTGTGCAATAGCTTTCTGACATCAACCAAGTACACATTTAACTTTGTCATTCATAACTGGCTCCAGCTGGTTTGTTCTGAAATGAAAAAAACAACAAATGCTCTATATTGTCTGTTGCAGCTCTCATGCACCTTTTAACAACACATATGTAACATGGCATGACTAAAGTGCTGGTTATCCTCCCGTAACAGTGTGTTGCAGTGAGCTTTTTTGATTTATGCCCAATTTTTAAGAGGGAAAATCAGGAACTAGCTGTGGGTCTAGATACAGCCAGGGCGGTGAGGAAGTGGGGGCAAGTTTGTCCGACAGTGGAGGGACATGAGGGTGAAAAAGAGCAGGGATCCAGGTGGAAAAAGGGTCCCAGCGTTCTCGTGCACCTCGCTCTTCTAGCGGGTCAAACTTCATGAGTTGTTTTCCACAATGGTAGCCATACAAACAAAACAAGCTGGTAAGGTACCAAACAGGAAATACGCATAATGTAGAGCGGATGTAGATTTGACCAATCAGAGGCCTCCTGTCTGCGTTCATCTACAATTTTGGAGCGGTGCGCCAGAATGTTTGCAGGAGGGGCGGGGGCATATCTGCGTTAACTGCGACACACACACACATTCAAGCTTCTGAGTATAAACCAGCCTTAACTCTTGTTACATTATGCAAATGCTCAGTCTGCACCAACAAAGTTTCCCAGATGCTTTAAATCTGCTGTGAAGCAGGATTCTCCACCATGAACAGAATCAAAAATAAATATGGATCCAGGCTCAAAATGAGCTCCTTGATATGTGATTTAGAATGGCTTAGTCTCCATTCTAACCCAGAGCTATATGTGTATATATTTTATCTCTTTTTTATTTTTATTTTGATCTTTATTATCTTGTGTAGTTGGATGTATATATATATATATATATATATATATATATATATATATATATAACTGTAACTGAAGCGTGTAACAAAAGTAATTTCCCTCTGGGATTATTAAAGTATTTCTGATTCTAATTAACACGGGAAAAAAATCTAAATCTAGGTAAGTCATTTTTTCTTACAATAAGTGCATTTGTTCTTGGATTGAGGAGGTAAAAGAGACACATTGCCAATGGAACAAGACAATTTACTCCTAGAATAAGAAAACACAATTGCATTGTCTCATTTCAAGTGCATTTTATTTAATTGGTTGTAGAGCAACATATGCTGCCTTCAGAAAGTCGTTTTTTTCTAGGACAGCTATGATTTTATTTTTTTTTTAATATACGGAAAGACGGGACTGAGGACAATGGTGTGGCTTTTAAAGTCCTGGATCATAGTCCTGGTATATGAATGATGGGAAAATTCCAGCGATAGAATAGATGGATCTCTTTTTATGGGTTGTAGGACAAATGGATTCAAGATGACATCAGGAAAGTGTCCCATTGTTGCTTTGGCTTGAAATTTTTTTGTCCACCTTGTAGCACCAGAACTCTGTGAAGGACCAGCGCGTCACCAGAGCAGCAGTAACCCCTGCCCCTCACTTTTTCCCTTTTTTGTCTCGTGCAGCTCCAGCAGCAGCAGTCCCGCCTCATGAAAATCAACCATGACCTGCGCCATAAGATCTCGGTGGTGGAGGCTCAGGGGAAGGCTCTGATCGGGCAGAAGGTGGAGCTGGAGGCCGGCGCCCAGACGCAGGCGCAGGAGGTGGGAGCCCTGCGGCAGGAGGTGTCCCGCCTGCGGGAGCGGCTTCAAGGAGAGCGGACCACGCAGAACCCAGAGGAACTCCTGGTGCCTCATCCCCCGTCACCAGCAGAGGTGAGGCGGCTCAGTGAACGATGCACAGAATCGTTTTTTAGGAAATGATCTCCTTTAAATTTACCATTTTAATACGGACGAATATAACCTAAGAAATCAAATTTTTTTCCTTAAACGGTTCCTTTATCACATATTTTACCTGCAAAAGCTTGAAATTAAAACCTTTTATACCCTGGAAAAAATCTAAATCTTGGATAAGTCATTTTTTTCTTAAGATAAGTGGATTTATGCTTGGATTAAGGAGGTAAAAGACAATTTTTCCCATGGAACGAGACAATTTACATTTAAGATAAGAAAACACAATTGCATTGTCCTATTTCAACAGATATTATCTAATTATCTTATTTTAAGAGTAAAAATACTCATTCCATTTGCAAACTTTCTCATTCACCTACTCAAAATAAAGGTAAATACACTTAATTTAAGAAATTTTTACTTGATTCTAGATCATTTTTCCAGTGTAGCCTCTCTGAGAAATATATAGTTCACAGGAAAAATGCCTAGAAATAAGTAAAAATTTCTTAAAATAAGTGTTTTTACCTTTGATTTGAATACGTAAATGAGATAGTTTGCCAATGGGATGAGTATTTTACTCTTAAAATAAGATATTTCGATAATATGCACTTGAAATAAGACAATGCAATTGTTTTTTTTTATTTTAAATCTAAATTGTCTTGTACCATTGGCAAAATGTCTCTTTTACCTCCTCAATTCAAGAACAAATGCACTTATTTTAAGAAAAAACGACTTATCTACTGTAGATTTGGATTTTTTTCCAGTGTTTTTAATCTCTCTTCAAGTTGACCCAATACATTTATGAAAGAGCAGTAATCGTCTTAAAGGATAACATTTAATAAAAGGCGGAAATGTTCTGCTGAAGCGTTCCACACTACACTGGGAGCGAAGCACGGAAATCAGCCCAGAGGCTGATTGAGAGAACTCAGTAAGGAAATAATAAAGTGTCCTTTTTACTCCACCAGCCTGATAAAAGAGCCAGAGTGGATTTGAGTGCTGAGGGTGGGTCAGACGGACGGGACGCCTACCAGCTGGTGCTGGGTGGGTTTGATCCACCTCAGCAGCACCTTGCTAGCTCCCTCGCTTCAGAAGGACGTGAAGATGAGGAGGCTGAGGACGAAGCTGCGTTGCTTTGGGTAATGCGGGGTGGTTTGAACAAATCTGTCAGTCTGTTCGGCTTTTTGGCCCGAAGCTGAACAGCAGCTGGACTAACGGTGTGGCACTGAGTGTCTCTGCATGGCAGTTTGGAAAACTAACAAGCCTCAGAGGGAAGTTGTTTTTCCCTCCTCTCCTGCCAACTGGGTGAGACTTTTTTAGATGACAGCACTGATGATACCTCTAAATATAGATCAGCGTCAGAGCTCAGCCTCTTTAAGTTGTTCTCTCAGAGCATCGAGATCATCAAATCCCAGAAAACTGCTTTGTATGCCCAACAGGAACAAGTTCATAAAGGCAGGAGTTTAGGAAGGGATTTTAGAAATATCACTTCCTTTTTTGTTTCAAAGAACACATTTTAAAATGGGAAATTAGAAAAAAAAATATAATCCAGAAATAAAACTTCTTAATCAAAAAAGGTTGTGAGAGTAACCTTTTTTCTAATTATGATCATTAAATTTTTGTTCAAACTTTATTTTACAGATTTTATATATTCAAACATATTTTTTTTATTTCTCTCTTTTAGATTAAGTTGAAAAGATCTTCATTCTTTCAAATAATTTTTTATAGATCGCATTCTCTTAATTTCTGTGGGCGGGCTCTCCTTTTGATCGAGCAAAGACGTATTTCTATTGGTCTGCTGGATATTAGCAACAACATTTTTATTGGTCATGAGTGGGCGTTTGTATTGGACATGAAGGGAAGAGAATGTGATCTGTGAGACACTGTTTAAAAAGAATGCGATTCATAAAACTCAATCTGAAAAAAAGACATTTGGAAGAATAACATGGGGAAATATTAAATATGTAAATCGCAAAAGAAAAATTAGTTAAAAAAATAGAAAATGTAAAATCAGAGAAAATGACAATGACTCTCCAAACCTTTTCTTTGATTAAGAAAAAGGCAAGTGTCATTTCTGAATTAATTCTTTTAAATAAAATTTCCATTTCCATTAAATTTCCATTTTTAAAACATTCTCTGCTTCCAGTAATGGAGCAGAATTCCCTCCATATATGAAATAGTTTATTTGAAATTATACTCAAACAGACTTAAGACTCTTAAAAAACCCGAACAAACAGGAAATATTTGACAGTATAGCCTCTGTTTGGTTTTCTTTCTTACAAACTTAAACATTTGGACGACTTTTTATATTAAATTACCTTTTTTTTTTTTTTAAAGAACAAAACAAAATAGCCAAAATTGACAAATTTATATTCTAAAAAGTAATTAAAAGGCACTAATTAACTTAAGAAAACAAGTATTTATTTTTTTGTATGAATGTCCATCGTATTAAAATATCATAGTTTTTTATGCTCCCAGCAGGCAGCAGTCTGTGTCTGGATAGAAATGACATCAATAATATAGATACAGTGAGACTTCTAAACTATGAATTGATTTGTAAAGAAAACTCATATCAGGAAAGTTGGAATAGTGTGTAAAAAATTGAGATAAAAATATTATTTCGTAATAATATTGTGATGATAATAGAAGAACCTTCTTTGTTTTTTTGTTGTTGTTGTTTTTTTAAGTAAATCTTGGCTGTGACTGTGAAACACAGCAATATCCAGCCTCGTGAGACCATCCTGATCTCACGAGCTTTCAAGGTTTCACTCGCAGATCAGTCTGAAGATTCTCCGTTGAAGAAAATTTGGAGCCGTTCACCAAACGAACGTCCAATCAGCGTTGGCTTTGAGGCGGGTTGAGGTGTGACGCAACGAGAAGCGCGACAGTTCAGTCTAAAGAACATGGCGGCTTCAGCCCATGAAACTAGCGTCAGCGTGGCTATCGACCAAGTTTTATCGGAATTACAGAGCATTACCTCACTGAAAGAAGAGCAAAACACTGCTCTGGAGGCTTTTCTCATAGGAAAAGATGTTTTTGCTCTTCTCCCGACTGGTTTCGGCAAGAGTTTGATCTATCAATTGGCTCCACTTCGTCATCGCTCTGTTAGTACATCATATGCTTCGTTGATCTGATTGGTTTATTTGGCCCGTCTATCACCAACATAGGCATATCAGCTAATCAGTATTTTCGCCCCTTCCCAGAATTACTTCAACGGAAGGTTTCCAGATGGATATGCGGAGCAAATCCATCTGGCGGAGTCAGGTTAAGCAATATCAGCCCCACAGTAAAAAACAGCTGCTCTTTAAATCCATAGCTATCTAACATCATGGAAATAGATATGGAACTGTGATTTTTATCATTAAACTCCACACAGTAAATGCATTCGATCATATTTTTTGACATTTTATGATTCTCTACTGTCTGCAAAAATAGTGGACAAGAAAGTAAAAACTGTTTGGACGAATTAGCCATTTTTTTGGGCTGTTTTCATTGTTTTAACGATAAATCAAAAATCTTCTCCTGACAGAAAAATGATAATAAACAATAGAATAACAGCCCAGTCCTAAAATTCTGCATTAATATCGGTTTCAGCCAGTGTTGGTCATTTATGAGCATATGAGTAAAATTGGACCGATATTTCTGGACGATATTAGCTTCTTTTTTTTTTGTTTTTATTGTGTTGGTATCGTCTGATGCCGACACAATATGGTTATCATTCTGCCGTTTTGTAAATGGAGGAAGAGAAGCAATATCAGCCTTAGGAACCGGCCCAAAAATATGGACAGCATATATCAATGATTGGTTAGAATGATGTCCATATAATTGGTATCAGCATCAGCCTTAAAAATAAAACAGTATCGGTCAATCTGTAATCATTACCAGCTCAGATTTTCATATCTTTGCTTCCCTAATAATACCGAAAATGATCCGTTCTTATTCTTTATGTACAGTCCCACCCCCCAAACAACTTGTAAAATCTATTTCAACAGATTAATCATTAATCCTGTATTATAAGGTTAATATAATAGCAGAGAAATCATTAGATGGTGAAGTTATAATAAAACAATTAGGGATTTCTTCATGATCACTGTTCTTTCCCAATGCTGATAAATACTTCTATCTAAAATGGAAATAAAACCAAAAGTTTGGTTGAGAGTAGTTCAAGATATCAAAGCTTCTTCAAAGGTGGCAACAGATAAAATAAAAATAGATGTTTAGTGTTAAATTATGTTTAAAGTTAAAAACCTTGATCTCATTTATATCCAGTTGGTATTATTGACTCATTTTTTTTAAAGAAGCAAAGGAAATTCCAAAAATACAGTTCAAATATAGCAAGAAAGCACCAATTACCAGTTAAAAAACATAAATCTATCGGTGAGCAAACGTTTAGCGGTTAAAAGCTCCTTAACTGTTCACAGCTGTTCCAGATGGAAAACACTGCACTGAAGTTTACACTCAACTCAAGTCTAATCCTACATGTGAATAAGTGAAACGCCTGTTTAAAACAGTCCTTAAAGGAACCAAAAATCATATACAAACTGGGATTTCAGTAACAAGTGTCATTAAGAAACTCTAAAGAGAAGATCTGCATTAAACGGTGCTGCAGTGGGAAGCAGCGTAGCTGGCTCCCAGCCATAACACGGTTATGCAATGTGAGACAACACCTTTGGTTAAGTAATGAGCTCAGACGTTTTGGACTTCTGCCGACATCACACACCTCTTTAATTACTCTGGAAGAGCTCAACTCTGCCATCGGTGTGTTTGCATGGCAAATCTAAGAGCAACCGCCCAAACGGAGCATCTGGCTGCAAAACACCACCAGAGGTGGAGAGTGAAGTTTCTCCTGTACCAGGTGGCCTGCTTTACATGACTCTTCTTTTTTTATAATATGGCATTATTGAAAAATAGGGGTAGATTTGGTGTGTACTCAATTTATGGTTCAGTTTTCCTCCCGTACAGTAGTGTATGGGGGGAAAAAAAAACTCAAATATTAAACATCTCGTGTTTTATTGACAACTTCACTAAAGTTTTTTTTTTTTTTTTTTTTTGGCATATTTGAATGAGAAAAAAACTCCTAGATATAGAAAATGCATCTTAATTAAATCCTGCTGCTGTTTTTTTTTTTTTTTTTTTTTGTATTTTCATTGAGAAGTGTAAAAAACTAATGGAGAAAAAAACAATTTTTACATCTAAAGTGACCTTCTGAGTTTTAATAGCATTACAGAAACTAAACCTCTTTTGGTCAGATCGCCTGGATAATAAATTCATAAATAAATGAATCAAATTTATACGATGATACACGGAAAATGCTCTTTTGTGAGAGAAAATTAATTAGATGAAAGTTAACAGGTATGGGCGGACATATGTGATGAACTTCGTAATTCATAATAGTGCGTTCTCCAACCGTAAGCTTGTGATATGTCGCTTACATCCCCTTAGATTTTATCAGAATACTGGGGAAAAGCTGCATAAATACTTGAAACGCTGTGTTCCAGCTGAAACATGGCGAGCATAACATAGCCTGTTGTGAGCTGCATGAGTTTGGATTGTTGTTCTTTAACCCGGGTTGTTTCTGGTTTGCTGACTGAAAAGTAAAACTCATAATAAGTTTTAGATAAAGGAGAACCAGGTAAACTAATTACATGTTTGGGGAAGAAAAAAAAAGGGTTCATTTCTGACTCGAAGTTCAACATCTGCCACCAGGAGGCGATGTGTGATGAGGACATGCCTGGTGTGTTCCAATATTTCACCAAGGTATCCTCGCCTCTTACCCGCTCTCTTTTTCTTTCGTCCTGCCCCGGTTCAGTTCACTCTGGTTTGATGCACTGTTGTCTCGGCAGGAGGCGATGTGCGAGGAGGAGCCGGGCGTTCTGGACCCGAAGGATCCCAACAGGCCCCGCTTCACACTGCAGGAGCTAAGGGACGTCCTGCATGAGAGGAATGAGCTGAAGGCCAAAGTGTTCCTGCTACAGGAGGAGCTGGCGTACTACAAGAGGTAGATAGTGAGTTCTAGAGTATTTCAGATTGATTTTCCTGGTTTAAATCCCCTTAGATTTTAAGCAACCGCTCCCTTTTAACAGCTCTTCTGGCCTTCATACTGGTTTATTTTAAGCAGCTGCTTGAGAATCACTGCTATCTTGCGTTGCATAGATTGGTTTTAACGGGCACCTTTCTTCAAGACTTCGGTTTGGTTCAGATCATTTTGAGTTTTTTTAATTTGTTTTACAGCCGACCTTTAACTCACCCTCATTGCTTCTGTTTGGAAATGAACACTCATGGTTGAAACATTTGGGGGCTCGTCCAGGATTTTAAGCTCCAAATACTTGAAAGAGGGTAAAATAATGCTATGATCCAAAAAAAAAGGACGATATGAGAGGGAGTCACGCATGAAGAGTTTAAAAGATTATTTTCTCCATAAAGTGTTGAAAATGTAACAAAAACAAATGAATCCTCAATTCAAGAAGTCTTCAAAGTGAGTGCTTCTATACAGGGGCCAACAGGGGGCCCCTAGCCCCTTTACTGAAAACATACACAACAAAATTAGAAATCTAGTTTAATCTTAAGTGTATTTTCCCTTGATTTGAGCAGGTAGGACAATATCCAAATGGAATAAGATGGTATAAGTTTAGAACAAGATAAAATGACTCCATTAACTTGTTTCAAGAGCATAATGTGTAATTATTTAATTATAAGGCCAGAGATACTCTTTCCTTTAGCAGATAATTTAAATATCCTGCTGTAATCTAAGGCAAATGCTCTTAATTTAAGAGCATTTTACTGTTTTAGATCATTTGTTGCAGTGTAATACTAAATTAGCTTCTTATCATGATAAGCCCTGACAGAAGAAACTCTAATTTATCCCTTTGATGAATTTAATATTTTAGCTCTATGATTAATTTAAGAATTATAGTCAGCTTTAAGCTCCAGTCATATTATACGTAGCTCGGGAACCAACATGGGGGAATACAAATTCCTTCTTTTCTTCTGTCATTTTAAACCTTTACATTAAAGAGAGTCCTTTCTCTTCTCTTCTCCTCTTCCGGTGTAGGTACCAGATCTGCTCGGGTCCTGCACATGCCAGGGACGTCACGCTACATGATTGGCTGAACGTCGCCACATCATATAAAACACAGTGGTTGCCCAGACAACGATAATAACATCACGCAGCGTCCGTTAGCGCGTCTAATGACCGATGAAGTTTCTACCTGATCGATAACAAAGCTGAAAAAATCTTTATGGTGAACAAAGTAGCTGTTAGACCATGATATAAAGGGGGAGAGATGGGTAGCGCTTTGGTTTGGTAGCAAACAGGTTAGCTTTCTTTAGCTCGGTCAGTTAGCCATATTAAGCTACACTACTTTTGAATTTGTACCAACAACAACCGTTCATTTTAATATAACTGTTTTTTTTTTGTTTTTTTTTTTGAGGGTCCATTTGTCCTTCTCTGCCCTGAGATCTTAATAAAAATAAACTGAGACTTTTTGTGTCACCTTGTTAAATGGCTGAGCTTAGTCTTAGAACGCAGAACTTTCTTTCAAGACTGACAATGATTGTTTTCTACTTTCTGCTACTTTAGATCGCCAATGAAATGTAAAATAATAACAAATATAGGTAATAATATTTTGAAACTCCAAAAAATTCGATCCTTAAGAAACAGGTGCAATACAGTTTGTCCGAGTGGAGTTGCCATATGTTGACTTCATGAAGAGGGGGAAGGCACCGAGCAGATCTGGTACCTACAGCGCCATCTTCTCCACATATAGATCATATCTGCCACACTGTTATAATTTACAGCTCCTTTAGGATGCGCATAGTACTATGAGACAAGTAATTAACGCACTTATTTACTGCTTAATTGGATCCCTCTGCACTGATCACATGCACATGTTTGTATTATTCCCTCCTTCAATGGGACCTTGAGCTCACTGCAAAAAAAATCAAAATCTAAATAAGTTGTTTTTTTTTACTTAAAATAAGTGCATTTTTTCTTGAATTTATGTGGTAAGTGAGACACTTTGCAGTAGAACAAGACAGTTTACATTTAAAATAAGAAAAAAAACAATCACATTGTCTTATTTCAAGTGAATATTATCTAATTATCTTATTTTAAGAGCAAAACTACTCATTCTATTGGCTAATAATCTTTTTTACCTGCTCAAAATGAGGGAAAATACACTTAATTTAAGAAATCTTTACTTATTTTTAGATTGTGAGTTCCAGACAAACACTAACCAGACAGCAGCAGGTGTTATTTAACAGCACAAATCAGTACATTTGGTCATCATTCATGCCTGGCCATCAATATTCTATTTAAATTCCTCACTAATGAGAAATCATTGCAAAGCCAGGCTGATCAGAATCTCTAGGGTTTGTCCGATGGCTAAAATAAAACTCCATCAGACTATCCTTGTCTATCATGTTGGTTTGTTCCTCTGTTAAAGAAGGTGCAATTTAGGAGGATTAGGTTTTAGTATTTTGTGCACCATATACTTGAGTACATTGTGAGAACAAGTTTGCACACACATTAGTATTTCCTGAGCACGTTCTAGTATTATTTTTTTCTTCCCCCGAGTCAGTTTTTGGGTTCTGTAGTATTAAGATCCGGGTCTGCAACTAACGATTATTTTGCAAATCGATTAATCTGTAGATTGTTTTTTCGATTGATAATCAGATAGAAAAAGGTTCCTTTAAAACAACTTTAAATTAAAAAAGGTGTAACTAAAACTTTTCCATTTGAGGAATTCAGAATAGAGCATATTGACAATTTTTTTTTTTTTTTATCTTAAATGCTGAATTTTTATATATTTTTCTGCAATCTTATTATCTTAATTTTAGAGTCTCTATACTGCCATTTAACGATCAATCGATTACTAAATTAGTCGCCGATTATTTCAATAATCTATTAATCACGATTAATACGATTAATTGTTTCAGCCTTAATTATGATAGGATTACAGTTTTATCTGTTGGATCAGACTTTTGGGCTGTTTTGATAGAAACACTAAACTAAGTTTCCATTTTTTTTTAATGATTTTGTTCTGTCCCCCCAAGGGAAAAAAAAAACTGGAGCCAGTTTTACACTCTTTATTCTTGCATTAAGAAAAATAAAAAAAAATGTTCTCCTGCATTTTACACACTTTGTGTTTCTTGGACGGTAATAATTGCATCTTTTTACAGTGATGAGATAGAGGATGATGCTACAACTCCGTCTCCATCCCCGTCTCCTGAACTGGGGTCCCGCTCCAGATCAGCAGCCCAGCCCGAATCAGGAATCAAACGCCTGTAAGTCGTTCTCTCTTTCTCTCTAAACAAACATTCCTTCTGGTGACATCTCCTCATAGTGGCAGCCTTCTGTTACTGTGCCCCTCCCTTTAAAGAAAACGATTGGTTTGCTTGTTGCACCAAATTACATGCAAATTTTTAAAATTCAAACTTTCATTTGAATTAATGAATTTTTCCTTGCAGTAGAGGGGAGAAGCAATATTCTAACCTCTAACCGTTTCTATCGAATAAATCTGACATGATTTGTTGTTTAGCTTTTATTTTAAGTTAAGTAACATCTATAGAAAAGTTTAATTAGTAATTTAGGACATCTGCTCACACCCTGGAATAAATGGGATCTAATACAGAACCTGTTTGTCATATCCACTGTACAAAATGAGGACGGCTAGAAAAACATCCCAGTTCAATTAAATTACAAGTCAGGTTTGATTAATTCCTTAAGTTAATTAGATTAGGGCTGCAGTTATCGATTAATCTATTGATTTATTTTTTAGATTAGATGCTTTTGGTAAACTAACATTCCTAAATACTGTAAATGTTTGGAATTTAGAACAAAGAAGGTTTTTAGGTAGAGTCTTGTCTGCCATTATTCTGGGTAACGGTTCCATTCCCGCATTATCTCGCTGCAAATTACCTGGGTCATTATTACCACGAAACAGGCTTAAATCTGAGACAACAAGACTTTGACTCAGTTAGTCTAAAGGTTTTTGTTTTAAACGCCGGTGCTTTGTGAAAGTATTTGCCCCCTTGAACACATTTCAGGCTTCAAACATAAAGATTTAAAGTTTATTGTGAAGAATCAACAACAAGTGGGACACGATTATGGAGGGGAACCAAATTTATTGCACATTTAAAACTTAACAAATAAAAAAATTTGGGTGTACAAAATTATTAAGACCTTTTGAGTTACTCTGTAGCTCCACCTTTAGCTGTGATTACAGCTGCAAGTCTCTTGGGTTTGGTCATCGAGAGACTGACATTTTTGTCCATTCTTCCTGCAAAACAGCTGGAGCTCAGTGAGGTCGGATGGAGGGTGTTTGTGAACAGCAGTTTTCAGGTCTTTCCAAAGATTCTCCATTAGATTCAGGGCTGAACTTTGACTAGGCCATTCTAACACCTGGATATGTTGAACCATTGTGGATTTTGCTTCATGTTTTGGATCATCGTCTTGTTGGAAGATAGATCTCCATCCTAGTCTCAGGTCCTTTGCAGACTCCAACAGGTTTCCTTCAGAATGGTCCTGTATTTGACTCCATCCTCCTTCCCATCAGTCTCAACCATCTTCCCTGCTGAAGACAAGCAGGCCCAAACCATGATGCTGTCACCACCGGAGCATGTGAACGGAGCGGAGCTCCGCTCAAAATCCACTCCGCGTTAACCTTAATTTATCTGCTGCTCCGGCGAAATCGCTCCAAACTCGCTCACATTTTCAGGAGAAGGCTTTTTCTGACATTTGTCCTTCATGTAATTCTGCCAGGGCCCGGGGACACACGGCGTTTGATTCAATGATGTCACTGATACACATGTATTGTCTTAATTACCTGGCTGTTAAATTATCGCACTGTTTCCCAGCTGTGAACATAACACCTCACTCCATTCATGTTGCCCCGCGTTTTACTAGACTACATTAAAAAAGGTCACTTGGTTTTATGCCAAACGTAACGTTTTGCATCGCTTACAAAGGCTACGCTCACATAGCAGCCTGAAGTGACCCAAATCTGATTTTTTTGCCCCTATGTGACCTGGATCTGATATTTTCATGAGGTCTGAACAACATAGATCTGATTTTTTTTCGAATGCGACCCAGGCCACTTCGCTATGTGGTCCTGAATCTGATACAAATCGGATCTTTTCAAATGCGACCTGTGTGTGAACGGCCAGGTCGCATTCATCTGACCTGAACGCCATTATTAAGCGACAAAGGTCACTATTGTGCGTCTTGCTACGAGCAAGCAGTAAGAAAAACCACAACCATGCCAGAGCATAATGCAGAGAGTAGTATTTATGTTTAATCATATTGAAAAGAGAGTTTTTAAGGTTGGGAAAGACCGCTAGATGCGCCTCAACACAACCATCCATGTTTACTTCCATAAACACAGAGCATGCTGGCTTGTGACGTCATTGCGTCCTCTACTGCGCATGCAGGACACTTAAGCTTAAGCTAAACTATGAATTAACAAATGTGGAATTATATACTTAGCAAAAAGGTGTGAAACAACTGAAAACATGTCTTATATTCTGGGTTCTTCATAGTAGCCACCTTTTGCTTTGATTACTGCTTTGCACTCTTGGCATTATCTTGATGAGCTTCCAGAGGCCGTCACCTGAAATGGTTTTCACCTCACAGGTGTCCCCTGTCAGGTTTAATAAGTGGGATTTCTTGCCTTATAAATTGGGTTGGGACCATCGGTTGTGTTTTGCAGAAGTCAGGTGGATACACAGCTGATTGTCCTGCTGAATAGACTGTTAGAATTTGTATTATGGTGAAAAAAGCAGCAAAGTAAAGTAAAATGAGTGGGCATCATTACTTTAAGAAATGAAGGTCAGTCAGTCCGAAACATTGGCAAAACTTTGAATGTGTCCCAAAGTGCAGTCGCAAAAACCATCAAGTGCTACAAAGAAACTGGCTGAGATGAGGACCGCCCCAGGAAATAAAATACCAAGAGTCGCCTCTGCTGCGGAGGAGAAGTTCATCGGAATCAGAAATCGCAGGTTAGCAGCAGCTCAGATTAGAGACCAGGTCAATGCCACACAGAGTTTTAGCAGCAGATAAGCATCTCCCTGAAATGAGTTTTTGGAACTTTGGATGTCTGTGAACGGCAATGCAAAAAAAAAAAAAATTAGGAATTGAGAATTTAAGCCTGCAGTGGGATTGTAGCCAAAAAGTTCTATTTTGGTTTAATCCGAGCAGAGCAACTTTTTCTGGTGGCTTGTGGCTAACTTTAAACAAGACTTTTTATGGATATCTTTAAGCAATGGCTATCTTTTTGCCACTCTTCTATTAAGGCCAGATTTGTGCAGTATATGACTGATTGTTGTCCTATGGACAGTCTCCAAACTAAGCTGTAGATCTCTGCAGTTCATACAGAACAATCCTGGGCCTCTTGCTGGGGCTTTGTAGATTCACATTGGTCTGATACTACTTCCATTTCAATATTATTGCTTGCACAGCGCTCCTTGGGATGTCTAAAAAGCTTTGGAAATCTGTTTGTATCTAAATCCAGCTTAAAAGTTCTCCACACAGTATTTTAGACCTGCCTGGCGTGTTCCTTATTCTTCATGATGCTCTCTGTGCTTTAAACACACCTCTGAGCCGATCAGGAGGAGGTGCCTTTATATTGAGAATTGATTCCAGACAGGTGGATTCTATTGATCATCCTCAGTCCTTCAGGTTAACATTGGATCATTCAGAGATACTCACTGAACCTCTGGAGAGATTTCGCTGCACTCAAAGTAAAGCAGCCAATTTTGCTCGCCCCACCCTTCAGATTTTTTTGTTACAGGTCATTATTGTGTCCCCCCTTGCTGTTGATTCTTCACAAAAAAGTTCAAATTTTATATGTATTGTATATAAAATCGGCCTGCCCAGAAAATCGTCTCTAATTTTAGTAATCAGTATTAAAAGATTCAGCCCTATTAAAATGAACTTCTTTTTTATATGTCATTTATTTAACAGCAATAAATGATGCACAGTTAAGGCTGATTTATGCTCAGAAACCAGGTCGTGTGCGTGTGTCGCAGTAAACGCAGATATGCCCCGCCCCCTCCGCAGACACTCTGCTGCAACTCTCCAAAACTGCAGATGACCGCAGACAGTGCTGCAGACAGGAGGTCTCTGATTGGTCAAATCTACATCCGCTCTACTCTATGCGTGTTTCCTGTTTGTTACCTTACCGGCTTGTTTTGTTTGTATGACCGCCATTGTGGAAAACAACTGGTGAAGATGGACCAGCTAGAAGAGCGAGGTACTCGAGAACGCTGAGACCCTTTTTCCAACTGGATCCCCGCCATTTTTCACCCTCATTTCGCTGCGTTGTCGCCCAAAGTTGTCCCGATTTCCTCACCGCTTCGGCCGTATCTAGATCCACAGCTAGTTCCTGATTGTGGCGTGGAATAACATAGCGCTGACCACGCTTCAATATTGGGCATAAAACAAAAATGTTTGCGACAAGCTCACTGCGACACACTGCTGAGGGACGATAACCAGGCCTTTAAAGGCAGATTATACTTCTGCATCCGCATACATCAAAAGTCACTTGGGTCTGGTCGCGAACCAGTTTTGCTGGTATGCTTCTGCACCGTCGGTCTGGAATTTCTTGGGACGCACAGCAGTTTCCCGCCAAAGTGCAAGGGGGAGACTATTCGAGAACTTGTGAGAACTTCGGCGGATGGTCATGAGAACTTCGGTGGCGCTGGCAGGAGTGTTGATCTTCCAAAACAACAATGGCGCATCTGTAAGATATCACAGTCACAGAGATGGATCTAGAGTTGCTGGACATTGAAGAGGAGCAGGTTCTGTTAATTGGAGCGAACCTCCTCGATTGACCTTTCGTCGTAGTTTTCCATTGTTGTCGTTCCTCTGTTTTTAAAAATGACGCCCCCCGGCACCGAATCGGGAAGGACGACCACACAGACAGCCAGAAAGGCATACCAAGGTCCAATTACAGAACTTTTTGTCTGCACACTTCCGCTGGAGGTCTGCGCTGATTTGCGACCGCCTGACTCGTAGTCAGGATTTTTTTGAGATACGCGACGACGGTCGCAGAACCTCTGCGTGGGGGGCGTGGTCGCGCACAGAGACAGATTTGACGGTTGCAGAGGCTATGTGTCAGAAGCATAAATTGGCCTTTAGTCATCTCTTGCCCTGATAGCTTTCGGATTGGGTATAAAAAAAAAACTGTTGGCTTTGATAAGGCAAATAACTAGTAAAAAATCAGACTCCGTTTCTTCTTCTCCTCATTTTTTGGTTGGTTACTTACAGTTTCTGCCTTTACTTCAGAAATCTTCCATAAAAGAACAATTCAGAACAGAAAATTCAGAGCAAAAAGAACACTGAGCTATTGCAGGTTAAGACAACTTTAATCTAGAATCGTCAATTTTGAAAAGTTTTTCACTGCGTCTTTCTGCTGTGAATGAACTTTGACCTGACTGTTGTCACATCAGCCCCTCCTCCTCTTTGTGTGTAACAGGATCTTCACAGCCATTATGCCGATGGTGGCGGCTGGTTTGATCCCAGATGACCCCACTTTACAGCCAATCAGACGCCTCGTGTCGCTTGTATGACTTTTATTTCATTGGCTTCAGCCCATCAAAGTCCGTGCTAACAGCCTCCACCCCCCCACCCCCCTGCTTGTGCTTTGTAGTATTCTGATTGGCTGATTGTGGGGCCCTCTTGGATCATAGGGAATCAGCCAGTCAGAATAGCTGTAGTCTGAATAATCAAGTGGAATTTACAAACTTTTCACCTTCATGTTGTTGATTTAATCTTTCCTAACATTTGCACTGATCGGTTTACAGAATTTCATATTTTAATTGACAGAATTAAGATAATCGGTGACATTTCAGTTCAAACAAGTTTTTAAAGCATGCAAATCATTAAAACCTGTAAAAAGTTACCAAACATTTTCCCAACTTTTCATTAATATAGAACTTTAAATGTATTTTCAATAATTTTATGGGACATTTCCATATTAAGTTGTGCATTTTACCAATTAATTGTATATCATTCCAAAAAAGTTAAAAAAAAAAACCCACTGGACTTTGTTTTCCAACTTTGAAGACATTTCGCTTCCCATCCATGAAGCTTTCTCAATTCAAAATGTCTGGATTAGCGTTGAGTTCTAAGCTTTATAGAGCGGCCCAAACAAAGCCTTGTTGTGGCTTAGAAAACATGCAAATCGAACAGGAAGACTGGATCTGGCTGTGTAGGAGCGCAGTGGAGAGACGAAGCTTCTTTCAATCTAAATAGAAGATAGAAAAGATAATATTAGCAAAGTATGAAGGAAGGAATACTCATTAGAGATTTGTAGGAAGCTTTTTTTTATCCCATGGAAGGACTGTTAGATCATTGTCTTGCAGCAGAATCGAAACCCAAGTGTTGAGAAGCCTTTAGGCTATAAGGTGTTCATTGCATTCATCAGACAAGACAGTGTTATAAGCTCTCTCTGTAGTAATGTTACAAAAAGGTTAAACTCTTAGCAGTTTAGTTTTTTGTCCAGGATGTGTGGGGTCTGCAGTAGGGCTGAAACAGTTAATTGTGATTAATCGATTTTTGAAATAATTGGCAACTAATTTAGCAAAATAAAATTGGACATGGGGTTGACGAAAAAATTTGTAAATGCAACTCAATAAACATGAATACATTTAAAATTTGTATTTATGGGCATGCAGGTGGCACAATGGTTAGTGGGCACGACCCATGTATGGAGGCCTTAGTCCGCGACGCGGCCGTATATGGTTTACAACAGTTTTCAATGGGATGAGAACATTTGGAAACTGTGAAACAATGAGAGATTTTTTTAATGAACGTGTGGAGGAAGGAGTAGACACTGCTGTCAGCGACCAGCTTTCAAGCAAACGTTTGTGTTTTATTATTAGTTTTAAATCAATATCACTGGCGATATTCTGCTATAACATGTCAAGTAAAGAATAAAACAGTAAATCTCAACTTTCATACACGTAAAACCTTTCAAATTTCAAGTTCTGCACGTTGGAATTGAGGCGGAGTAAGTCGGGTTGTTCGTCCTACTCCGTGCGCGCTCCCGACGAGGGGATACAAATTTTCCCAGGGATAACTACCTTGGCACGACACCGGTAGCTTCTAGCTTCCTCTCAGCATGTTGCTTTTGTAGGTGTTTCAACAGATTACAGTTGCTGTTCTGGGCTGTAGATAGAATCCTTGATCCAAGGCACAAATTGTAAATTAATGAGAATATCTCCAAGTGAAGAAACTCGACTTGGGCTCTGCAGCAGCCGCCATGATGACTAGTGTTGGTAAACACAAACACGCCCTCAGCATGTTTCCTTCCTGTCTCCCTCACTCTAACACAGGAAGACAATACTTCACTGCAGCTTTTAAGTCTCTAGCTGATCCCGAGACTATAAAATAACGCAGTAACACATCATGTAGTAATGTTAACGGAGTTACTGAATTTAAAAACTAACGCGTTAGCGTACTAGTTAGTAAAAAAATACAGCCGTTAAAGTAACGCGTTACAACGTAACGCGTTAGTCCCAACACTGACAGTTCACCACATCATACAGTCAAATTGATTCAAAGTTTTCTATCAAAGGAAAACCAGTTGATTGCATCGACTCATTGACTTGAAGGCAATCCCTCACACTAAGCATGCTTGTAGCGACAGTGGAGAGAAAAACTCCCTTTTAACAGGAAGAAACCTCCAGCAGAACCAGGCCATCTGCCGAGGCCGACTGTAAAAGGCGGCCCCGTCCAGGAAACACACAGCCAGGCAGACGAGCTCCCAAATCAGCCTAATTGACGAGTACAATATAACAATCATTATATTAGAAATATTAAGATACATAGCAATAGAGGAGTATAGAGGGAACTTTGCTCCATATTTTTAATAATGGATTTATTTAAGTTTTTGTTTTTCAGATGATGTGTTATAAGAATTTCATTCTGTTTAAATGACATTTTAAACGCTGCAAAAACAATCTAGAAATTAGTCAACATTTCTTAAATTAAATGTATTTACCCTTAATTTGAGTTGGTAAGAGATGATTTGCCAGTCGAATGAGATTTTTTACTCTTAAAATAAGATAATTAGATAATATGCACTTGAAATAAGACAATGCACTTGTTTTGTTTTTTTTTTATGTAAATTGTCTTATTCTGTCGGCAAAGTATCTCACTTACCTCCTCAAATTGAGAACAAATGAACTTATTTTAGGAAAAAACAACTTATCTAGATTTCTATTTTTTTCCAGTGAAGATCACATTCTCTTCACATCTGGGGGCGGGACTTCCTCCATGGATGTTGGCAACATTTTTATTGGGGGATGTGACCTGGGAAAAGAATTTGAAAAGCAATTCAAACAAAAAAATAATATAAATAATAATAATAACATAAATAAGAAAAATAAAATTGAAAATATACATTCTTTAAAATAATTTTTTAAGAATTGGAAATATTTCAGTATAAGAAGCTTTTATGCTTCTGTACAAAGCTTTTCCTTTGTAAGTTTTTGGTATTGGATTTTCAAAAGTCTAATTTCTTGTAAGTTTTCTTGCCTGTGTCAAAAAAGTTTTTAATTTTTTTTTGTTGTTTTAATCCCTGATTATTTCAGTAGGTGAAAAGATAAATAAAAAAGAATTGGAAATAGAAAGTCTCTAAAATCTACAAAAATAAAATTAAACTTTGAAAAGCTAAAATATGATAAACATTTAATTAAGAAATATTATTTGAAATGAAAAAAATCTGAAAAAACAGCAAAATTACTCTCAAAACCGGGGTTGCATTTATTTCCCCCCTCAAATTTCCTTTTATGAAACTTGTTCTCTGTTTGCAACAATATGGGAACAAAGTCATTATATAAGACTGCTCCGATCAAAAGATTATTTATTATAAAGTTTAAATTATACATTAAATACCTAAAAGCAAAAATCACAGCAGTAACATTAACAGCACCGTTTTAAACGTCTTCTCACCATAAATGTTGCTTTAGCTTCTAATTCTGCTCTACATGTAGCTTTGATTTCATCCCAGACTTACAAACATCGTAAACGTTGATGTGATCCTCCGTCTGTCTCCTCTCTCATCTCTTTCAGGTTTAGTTTCTTTTCACGTGACAAGCAGCGCGGCTCGCAGCGGGACGCCGGCGGCTTCGGCTCGTGGATGCAGAGAGACGACGTGTACACGGAACAAGCCCAGGAGGCCCTGCAGCACCTCTAGAGACGCTCCGCCCCAAATCGCTCCCCCTGCACATTAAACTGACTCATCCTGCAAGCGGAAAAAAAAGCATACTTTGCTTCAAAGTGAGACGGACTGAAAGAAAGAATTAAAAAAAGATTATTTAAAGAGGCGTAGAGACGGAGCGGCTCTAAAATGCTTCGGTTGCACAGGAGCTGGTTAGCCCACATAGACAGAGAGAGAAAGGGATTTCTTTAGACTGAAGAAGAAGGTTTTCCAGATGACTGTTGGCTTTATTTTTTTATTCTATGTAGTAGAAGGTTGAAGCATGAATGAAACCCCGAATCTTTAACTAGTTTACAGTTAGGGCAATTTTTTTTTTTTTATACTTTTATCTACCTTTTTGCTGTCAAGTTGGCCCCAAACATGGGATCACTGCTCAGCAGCTCCACCGATCAGATCGAAGCCTGAGGAGGAAACGTGGCGTTGAATCCTGATTGAAACCAGCAGCAGATAAATGACCTAAAGCACCTTAGCACAGCAGGATAAACTGAAGCCCATTTCTGCAAAGAGAAGCGCATGGGTGACAAAGGTGAGCCTGCCTCAAAACGACAAACTAAAATACTAAAACAGCACATTTTGGGTTTATTTACACCCTGTCGACCGTCCCATTCAGATTATGGAATTAGATTTATCACCCGGAATATGTTTTACTTTATATTTAAAAGAAAAAGAAAATGAAAAACAATCTACTGGACTTTGTTTCCAAGTTTGAAGACGTTTTGCTTCCCATCCACACTGCAAAAATGATCTAGAAATATGCAAAAATTTCTTTAATCAAGTGTATTTCCCCTTAATTGTTGTGTGTAAATGGGATGATTTGCCAATAGAATGAGTATTTTTACTCTCAAAATAATTAGATAATATGCACAATGCAATTATTTTCTCTTATTTTAAATGTAAATTATCTTGTTCCATTGACAAAGTGTCTCACCTACCTCCTAAATTCAACAAAAAATGCACTTGTTTTAAGAAAAAAATGACTTTTTTAGATTAAGATTTTTTGCAGGTCAGGAAGCTTTTTCAATCCAAAATGTCAGGAATAGAGTTTAATTCGAGGTTTTATACATTAGCCCAACAATGCCTTGTTTTTTGTTTTGAAAACATGTAAATTGAAACAGACGAAGGGATCCACCCCTTTGAATTTAACGCTATTCCTGACATTCTGAACTGAAAAAGCTTCCTGGTTGGGAAGCGAAACGTCTTCTAACTTGGAAGTCCAGTGGATTGTTTTTAATTTTCTTTTTTCAGAATGACTACGACCTGGATGACTGAGAACCTTCACCAGCATTTTACTTTATACTTTCATCTTTTTACCTTAAAGAAATCCTACATTTCTTCATAGTTTTTTTTTTTTTATTCAATTCAGAAATACTTCGTTAATGCCAAAGGGAAAATAATGAAAATTATTTATAATTATTTTTAAAATGTATTTTCCATTTATTTTAAAAATTAAATAGAAAATAAACAACACTTATTTCATGGTCTTCAAATAGTCGTCTTTTTTCATCATCTGCCTAAAAAGCCTGAATAAGTTTCATATCCTAAAGTGAACAAATGGCCTTAAAATGCCATCATTTAGTTTAGAAGCAGCAGTAGTATGTCTTTAAGCAAACTTTATTCAAAACTGCTTCTTTCATGTCTTTAGTGTTTTGAAATCCAGATTAGATACATCGGCTTATAGAATTATTTAATCACAGTAACTTGATGGACTTGAATTAAAAGGCTCCTGATTTAATCAAGTGTTTCAGCATGAATTTATTTCTTTAGGCTGAATTAATTAGGTGAAACTCAACATGGTGATGTTTGTCTTTTTGAATCCATGGACACATGACTTCATACAGCCTCCTTCATAGTTAAAGAGCCTTCTGATCATAAATTTGATTCCAGGCTTTAAAGGGACACTGTCTACCAACCACTATTCCTTTTATATATATATTCTTTAACAGTTTAATAACGCTAGAGAATAAAAAGTTTTCACGATTTTGAATTTGTAGCTTATAAATGCATATGGGGGCGTTAATCAGAGTAGCTGAAAGGGGAAAAATGTATCAGCCTTATGCGTTTTAGCATGTGGGAGGAGCATTGAGCGAGCGGCAGTAATATGGTGGAGCGCAGAGCGGTTTTCAATTCAAAGGTCGGAGCGAGGATTTCGCTCCTCCCCAGTTCGCTCCGATGCGTTCATGTCAGTTAAAAATGTTGGACTGTAAAATTTTTAAAATAACATTTATTTGATTTAAGTGAGATTTTTTATTTTTATTTTTTCCGACAATTGATAAATAGGAGATGCGGGGCAACATGAATGGAGTGAGGTGTTAAGCCGGGCTTACACTGAGATATTTCTGCCCTTTTCAGGCCGACTTTCCAGTCGTGTGAGAATTTTCCTATCGGGCCGACTGATTGTGCGTCATATAGTATACAGGGGGTTATGAGGGGCGATCAGACTCTCACGACCACCATCTGATCAGGAATCGTGAGGTCAAGAGAAAATCAGACATGTTTGATTTTCAGTCGACCATCGTCGGCAAATCGCTCAGTGGGCAAACAAGGATTCTTCTTCTTCCTCTTAGATGTATACACAGCAGCATGGCGGGGGTGCAATGAGTAAAATGGAGTTCCTTCTGTAAAATTGACAAACCGTAGTAGCCATGTTTGCTCAGCCATGTCTTTGTCCAAATACGTGGTCGTTTTTTCTTTTTAGGGCTTTCAGCGCATTTCACTCTAGTGAGCTTCGTATTCCTCTTCTACTCGTTTGGCTTCGGGATAGACGAGTCTGAGTAGCGCCATCTCACTGCGGAGCTGAGTCCGACGTGGGTTTTAGACGTACAGTGTGAGCAGATAGATCGCATCAGTGTCGAGTCGCACAGTGTTAGAAAATGCATCGTGAGCTGTGAACTCACACTGTAAAATCTCTCCACGCTCGCTCAGTGTGAGCTGTAGCTGCGTGCAACGATGGAAAAACGCCGTGTGTCCCAGGGCCCTGGCATCATTACATGAAGGACAAATGTATGAAAAATCTGAGCGAGCGTGGAGAGATTTTGCTGCAGTGGCGGGAAAATGAAGGTGAGCGTGGAGCCGATTTTTAGGGCAGCATCCTGTCGCAACTTTGAGCGGTGGAGCAAAAAAAGTGAACATCCTCCGGAGCGGGAATTGCGCGGGACTCTGCTATGTTCATATGCTCTGGATGGGAAAGAACAGAAAACAACCGTAGATCATTCTACATTCAACTTTCTGATACAATGGAGGACCAACTGTACTCCAAATGTCCAGTGAGAGTCAAGAGAAAAAAAACAAAAACAGAAGTGATAACAGTGAAAACGGCATCAGTGCAGCTTTTAACAGGTGGAGACATTTTATGAGGAGGCGGGGCTTCAGCGTAAAGCCCGCTGCTCTCATTAAGCCAGAAAAAAGAGAAAAAAAACAGGGTCAGTTCAGGTGTTTATAGACTGAACCAAACTGAACCATTGTTGTTCTCTACTTCAAAAAACACACAGATTATAATTAAAAATGTCTCCGGACCTTTACTGGTTGATGATTTTCATTATTCGAACCACGCTGGTTTTTAATGCGTTCCCCCTGGTGTAGAGTAATCTCTCCCAGCTCTGGGTTTGCATGATTTTATCTCTCCCTTACAAGTAGAGTGGGACTGATACATTTTTAGGGCCAATATCATCATTTTGACAGGAAAATAAACTATATTTTTCTTCTTTCTCACTTAATATGATAAAAATGACACCCTGATAACAAATGTTAAAGGAATAGTACACCCAAAACATGATTAGCCTTCATTTTCTACTCACCCCCATGCTGAACAACACTCTGGAGTACTTTTTTGATATCTCAAATGCATCTGGAGATCTGGGAGGCTTCTTGCTGTCTGCTGACATTCAAATAATGGAGGTCTATGGTGCCTGAGGCAGAAAGGTCCATAAAAGTCCACAAAAAACGTGTCAATATTCCTCCATACTGCTCGTCCAATGTATTCCAAGTGTCCTGAGTTGGTAGCGTCCATAATTTACTCGAAACAAAGTAATTTAGAATGTTTTTAGAGCATAAACAGTAGTGTACAGTGGGGCAAAAAAGTATTTAGTCAGCCACCAATAGTGCAAGTTCTCCCACTTAAGAAGATGAGAGAGGCCGGTAATTTTCATCATAGATATACCTCAACTATGAGAGACAAAATGAGAAAAAAAATCCAGAAAATCACATTGTCTGATTTTTAAAGAATTTATTTGCAAAATATGGTGGAAAATAAGTATTTGGTCAATAACAAAAGTTAATCTCAAATCTTTGTTATATACCCTTTGTTGGCAATGACAGAGATCAAACGTTTTCTGTAAGTCTTCGCAAGGTTTTCACACACTGTTGCTGGTATTTTGGCCCATTCCTCCATGCAGATCTCCTCTAGAGCAGTGATGTTCTGGGGCTGTCGCTGGGCAACACGGACTTTCAACTCCCTCCAAAGATTTTCTATGGGGTTGAGATCTGGAGACTGGCTAGGCCACTCCAGGACCTTGAAATGCTTCTTACGAAGCCACTCCTTCGTTACCCGGGCGGTGTGTTTGGGATCATTGTCATGCTGAAAGACCCAGCCACGTTTCATCTTCAATGCCCTTGCTGATGGAAGGAGGTTTTCACTCAAAATTTGATGATACATGGCCCCATTCATTCTTTCCTTCACACGGATCAGTCGTCCTGGTCCCTTAGCAGAAAAACAGCCCCAAAGCATGATGTTTCCACCCCCATGCTTCACTGTAGGTATGGTGTTCTTTGGATGCTACTCAGCATTCTCTCTCCTCCAAACACGATGAGTAGAGTTTTTACCAAAAAGTTCTATTTTGGTTTCATCTGACCATATGATATTCTCCCAGTCATCGTCTGGATCATCCAAATGCTCTCTAGTAAACTTGAGACGGGCCTTGACATGTACTGGCTTAAGCAGGGGGACACGTCTGGCACTGCAGGATTTGAGTCCCTGGCGGCGTAGTGTGTTACTGATGGTAGCCTTTGTTACTTTGGTCCCAGCTCTCTGCAGGTCATTCACTAGGTCCCCCCGTGTGGTTCTGGGATTTTTACTCACCGTTCTTGTGATCATTTTGACTCCACGGGGTGAGATCTTGCATGGAGCCCCAGATCGAGGAAGATTATCAGTGGTCTTGTATGTTTTCCATTTTCTAATAATTGATCCCACAGTTGATTTCTTCACACCAAGCTGTTTACCTATTGCAGATTCAGACTTCCCAGCCTTGTGCAGGTCTATAATTTTGTTTCGGGTGTCCTTTGACAGCTCTCTAGTTTTGGCCATGGTGGAGTTTAGAGTGTGACTGTTTGAGGTTGTGGACAGGTGTCTTTTATACTGATAACGGGTTCAAACAGGTGCCATTAATGAAGGTAACGAGTGGAGGACAGAGGAGCCTCTTACAGAAGAAGTTACAGGTCTGTGAGAGCCAGAAATCTTGCTTGTTTGTTATTGACCAAATACTTATTTTCCACCATATTTTGCAAATAAATTCTTTAAAAATCAGACAATGTGATTTTCTGGATTTTTTATTCTCATTTTGTCTCTCATAGTTGAGGTATATCTATGATGAAAATTATTGGCCTCTCTCATCTTTTTGAGTGGGAGAACTTGCACTATTGGTGGCTGACTAAATACTTTTTTGCCCCACTGTATAGGATTTCCTAAAAGCGCGCCCCTGCGAGTTCACCAGTCTACGGAAAACGCGGCAGACCAAACCAGATGAAAGTGCGCATTCAGCGTCTGCTCTTGATAATGCAAGCGTAGAAGAAGAAATGTGCTGTTTACCTGTGCAAAGAAAGAAACAACGAAAGAAAAATGTCTGAGGACTTCAGTGTTGAGGAAGAGCATGAGTTCATTGCCGAGCTGAATGCGCACTTTCGTCTGGTTTGGTCTGCCACGGTTTCCGTAGGCTCGTGAACTCGCAGGGGCGTAATTTAGGACTTTATTCTCATGTTACGACTTTTTTCTCCTAATGTTACAGCTTTATTCTCAAAATAGAAGGTAAAAAAATCTCTAGCCTGGCCCTAATACTTCGTCGTACCTTTGGGTATACGTGTCCTAATGCACCATTGCATGCTACGTCACTTTTTTACTTTTTACAGAAATTCGTTTAATATATACGTGTCCATATGTACCAATGTACATATAATTGCTTGTAGAGAGGAGCTTCTAGCAGCCTCATAAGAAAAATCTAAACTAATAATGATATTAAATCCAAAAGAAATTTGTACGAGAAATTATTAGGATCTTCAGAAAATGCATATTCAACATCGTAATCGGATCAGAAGTGAAAAGAAAAGTGGATCAGTCCCTCCCTATTTGATGAAATATCGTTTCACTTACCATATTCTCTGGACAAGAAGTCGCTGCTTTTTTCCCCGCGCTTTGAAGCATGCGGCTTATGAGAAGGTATGGCTTTGCTTGCAGATTTTTCCTTAATCCCCAGGGGTCGAAGGTCAAAGTTGAAAATAAAAAAAATGCACGACAGAGAACAGATGTCCCAAATGCAAAAATTTGTATATTTATTTCTGGCATTAAATCTGCAGAGCTGAAATAAAGATCTGATGGAGCCCCGTCTTTCATTAGACGCTCTTACTGCTGCGAGCCAGCGTGCTAATGGGAGCTAGCATTCTTCTTTGTCTAGTAGAGATAATGTAGAGCTCCCCCTACAGGTTTGGAGCTGGACATTTCTGTAGCGGCTTTGGCTTAAATATATATGTTTCCAATTTTTTTAAACAAAACTCTGCGGGTGCAAGTTATAATCAGTTTTCACTTTATATTTGGAAAACGTGGAGATAAAGGTTTAAAAGAAAAAGTTCAGTAGTTTATGGATTAGGTAACCTTACCCCATCAGCTGTAGGGGTCGGACACATGATGCAGACAAACTGGGAGCTGCAGCAGCCAATATGATCTCTCTTTAAACAGGAACCTCATTGTTTACAATGAAAAGCATCAGAGGGATAAAACTGGCTTAGTTAAGTCAGGCTTAGCTGATTAAGTCTGGCTTATTATTTATTTTTCGTGATTTTGGTTTCAGAACACATCATCCTGTTTCTTCAGAGATCAAAATGACCTTTTGACCTTTGAAACTTATCCACATGAACTGGAACTCTGTTCTCCTTCAGAACAGCTGAATTTATGGCCTAACCGTTCTCTGGACTCTGCATGGCCCGCTGCTTTCTACGCAGAGTTACATCACTTTTTTTTTCTAACTTTTTACAGAAATTCGGTTAATATGAATCCAGTTGTTTTATTGTGGATATATGATCCAGATTTCTTGTGCCTGAATCTTTTAGTTGCCTTGTTGAGATAAAGTGTAATCAGAGCTGCCATTTAAATGAGGTTGTTGTACTTAGTTTTAGTGCTTATCTCACCGCTGCTAAGAGAGTTAAATGTGGGGGGAAAAAAAGTGTTGATTTCCTCGATTGAAATATTTAGTCCTTTTTGTTTTGTCTAAGCAAGATCCCTGCAGACTTAAATCTGAATAAATCAGATCAAAGGACTAAAACTGACTTAAATGTGAAAGAAATATTTGACTTATTTTCCGTAAAAAGTCTGGTTATTAGACTGTAGGTCAACTCTTATAATTGCATCTACATGTTGAAAAGATATAATAAAATAAAATGTAGATATTTTCTGCATTTAATCTCTCAGTAATAGCCTGACCTCCTCTTCCCGTTTTTATCGATGGTAACAGTTTTACCCTTTTATTTGTCATTTAATACCATTGAAGTGCAGTCAGATTTCACCATGGTGACTAAGTAAAACTCTACGATCGACTACCCTGTCTGTTTATGCAGTGGTGGTTCTAGACCAAATGTACCAGGGGGCCAGGAGGGGCCCAGCGTATTTTCATGGGGGCGCAGAGAAGCAGGGAAAAAAAAAAACAGGGCAAGGGATTCAGATATATTAATATTGCTGCATGAAGTGAAATTTCTATTCAATTAGGTTTAATTAAAATTCTATATCTTATTAGGTCAATATACATTCATTATTTAGGAATTTTACATATTTGTGACTTAATTTAAGTTAAAATCACCATTTTCTATAAAATCTGAATTAGAACTCAAGAAAAACTGATAAATTCAGGTGTAAAAAAATTAGATCATTTTCTTTTATTTGATAAAAAAACAAAACATTTAGCAGATGAAAAGTGGGATCCTATCTCAGCACCGCTGAAGCTATCAGCTAATTGTTTTTAAATAATTAGTAAAACAGAATTTTTAAAGAAAAAAAATGAAATAGATCCAAAGGACCTGTCATTAAACATGTCTGTTCCAGCGCATATCTTTGAGTATTATGTCTTCAGCTCAGAAGCAAGGACCTGATCTACAGGGGCCCTGGCCCCCGTTGGCCCCTGTCTAGAACCGCCCATGTGTTTAACTCTGATTATTTGATTCTGTCTTAAATTTGTGGCATTAAGAGAAGCTTCCTTTCAGTGAAACCTACTAATTGTTGCTTGACATGTTGTGTCTACATTAAGTCAGAACTGGGAGTCCTAGTCTGATCTTTTCTCAGTGAATTTTATGGAAAAAAAACAAGTTCTACATCAATGAAGCAATAGGAGAACTTAACGCAGCTATTCAGTAAGTGAGACTTTAACCTGCTGTGAGGTCAGTGGCAAACTCTAAACAAAACCAGACTAGTTGTCTTTGTTGCATCTTGGTCTGTTAGACATAACGATTAATTCTGTTTCGGGATCATTTAACTTGAAAACGAATTAAGAACTTCAGATTTTCTTTGCAGAAATGAGAGTCCGTATTAAAATGTTTTTACTAAGCATGAAATTATTTTTCCTCCATCAATCTGAATCCTAAAAGCGTCCTTAGATATTTTTTTTTCATTCTAATGACAGATATGGTTCCAACTTGCACTATCTAATAAGCAGCAAAGTGCTGCTTATTAGATAGTTCAATCTCCTAAGCAACATTTGTTACAGAAGCCATTTTAAAACATGGACGCGTCTCATCGGCAGGCGCTGTTGATATATGTCTTTAGTTTTAGACCATATAAACAGAGCAAACATCACTATCCTCCTTATGCATCATTTTCTGCAGGAAATCCATTATAAAAGCATCAAAGTCATCCAGGAGGTCAGGTTTGTTGTTATGAGGCCAAAAAGTCGAGCCTCTCGTAAAATAAGAGGTATTGCTCAGGAAAGGGCTTCTAAGGCGCTTTGGTGGAGTTTGGTTTAGCTTCTTTTTTTTTCTCTGCTTCATCGGTTGCAGTGAGAAGCTGTGTGTGTTTTAACAGTGAGAGCACTTTATCTTCATTTACACTCTTTTAGACTGCTGGGCTAAATTATAGTGGAAGAACAAGGATGTGAGGATGATGTGTTTGATTTAGTAGTTTTATCCTCTTTGAGTGGAAGGTGTACGAACAGGAAAAGGGATCTGCAGAGATCAGGCATGTATTTAAAGCAGAATTAAAGGGAAATTCAGACAAAGCACCTCAATATTTCTCTATTTAATCTGTAGAAGTGACCATGGCTCCGATTCAAACCCTGTTTCTACAGTAATAAAAGTCATTAACATGTAAAAATGTGCTATACTTATTGTATGAGCTGATTTTTTATTTTTGTCCACAAGACTGCAAATTTTAAAGATGTTTGTGTTTTTCTTTCTGCATCATAACTATTGTCTTTATTTTCTGACTGCACTTTCGCAAATATTTACCTTGCAAAATGAGGATTAGTTTGTTTGGCCCACCTAAAGACAGAGCTGTCAGCTCTTTTTTAAAAGTGACATTGAGGTTCTCTGTGGCTGAAGATCTGGTGAGTTTCTTGGTCATAGATTACAAATTTTCTTTTTGATATTTAGGAAATGTCCCAGAGAAGCTGTCCATCAAACTGCAAAATAAAAGATCTTCCTGAATTGTGGCTGAAGGTTCATAAAGTTTTCCCTCTGCAACAAAATTATTTCCTGGCTTTCTGTTTAGTTTTTTCTTTGCTGCCATTTGTCAAACCAGACAAACCATATCCACCAATTCCTTTATTTTCATACAAAAATCCTTTAATCTTGACGCTTAAACCCAAACATTAAGAATTCTTCAGCACCACAACATTTTATTTTAAACTGAAAAGGTCAGTTTTCTCCCTTGGATAATTATTGCATCTGTTCCACGATTAAAACCAAAACACAATTTAATGCATTTCCTTAGAAAGATTCATATTTAAACATTTTACATAAATATTGTGACCTGTGATAATGTTTGACAGGAAATGTCAAGCATTTTATTGCCTGGCCTCTTAGTATGGACATTGTTTCTATGAAAACAAATGAAGTGTAAACAGAAACATTGGATTAATGGAAAACAAAATCCGAGAGTTGTTGAAGTAAATAAAAGCAATTATTCATATTGCAAATTTTATTTTCTAACAGTGTCTTGGCAAGTGAAAACTTTATATAAAGTTATACCTAAGACTTATTCACTGTATAAACCATCAAACTACCACGGATAAATGGATAAATGCCAAACTTTTAGGACTATTTGGCTAAAATTAAACAGTAAATGTCGGATTTCTTTGTGTTGAAGATACAGCTACCAAACCTGAATTGCTAATAAGTTGAATAAGTTAAGTAAATCCTGTCTTAAGTGGTGAAGTCAGAGAGAGACTCTTTAAAACAAATATTTCCTTATATTAGTTCTATTTGTACAAATAAATAAATGGAATAGAAGGACGGTATAGCTTTTTAAGCTAATGGTAAAATCCTTGCAAGATTAAATTCCTATATAGTTTATTAGGCCGTTTTATTTTTTGTAAAATATCATTTTTGCTACATTTCACTAATTGTTAAATGATAAATTCAACTTCTTTGATAATTTGGCAAAGAAAAACAGGCTGTCAGTTTCCCTCCTTTTTTAGAGAGGCTAGGTTTGGCTAGGCTAAGCTAGGCTAGACGTTTGCAGGTGTAGCTTGAGACAGAAATAACTGATCTTTTTTGGGAGAAATAATTAAAAACTTAATTTTTTCACCATATTTTTACCATAAGAGTATCCACAACATAATACAAGCAGTGTCATAAGAACATTATTTGAAAGGTTAGGAGGAGGTAGAGCTAAAAAAATTAAATATTTTTTTAATTCCTCAGTGAGATAAGTTTAATCAGCAACTTCTCAAACCATAATCATAATGGCTTTATTGATCAAATAACTTATGCAACAGAACCCACATTTAACATATAAATCTGCTGTATTTTTTCTATCAAATCAGTTAATTTGTTAAAAAGACTGAATGCCTTAAACTGTCACATTTTCCTCTGTATTTGCTTAAAATTAAAATGGTTTAGTTTAACAGTCAGCCAAATCTTGGCCTCTAGAGTTTATAGCAATAATTTACACTATAGCCTGTCGTACAATTAAAAATTAAGATCTTCCTCTTGATTTCAGTCATTCATACAAATACTGTTGGCGTTAAATCTCTGTTTTCTGAATATGTATAAAGGAAAGAAACACCTATAGAAAACAATGTACCATAATTAAAATGTCTAAAGTTAGAAAAACAAAGCAGCTAACAGTTTTAACTCCACAGATCATATAATAATCAGCTGTATTTCCATAGCTGCTGGTAAATCTCACCTTGACATTGAGCCTGAAACTGGAGCTCATCTAATAGTTTCTAACTAAATATCAGTTTAATCTACATACAGAATAAAGAGGTCATAAAATTCTTCAGCTCAGAAATTCCAGTTATATAAACTTATAGAGCTTTTATCTCATACTGATTTTTTTTTTTCTAATAAATGTGGTGAAATTAAAAATTATTTATGGTTTTATTTGTATTAAATTCAACTTAACTCAAAACTATGAATAGTTTTCCTATTGCTGCTTGAGGTTTCCAACCAGCTGCTTCCTTTAGTCCTCCATAAACTTTTAATTTACTTAGGAGAAAGAAAAAGACAAAAACAAACATGGGGTCACTCTTCATTTAATTGTTTAGATGCTCCGCTGATGGCAGTTCTCTCTTCAAACATAAAATGACTCGGAAAGCTTGTTTCAGTACCTTTTAATACTTTCGGAAATTAAAACCAAAAGTCTCTGTAAAACTCTGTAGCCCAGATCGGAAATTGATGTTTACACTTTCTGCAGAAACTTGTTTCCATTTAATGTCTCCGTCTTTAAATGTCATAGCAAACTTAGCCGAGCAAAGGATAAACCCATATGGACCATATGGAGTTTCATTTTCCCCCCCACATCTCATCAACCGCAAACTTTTAACGTATTTTATCTGCATTTTAGATAAAACACATTAGGCGTTACTTCTAACACCATGGCTTGTGGTAGGGAATAAATGAGGAAAACAAAAAAATGGTTTATGAATAAAAGTTTAAAAAGTCTTTAGCCCCCTTAACTCCGATACCACTAAGCTCATAGAGCTCTTCTGAATTAATTAAAAATGAAGAGAACACGTCCAAACGTGGCCATCCATCCATCACATAGTCATACATGTAACTATAGAGCTGCGAGGCTAAACGCTCTCTCTAATGGAAATCTGATGACATTTGTGACAATCGCATTAGACCAAATAAGAACATTTCTGCCTAAAAGGCACAAGATAACACCCTTAACATACAGGGTGAAACATGGTGGTGGTGGCATCATGCTGTGGGGCTGCTGAGTCAGAAGCTGGTTAGAGCTGACAGGATGTTAGTTTGGAACTTCAATGGCTAAAAACCTACAGCTAAGGGATAGTTTAGACTAAATGGCGGTCAACGTTTAGAAGCCGTTTTAACGGAGAATCTAAGGGAAGACTTCAGAAAGCTGCTATTTAGAGACACTCTGCTGAACTTGACCTCTTTTGCATAAAATAAGAGAAACCCCAAAGTACTTGCTGCCGAAACGTGAATCAGAAGGACAAATGACAGATGTGCACCACACTTTTCAGATTTCTACTGATAAAAACTGTATTTTTAATCACAAATTCCCATCAAATACATTAAAGTAGGTTGTTTTGATGGGAAAATGTGCTAACACCTTTATTTTTTTCATCATTTGAAAATAACCCTCTGGATGTCGGCTAAAGGCCTGCGGTTATTTCATCAAACACTTGCCTTCCAGCTAAATGTGCGTCACAGCAATCTAATCGACCAGGAACTTTGGATTACTTTACATTTTCAATTCACACGTAAGCCTTGTTATTAAAAATACATAATCTTAAAAACAACAAAAGGTGACAGGAAAAACCCTACACACTCAGAATGGATATTTCCAGCCTCCAAGATGGCCGCTATCGTTCGACAGACGGCTTCCGTAATTGAAGTCCACTTGAAGCAGAATAGATTTCCTAAAAACACATTTTAACCTGGATCTCCCGGTGCTTGTTGATCCAAAGGGGGCTGTAAGAAGCCAGTCAGGGAAGTATTGCTAAGTATCTACAGAGAAATGATTAAAAAAGAAAAAGGCAGAGTAAAAATGCAGAGCATTAACTTCCAGCTGAATGCTGCAGAGGCGTTGGTCTTCAGAGGGTACAAAATGTACAAAACAAACGTGTTGCAAAACAACCAGAATGTTCCAGAGACACATACTGTATAAATAAAAGTTTGCAGGCCTTTCTGACCAAGCAGACGGACCTCAATCGGAAGCTAATAGGTACCCGGTCAACCCCCCCGCCCGCTCATTCTAAGGCAACATGTCCGCCGGCTGTAACAAACAGCTGACCGCCTCGCCGTCAGTATTTGAGCCAGGGGTGAGCAGCGATGGAGGCTTTGCTGCGGTCCCCGTAGTCGTAAAGAAACTCCTCGCCTTTGTCGATGTCTCGGGAGGCGACGAGGATGAGGTGAGGGACTCCGTTGATGTCGTGGAGTTTGGTTTGGCAGTTCCCGTTCTTGCTGTGGTTGATCAGCCTGCCCATCCGACCCGTCTCTTTGGTGGCGTCCACACTGCCAGGCGAGAAACGGGACAAACGGTTACTAGAAGCTACACTCTGAGGCCCCGTCCACACGAAGTCAAAACGAACACGAAACGCTAATATTTTCCAGAACGTTTGTCGTAAAGACGGAGATGTAAAATAAATGTGATCGTCCACACGAATGCATGAAAACGCTGCAAAATGTATGCCAGGCCTGTAAGTGGCGCTGTGGTGCCAAAGCAAAAATAGGCGACGAAATGTTGGGCATGCGCACTAATATTTATACATGGTTGCCCTGCGGGTCCATTTTCGTGGTTCAGTCAAATTCAGGTGCTGAACTATGTCGTCGATATTGCTCTGTTCTTCCTGGAGATATTCCAGAAGAAGAAGATTCTGTTGTAAGCCCGACAGCAGGGTGAGTAGCATTAGCAGCAACGATTCAACACAGTACGGCGCCATTGTTGTTGTGATACTGTGTCGCGCATGCGTGTTTAGAGGCGACGCTATGACGCATGCGTGAAAAAAAAAAAATGCGGTTAGAGCTTAAAGATGGAAACACGAAAACGGCGTTTCAAAATCTTCCCACTCTGAAGGCTGAATAAAAAAAAGATTGTTTACAGACCCCCGAAACGCCGGCTTCGTGTGGATGAGAGGCTGGTTTGGTGAAAAATTTGTGCGTTTAGGCCAGGGTTCGGCTTCGTGTGGACGGGGCCTGAAAGAGCCTAGATGCGGTTTCATTTTAGTCTGGAGTTTAATTCATTGTTTTATTTGCTTCACAAACAGGAAGTAAACAAGTATTGCTTAAAAACAAAACAAAAAAACAAGCTGAATTACATTTTATTTACAATCTTCATTAGTTTCTCAATTTTATTTCCATTAGTTAACTTTGCTTCTATTCTATATAGCAATGCTTCTATGTATCGTATTAGATACTGCTTTCCTGAGCTTTGTGGCCTCAGCTTTCTCTAATGGAGACCAAAGGATACAGGTCTGGCTAAGTTGTTTTTTTGAAGATTTCTAATGATTTTTTTTGTGTTTTACCAATTAGGAATATCAGTATTTCACTGAGTGCCCTATAAAGGGTTAAACATATACAAACAAATCTGTTTCATAATAATCCCATTTATTTAAAGCACAGATTATAAAAATAAAGGAGACAAATCTTATGAAAGTCTTTTGATCTTTATTGAAACATGATACATAAACATATGGACTCCACTCCTTAAACATTGCCAGAATTTAACAGGACTGTGTATAAATAAATAAAATAAGATACGAAAATAATATTTTGTGTTGATAAAGGTTTGTCGTGTTAACTCGTGAGGCAGCAACAATAGCAAGGCATATCCTGCGCAACACCCAACGTTGGGCAGCGTCTTCTTTTTTTAAACCCAAAACAATTCCACATAAGTAACGTTCTGCTCCTCTTTGGTAGCAGACCTTCATTTCTCTCAGTTTTTTTCCAGTCTGAGGCCATTGTTCAGCACTTTACTCGCATACGAGTATCGACTTTCCCTCCGTGCTACTTTGCTAGCAAGTCACCCCTGATCACTTGACCTGTCAAATCGCAGCCTTTGCGGTAAAAAAATCCCGTTCTACCATATCGTGATATTATAGCAAATGCAATTCATCGTTCATCGGCATCAAACTGATTTATAACAAGCAGACTGTTATGATTTTTCTTCTTAAAAGAATCAGAACGGAGGATCAATAAGGACTGGAATCGAAACAAGGAATCTGATTTGTTCAAATTCGAACGATGAACAAACCTAATAGTCACGTTATATGATGTTTTAATAGGACAGTAACTATGTTTTCCGACAGTTCTGCAGGTTTGTCAGCAGATGGCGCCACATCTGTTTACATTTGCTCATCACACCCGGTGCTGGAATTCTATTTAGGCTCAAAAAGTACAATCATGATGGTGTATATAACCTTATTTTATTATAATCAAATGGTCTTTTTTTCTCTACAGGCACATTTAAAATGTCAAATGTAGCTAAAACTGACTAATCTGACTGCTTTGTTCTGTTTCCATGAACAATTTTCATTTTCTAAAAAGTTTTTTTTATTAAAATCTGTAAGAATTCCCATAAAATAATTTTTTTAATGATGCCTGCTCAAAGTAATCTAACTAAAAGCATCATAAAGCGTGATTTATTTATTTTTTTAAACCACAGCAAGCAATCTCTTTCAAGTAAGTGTGCCTATTTATGGTGTTTGGCCCGTTAACATCTCATGCTGTGAGGTTTAACAAGACGATAGTAGAAACATGAATCCTACCAGTATGTTTTGCAGAGGTACTGGAAGTAGTACATGTAGCAGCCGGTGGCGGGATTTTGAGCGTATTCAGCCTCCCTTTTCTTGGCATCCGTGATCTGCAGCAGGTCGCCGTGGTACTCCACGATGAAATCACCTTTCTGGAAACAGCGGGTGGCAAACACCGCCCTCCCCTTTCCTTCTATGTGCTGAACCTACGAACAAGAGGTTCTCTATGGTGACAAACGCCGTGCAAACATTTACATCACACAATAACATCTAAAAATGATGCCGACAGCAGTAAATACAAGGATTCTGTTGTCAGTCATTGAACGTAACTGGAAGCATTTCTTGAGACATTAGCAGAATATTCAACATTACCTCCATTCCCTCCTCGATTCCATTGGTAATCAGATCATCGATGAGTTTCTTTTGCTCCCACTGAAGGCAAGGTAAGACAAGTTTATCAGAGAACACGATCAGAGATACATTTCTTTAGAGGACCTTCTATGGTGACAATATGTTTGAGGGAAGCATTAACAGTCAGTTTCAAACCAATTGACGCCCAACTAACAATAACAGAAGCGCTAACGCTGCCCTTTTATTAAAGGAGCCCAATCTACAGAACAGTGCGACCCAAACGGCTTAGAACTGAGAAAGACCTTAAAGGACGAAAACGTTATCAACCTCAACAACCACAGTAATCTAGGCTTTTCTAACCTTTTTAGTTCAGTTCTGACTTCTAACCTTACGTTTTGGAGACAAAATCAGCAACTATTTTCCGTTAAATTAGACCCATCTTTTCTAGGATATTGTTGGACCTAATGGCTCTGTGGCTGCAGTGGATTATAGTTAAGAAGTGAGTGAAAAATAAAGCTGAAAGTCGTCGGCATAGAATGAAAGAGATGTTTAATTTCTACATCATGTGATAATAAATAGAAATGGCCCAAGATGTAGAAGAAGCTAACTCATCTGGAGCTGCTCTTATTTATTCTGTATAGGATATTATATAAGGATGGGATGGATGGATGGATGGACAACATAAAAAAAATGAATAAAAGAGAGTTTTATTTTGGTTCAAAAGCACAAACTGATTTCCCAGTTGACTTCTGTAAACCGATTAAATGTAGGCTGAAGCAGAAGCTTAAAATATAAAGTTAAACCAGACGTGTTAAACTAATCTGTTTACAACAACAGAAGGTTTGTTCAAACCCATCAATGCATAAATTCCTAAACTCAGTTTCAGTGTTGTTTAGTAACGAAGTAAAAATACTTCACTACTGTACTTAAGTATATTTTGGATTACTTTATACTTTCCAAGATTATACAATTTTTTTCAGAACTTTCACTTTTACTTCACTACATTTTTTAACTTAATTGCATACTTTTACCCCGATATATTTTCAATGTTTGGTTTAGTTACTAAGTAAAAAAAAATAAAAAAAACAGCGAGAGAGCGAGAGAAACCAAGTGTTTTGACCCCACCTACTGACTACAAAGTCGGGTCTTGCCTTGGCTTGTTCATCAACACCAATAGGATACGTCTGTTTCACAAAGCCAGTCTAACTTTATCCTACACTTGGTTGTGTATATTATTTTTAGTGAATTTAACCTTCAAAGTTTACCAAAATGTTAAAAAATGTCATTCAAACTGCACTTACTTTTTACTTATACTTTTCACTACATTACTTGAGTACATCTATTTTTACAGTAATTCTTATACTTAAGTACAAGCCATTTCAGATACTTTAAGACTTTTACTCAAGTAACATTTCAGTCAGTGACATGGACTTTTACCAAAGTCATATTTTGGAGAGGTACTTATACTTTTACTTGACTCCGAGATTTCAGTACTTTATACAACACTGCTCAGTTTTCCATATTGTAACGAGAAATTATATTATTTTTATAAAAGGTCTTAAAGATCACTAGAGCTCTACGCTGCTTTTTATTTTCACTATCCCAACCATTTCAACTTTTAGCAGAAATTAAGTGACACTTTATTGTATTTTTAGTCTTTGGTTTATGAAATAATAAAAGTTCCTCCCCAATCATAATTGATTAGTTGGCTTATGATAAGACTTATGGCTAATAATTCTTAGAGTTTTTTTTGCGATAAAAATATTGAAATTATATTAGCACGAAATGACATCAATAGAGTAATTCATGAGAACTGCAATAAATGTCTATATTTTAGATGTGTATATATATATATATATATATATATATATATATATATATATATATATATATATATATATATATATATATATATATATATATATATATATATATATATATATATATATATATATATATATATAAAATAAAGATAATAATATATATATAAAAAATAATCAATAAAGATTGAATAAAAGAAAGGGGAAAAAAAAGTATGGCCCCAGAATGGATCCTCGAGGGACTCCACTGAGACCTGTGTTCCAATCAGCTAAATACTATCTGAGTAATGAATACTTACAAAACCTCACTGCTGGGAAACAAAAAAACAAAAAAAAATAAATAAGTTTTTTTTTCTAACATACAAACAATTAGAGAACCTGGAACGACTCCTTTCAGAGCAGAGGAACAGCGAACAAAGAGCGTAGACGGAGAAAAAGGCTGAAATGGAAGCAGCGAGGAGTCAAACCATCATCATCTTACCTTCAGTTCCGTTTTACTTTTTCTTGAACTTCGTCTTATTGGATAGAAGTCGGTAACTTTTCGGTTCTGAGAGTTTTTCCCTCCTTCCCTTTAAAGAGAAATGCAAAAAATTAAAATTTGCCATTGGCTTGCATCAAATTGTTTACATCTTATAGACATACAATTATCCCCAGAAAAGACGTTACCTTTGCTCACAGCTCATTACTCCTGACACAGTTAAACACTGAACTCCGTATCAAAATAAAAGCTCAACCACTGAGAGTACGCAGATTTAAGGTTTTCCTAGATCTTCCAACTACTGCAGAAGTTAAGAACTGAACACTGATTGGATAAAGGCCCTTTGGCTGATTAATGGGTTTGTTAATCAGAGCTGCGGCAATTAATCTAGGGATGGATTAAGGTAACGCACTGACATTTAACATGTGATGGATGGATGATTGGTGCTTTGTTTAGCTTTCCAAAGATAAATAAATAAGAGAACTTTCTTCATTTAGAAAAAAATGTATTTATTACATTTGGTTAAAGTTTTATAGTTTTGAATTACTCAAAATCTTTAGTTATTTCAATTATCAAAATAAGGAAAATAGTGATAACTTAAAATGGAATCCCTCACTTTGTTAAACTGTTTTTTTTTTTTTTTTGTTTTTTTAAGAAAATAAGCTAAGGCTAATCTGCCATTATCTGCTAAATTAAGTTTGTTCCTTTAATAAATCCTTTAAATTACATTTATATGGATTTAAAAGCTTTCTGTCAGCTGTCATGGTGAAAACATACTTTCTTCTTCTCATTAACATAAAATCAGGGTTTATTATTAGAATACAAGTTCTAATATTTTCCCAAAGGTGTCAAGCAGTCAGTTTATCTTTTTAAAAAGAAATCTAAAACTCAATGATCCAAATTTCACACATTTAAAACCGTTAAATTTTGTTTGAGAGCCTCACATCTTTTAGGTAAATTAAGAGACTATTAATTAGATACAGCTAAAAAAAAAAAAATGTATTACCGGTACTTATTATTAAAGAGGAGGATTCATGATCTCCACTTACTGTCTTAAATGATCAGTTTAAAACAATCACCTCAGGCTCTGACTGATTGAAACTGATACTTGTTTCATCCAGAATACCAGGGATGCTAAATCTGTCTGTACTTATATGGCAAATAAATAGTTTAGATCAGGGGTCTTCAACGTTTTCCAGGCTAAGGACCCCCAAACTGACAAGATGGATTGGGGACCCCCTTATTAAATATATTGTATGAAATTGTGTTATATCAACCTGGTCCTATAGTAACTCTATTAGAGATGGAGTAATGTAATGGAACTAATTTCTCCCTGGGATTATTAAAGTATTTCTGATTCTGATTCGTGGTTGATGGGACAGGTGTTGTGAATGAAACGGTGCCCAGCTTGAAAGAGCTCCTGTGTGTCGCTGAATGTGTGCATTGATGACTGAAAGACATCTTATGCCTCCATTTATCTGTTTATTACAGTTTGTTGAATTCATGTTAATGTGGATTTAAAGACATTTCAATTCAGGAGGGAATATAAAAAATAAAAAAAAATGAAACAACCAAAAGTTTTGCGACCCCCATGCAGTACCTCCGCGGACCCCCTAGGGGTCACAGACCCCCTGTTGAAGACCTCTGGTTTAGATAAATAAAACACATATTATGAATTTCAAAAGTATAGCATTTTCTATAGTGAAAATTTATTTTAAAGAAGGGAAGGAAACAGTTATTAACTTTAATTCCAAATTTCCGGAAGTTTTATTTCTCCCATTTCAACTTTCCGCCCCTAACATAATAACGCCCTGGGCCCTACTTTTATATAATTCAAACAATTTATTTGCTTGAATTGAGGAAAACTGAAACTTTCAGCCAGTATTTGATTCAGTGAGGCTCTTATCATGTGAAATTATATATTTATAGTAACAATAAAATTGATTTTAATAATTTGTTTTTATCCTAATCGTTTTGGTCCAAAGCTGCTGTGTTAACTAATCTAATAATGATCATATATATTATATATGATTGTATTTGATAAGGAAATAAAGGAGTGATTGATTTCTTCATGTTTTTAGTTATTAAAAGGTTTAACGTTATTAAAATAGCGAAAACACATTCTTTAAATAAATCATTTTTACATCTTCCCAAAGACCCACCCGCTTCATTGGTAGTACAGTGTTTCATTAGTCTAATCATCCTGTGACATCATTAGTGGGACATGCGTACGTTCGCCTGGTGGATTTTCTCCCCATCCCTTTGGTCCGGGTCCCCCTCCTTTGTTTCCCGTGGAGCGTGCCGCCATTGTTGTTGCCGTGGAGGGAGGCGTGAGATAAGCTGTTACCGAGGGGCATGGGGGGCTCATGAGGCGAGCGGAGGCAGGTCTGAGCGCTGAGGAGCTGTGGAAGGGTGGGCTGCTCGCCGAAGCGGCAGGGCAGACGCTGGCTGTGAGCGCTGACCGTCGGTTTGGGGTCTCTTAGCGCGGTGCTGGTGGGATCCGTCGTGCTGCCTGGGAGGAGCAAAAGAAAACAAACATGTTCCTGCTCCTTAGCTTCAGACTTATTTTCCGATTCCAGTGTTTATCAGCTTAATCTAAGTTCCCCTCTAGATATTTTATATTGCATCAATGCCGTCATTTACAGATACATTCTGGGATCTGTATCTGTAAAGTTTAAACACGTGACATCACCAGCTGCAGGACTGCAGAGATAAAGACACCAACCCTCTGCCAGACCTGGAGCGTCGTGCGGCGGGAAGCAGACCGGGGAGCCCCTCCCCTCCTGCGTCAACCTGATGTTCGTCTTCTCGTCGTGGGCTGCAGGTCTGGACCTGCAGGTCAGCACCGTCACCGAGGAGGGGCTGCAGACAACGTCCTGTGAAAGCAGAGTCAGTTAGAGCTTCACACCAAAAGCAGGAACATTATCCCATTAACTTAAAGGTTCCTCTGACCTTTATTGAGCAGCTTTTATGGAGAAATCTGGTGTCTCCCCCAAACAGATACACAAACTTGTTCTGCTAAATATAGTGAGGACCATGACCATCGATTTTAAGTCGTTTTCAACCCTTTCTATGCCCCAACCCTAAAACTAACCATTAGCAAAATAGCATGTGAGGACCGGCAAAATGTCCTCACTTTGATGGTGAAATTGGAAAAATGGCCCTCACTCTGAGGGCTAGACAGGTACACACACACACACACACACACACACACACACACTTTCCAGTCACCTTCCTGTAAATAAAGGCCCCTAACTGATCAAAACAGAAAAATGGCTTCCTGTTAGTTATGGATTATTGACGTGCCTCGACCTCAAAGGTGTAACTTTGTGATGAAAGTTGATGAGGACACTCATAGGGTGGGGGCAGATGGACCTTCAGTTACTCTACACAAACGCTTTCAGTAGGGTTTGATTTTTCCAAAAATGAGCTCAAACATTTATTTATTGAATGCTTTCCTATTGTTGAGAACCTAAAAGATTTATAGGTAGACAATCAATGTATAAAAAAAAGGATGAATAACAGCCAATTCTGATGCCAACAGCAATATATCATGCCTCCCTAGTATGCACACAATTTCAGTTTCATTCAATCAATCCATCCAGAAAAATGTGGATTGATTGATGGATGTTTTCCCTCTCAGCTACATTAGTGAATATCCTCCTTCAAAAGCAGCAAAATTCAATTTAGAAATTTGTCCCACATATAGTCAAATTCTAAATATTGAAATTATTCAGAAAGTTACGCCTGTGCTCGACCTAAAGAACATTCAATGTATGCCACATAAATCCAGAAGTTATCATCAATCCATTAAAAGGCAAAAACTGAGAGCAGTGAAGGCAACAGCAATGATATCCCGTATATGGGTTAAAAAAAAGGAAAGGATTTTTTCATGATTAGGGCTGGGTAAAAAAAATTGATTTAATGGATTTTGGATCGATTCCTTTACATTTTTGCAGAATCGATGTGTAAGAAATTAGATTGATTAGTTTTATAGTGATGCGCGTGACGTTCACATTCAAATGAGCAGGCGTGTGCAATGGCGGCACCGCTCAGCAAGCTGTCCCAACTGAAGTCTGGAACCATTTTGGATTTAAAACAGCTAAAGATAATGTGCTGGATATTTAAGGTCACTTCCCACTACATTGATAATGAGTGGCGCCTTGCATCTCGTGCTGCAGACCACCAAGATGACGTCAAGCCAGACAGCTGCAAATATAGCCAATAGGTTCACTGAAGACATTAACAAATGGGTTGTCCGGGACAACGCTGCAAATATGGTTTGTAAATTGAAGATAATGCAGCTCATGTCTGCTGTGTCTGCGCTGTGTCACGTCTGCTTGCTCGTGTGAGGCCTTTTCACAAACAAGTTTGCACTTTTGAGACCGTTTTGTTCACATCTAAAGTTTAAATTGTCTGATTTACAAGTTTGCACTGTGTTTGATATGACAGGAAAAAATAAAATACATGAGTATTTTGAAACCCATTCGAACCACTTTCATTACTGTAAAAACAGATTGAATCGAAATTGATCGAGTTAGAACTGTATGAATCCAAATCGAATCGATTCAGGACTTTGGTGAAAATACCCAGCCCTATTCATGATCTCTAACCCATCCAGAAATTAAACAACTGGACGTCAAATGATCAGATCATGATGAGAAACTGAGGGGCTAAAAAAATAAAAACATTAAAACCGAGCGGCAGCAGTAACAGCGACGAGACGTTATGAGCAGTAGGATCAGCGTCCCGCTGCAAACATGAAAGGAAGCAGCTGTACGACCCGGCTGCTCTGCATCACAACCTGGTTGGACTGCGGCTCACTGGGTGACGGACAGATCCAATCAGACACGTAAAGGGCCGCGGTGAAGCCAGCGATATATGGAAAAGCTCCAGGTTCCTGTAACTCGCTGTCTGCAACAGGTCATTCCCACTTCTCTGTTTACTGCAGAGAGAGAGAGGCTCAGCGGTTTAGATCAGCCCTTCACAGTCAGACGATGATTCTGATTCCTTCTGTTTTGACAGACGACCTGAAGTGAAAATGAAACCCTGTTAACAAGGGGTGTGTAGAAGGAACATATTTTACATTTGCCAGAATGAGGATTTTTTTTCTGATGATAAACTACCAACAAAAACAAGAAAACGCACCAAAGATACATTTGCTGGCAAATTGTTGATTTTATTTTGGTTGGATTTGATGATTTTTTTTTTATTATTCTTTTCTTCTACAGACTAAAACACACAAATCTAATTAGCAATAATACAGATGGTAATCTTAAATCTAACACGAACTAAATTAAATAAATAAACGCTTCTTCAATCCCTTTGATTTATTAACGTATATCTTTCTGATGGGGTCTCTGGCCGACCACTAATCATTTGATTTAAAGTGTAAATCACAGCAATTCAGAAGTGTTTGTTTTGTTTTTTTGTTTTTTTAAAGAGTTGCCTTGGCCTAAGGGGGGGGGGGGGGGGGGGGGGGGGGGGGGGAATGTCTTTAAGTTTCTACATTTCATCAAACCCCTCTTCTTAATACAGCATTTTCGGCTAATGGCCGTTTCCAAGCGAGACGAATTCAACATATGGGGAAAACATGGATGTATTCTTTAAATCGAGCCACTCCTGAACCAGAGGCAGTTTGTTTACATCTCATCTAGGCTTCGTTATGCTCATTTTTAATCTCACTATCACTATATTTGCTGATGACACCAATATTTCCAAATACATAAAAAAAAAATACTAAAAAAGTAGTACAAACGGTGAGCTGGTGCAAAGGAAACAACCTAGCTTCGAACTTGCATGACCAAAAAAACAATAAAAAACAAAGGCAGTGTTTAATCTAGCTTGTGAATCACAATCGTTACTCATCAGAAACACCCAGTTTCTTTTGCTAAACATCAAACACATCAACGACCTCTTTGCTTGAAACACACCATCCTCAGCGGAAAACAAAGTGACTCAGGGCTGCCAATAAGATCAGTGATTTTATTCTTCTACATGGTAAACACAAAGCATAGAGGACTCTTCTACCTCTTGAGATGTAGAGCATGTTAAGTCGGGCTTACACTCTTCGATTTTGGGCCCTTTTCGGGCCGACTTTCAAGTCATGGGGGAATTTTTCGATCGGGCTGACGTTCAGCCTGATCGTGCGTCGTGCACAGGAGGTAACGAGTGGTGATCAGCCACTCACGGCCACCTCCCGATCAGGAATCATGAGGTCAGGAGAAAATCAAACATTTGATTTTCAGTCTACCGTCGTGGAGAAATCACTCAGTGGGCAAACAAGGATTCTTCTTCTTCCTCTCAGATGAAAACACAGAAGCATGGCAGGGGTGCAATAAGTGAAATGGAGTTCTTTCTGTAGAATTGATAGACCCTAGTAGCTACGTTTGCTCAGCCAGTGAGCTTCATATTCCACCATAAAACCATCAGTTGTATAAATACACCAGACAGTGCTTCCAGTGTGAATTCAGACGTCAAAACAAGATAACAGACAATAAATAAATAAGGTAATTATTATAAAAGGTGAATAAAGACGATAATTAAAAGAGATATATTAGACTTAGACAGATGTATTTTGTCATTTTGTATACACAAGTGTAAACAAAAAGAAATGTAGTTAAGAACAGCTCTATAAACAATTTCATTATTTTAAAGTGCAGCCTTGATAAAAAAAAAAAATATATATATATATATATAGTGATATTAAGTCACTATATCTAGTTATGGAATGCGCATCATTGATGTGTGCTTGGCAGCACTGATGTCAGACAGATCTGGATATGATCTTAAATGGGATTTTGACCCTGGTGGAAGAGGATCTGATGCTGGAGCATTAGGGGCCTGCTGCCTGGGTTTCACCCAATCAGTTGTTGTTGTTGAGGTGCTACTATATACATTTATGACTCACTGTATAGTTACATTTTTACCTACATTTTTTATTGTATTTTCGGGGGGCAATTAATTGTATGCTTTTTTATTTGTTGAGCATTTCTTTATTACTGCATTTCTTTTTAAATATGGTACAGCTGGTCCTCCATACATCCTTAGCTGAGACATCAAAATGTGTAAAATCTTAATCAAAACCACGTAAAGCAAATACAATATATATATATATATATATATATATATATATATATATATATATATATATATATTTTTTTTTTTATTTTTTTATTTATTTTTTTATCCCAAATAGTGAATGATATGATAAATAAACAGCCTGTCTGTGTGTGGGAGGGGCCCCAGAGAGGAGCCCAGGCTGGATCCACCCCCACATGCTCCCCATCAGCCAACCAGTCCCTTTAAACCCCCAGCAGAGGAACTAACGGGCCTGCAGATCCCCGTCCGACCTTTCAATCAGCGTCTTTTATCGTTCATTAAGGAATCACTTTAAAATTGAGAAATTAGGGGTTTTCATTGTGCTTCTTAGCGCCACAAGCAGCGGTTATATCAGTAGCTGGGAAGCATGTAGCTTCTAGCAGCTAACTAGCCGTTAGCACTCTAACAAAAAGCTCTCCTTAGCTGCTGGAACTACAGAAAAATACCGTCAAACTGAATAATTACCTTTTCTAAAGCTTCTATGGACAAATTCATCCAACTCAGACAACGGATGTATATTTTTTCATCGACATTTCGCCCACTTGGGCTAGCTTAGTGTAACCTTTTATTTGATGTTCAAACAGGTAAACTTACCCCGTTCATGTCCGACTTGTTTTTCTGTTACTTGTCTTTCGGCTGCTGGTTTGAGGGCACCGGATACCCACTAAGAACCTGGTCTAGGCCCACTCCCACGTGCCGTGTTCTCCTGACACAGTCACACGGGTCCACGATGTCCTGGTGCACTTCAGTTGCACGGGGAATCGCCAGCGGCTCTACCGATGCAGCTTCCACAGCCCCACTCCGCCATGTCCGCCTGTGCTTGGAAATGAATGAGGGCTGGCGGAACATCAGCGCCCCCTTTCGGTCCGCAGTGAGAAGGGTTCTGTTTGTAGAAACGCCTTTGTGTACATATATAACTACTACCATGTGTACGGAAGGGGATTAGGGCCACTGGAAAAACAAAATGGTTAACTGATTCTTAAATTCTATTTCAGTATGAGAAAAAGTCAGAATTCTGAATTCACTCTCAGAATTCTGACTTCAATCTCAGAATTCTGACTTTTTCTCAGAATTCTGACTTTAATCTCAGAATTCTGACCTTTTTCTCAGAATTCTGACTTCAATCTCAAAATTCTGACTTAAATCTCAGAATTCTGACTTTTTCTCAGAATTCTGACTTTTTCTCAGAATTCTGCATTCAATCTCAGAATTCTGACTTCAATCTCAGAATTCTGACTTTTTCTCAGAATTCTGACTTTAATCTCAGAATTCTGACCTTTTTCTCGGAATTCTAACTTCAGTCTCAGAATTCTGACCTTTTTCTCGGAATTCTGACTTTAATCTCAGAATTCTGACTTTTTCTCAGAAGTCTGACCTTAACTCAGAATTCTGAATTTATCTCAGAATTCTGACCTTTTTCTCAGAATTCTGCATTCAATCTCAGAATTCTGACTTCAATCTCAGAATTCTGACTTTTTCTCAGAATTCTGACCTTTTTCTCGGAATTCTAACTTCAGTCTCAGAATTCTGACCTTTTTCTCGGAATTCTGACTTTAATCTCAGAATTCTGACTTTTTCTCAGAAGTCTGACCTTAACTCAGAATTCTGAATTTATCTCAGAATTCTGACCTTTTTCTCAGAATTCTGACTTCAATCTCAAAATTCTGACTTCAATCTCAGAATTCTGACTTTAATCTCAGAATTCTGACCTTTTTCTCGGAATTCTGACTTCAATCTCAGAATTCTGACATTTTTCTCGGAATTCTGACTTCAATCTCAGAGTTCTGACTTTAATCTCAGAATTCTGACTTTTTTCTCGGAATTCTGACTTCAATCTCAGAGTTCTGACTTTAATCTCAGAATTCTGACTTTTTCTCAGAATTCTGACTTTAATCTCAGAATTCTGACCTTTTTCTCGGAATTCTGACTTCAGTCTCCGAATTCTGACCCTTTTCTCGGAATTCTGACTTCAATCTCAGAATTCTGACATTTTTCTCGGAATTCTGACTTCAATCTCAGAGTTCTGACTTTAATCTCAGAATTCTGACTTTTTCTCAGAATTCTGACTTCAATCTCAAAATTCTGACTTCAATCTCAAAATTCTGACTTCAATCTCAGAGCTCTGACCTTTTTCTCAGAATCCTGACTTTAACTTAGAATTCTCACTTTTTCCTCAGAATTTTGACTTTAACTCAGAATTCTGACGTTAATCTCAGAATTCCTACTGAATTCAGACAGCTAACAAACATGTTAGCATCAAGCCATAGCGATATCTGTTTTAGAAACTAAACTAGCTCTCTTCTTTTAATCCCCTCTGGCACGTTAAAAGTCACCTAATTCCGTCCTTTTCCACCAATGTGTTACTGGCCCTCCCAAACAACTCACATCTTTGTCAGTGAAGCTAAGTGCTCCCACATCTCTTCCTTCATGGTGCCCATCTACATTAAGATCCACAATTCTGAGATTAAAGTCAGAATTCTGACTTTTTTCCATTATTATACTGAAATAAAATTTAAAAATCAGTTAACTTTTTTTAGTTTTTCAGTTGCCCTAATCCTCTTCCGTACATATGTATATAACAAAGCAATATAATCTTTTGCAAAACATTATTTAGAAAAATATACAAGCAGAAAATTATATCTTAGAATAGAAATACATAACTCGTAAACTTTTTCATAGACCATAAATAAACTAATACTGTAATAATAAAATAGCAGAGTATTAATAAACTAAAATTGGAGTACAAAACATTATATAAAGCATTAATACCTAGGATAACTTAAGAAAGTTAACTTACAAAATACGTTTTTGTATACCCAAAAAGTTCAGTTTTTATACTATGTTTAAAGAAGCAACTAAATTAATTTAACCTTAGATTTATACCACGTGTATTGTTTTTTTATATCTGTAATATGAAAAAGGTATGGAGTTACAACGTAGAAAGTAAATAGCAAGTAAATGTTAGATATACAAGGTCATTCACAACTAGCTACTTTTTAGCACCATCTAGTGGACAATTGAATTACAGCATCTATAGCTACTCTAATCAGATAAATAATAAAATATATATAATAAATGATAATAAATGAAATGTCAACGAAACAAGGATTTAGTTTGGGGTAAGGTTAGTAATAGACAAATAAAGACATCACTGATACTTATGGAATCTTGTATTAAGTCAGAAAGTTAATAGAATAGAATAGAATAGAATAGAATAGAATAGAAAATCCCTTTACGGTCCAACAATGGGGAAATTGTGGTGTTACAGCAGCAAAAGGTTATAGCAGAAATGAAAACTTAGAAAGTATATAAAAAATTGACAGGCTTTGAACTCTTCCTCTCATTCAACATATTCAGCATAAACGTCTTACTCTCATTTTTCCATTTATGATAAAATTAAACTTTTGAATTGCAATAATACTATTTAGATTTTCTTTATTTTAATTCGGTCAATTATCCTACTTTTTGTTTTCATGTCCTAGCCCAGCAACTTTTGGACTTTATAATCATTGTTGCTCCTAACAAACTCAGTGTTTATCCGTCTGCAGTTTTTCCTTCTGTTAAATTCTTGTTAAATTCTTATATATATATATATATATATATATATATATATATATATTATTTTTTTTTTTTTGCATTCTCAAATAGTTTGCATTCAGTAATTCTAATCTTTGTTACTCGGGGAAATACAAAGGTACAAGGCAAAGATAACCTAAAAGACAACAAACGTTTTTTAATTGAAAATAACAACTGAAGTTACAGTCAGGCAACAAGATACTGAAATAAACCTACAAACATGATGACAAATCAGATTATTAAAAAAACTTTTTTTCCTTTTTTTTATTGAAAAAAATCAAGATTTACAGACAAAAATGGCTGCATAGAATTGGTTTCTTCAAACAGGATACATGGAAAGTATAGCCAGGGGCAGCAGCTCTTAATACTAATAGGAAATATACACTTGTTTTATTAAAAAAAACATAAGTGAACAAAAAAGGAAGAGAGCGAAGAAGAAGAATTGACTGACGTCACTTCCTATCGAGACTTGTCCGGGTCACGTGACGTAGTATTAACTCGCTGACTCTGCTATGTTTTTCGTTTTGTTTAATGTTTCGAAAATGCGACATTTCTCGCTCTCATCGAGGTGTTGTCGTCGAGGGACGCCCAACGACCGCTCCAAGAACCGATTTCAACGACCTCCTTCGAGCACATTCGCCCTAAAAACCGAAGCCGTAGGCCTGAGCGTCACGTGACCAGCATGCGACGGAGCGTTTGATAAAAAGATGGCGTTAGCTCGAGCGGAGAGGACAAACAAACACGGAGCCTCAGAGAGCTGCTGACCGCGAGCCGCAGCTCCTAGGAAAAAAAAAAAGTAATGTAAGTTCACCTTAACTTAAGAAGCTAATGTTTATTTTTTACACACAAATTCCTCACAGACTCTCAGTCATTGTCACGTATTTCACCTTAAAACGCGTAACAATGGATTATTTCCAAGCTTTTAGTCTTCGTATCCTGGTTGCTAACGTTAGCAGGCGTCAGTTAGATAACATCATGCATCAACAGTTTACTTCAGCAGCGCCGCAATAACCTTTATCACGATTTTCTCCTTTATAACACGAAGCAGCCAAACGTTTGCCAACATTAAATTATTATTATTATTGTGAGACATGTTATAACTGCGGGATAAATGCTTTTTTTAACATGTGGAGAAAGAACGCAATTTCTGTCACTGTCAATAACGGCTATAATCGTTTCTTGTGCTTTATAATCTACAGACCTCTTGATGATAAGCAGCTTGGTTGCATAGTTTATGTTAAAACTCTGCAGCCCGTAGAGGGATGTGTAAATGAGTGAGCGAATCGAGGGTTTATGTTGAGCTTTTGGAAAGCTAGCATAAGAAAGCTATGTCACCCTGCTCTCAAACCAGGCCAGTTTAGCACATAATACAAAAGTGAAAGGGAAATGTTTACCATGTTATATTGATTTCTGTCCTTAATGGGGGTTATCTGTCCCTATTATGTAGATTTTCTTTTTTTTAAAATAAGTTTGTTTGCAGACTTTTAGGGTAGCTGTTAAAGAAATAATCCACTGAGTCTGTAGATGCAGGAAGTTGAAGGCAGGGCGATGCAAACACGTGTCTTGTTTTGGGTCACTTTGAAACAACTCGTGGCTCAGACCAACCAGACATTAGTGTAATAAAAAATATATTTAGCCCGTCATCCTTACTGTATATTTCTGCAGGGTTGGATATTAAGTATCTCGCGGCTTTCTTTACATTTTAAACGCGCGTTTTCCTTTCAGCCTGCGAGCCGGTTCCTTTTTTGATGTCAGGTTATTAGACTTTCTGCTTTCAGTGAATACATATATTACCATAACTTCACCTGCTTGTCAACATTTTATTAAATAGTTTCAAGATCTGATTTATTGTCTCTTTGGCACCACATGCTACATATGTGGGTCTCTGATGTCCATCACTTGTTTTATTTTGTCTTATTTTTCTAGAAAAATTTGATTGATTTTAAGATTTTTAATCAGGAATTGAACCATTGTTCCATTTTTTTCCATTTAAACAGTTTTGTAGAGATGGTGCTTTATTATTACTGATGATAACATCTTATTCAGGAGTTGTCGTTTTAATAGAATTTAAATAATGTGCTGTCGGTCTCTGAGTTTGTATTTTAAATAAGTGCTGCGTTCATATCAAGGTTGATGTCCCTTCCTTTTTGATAAATTTGTTGTTGTTTTTTAATTGGTTATATGTAGGGATGCCCTGGTCCAAAATCAGCCCAAAAAAGTATTTTTTCGGGTAGCATCTAAAATCTCCAATATTTTTCATGCTGATATAAAACACAGGCCTTTTTTTTCCTTTCTTTTTTTTTTTTTACATTCTACAGTATAAAATGATTAATGAAAGCGGGTAAAATTGGTGCTAATATTGTATCGGGTCAATATCTCCATCTGTCAGTTCCAAAAGCTGCAATTTGGTAGGGCTGCAACTTAATCCGTTAAATTTTTTTGATCAATTAATTAAGTCTTCCTTGAAGAAGACTTTTTGCTTGATTAAATCCAGGTGAAACTAAAACTTTCCAACTTCTGTATTATAGAGCATATTTAACATTTTTGTTTTATCTTGGATGCAAAATGTTTACATAATATATATATATATATATATATATATAATCTTTTTTTTATAATTTTGATATAATTGCTGCTTTAAGTGGGTAACTCTGTCAGCTAAAGAAATGTTTTAGTCTCTACCCTCCACTTAACGATTCATTGATTACTAAATTAGTTGACGATTATCTCAGTAATCGATTAATAAAGTTCAGCATTGTATCGGAAATGAAGAAGTTGCATCAGGACAACGCTAGTTATATAGCATTTTTGTTTTCAAGACTGAAACCCTATATAATCTTCATTGCTGGTTTTGTTAATGCCTAACACAACACAGGCACCGAAAATGTTAAAAACAAGTGATTCTAAGTAACATTTGAGTTTTTCTCTTATCAGGCTTCTGGTTATTACTAAATCGGTCTGACCTCTTGATTCTTTTTGTCTAAACGTTGCTCCTTCTCTAGTAATAAAATCAAAGTGCATCGGGAGACTGGTTTTTGGGTTTATTCATGGAAACGATGACATTTATTATTTCTATCGTTGTGATGGAGAAAAAGAAAACCCAGATTGCTCAATATTTGATCATCAGTCAGTTGGCACAAATTTGGCTGATCCACATCTTTGAAAAAATTGCTTTGTGAATCTCTCGTGTTTTGTCAATCAATCGCTTGAAACGCTGCTTTTTTAATCTTTGTGCACTTTCATATAGTTTTTTATTTTATTTTTTATTCCAATTCGGTCAGCGTTGGTCATTATGTTGGTATGAAATTGTACGTCTGTTATTCGCAGATGGATCCTGGACAGGATTTACTGCTTGCTGCTTTAAGTGAGAGTGGAATTTGTCCAAACGATATTGGGCTGTTAGATGTGGATTCTCAGGATGTTACACAGCCCTCTACAGCCCAGCAAGTAAGATGATCTTCAATATATTGTCTAGGAGACAACATTTCCCTTAGATTTCCTAGTAAGAACTGCAGTTCTAATGTCTGTTCTTCTTTCAGTCCATTTCCATCAGCGCCCTCGATGTTGGGGTGGGAGCGGAATCAGCGGAAGTTGTTCGACCTGAGCCTCAAACTGCAGTCCCATTTGTTACAATCAGAGTAGGGTTTCATTATTTCACTTTATATTACAAAGGTGTTATGGTAGCCTTAAAATAAAGTTAAAGTTAATAAAAATCATTTTTGTTTGTTTCCAAGCAGCACAAACCTCAGCCATCAACAACCACATTTGTCCTAAATCAACTGAATCAGTTGCCATCACTAGGGAGTGCTACTACCAAGCAGTCAGTCACCAATCCAATCAAACACACCATAACCCTCACCAAGGTGGTCCATGTGGCTAATTCAGGACTGCGGACTTCAGCAACTCCCCCCCCCATGGGTGTCCCCCCCTCTGTGTCCACATTAGTGCCTTCTAACAAAGATCAGGTTTGCTTTTAAATCCCTTTTTTGTTTGAATATCCCATTTCTTGATAAAGTTGATCATACCCTTTTTTCATCTCTGTTTTAGCAGATTCAGCTGAAAGATCTCCTTCGGCCCAAAAATGTGAAAACCACAGTTCTAAAGGGCAACAGCCTGATGGAGCTGATGAAGCTCAAACCCCCACCAGACATTGCTCCACCTGTAGCAACGGCTGCAGCAACGGGTCCAGGTAAACCATTTGAAGGAGAGACAAGAGACACATGGAGGAAACATTTTTATTTAGATATATATTTTGCTGCATTTTTTTTTTTTTTTGGCTCTAGTGGCTTGTTTTTTTTTTTTTGTTGTTTTTTTTTTTTTACAGTAGGCTTACAGGAAAGGGTGTATGAGAGAGGGGGAGAGACATGCGACTAAGAACCACAAGTCGGATTCGAACCCGGGTTGGCCCGTCATGTACTAAAGGGCAGATTATACTTCTGCATCTGCACACATCAAATGTCGCTTAGGCCTGGTCGCAAACCAGTTCTGCTGTTATGCTTCTGCACCGCCAGTCTTTAATTTCTAGGGACGAACAGCAGTTTCCCGCCAAAGCGAAGTGAGAACTTCGGCGGATGGTCACGAGAACTTTGGCGGTGCCGTTGAGAGTGTTTATCTTCCAAAACAACAATGGCGCAACTGCAAGATATCGCGGTCACGGAGATGGACCTAGAGTTGCTGGACATGGAAGAGGATATATTTATTTATATCATTTGTCTGAGGAATCGTACAAGTGGTTGTACTTCCGAACCTCCTCGATTAACCTTTTGTCGTAGTTGTCCGTTGTAGTTGTTCCATGGTTTTTAAAAATGGCGCGCCCCGGCACTGAATCAAGAAGGGCGACCACACAGACGTCCGGAAAGGCATACCAAGTACCAATCACAGCTGCTTTTTGTCTGCGCACTTCTGCTTCAGGTCAGCGCGAGTTTGCGACTGTCCAACGTGTAGTTTGGATTTTTTTTTTTGAGAAGAGACAGATTTGACGGTTGCAGAAGCTTTGTGTCAGAAGCATAAATTGGCTCCTACATGGGTTTCCACGAGTCATTAAAAATCATTAAGTCATTGGAAAAAAATTTTTAATTAAGGTCTTAATTGGCATTGAAATTCATTAAATGTGATTACCGTGCCATTTCAAATGCTTTAATTTAAACAAAAAAATTATAAAAAACAATTTCATCAGCTATATCAGTTGTAATTGGTTCCGTGTGTGTGTGCGTGGAACTACTTCTGGTTATTTGTAAAGCCGTGTGTTTAGAAAAGAAGCTCAAAGCGGAGAAAAGGCGAGCGAATGGGTTAATGCAAATTTCAACAAAAGTGGCTGGAAAACAAGGAATTCGGGCCACGGCTGCAGCCTGTTGACTGTAAAGATGATGAAGGATTTTGCCGCGTTATTCATATATAAAACAGTCATGAGTACTTGTTAATGGCATTAAAATAATTAGTAAGAGCGTTAAAAGGCATTAGAGTTACTCATTCCTTTTTAAACCCTGAGTACATGGGTCCTGCTCGCTAACCACTGACCACCAAAGTATGAAGATTTTGCCGCAATTTTAAATCAGAACATTCTGATTTGTTTAGTTTGATCTCAAATACGGTGTCAGTTAACATGTTTGAAGCCTTCTTTTTTTCTTGACAAAAAATGTCAAATCAACTATTAGTTCCTCTGTGTTTCCAGAACAGTGGTGGTCGTTAGTGGAGATATGATTGTTGTTTAACCAGCTGAGATTAACAGACTCATTTCTCTGTACAGGATCCATCACTCTGTTCGTTGATCCATTACTAATGTTCTTGTGTTTACTGGCTGTTTTCAGGTGAAATTAACAATGGGATCAAGAAAGAAGTGTTGGGTAAAGATGGAGCCAGGATCTGGATTAAAGACGACACCAAAATTCAAAACTTTTCAAATACTTTGGTAGGTTTAATTAGGTTTATAAGGATACTGCTCTGATATCCAAATGCGAATGTATAGAAAGGAGTATATATTTCAATTTCTTTGCAGAAAGTTGCAGGTCTAAAGGAAGATGATGAACATGAGGAGGAAGAGGAAGAAGAGCTGGGTCACGCAGAGACATATGCTGAGTACATGCCATTGAAATGTGAGGATTTTTCTAGCTTGGTAATGACGATAAATGGTATTCTTAAATGGTTTTTATCACACAGCTGATAGATTATCATTAAAAATGTTCTGTCAAACCTGTCCAGGTAGTGTGTGCATTATGTGCAGGATTATTCAGCAGCTATTAATAAAGAGAGAACCTTTATCTTAATTCATTTTTAGTCCTACAGTGTTTTATAGTAAGATGCGTTTTCATCTTGTGTCTGTTTGTGTGAAACAAACCCTGTGAAATGCAGTAAAGATCGGCATGAGACATCCTGATCCTGTGGTAGAGACCAGCTCCCTGTCCAGCGTCAATCCTCCAGATGTGTGGTACAGACTGTCCATCCCAGAGGAAGCCATTGATCGAGGCTGCTTGTCAGCGCTGCAGTTGGAAGCAATCACATATGCTGCTCAGGTACCCAGCGTCCATTACATAACGGAGCGTTAAAAACAAGAGTGAGGCGAAGAATACAAATGTTACATGAAGCATGTGAATCCACAGCTGCACCTAAACTCAGATTCATTCAAATTGATCAAACTGAAATGTATAAAAGGTTTTAGCTGCTATATCACCAAAAGCATCCAGTCCTACAACCAGAGTTAATGAGGCCTAAATACCAACCTTCAGTCTTTATAGGTTTAAAAAGAGCCTTAATTAAAGAGACAGATTGGTTTCAGTTGACTTTTTTATGTTTTTTTGTTTCATAACTCATTCCCACTGAACTCATCCCTCATAAGGATTATAGTTTATACACATCAGTAGGTGGCAGTAACAGCCCACTCTACTTTGGTTCTACTTGCTATTAAAATGAAAATTATGAAATTTAAGATGCACTCAATTTTTTTTTTTTTATTCTTAATGTAAAATCTGTGTTGGATTGTCTGTATTGCCTTGTAAGGTTGTTAATTTGGTTTTCCATCAACTTTTAATGTTGATTTTATTCTAAAATAGTTTTTCTATAGTAAAAAAAAAAAACTCACCGACTTGAATTTTGGACTTGATCGCATAAAAAAATGTAGAATTTGTGCTACATAAATAACTAATTGGAGAATCTTTTGGTATACTTAGTCAGTTCTTGTCACAATCCGAATTATGTAGTCACCTGGGCCAATGGTTGAGGCTGTGTGGAAAACGAAGCCTGTGTCAGGGATCCTGTGGATCCTTAAAAAGACTTAAACGCATTGGTGTCAAAGTTAAACACATTTGTTACTTCAGTACAAGTATAGATACTGCAGTTTAAAAACACTCTGGTAAAAGTTGAAGAATCAACTAGACCTCTTTACTCAAGTAAAAGTGAAAGAGTATGTGCTCCAAAAACTAAAACTATAAGTAACCTTTAAAAAAAAAAACACCCAGATGCCACTATATGAATTGAAAGCTCAATTTTTCAACTATTTCGAAAAGTTCTTTGAGATAGGGCCAAGGATGAGGGAGGTCTTGTTGGTCTCCATCTCCCGATACGCTCTCACCCGTTTCTGAATTCTGAATCTTCTTCTGAATCCGACATTGTAGCATGGCAGATTCCCCCAATGAGTGTTCATGTTATGTGACTCGTCTAGGGATGCTCGATATAATCGGCCCCCCATCGGTATTGGCCTTAAAACTGAATATCAGACATTGGCCACCCCACCGATATTTAACCCGATATTTGATCAGCTTCTGAGTTTCTAAAGTCTAAAAAAATACTACTTCTTCTTCTTCAAAAACGTACTTTTTACAGACTTAAAAACTTCTAAAGACGAGGGAAAAAATATTGATACATTCAAATATCAGAGGGCCCGGTGGCGCCAGTGTACGGCAGCCCCGCTTCTGTCAGTGAGCCCTAGGGCAGCTGTGGCTACAATGTAGCTTGCCACCATCAGTGTGTGCGTGTGTGTGAATGGGTGAATGAATGTAGTGTAAAGCGCTTTGGTCAAGTCTCCTAACTTGAATAAAGGCGCTATATAAGTACATGCCGTTTACCATTTACCATTTGTCACAATATCTTTATATGCTGATATATTGCCATTTAAAAACACCATCTCAATCTCTTTTACTAAGGAAATATTGCTATATGTCATCGTTATGCTACGAAATCCCCCGAAAATTCACAAAATGTTGCCATATATTTATATGTTGATATATTGACGCGGTATCGATCTATTTTACTAACAAAATCTCACAAGAACTTGCAAAATATCACGAGAGTTTGTAACAGAACGATGAAATTCCACGAGATTTTGAAAGTAAAATAGATCGATACCGCATTTTTAAAAATCAATTTGATATCAGCATATGATAATATATTTGAGTATATTATTTTTCAAAGTGTCAGAAATGGATAACAAAAGTGCTATTTTCAATGACTACTTATTTTTGTCCAGCTTTAACATCGGTATCGATATCGGTTATCGGCTACATGAGTTTTAAAATATCGGATATCGGCCAAAATCCCAATATCGTGCATCCCTAGACTCATCCAATTAAACTAGTTTTCACTCGTTGTGGATGGTGCCAATGATCTGCATTGGATGGAGCACACGACGTGAAATAAATAGAATAATTTTTGTTTTAAAAATGTAAGGAATAGAAGGTACGGATACTTGTGTGAAAATGTAATGAGTAGAAGTCAGAAGTAGGAAGAAAAATAAGTAATGGAGCAAAGTATAGATACCTATACCTATAAAGTGTACTTAAGTTATGTAACGAAGTATTTGTACTTCGTTACTTGACATTTCTGCTTAAAAGGCATTGAATTCTTCAATATAAGGCCTCGATTGGTATTAAAATGTCTTAAATCAGTCATGGGTCTTAAAAGCGTCTGCAAGTCACAAATAGGATTTTGTTTTTGTAATTCATATCAATAATTAAAATAATTCACAATAATTTTTTGACATTTACCAAACGGCTTAGCTGGAACCATTATTAGTTCCATCCTGAGAGCAGAACCAATAAAAACCATGTTGCAAACAGACCTTTTTATCTGGACAACGTGGGGAAGTGCAAATCTAATCAAAATTGGCTATTCGGCCAAGAGTTTTCTGCACGGCGCAAATCAGTACCAGGTAATGTACCAGGTAATGTATATGAGGAATGGCGTATTTTAAGCAAAAAGTCATTCAAGCTTGGCGCGATGGGAATCAAAGCTGTGGAGTCAGTCATATGAAGAGTTAAAAACAAAGCACCAAAATCAAGTTACAGAGAAGCAGCAGCTATTCCTCAGTTCTGTTCCACCCTTGTCTCTGCAAGGCCTCTACAGCCATCATCAAGAAAAGCACCAGTAGCTCCAAATCTCCGGATAATGTTTGGTGGTTCGCCTGCAATGAAAGCAGAGCTATTGTGGACTTTGAGTAGGGATCAAAACAAAGTTTGTGATTTCCATTCATTAGTTAGTAGTTTTAAAAATATATCTGTTATTAGTGTGTTTAACTTTCTTCCTATATGGAAATTTTTTCCGAATTGTAAACATTTCTACTGGGCCAGAAAGATATGGTTTATGTTAAAATAAGCATCAGGTTAAATTTGTCACAACCAGGTTTTCTTGTGTTTATTGTGAAGTTGGTCTTAAAGTTTTTATTTCAAGGGACAAAAGAAGTCTTGATTTTAACTTGCCTTATGTTGTAGGATCCCTGTGTTTAATCAACCCAAAGTTCCCATGACTATAGACATCTGTAACAGGGTTGCTGTCTATCAACCAGTTCTGGAAGGAATCTGGAACAAAGATGAGGCAAATGACTACGGCTGTTCTCACAGCAGGCAGATACGACCCAAATCCAACCCTTTTTCTCAAATGCGACTCATTTCCAACTTTATCACAGCAGTCTAAAAGGCTCAAATTAGATATTTTCGCCACTTCAAATTTAGGCTCTTCAATAAGTGCGGGTAAACCTCAAATGTATCTTTCTTTGTTTCTTTTTTCTTTTAATTTTTTATGATCTTTTGATGATATGCTCTTGTTTTATTGCTAGAGAGCTAAATAACCCTTAGACATCGGCATCCACTATAACATTAATATTCTTCTAATAATGGACATATTTGACATCCTTATTCTCCTGGTTGCCATGAGCTGTTTAGACCCAAGTCTAACCATGATCACATTTAGTAGTAAATTGCATTAGTGTGCCCAAAAGTTGAGATTTTAGATTATAAATTAAGACCTGCTGCGTGACGTTAGCCTCAGATTGTGAGATCATGCTATTGGGCAATAGGCATTAGCTGCCACAAGGCCACCAAACCTGATTCTGAAAAACCACCCAATTTACACTATGCTCAGCTCCACCCCGCTCTGCTGCTTTTCCACCCTCTTAATTCTGCTGCGGTGCAAAGCCTAAAGGAGCTCCAATGAAAATGCACAGATTACTTATTAAAGACTGAACAACACTGAAGTCAGACCATTAAGAACTGCTTCACTTTTCATTTTTGGCCATCTGGCTGTTTAGAATTAACTTTCTACAATGGTTAGTTCACGAAGTGCATAGACGCCATATTTATTTTCCTTATTTCTGTGTTTTATATATGTGTAAGGTTTTGATTACTTATGTTGATACATCAGACCAATTCATTGATCTAATGTGCTCAGTTCCTTTCTTTCTTTACCATGTTTTTATTTAAAGAAATATAGCTTTCTTTGATCAATTATTTTTGAAAACTTTAGATATTTTGATTATATAGTTTCCTTTCTAAGCGATGTGGTTTCTGGCTATTACAGCAGAACTTATTAACTATTTATTGTTCAAATATCTTCCCCCATTAATTATAATTCTTGCGCATTTGCTGTTTGGATCACAGCTGAGCGGACCGTACCCTATTTAAATTTTCAGTATTGCGCTGCGTCTCTGAACCTGGATGTTTGGGACTCGCGTTCAGACAGATGTAGAGTTTATATTTAATGGGGAAATGACATGACTGTTCATCTGGGGACCTGAGAATTTTTCATTTTTTCATATTTCCTCCTCCACCCTTACTGTTACTTTTCCTACTTCCAAAAATAAAGCCACCAATTATTTCATTCTAGTGATGAAATTTTTTTTATTTCATTGTAATTTTTTTAATTGAGTAAAATAAGTAAGACTAAAGTTGAGAACAATTTAGAACAGCAGATTTATCTAATTGGTCCTAAGCTAAGATTGTCTCGTCACCTACCCTTAAGGCAGCTTAAAAACTGGGAAGAGCTCTTTTGTTGAAGGCTGTTGTGTTTTCTAAGACCGCTCTTCAGCAGGGAAATCCTTCAAATGTTTCATTCTCACATGGTTTTGCACTGGAAGAAACCTGTTGGCACACAACCACGCTTTCCTGTCTAATTATCAATCTCTTGGTAAAACGTCGCCCAGTGAAAACATGAAAACGGTTCATAAAACTGTTTAAAATAACCAAATAAATCAAAGTCTTAAAAGCACAATGGAGGATGTTTTTATTTTTCTGGTTGGATCATCTAAATAAGTGGTCCCCCTCATTTTCAATCATTCTGGTGGTATGTTTACTTAAAGCCGTCCTAAGTGCTTGTTCCCATTTTCACCTACTGGTAGTGAGTCTGACATAATGGAAAAATTGCAAATGTTCTTTTGGAAGTAAGTTTGTATGAGCGATGCAAACATCAACTTTTAAACAAAGCGTGCACAAGGAGAAATGGGCTCCTGCACACTCTCTCACGTGTCTAATAGGTGTTCTCTCAGGAGAGGGTACTGCATCGGGTTTTGTACAGAGGGCGGGCCTTTCCAAAAGATTTTGGAAATCCTCCCCTATATCTTTAATGTTTATCATCCCTTTCCCAAAGGTCGTTGCTAGTTTGAAATAAGCTTTTTTTTGTGTGTGTGATTGTGTTGCAGCAACATGAGACATTCCTACCCAACGGTGACCGAGCCGCTTATTTGATTGGAGACGGCGCTGGTGTGGGCAAAGGCAGGACTATTGCTGGGATTATTTATGAGAATTATCTTCTGGGCAGAAAGAGATCCCTTTGGTAAATGACATGGACCAATTTCTAACTTATCTGGATAAGGTTTCATATATTGACTAAAATTTTTGTTTAAAAACTCCTAACAGCCTTGATTTTTTTCTGTTTCTCTTTCTATAACCACTATTCAGGTTTAGTGTCTCAAATGATTTAAAATACGATGCTGAACGGGACTTAAGGGATATTGGAGCCAAGAACATCCAGGTTCATTCTCTCAACAAGGTAAGATATTTTAAATTGCAGCACATCTACATCCATGAAATGCTGTCTTAGAAATGACTGACTTGCGTTTTATCTTTTTCAGTTTAAATATGGCAAAATATCTTCAAAACACAACGGGAGTGTGAAGAAAGGGGTGATCTTTGCCACCTACTCGTCTCTGATAGGAGAGAGCCAGTCAGGAGGGAAATACAAAACCAGATTTCAGCAGCTCCTCCACTGGTGTGGAGAAGACTTTGATGGAGTTGTATCCTTTCACTCGTTCTTCACAATTCAATTTAAAAATTCTTTATTAATCCCAAAGCTAAATTAAATGACATTTCTTTTTCAAAGAGTTGTTGTAGATGTTGATAGCAGTAGACAGTCAAAGGCTTCTGCAGATCTGGGTGAATATAAACTGCTATAGAAGATCCTTCCTAACGTTCTGTTGGTGTGGCTCTGCTACTTTAGTTTTTTTAGTCTTTTTAAATCTCTTACTGCTGACATTGTCAGAAAGCTCTGTGATTGGATGCCATCTGGACTTACTAAAGGAAGTGAGAAACAAAAGGATCCTAACTATGATAACATCTGTTGGATCATGTCTCCCACTCCATGCATGAAGCCATTTCAGAACTGGAGAGCTCCTTTACTGACAGACTGCTGCAGCCTAAATGCTCCAGGGAGCGTTATCACAGATCCTTACTCCCAGCAGCTGGAAGATTCTATAACTACCACTGTTCCCAACAACCTCAATAAGTTTTTACATTCATGCTGATTTTGCACAGTTTCTATCTTAGTCAGTTAAATAACTTGCTGTCATTTTGTACATCTCTGATGTTGCTATTTTCAAATATCAGGGATATAGACCTGCAGCCACGTTACAGTAAAACACACATTATTCATTTGCTAATATTTTGGCTGGGTCCTTTTGAGGGCTTAGATTTCCTCTAACTTGTTTCCTTAAGATCTCACATTACTCATAATGATTGATGGAAGAAACGGCTTGATTTACCTCCTCTGTCTCTTCTCCTTGCTCCTGTTCTGCATCTCTTGCTCCTCCTTTTCAGTTCAGGTGATACCTGCAGAAGTAGTTGCAGTATTATTTCAGCTGGAGAGATGTTAAACAGTTGCTCCCCAGTTTAAAAAAAAAGTAATGGTTGCCATGGTTATTCATGATAACAAATGTTCAATAAGGAAAGAATACTAGCCAAAATCCCTTTAATTGCACAGCCTAATTGGAGGCAAAAAAAAAAAACTATTCGGTGGGAATTGTACTCTTATAAAAGAACGTCAGAATCAAGCTGGTAGAGCTACTTCTTTTTAATATATGTTAAGTTTTCAAAGTGCAACATACAAAAATCATACAGCAGAGTATAAAGCGTATTTTCACGCCAATAAGGCGCACCGTACTAAAAGGCGCAGTCTCAGTTATGCATGCAATTACTGTATTTAACACAAACATAAGGCGCACCGGACAATAGGGCGCGGGGTTTATATACAGGTACATGTCCTCTACTACGTTTAAATACCTCTGCTACATCTCCTCATCCATCCAGCCCTTTTCATTTGCCTTAATAACGACTCCAGCTGGAAAAGTCTCTGTAGGCAAAGTCTTTCCCTTAAAAATCACCATAGGCGGCAGTTTCTGTCCATTTGCGTGGCAGCCAAGCACAACAGTAAACGATGCCTTTTCATACCCCGTTGTGTGTATCACTACCGTGCTGATCCCCTTCTTCTTCACCGTGTGATTCACAGGGATATCGAAAGTGAGCAGCACCTCGTCCATGTTGGTGATGTGGCTTGGCTGGATGCGTTTGTCGGCGATGTGTTTGCTGCAGTAGGATTGGAAGCTCGCCAGCTTTTCATTATAATCCGCCGGACGTTGCTGAGCAACTGTAGTCCTGGTCCGGATGGAAAAATTGCATCATATAATAAAACAAATTCATTAATCTTGAATTCTATCGCGGCTGTTCGATTTCCATATTCCTCTGCATAGCTGATGGCCTTCAGTTTAAACTGTGCTTCATAGGTGTGTCTCTTTGCCATTTTTAGGGTTGTTAAGACAACAATGTTCTGCATAAAGCACATACCTGTTCTTTTATACACAATCCACACCCACACTTCCCCCTTTAACGTTCTCATGGTGGTTTCAAAAGTCCGCAGTAACACACATAGGGCGGACCGCACTATAGGGCGCGCCGCACATTTTGAGGAAAAAAAAAGACGTTTATATGCGCCTTATAGTCGTGAAAACACGGTAATAAATAACCATCTGAGAAAAAAATATTCTTACCTGAGATAATTCAACATACAGCACTATGAATCATGACTGATTATATCTACTAATTAGATGTATGATATCCATCAATAACTCTCATTAAAATAACTGCTAACTTTCTTTAACAATGTATCTGTAGATTGTCTTTGATGAGTGTCACAAAGCTAAAAACGTTTGTCCCATTGGGTCTTCCAAACCGACAAAGACCGGCTTGGCAGTTTTGGAGCTGCAGAATAAGCTTCCCAAAGCTCGGGTCGTGTACGCCAGCGCTACTGGTTAGTAGACAGAAATAAAGAGTCTGACATCTGAAACTGATAAAGCTGTGAAGACATGAACTATTAAAGTGACTTTTTTTCACTCCTTGTTTCTTCCAGGGGCCTCTGAACCAAGAAACATGGCGTATATGAATCGGCTGGGCATATGGGGCCATAAAACGCCTTTTAAAGAATTTGGCAACTTTATTCAAGCAGTTGAACGCAGGTAGGTTGGCTAATTGCGAATATTTTGAAATGTTTGTCATTTGAAATATAATTAACATGTGATTTCTTTGTTTGCTTTCAGAGGTGTGGGGGCCATGGAAATAGTAGCTATGGACATGAAGCTCAGAGGGATGTACATAGCCAGGCAGCTGAGTTTTACAGGTGTGACCTTCAAGATCGAAGAGGTGTCCCTGACTCAAAAATATATCAACATGTACAACAAGTCTGTAAGGCTGGTAAGTTAATGATTTATTGGGGTCGGTTTTTGTATCCATTTACACCAAAGTGTGGAAGTTGAGCTGTTTTACCTCCGTGTGACAGTGGGTGAGCGCACGAGAGAAGTTCCAGCAGGCTGCCAACCTGATGGAAGCAGAGCAGCGCATGAAGAAGTCCATGTGGGGTCAGTTCTGGTCGGCCCATCAGAGGTTTTTCAAGTATCTCTGCATTGCCTCCAAAGTGCGGCGGGTGGTCCAGTTAGCCAGAGAGGAAGTTCAGAATGGAAAGGTAAAATTGTTCCTAAAAAATAAGTTATACTTTCTTTTTATTTATTTAGCTGTGGTTGTTGAATCAAGGAGGATTTTATAAAACAAAGCATGTTTGCATTAATGTAAGCCAATCTGGCACAACTTTCTGACATTATGTCCAAAGTTGTAAGATTATAATTTCCTTTAGTCACATAAATATTTTTTAAATGGTAAATGGGGGGGCTGCTACTGGGGCCACTGACCGGACCAGACCGGGAACCCTGGCAGCCGGGGACAGAGCAACCGAACCAGACCCGGGGCCGTCGGACATTTTTTTTAGGTATGAAAAGTAGGACATGTCTGGGGAAAAGAGGACGTCTGGTCACTCTATTCACACCTAAAGCAACAAAAACGTGCGTGTTGCTTGTACAAGTTTAGTTCTGATGCGCGGCTGAAGTATCTTTGCTGCTTTAGCTGCGTGGTGGAAAAAGTGGGTCTGATGCTCATTCTTTGCCTGTAACAATGGCAGCTATATTTGCTGTTATCAGCGGGTAAAATGTAGTTTGAATCTATTTTGAAGTGAGAAAGTCCACCTGAAAACGTCGTCCGTGCAGTCAGTTCATCCAGATTACCATCCTGCCTTCAAATATTATTTCTGTCGGAGCCGCTCAGACCCCCGCACACCGGCGATGCGCTGTCAGTAGGAATCCCATTCCATAGCAGCCTATGGCCCGGTCGCCTCCTGGTGGTTTGCAACGGCGTCCGGAAGGCCTTTTTTATGTACGTAACCAGGATTATAAAAGCAAACATGTTTTTCTGGCAGATTTTGACATTTTAAGTTAATTTGGGCGTTAAACTGTTTCAGAGGAGTGACCATAGCGCTCTGCATCACCAGTGCTGTCTTTCTCCCTTCCAGCTCCGTGCAACACGCCGCTTCAGATGCTCTGCAGACAGCATGCGTGTTAATGTATTTTGTAGTCGTGGTTTCAAGGGGTGGTCTGAAGGGAGATGTATGGTTGTGTATGTTCAAAATATAGCTTGCTGGAACCGTTTTTCCAAGATCTTCTACAGCACCTTTAATATATGTGGAATTATATACTTAACAAAAAAGTGTGAAACAACTGAAAATACATCTTATATTCTAGGTTCTTCAAAGTAGCCACTTTTTGCTTTGGTTATTGTGACTGCACTTTGGGACACTTTCAAGGTTTTGCCAATTTTTCTGACTGACTGACCTTGAATTCTTAAAGTAATGATGGCCACTCGTTTTTCTTTACTTTGCTGCTTTTTTCACCATAATACAAATTCTAACAGTCTATTCAGTTGGACTATCAGCTGTTTATCCACCTGACTTCTGCAAAACACAACTGATGGTCCCAACCCCATTTATAAGACAGGAAATCCCACTTATTAAACCTGACAGGGGACACCTGTAAGGTGAAAACCATTTCAGGCGACGGCCTCTGGAAGCTCATCAAGATAATGCCAAGAGTGTGAAGCAGTAATCAAAGCAAAATGTGGCTAATTTGAAGAACCTAGAATATAAGACATATTTTCAGTTGTTCCACACTTTGTTGTTGAGTATATAATTCCAGGTGTATTATTTAATAGTTTTAATGCCTTCAGTTTGAATCTACAATTTCCATGGTCATGAAAATAAAGAAAACTCTCTAAATGAGAAGGTGTGTCCAAGCTTTTGGTCTGTACTGTATAAAGCGCTTTTTCAAGTCAGGAGACTCGACCAAAGCATTTTAAACCACATTCATTCACTCACACATTCACACATTGATGGAGGCAAACCTCATTGTAGCCACAGCTGCGTTGGGGTTCACTAAGAGAAGCGGAGCAAAGTTTCCATACACTGGTGTCACCGGGTGCGGGAGCTGGGAGTCAAACCAAGAACTCTCTTATTGCAGGGCAAACTCCTGCACCAGACGCCGCTGTCGCCACTGCAAACAGGAGATTTTACACATTTAAAGAAAGATCAACAGAAGTTCCTGGGTTTTACTCCCATGTGTGTTGTGTTAAGAGTGATTATTCTGCTCAGAAGAATGTCAGGAAGACTGATCAGGGAAATCCAACATGTTGGATTGTTTTGCCCTGATGTCCTAGCATGTGGTGTTCTCAGGGTTTCTGCACGTCATTAAAAATCATTATATTATTTTTGAAATTAAGGCCATAATTGGAATTAAAATTCATTAAATTTGATTATTTTGGCATTTAAAGTGCTTTATTTATGTTTAAAAAAACAACCTGTTTAGTCAGATTTATTGTATTGCGATAGCCTAGTAAACTAGCCCCACCCGCCAGCAGCCAAAATAAATAAATAAATCTAGCCTCGTTCAATACCCCAGGCCCTAGAACTGGCTGGCCAATCACAACGTAGACAGGTGTTTTGAATTTTTCAATGTAAAGCATGCAGGGTTTTGAGGGCGTGACGACAAAGCTGCGTGATGCTGGAGAAAGCACAACAAGGAAGATGGCAACAACTATTGAACAGTTCTCGTTTGACTCAGCTTTGGAGACACTTTTGGAAGGATTAGACTTGGGGTTTAAGGACGTATTCGCCATTTTACCCACAGGCTGTTTGTTTACACTCCCCCACCAGCTTTCTGTAGCGCTTACTACGCCACAGTCAGTTGCTCTCATTGGTCAGAGCGTTGGCCAATAGGCACAGACATGGTGTGAAAAACAACAGGTTGAATGATGTCTCATTCATCGAGAACAGACTAAATTACATATTTAATCTCACATTTAGTCTGGTTTATCAGGCTAATATTGCGATATATTTGCGTGAAACTGCTTCCGGTTGATCATAAAGCTGTATGTTCGGAATAGAAGCTAGAGATTTGGAAAATGCAAATTTCAACAAAAGTTGCTGGAATATGAAGAATTCGGGACATGGCTGCTGCCTGTCGACGGGTGCTTGTTGAAAGCATTAAATTAGAGTTACTTATTCCTGTATAAAGCCTGGTTCTCTTGAGAACAACTTTGGGGAGAAGCATCCAATAACAGCCTCCTAGATTGTTCTCTCTTCGTTGTAACACAGTGAGGAGTCCTGCTCTGTCTAGATCTGCACAAAGATCCCTCAGCTGCTAAATCATCCTAACTCGGAATCGTTCCCATGAATGTATGTAACCAAATCTGTGCTTGTTGATTTCAGCTGTTAGCAGCCCAGGAAGCTACACTCCACACCATATTTGACCTTCAGAAACAGGAAGACAAGCAATGTTTCCATTGTACAGCCCCTGCCTCATCTTCTTTACCAAATGCTTGTTTTATTTTTATTTCTAATTATATAACCATTGTGTCTGCTTAATCATCCATGTTTACTATAAACTCACATTTGATCTTGAGAAGAATTGTCAGATTTCCCATCTGACGGCTAAATGTTCAGAGTGCCGTTGATCCATCTGTGGTATGCTTTTCTTTTTCTCCCGTTTGTTGGGTTGTTGGTGTGGCTGAAGTAGAGGTATCAATATCTTTTTTTTTTTTTTTTTTCTCCATGTTATGCTAAAATAAAAAATAGTTTGTTCTCTTTAACACTCTTTTTAGATTATCCCTAAAGGCAGGGATGCACTATATTGGAATTTTGGCTGATATGCTGATAATTAAAAACATTTCCTATTTATTCCCCTCACAAAAAGAAAAAAAATTTTCTCTCTCCTTCTCTGGCAGTTATGTTTCTGAAACAAACATCCACATCACGACCACCACTGTTTTTACTTAAGCATCTTTCCTGTTTCAGAGCATCAGCTGGACGTGCATCTGGCTCTGCAATCATAATCCTCAGTGTTCTGTTACAAAAACAGCCCCTGTTATATTGGTAAAATGACCAATGTAGGATTTTCAGTTTAAAGCTTTTCTGTGCAGTGTGTGGTGATCGGCCTTCAGTCCACCGGTGAGGCGAGAACATTGGAGGCCTTGGAAGAGGGCGGCGGAGAGCTCAATGACTTTGTGTCGACAGCAAAGTGAGAATGAAAAAGAATCTTTTTTTTTTTTTTTTTTTTTCTTTTGAAGAATGGGAATACATTACTGTGGCTATAATGACATGATTTTATTGCAGAGGTGTGCTGCAGTCCTTGATTGAGAAGCATTTTCCAGCTCCAGACAGACAGAAGCTTTTCAGCCTGCTAGGCATCGACCTGTCTGCAAAAAAGACGCCGTCCCCCAGTGAAAACACAGCAGAGCCCGAACAAAAGGGAAAGAAGAGGAAAGGTAGTAAACACAAAGCTGGATAAACCTGATCTTACTTGAAGAGCGCGATTAACCTACTCTCTCTCCAGGGTCAGAGGTCAAAAAACAGCCTAAAAAGAAGCCTCGCAAACACGGTGGTCTGTCCGGTACGAGTTCAGAGGAGAGCGAGTCTGAGGAGTCGGACAAAGAGTCTGGGAAAGACAGCGATGACAGCTTCAAATCAGTCAGCTCAGCAGATGAAGACGACGATTTCAATCCATTCAGAGACGAGTCGGATGAAGACGAGGAAGACGGTGAGTTCACGAAGGCTTGAAATGTATCCGGTTAGATCTGATTCTGTGGGCTCATAAAAAACAATTATCTCCATTTTAGATCCATGGCTGATCAGGAAGGAGCCAAAGAAACGGAAAGAGAAGAAGAAGAAAAGGAGGAAGAGCATTGATCCTGACTCCATTCAAAGTGCCTTGTTAGCCTCTGGGCTGGGCTCCTCCAGGCCCGGTTTCACAGCCCCAGTTAACCCCCCCACCGCACCTGCTGCTGGTACGTATGTACGGAATGATATTTGTTCCATTATTGTAACAAGCACATAACACATTTTGTAAATGGAAATGCAATCTAGAACTGACATTTTTAGTGAAAAAAGCTTTTATACCTTAATTTTATTTTTTTTCCCCAAATGTAGTTTTTTTTTTTTTTTTTTTTTTTTTACATTTACAGATCACATTTTCTTCACTTCAAGCCCAACAAAACACACGCTCTTAACCAATAAAAACACTGTTAGCATCCAGGCAGACCTATAGAAATGCGTCTTTGCTCCTCACTCCAGAGGAAAGCCCGCCCCCAGAGTGAAGTGAAAGGGATCTGAACAGAAATAAAAAAAAAAAAAGAAAACATAAAATGAGAAATTGTTTTATCTTTGAAATTAAATGTAAAAAAAGATGTAAAATAAATTTGAACAAATTGAAAAAAAACAATCTGAGAGTATTGCAAAGTTCCTTTTTAAGTCTTTGTTATGGTTTAAACATTTTTTTTCTTTTTTCATTACTCAATTATATTTTTTTCCTCTAATTTCCATTTACAAAAGTTGCTCTTTGCTTTGCAACAATAATGGAGTAAATTTCACTCCATAAGTTTGCTGCCTGGTGCAGAGCGAAGCTTTGATACTTGGAGCAGTCTGCTTAAGGTAAACCTCTGCATGAATGTGTTTTTCTAAAGTCAAGACAGAGAGCCAGGAAAGCTGTCTAACAAGTCAGGACTCGGTGGAGCTCGCCCAGAAGATGAAGAAACAGCTGCTGGAACAACTGGAGGGTTTGGCTGAAGATCTACCCCCCAACACCCTGGATGAGCTAATAGACGAACTGGGAGGGCCGGAAAACGTGGCTGAGGTAACGGGCTGTTGGAGCTCTACACCTTCTGGCTCTATGGTTTATGCTGAGCCGTCTTCTCCTCACCTCCTTGATGTTCTCTGCTTCAGATGACCGGTCGAAAAGGTCGGGTGGTCAGTAACGATGACGGCAGCATCACCTATGAATCCCGCTCTGAGCTGGACGTCCCGGTAGAAATCCTGAACCTCACAGAGAAACAGAGGTTTATGGATGGAGAAAAGGTAAAGTAGTGATTGTTCAGGAACAGCTGGATATCCTCTTAAAACTAAACTCCAACAGGAATCCGTTCAGAGGAAAACTAAAGCTGTTCAGGGCTCCTGCAGATCTTCAGTATAAAAATAAGGCCGTAATTGGTATTTAATTGTCTTCTAGGTGTTAAAATTGTCACAAAGTCATAAATAGGATTTAAATTTTGTAAATTATATCAAAAGTTAAAATAATTCACCATAATTTTTTTACATTTACCGACCAGCTTAGCTGGAACCATTATTAGTTCCATCCTGACAGCAGAACCAATAAAAACCATGTTGCAAACAGGCATTGGGAAGTATAAATTCAATGTAAACTGTCCAGCCATGGCTAAAAACAGTACCAGGTAACGTATATGAGGAATGGCTTATTTTGAGCAAGACGTCATTCAAGCTCGGCACGATGGGAATCAAAGCTGTGGAGTCAGACGTGAAGAGCAAAACACAAAGCGCCAAAATCAATTTACAGAGAAGCAGCAGCTATTTCTCAGTTCTGTTCCACCCTTGTCTCTGCAAGTCCTCTACAGCCATCATCAAGAAAAGCACCAGTAGCACCAAATCTCCGGATAATGTTTGGTGGTACGCCTGCAATGAAAGCAGAGGTATTTTGGACTTTGAGTAGAGATCAAAACAAAGTTTGTAAATTCCATTCATTAGTTGTTAAAATATATCTGTTATTGTGTTTTTTTGTTTGTTTTTGTTTTTTTTTAGCTTTCTTCCTATATTGAAAGTTTTTCCAAATTGTAAACATTTCTATTGGGCCAGAAATTAATGGTTTATGTTAAAATAAGCATCAGGTTAAATTTGTCGCAACCAGGTTTTCTTGTGTTTATTGTGAAGTTGGTCTTAACGTTTTATTTCAAGGGACAAAAAAAGTCTTAAAAAGTCTTGAATTTAAGTTGGAACCCTGCTGCACCTAAAGAAGAAACATCTATGTAATCACAAATTATTTACTGATTTCATACCCCCTTTCCGGTCAGCCTACTGTTTAAAAAAAAAAAAAAAAAAAGTCACTAGTGCCGTAAAAAAAAAAGAGAAAAGCAACGGTTGGGATGGCTGTTTCCTTACGACTTTAAGACATTTTTACTAATTTTAAGATTGTTTTTGTGATGTGCGTCATTAATTCTTACAGATCCATACTTATGCAGCTGGTCAGAAATAAATGATTAATTAAACAGAAAGCTAGTTGATTAGCACAGGTGTTAGCAGTGGATCAGGAAAAAAAGAAAAAAAAATTTCACCTGCAAGAATATGGGGTTAATTTGGAGGATGTTTGAAAATTCTGTGTGGGATCATTATGCTTTCCTGTCTAGGGTTGAGAATTGATTAGATTTTCACGATTCCAATTCTCTTATTGATTCTGTGAAACAATGAAGTTGGTAAGTGCACGGTGACATTCGTCTACCTTCGCCTGGGACATTCTATTTCTTCCTGCCTCGGTGAAAACAAGGCAGTGAATGGGAGCCGCTAGCCTCTTAGCCAGCCAGGCTAGCCGTTTCATCACAGTCATCTAAAGCTAATAGAGAAGGCGTCCGTTTAATGAAAAAGCATTAATGGACAATTTGGGGAAATAAACTCATCTCCCCCTGATTTAAATAAACGAGCGTCACCTTTCTCTCGCTCCCTGAATTGCGGAGCAACTTTTTAGCATGTTTAATAACCCCAAAGAGAGGTAGCAAATGGGTTTATTTCCAGAAATGGCATCTAATTTACTAGGAACCACATTAAGCACAGCCAGTAATATAAAGCTAGCTACTTACCACCAGAGTTCCTTCCATGCTGGTCGTAACTTAAGCTTCTGTCCGGAAGCATCAAAAACACGGCATTCGTTAAAATGTATGACATGTTGTGTGCGCAGGTGTTTGTGCATGTTGGATGTAATTCCTCCTGCGGATGTAATTGCCACTTCACATCCAAACTTTCGATCGCTTTACCCGATACGGTGCAATTTTTTTGTTTTGCTTTTGTAGACTTGCGCCTAGACACATATTTGCTTACTGAATGCCGTGTGCGTAACTTGCGTAAAAAATGTGACGCAAGTCATGCTGCCCAGCGCTAGGCTCTGGTGCTGCCTGGAACCGTTAAAAGAACCGTGAAGCGAGCTGCCAAACTGTGCCACACACAGAACCGGTTCTAAACAGGAACCAGTTTTCGATTCCCATCCCTAATCCTGTCCCTGGATTTCATTCATGTTCTGGGACCACTTCCCCTAAGTTAGCATAGTTTAGAATAAAGAAAAATGAATATTTCTGTCTCTTGTTTGTGTATCAGAACATTGCCATCATCTCAGAAGCTGCCAGCTCGGGGATCTCGCTGCAGGCTGATCGGCGTGTGAAGAACCAGAGGAGGAGAGTCCACATGACGCTGGAGCTGCCGTGGAGCGCAGACAGAGCTATACAGCAGTTCGGTGAGAAATCAGAAAGCTTGTTTCGTCTACGCTTTAAAAGAAATGCATCTGTACTTTTGACTGAAACTGTGACTTTATGGCAGGGCGCACTCACAGGTCCAACCAGGTCACGGCTCCAGAGTACGTGTTCCTCATATCGGAACTTGCAGGAGAGCAGAGATTTGCATCTATTGTTGCCAAAAGACTTGAAAGCCTGGTAGGCATACCTAAGGGTTTCGAAATGGTTCTGCAAAAAGAAGGAAAATGATTAAACTTCTCTGTTCCTGTTCTCTCCATCAGGGAGCTCTGACTCACGGTGACAGACGTGCCACAGAAACTAGAGATCTAAGCAGGTTCAATTTTGACAACAAGGTATGTTTCTCCAGCACTTCTTTAAGACACGCTTTTTTTATTTTTATTGTCATTCATTCTCACGCGCCATGTTGTTTTTGTAGTATGGCAGAAACGCTCTGGAAATTGTGATGAAGTCGATCGTAAAGCTCGACACGCCGTTAGTGCCTCCGCCCTCAGACTTCAGAGGGGATTTCTTTAGAGGTATGAGTCAGACGCATCATCTAGTCTCTAGTTTTCATGTTTAGTTCACCGTTTTCAATAGAGGACAAATCTCAGATTTTTTTTTTTTTTTTGGTGTGTAGAGATTCAGAACGGGTTGATCGGCGTGGGCCTCATAAATGTGGAGGACCGATCTGGAGTTCTGACACTGGACAAAGGTGATTTATACGCCATGAATAAGATTCAAACTAATCCCTCAGTTTATACATTGACTGTCTAAAATGAAATGTTTTACATCACAGACTATAACAACATTGGAAAATTCCTGAATCGTATTTTGGGCATGGAGGTCCAGCAGCAAAACGCCTTGTTCCAGTATTTCGCTGACACACTGGCAGCAGTGATCCAGGAAGCCAAGAAGAACGGCAGATACGACATGGGTATCCTGGGTAAGCTGCTGACCTGTGACCTCTAAAACCTGCTCCGTGCCTCTTCCGCCTCTGCTGATGATCGAACCACGTTGGATCTTAAACCCTAAAAAGCTCTCCTTTATATCAGATCTGGGCTCTGGTGATGAGAAGGTGAAGAAGGTTGACTGCAGGAAGTTTTTGACCCCCAGCTACACCACGTCAGGACACGTTGAACTCCACACTGTGAGTCCTTTAGCATCCCCCCCCGGTATAATGATCTCAACATCTTTAGCTGACATCTGCTCTCTGCCTTTCGCCTCACAGGTCAGCGTTGAGAGAGGGATGTCGTGGGAGGAAGCGACGCACGCCTGGGCAGAGCAGAACGGCCCCGACGACGGCTTCTACGTCCAGGTAGGATGTTATGCAGGGGAGGTTGGTTCAAAGAAAAACTGAAATGTGTGTGAAGTTGGACAAAGTGGACGGCTTGGATCGGATTTCTGAGGGAAGATATTTTCATATTTTAGTTTTGGACTGGTCAGCGGGGCAGTGAGTAGCACTGCTGCCTTGCAGCAAAAAGGTTCCGGGTCCGATTTCCAGCCCGAGGTCTTTCTGCATGGAGTTTGCATGTTTTCCCTGAGCATGCGTGGGTTCTCTCGGGGTACTCTGGCTTCCTCCCACAGTCCAAAAACATGACTGTTAGGTTAATAAGATTCTCTAAATTCTCCTCAGGGTTGAGTGTGTGAATGGGTGTTTGTCTCCGTGTTGCCCTGCAAAGAACTGGCGACCTTTTTTCAGGATGGACCCCGCCTCTCGCCCATAGACGGCTAGAGATGGGCACCAGCACCCCTCATGACCCCCCCGCAGGGATAAGCGTGATGGAAAATAGAATGGATGCATATTTTCAGTAATTGAAAAACAGATATTATGACCACAATGTGAAACGGAATCGAATCTTTTTTTTTTTTTTTTACAGTCGTCCTAATAACTACAAAAATATCCCCTTAAACATAAAGTACATTCTTGAAATGATGCTTTGATTTTAGTTGATCGGCCGATGCTCATGTGAAACTGATCTAATCTACCTTTGCTAAGGTCTGATTTTTACCAAACTGGTTTTTGAGATGTTTTTATAGTTTCACGTGTTTTAAGTGAGATTAGATTAAAATATTAAAGATGTCTTGTGACATCTTAGCAACAAACAGTGTCTGTTATGAAAATAAAAATTCTAAATCTGCATGTCAGGTTCTTAAAGAAACATAATCGCCGATCTGCCAGAAACCTGCAACTCTAGTGCTGATATTGTCAGAAAATTGGCTGATGGTGACAAAAGGCCACAATGTTCATCCCAGCTCATGTTTTTCATAGTTTTACAGGAAGATGGTTAGCAGGATTTCCGTGTGTCATTAAAAATCATTTAGTCATTAAATTATTTTGAAAATTAAGGCTTTAATTGGCATTAAAATTCATTCAATGGGATTATCTTGGCATTTAAAATGCTTTATTTAATAACAAAAAAATTTTTATAATAACAATTTCATCAGATCTATCAGATGTAACTGGTTCCGTGTGTTTGCGTGGAACTGCTCCGGTTGATTGTAAAGCCGTATGTTCGGAAGAGAAAAAGAAAAAGTTCTGCTTTGACGTCACAATTTGATGTAAATTAATTGTTAAAGAACTTCCCTTGTTGTTAATAAATCAGGCAGGTTGGAAACAGGCTGCCCTTTATACTCGATGGATGTTTTAGTTGCTTGGTTACTAAAGTGTTCAGAGATTGAAATGTGGTTAAAAAAAGAAAAGAGGGTTAATAATAATCTGTATTATTGTAAATTCCTCTTCATGTCTTCCTTCTATTCATTGCTCTTGTTTCAAATGTTTGTGTCAAACCCATCATCCTAAAATAAATGCATAATTGAGCTAGAATCCAAACCAGTTGTCTAGACGTCTTGTTGACTAGGAGTCCACCATAAAGCCCCCCTCCTCTACCTGTTTTTAGGAACAGTGTACACAACAAATTACAGCAGTTTTAACTGAACTCTAAACATCTTATTTAGCATTTATTCCAGCAATAGTTAAACCTTTTAGATCAGTAAACGAGATGAGCTAAACCTGCTAACTTGGCAGCAACACGTTTTATAAATACAGCCGCGCTCCATTAATGGTCCTCGACGTGTGAGTAAATTATACAGATTTGTCATTGAAAATGTTTCTTTTTTTTTATGCTGTTTTTTTTTTTTCTCTTATCAGAAATAAATAACAGCAGGAAATGATCGGTGCTGACATGAGTAATCAGACAAATCCTGATTAATGGGTTCTTAAAATAATCCTCCACTAATTTAGTAATAACGGTGCACAGATTCTAAAACATGCAGTTTGATGACAGAATAACCTGCTAAAATAAACTAGAATTGTTACTTAAACATAAAATACATAATATTTTTCATTAAAAATTATTTCCTCATGGTATGAATAATTGCAGCTATGTTTTATTTTTTACATTTTGGTAATTTAATTTCAAATGAGCTATTTTTTTTCTTTTGTTCCAAATGTTGTTTTATTTAGAAACATTAATTTACTTATCTGTTTTTAGATTAATAATTACATTTTCAAATTTTAATCAAAATATCATTTTGAAGTAGAGTACAAAGGTTATGCTAATTTTTTTTTTTTTTACAATTTCCCCATGAATAATAAATCGGCAGATGCTGTATAAAGTGAAGCTGATTTATTTATTTATTTTTTGTAAGTGTTAAATATATATTACAAAAACACAAAATTAAAGTCTTAACTAAATATTTTCTTGAGGTAAAAATACAGAGCAGTGTAGCTTGATCTTCTACGAAGTTTTTATTTTATTAGTTGATGCTGACATCATCCTGTTTTATTGTAGAAGGTTAGACTCAATGCGAAGGATTAGTCAACTGGTTGAGTTAGATTCCAGCCTTGTGCCCTTTGGCAAAACGCAGCTTACCTCAGTTTACCAAATGAGTATAAGTTGTTAAGGCATTGGAGCTGACGGAGAGTTTAAAAAAACAGGGGGTGAGAAAAAAAGACATTTAATGTGATCAAGATATTCTTCATGATGAACATCGCTAATCTAAATATTTTCACCGCAAACCATATTGTTGCTTCTCTCTAAGAATCTGGTACGGTTCCTAATTTATATTCTTTCTTTTTTTTATGCATGTTTGACTTCCAGATGAGAAATAACAGGAAAACGGCCATCCTGGTGAAAGAGGTGAACACCAAGAAGAGGCTGTTCCTGGTTTACCGGCCGAACACGGGCAGACAGGTCAAACTGGAGACGTACGCAGACATTAAGAAGAAGTTTAAGAAGGTACGTTTCTTCAACTCCCAGTCGTCATTTTGACGCTTCTGAGATTTTAAAGGGAAAGAACTTTATTTACATTAATCATATGTCGATCATGTTAACTAACTTTTCCTGTTTCTATATTCATTTTCACATAGTTTTTTTAAATAAAAAACGTAAAAAATAAACATGGTTTATTTTACCTCGATCTTAATTTGACCGCTCGATTAGTTTCATTGTAAATTCTTGCTGCGGTTGATTGACGTGTGGTACCGTTGCCTAGCAACCAACATTCTACCTTGAACTCCTTGGCTAATGCAGAGAAATGGCCTTCAGAAGAAATCTAACCATGAAACAGGATTTAGAAATGCTTCAAAATATTGACGATTGTGATTCGGGAGCGGAAGGAGAGACAGATGAGGACGACTGGGTTGGAAGCGGCTCAGATTCTGACAGCGAGTCAAGGATGATCACCCTCCCACAGGAAAAAGCAGATATATCAGTGACCCATCAGACAATAGTGAAACTTTTGTTCGAGGTTTGGAGTTTTGGATAGCACTGCCCACACCTCTGCCGGCACACTCAGCGGCCCAAAAGGACAAACCAGAGTCCCTGGTCTACTATAATCACATAAAGGTTGACGTGCAAACCACATGCCCTCCGTAGGTTATCAGCCCCTCCGCCCCTCTGCTTCCACAACATCTTCGTCACCGCTTTCCTTCTCTAAATAAAAAATGTATGACAGAGGAGACTCATCCACGACCTCCGACACAAAACTCTCCTCCTCTTGCATGTTTCCTCTGTCCATAGCGTTCCGTGACAGTGTTGTTTCTAAGTCACCAATTTAGTGCTACTTGGTCCCAATAGAATTTCCTATTGGGAACCTAGCACTAACCTAGCACTACTAGCACTAAGTTGCTAACTGGATATTTACTCGTGTAAAGTCGTGCACCACTCGGAAGAATTCGGAAATGCAACGGTTGGAACAGCTGTTTCCCTACGACTTTAAAAAATATATATATTTTAAACCTGATATAAGGTCTATATATCCACAATGAGTCTATATCGCACACTAGAACCATTTCAGTCGATGACATCATAGCTACCCATGCGTTCCATTGGAGAAAAAATCAGCCATCAAATTGACGGCGAGTGGGAGTTCTAGTAGGATCAGAATTCTGGGAGTCCTAGTGTTAAGTTTATGTTTGTAAATGTGGAAGCATTGAATATTTTTATTTTTCTGTCTTCTCTCAGGTGCTGTCAGAAGATGCCAAGCAGCACTGGACTGACCAGTACCAGTCGTCTGCAAAAATCTGCTCTCATGCATACTGGTGCGTTCACCGTCCATCCTCATCCTGCCAGCCATAGCTCAAAGCGGCGAGTTTTCAGAAAGTGATGATGTCGCTCTTTTAGGCGCGGTAACTGTAAGAAGGCGTCGGTGGGTCTGCTGTGCGAAGTCGGGCTCCGCTGCAGGACCTACTACGTCCTGTGTGGCTCCGTGCTCAGCGTGTGGAACGAGCTGGAAGAAGTGCTTTCTCCGGTCAGCGGGAGCAATGTAAAGGTGCAGATCGTCCGCCTCCGAACGGAAGATGAACAGAGGATAGTTGGTAAGCTGCACACATTTATTTTAAAGGAATATTACACCCAAAACATGATTAGCCTTCATTTTCTACTCACCCCCATGCTGAACAACACTCTGGAGTACTTTTTTGATATCTTAAATGCATCTGGAGATCTGGGAGGCTTCTTACTGTCTGCTGACATTCAAATAATGGAGGTCCATGGTGCCCGAGGCAGAAAGGTCCATAAAAGTCCACAAAAAACGTGTCAATATTCCTCCATACTGCTCGTCCAATGTATTCCAAGTGTCCTGAGTGGGTAGGGTCCATAATTTACTCGAAACAAAGTCATTTATAATGTTTTTAGAGCATAAACAGTAGTGTATAGGATTTCCTAAAAGCGCGTGCCTGCGAGTTCACGAGCCTACGGAAACCGCGGCAGACCAAACCAGATGAAAGTGCGCATTCAGCTCGGCAATGAACTCATGCTCTTCCTCAACACTGAAGTCCTCAGACATTTTTCTTTCGTTGTTTCTTTCTCTGCACAGGTAAACAGCAAATTTCTTCTTCTACGCTTGCATTATCAAGAGCAGACGCTGAATGCGCACTTTCATCTGGTTTGGTCTGCCGCGGTTTCCGTAGGCTCGTGAACTCGCAGGCGCGCGCTTTTAGGAAATCCTATACACTACTGTTTATGCTCTAAAAACATTCTAAATGACTTTGTTTCGAGTAAATTATGGACCCTACCCACTCAGGACACTTGGAATACATTGGACGAGCAGTATGGAGAATTATTGACACGTTTTTGGTGGACTTTTATGGACCTTTCTGCCTCGGGCGCCATAGACCTCCATTATTTGAATGTCAGCAGACAGCAAGAAGCCTCCCAGATCTCCAGATGCATTTGAGATATCAAAAAAGTACTCCAGAGTGTTGTTCAGCATGGGGGTGAGTAGAAAATCAAGGCTAATCATGTTTTGGGTGTACTATTCCTTTAAAGCTTTAATTTTCCACAGACGTCGTCACCATCGTTTTATTTCCTCTCCCAGGGTTGATCATTCCTGCTAACTGCGTGTCTCCGTTGATCAACAAGCTCTCCACATCAGACCAGAGCCAGCAGCTGGCTGTGCAGGAGCAGCAGAAGAGGCAGCTGCTCCACCCTCAGAGTCTTACTCATATCATCAACACATAGTGTGGTGGTCCCCCCCCATCCCCAAATAAGTCCTCTGTCCACTGAGGAGGCATCCTGCTCCGGTAGAGTTGGTGCAAAGCCGCTCCTCCACCACTGTCCCCCGTAGGGCCCAAAGTTTGGCAGCAGGCTGCACTAAAAACACGTCGTATTCCCAGCTGTTGTCGTACTCTGATATTCAGAGTGAGCCCTCTGATGCGTTTAAGGCTAAGAAGGCAGGAACGACGCGAGCGTAGATCTCCCGGGTCCACCTTAAGATGAATGAAACTAAACCACTTATATCTGTGAAAGTGAGAGGACTCGTTCATTCAGGAGATTTAACAGGGAGGAGGGAGATTTCTGATGGGTCAAAGACAAAAAAAGCATCATTATCGTCAGGATCAGCTACAATTAACAGACCAACTGGTTCAGCTTTTTTATTATTTCTTTCTTTTTTCTGTTTTGCAGACGGGTCTCAACTTTATTTTCTTTAAATCTAGAATTCATAACCTCTGTTAATAAAGATAAAAGCATTTTAAACAGCTTTGCTTTATCCACAGCGCAGAGGGAGAGCTTTAGTTACTGAAAGTTTCATTTGGGTTCAGTTTCATTCCTCACTATAAGAAGTTTGATAATGACAAATAGATGTTTTGTGATTTATTTAAACTCCAGTGTTTGGTGGTTTTACATGTTAAATAGTTCTTCATTTTATAGATTCTACAGTTTGAGACCCGGAAGAAAAACTACTTAGCATCTGTCACTACACTTTGAATAAATGCCATTTCTATTGCTAACTGGAAAAGCCTGGTCCCTCTATAACAGCCTTCACTTCTTTCATCTAATTTAGGCTTTTTCCTGACCAACAGCTCAGGGGTTCATCTAAAACGCCCGACCAGAGCTTTGATTTTCCTCCCCGTTTAGCTGGATTTAAAGCTTCCCTCATTGTTCGTCTGTCATTCGAATCTCTTCTGCACAACCTGCACTAAACGGGACAGAATACGGCCTGTGAGCGTGTGGAGGTCTGCCTTGGATCTAAACATCAGGCCTGTGTGCTCTCGCCATAAAACCTCCAATGCTCTGTATTATCTGTACAGTCTGGAAACTCTCCATGCTGCACCTTTTTGTTTGTTTTTTCTGTGGATGGCGCCGTGGAGGTTACCGCTCGTGTTTTAAACTTGAATGTGCACCTTGTAAAAGTCGACTCCTCACCTTTTGTCCCCTGGGGCGTCATGTAAATAAGAGGCTGAGTATTCTGTTGGTGAAATTAGATCATTTTAAAGGTGGAAACTTTTCTTCTTTTTTTTTTTTTTTCCCCTGTTTATCGCACGAGTTGCACTACTGACAAACTTACAAAAACTTCTGCATTGCGTGTGTATGGATCAATAAAGCTTGGTATACTTCTGTATCTTGTTTGTTTGCAAGACTGCCGCTATTTGGCTCATATATATATATAAATATATATACACGTGACCAACAGATGTAAAATAAAGCTCTAGGAATGACTAATTATCACAGCTCTTCAAAAGCCTTCATATTGTGTTTTTTAAAGTCTATCCATTTTGTTTTTTTCATTTTTAAATGTCTTTTTCCTGGGATTTTACTGTGAGAGCGTTTAGGTTTCTACTCACTGATCTCTATTTTAGATTTGACAGGGACATTGTACATTAAAAAGTATTCCTGCAAATGCACCAGAATTAGCCTAAAGGCTATTTTTCATCTGTTGTCACTGGAAAGATGTTAAAAAAAAATAGTAAGCATTTTACAATGAAAAATACAAATATAAAAACATATAACTATAACTTTTCAAAACAGTTTTAAAAAACAATGGGAGTAACAACGGAGTACCAATATGGTAGCCGGTGGCTTCACTTCAACCCAGTATCAGCAATCCAAAGAATCAGAGATCAGTGGTTCCTGAACTCTTCTCGTTGGGCGCAAATTTCAGTCAGATTTATTGCTCCATGGCAAAAATGATGCACAAAAAATTAAAACGGATATTTTCCTTGAGTGAAAAGGAGCAAAAAAGTTAAAATCTTACTGTTTCTGCCCCCTATTAAAAAAAATTAATTTGCTAGGCAGCTTAAAGCAAAAACAAAGCAATATAACAAAAGGAAAACAAACACCTGGAGAAACTAAGATGAATTCACAATTTTTAACTTTTAGCATCTTCATGAATTTGCCTAAATTCCTCAGTTCAAACCCAATAACTGAAGGACACATCATTTGTGTGTTGTACGTGCAAACTGGTGCATATTAGATTTTTTTTTTTTTTGCAACCTCTCCAAACCTTTAACATAAGAGTCAACTGCAGTGAATTATTTTAAGGAATAATCTCCTTAGAATAAAAAAAAAAAAAATACCACCTTTTTTAACATTTAGTTTTAACTTTGTGTTTTACTTTGCCATATTTAATTCTGTAGAAATCATTTTCTTTTAATTAAAAAACAAACAAACCCTGAAGTAGGTTATTCTATTCACCCCACATTTGATTTATAATATGAAATAACACAAAAGTAGCCCAGTAAGTTCCCGCTTTAAAGGTCATTAGTTGCATTTGATTTTAAGGTTATCTATTAAAGGGTTTCCCATCGTTGTCTCATAACTTCTCAATTATTGCACTCCTTTGTGTCGCATTAAATCTCAGATAAATGCATTGAAATCTGTTATATTTTTCTTTTTTTATAAATGCATTTTTGTGGGTTTTTTCCATGCTTAATAAAATACAAACCTTGTCAGAAAACAGTATAAAAATGTCTAAAACAGTGTAATATCTGGATAAATGGCTTAATTATTTAACAGGAAATGTAATTTCCATCCTGATTCCAACTTCTCCAGTAAATTAGTTTATTTAAATGCATTTTAAATTATATTAAAATCATCAACTGCAGTGAATTGCTTTAAGAAATCTCAGAATAACAAAAATACCACTTTTTTTAAAACATTTAGTTTTACATTGTGTTTTACTTTGCTACAGAATTAAATATGGCTATCATTTCTTTTTATAAAAAAAAACTGAAATGGGTTATTCTATTCACCCCAACCCCTTAAAATTACATTTGATTTAATATAAAATAAAATAAAAAAGTAGGCCAGTAAGTTGCCGTCTTAAAGGTCATTAGTTACATTTGATTTTAAGGTTATCTATTAAAGGGTTCCCCATTGTTGTCTCATAACTTCTCAATTATTGCACTAAATGCATTGAAATCTGTGGTTGTTGCATAAATTAGAAAAATTTAAATATTCTAATTATATATTTTTTTCTGTATAAATGCATTTCATTATAAATGCATTTTTGTGCACTTATACTTAATAAACTAAAACAGCATAACTGTATAAAACCGTGTAATATCTGGATTAATGAACTAATAAAATAGCAGGAAATTTAATTTTCATCCTGATTCCAAGCTTCTGCAGTAAATGAATTTATTTAAATGATTAAAATGCGTGCTGCCCTGTAGTGGCCTGGCAGGGTCAAACATTGGGACCATGTGGCCCCTGAGGGACCCCCGGGATATAAAAGGCATTGGAGAGAAGTCCCATTATTTCAGAGGAAGAGAGAGAGAGAGAGGGGCCACCATGGATGCTCCTCCACAATCAAAATCTGGTATCTATCTGCTTTCCTTTTAAAGTTTAATTAATTTCCTGATAGAATAAAAAAAAGGTTTAAACTAAGATTAGATATTTAAAAATCAAATTAAGAGTATTTTTATAATGTTGGGGGAAAAAGTGAAATTTAAGGTGTAATCACTTCAGGGGTTAATTGTGATTAAAGTCTTCAAAGTGTGAGCAGGAGTGAACTTAGTGATAAATGTGGTTAAATGGGGGAGGAGGGGGTGAATTTCTCTGCTTCATGGTGGAAATCCAGTTTTTAAGTCGTTTTCTTGATAAAGCCGCATTGGAAGAAAGCTCTGTGGGTGTCAATACAAAGTGACGGCCATATTTGCCGGTGCCGCTGTTGTAAACAAAAAGTGAGAGACAGACGCTTCACTGAATTTCGGGTCATTTTTATTTCTTTAATTTACAATGTCTTTGGGAATGTCTTACAAACCCAATGTCCATCAGCACATTCCGGGAACTTCTGGGAACCAGGGTAAGGAGAAAACGAGGGAGAAAATCCAAGTATCCGCCTGTTAAATCGAGTGTTAAATTCGGGGTCTCGGAGAATACCTGGAGAAAGAGCGTGTCTGTAGTTTTTGTCCAGTTATATATATAGGGTCAGATCCTGGGAGCTAGGCTAATTCATATCCGCCATTATTACTAATGTAAAAAGAGCGCCATCCGTGAGCCGAGGCGGCGGAAAAACGCGGTCTGGATGCGAGGCGAAGCGTCGGGGGTTCCGAAAATGTGGTTCTCGGCGCTCCGGGGCCGCGGTCCCGCCGTGGGGTTGCGGTTCCACGGTGACAAAAATGTATCACTTATGTCTTCTTTAGCCAGCCTTGTTCCGTTTCCTCCATGATGCTCCTCGGTCGGAGCTGCCGATTGATCTGCCTCGGAGAAATTAACCGCCCCTTCGAGGACATCTAGTGGTGGAGAGGGAGTATTGCAGCCAGACAAAGCAGCATGGTGGAGGGCTCGGCCTTCACAAGCACACTTCTTTATAAAGTTACTAGATAAATGCTTATAAAAATGACAATCAGGTATTTTAAAATTTAATTTTAAGACAAAGAAATAAATAATCTTATTAGGCTCAGCCTTCACAAGCACACTTCTTTATAAAGTTATTAGATAAATGCTAATTAAATAACAATCAGGTATTTTAAAATTTAATTTTAAGACAAAAAAATAATCTTATTTTGCTCAGCTTCACAAACACACTTTATATAGTTACTAGATAAATGCTAAAAAAAATTCACAATCAGGTATTTTAAAATTTTAATTTTAAGACAAAAAAAATATCTTATTGGGTTCATCCTTCGAAAGCACACTTTATATAGTTACTAGATAAATGCTAATGAAAATGACAATCAGGTATTTTTAAATTTTAAGAAAAAAAATGATCTTATTAGGTTCATCCTTCACAAGCACAGTTTTTTTTACAGTTATTTGCGAAATGCTAATAAAATGACAATCAGGTATTTTAAAATTTAAGACAAAAAAAATTATCTTATTCAGCTCATCCTTCACAAGCACACTTTTTTTATATAGTTACTTGATAAATGCTAATAAATTAACAATCAGGTATTTTAAAATTTAAATTTTAAGACAAAAAAATTATCTTAGGCTCATCCTTCACAAGCACACTTTTTTTTTACAGTTACTCGCTTAATGCTAATAAAAATGACCATCATGTATTTAAAATTTAAGACAAAAAAAATCTTATTGGGCTCAGCCTTCACAAGCACACTTCTTTATAAAGTTACTAGATAAATGCTAATAAAAAGACAATCAGTTTTTTTTAAATTTTAATTTTAAGACAAAAAATAAAATCTTATTCGGCTCATCCTTCACCCGCACACTTTTTTATATAGTTAATCGCAGGGCTGCCAACTTTTCACCAAACCTTGGGGTGAGACTTTGAGAGAACAGTAAATGTAAGTGAGTATCAATAAGTGATCTGTAGTTATGTGGAACATTTTCCTCATAATATATATTATTTTCTATATTCTGGTGAATTTTAGAGAATTGAAGTAAAGCAGACCGGGCCCTACTAAAATATTTGCGTCTTAAATATACTTTAAACTAAGAATTTCACAGCTTTGTTTATTAATTATTCTCTGCAGTTCAAGTAAAGTAAACAATGGGCAACTAATAAGCTATTACTGGATTACTGGCCGTGATACCGGAACCAGTGAAATAGAAACCTCTGCAAACACACTGTGTATGAATATTTGGTAATAGGCTAAGGATTAAAAAGCTTCATTATGTTATTTTATTCGTTTTTCTTACAATTGACAAAACGGCTAAACCATTCAGACTTTCTAGGAGGCTGTAGATTTTATATAAAGTCACCATGACAGGAGACAGCATTTCTCTGGATGTTTCATTTGGAAAATGTGATGAAAATTAAGTTAAAATATTTAATGGACCAAAATAAGGATACATTAATAAGATAAGAAATAATAAAATGAGAACATCCCTGTGGTTTCTCCTGTATGTTTCCAGGATAATTGAGCTGTTCTGCACATCCTCTCTAGATGTGGTTGGTCTTTTCTTTGATGGCTGATCTTTTGAAAAATAAAATTTAATGGTTCTTTTTCTTTTTGTAGAGCTTCTATTGGTTTGAGAGGCAAACCCAGAAGCTTTAAGAATTAAAATAATTGTGTTGGTTTAATTACTCCTGAATGCCAGAGATTATTAAACTAGACTAAACAATAATTATTTAACTTGTGAGCAAAACATGAACTAAAACTGGGACTAAAACAAGGACCAGGTAAAGAGAAAACAAACCATTTGATGTCCACCATGGTATTTATATACATAAATAAGTAGAACTGAGTTGAGTTTTAGTGTCCATTATTTTTTTTAGTGTGAGAAATTAGGAATGTGGGGTTCGAGTGTGTGAAGACACTGAGATAGGTGAGTCTTACTCCCAGTGGGTGACAGTTGACAGCCCTGCAATAATGTATTTTAAAATTTTATTTTAAGACAAAAAAAAAATCTTATTGGGTTCATCCTTCACAGGCACACTTTTTTATACTTACTAGCTAAATGCTATTAAAAATGACAAGCCTGTATTTTAACATTTAATTTAAAGACGAAAAAAACACTTTTTTTCTGTTGCATTATAAGATGTGTAATTTATTCCTTCCACTGCTTGTATTCAAACGGTATCTATCCATCCATTTTCTGTCATACTTCATCCCTGCGGGGGTCACGAGGGGTGCCGCTGCTGCTCCGATGCCATTTTTTGGCCCCGATACGATACCCGATACCTGGCTGTGCAGTATTGGCGGATACCGATATCATCTGTCTGAAATTGATGTGTGTGTGCATATATGAAGAACTGCATACTACTTGGATGCCTACCTTTGTGAAGCAGGAAAAAGACTAATACAAAGTAAATCCAGTAGAACTTTTTATTTCCTACCTGGAATGGGTGACAATAGTTGAATAAACTTTTGGCTCTCAAAATGGAATCGCTGCTCTATTTGTTGGTACTTGTTGACACCAATGCCACCATTTTAGTGCTGGATCGGGGTCCCGCCCGATACTGGTAACAGTATCGGTGCAACACTGATCTCCAGCTGTCCACAGGCGAGAGGCGGGGTCCACCCTGGACAGTTCAAACCACCATTCACACACACTCCCACCTAAGGAGAAGCCAATTAATCTAGCAGTCATATTTTTGGACTGTGGGAGGAAGCCGGAGTACCCGGAGAGAACCCACGCATGCACAGGAATGCAGAAAGGTCCCAGGCAGGGAATTTAACCCGAAACCTTCTTGCTGCAAGGCAGCAGTGCTACCCACTGCTTCACTGAGCAATGTTTAAACAATACTATAAATTAATATTGAATAATGTAACAGGTCATACATGTTTCAGTATGTTGCAATGATCAATTCTGACATTTTTACCAACAGCCGGAAACCTTCCTTCCCCGTCAGCAGCTAACCTGGCTACACTGCAGTCCTACAGGCCCATTCTGAGCGACTATGGACCTCCATCTCTGGGATTTTCACAGGTAACCTAGTTTTCTGTAACCTGCTCACTAAACTTGATTTATTTAATAAACTTGATCAATTTCATTCATTGTCTGTCTTATAAAACGATAATACAATAATAATAATTTAACTTTATCGATCTCACATTGGAGTAATTTACCTCTGCATTTAATCCATCCCCTTGGGGAGCAGTGGGCTGCCATCTGGGGGGAACAGTGTGGGGTTAAAACTGCGCTCGAACTCAGAACCCAAAGCTCTATGCCCCAACCACTAGACTCCCCACAATACCTGCTATAATGAAAGCTAAAGGGGGGCCAGGAGGAATAATTTCTTATAAATGTCGATGTCTTTAATTTTTCATTAGTGGTCACTGAGACAAGTTATAGTTTGATCAAAACAACTAAGAAATATTTCACATTTTTTTAGGTACTTTATAAATTCAGACATGTACATTTACGTTTTTATTGATGGTTATCTGAACACCAATGATTTTTCAACAAAGTTTGGGTGGAAATAGTTGGGCCTGTCCATTGGGTTTGATGTGGCTCTTCTCTAAATCACGTCGCATGGCGACTGTGATGTCGTCACTCTCTAATCACTGAGTTTTTTTCTTTTTGACGTTGCTCAATCAATGCAAAGAAAAAAAGAAGACATTTACAAACACTACACAACCATAAACAACATCTTTAGTTGATTTGAATTTTTTCTGGACTCTTAGGGCATTAGTTAGTTGTTTTTTACTGTTAAAAGCCAAAAGTATTAAATCATATCTCTATCATTTTTATACAGAGCGAAAGGATCGGACTTTAAGTTAAAGAGCTCGGTTTAAAATGATTCTCGCTTTCCTTGCTTTCATGCAGGGCTCCACCGGCAGCCAAGTGCCTCAGAACAAATATGCCGAGCTGCTGGCCATCATCGAAGAGCTGGGAAAGGAAATCCGGCCCACGTATGCCGGGAGCAAGAGTGCAATGGAGAGACTGAAAAGAGGTGAGGTGGACAGCAGCATTTAAAGGAACCTTTTTCTGTCTTTGCAGCAGTACTTCTGTATCAATATTATGGAGGACCAGCTCAGTCCATGAAAAAGAAATGTAAGAATGTACATTAGAATCCTTTGTGTAGAAATGCAATTTGATCTGTTTCATAGTTGTGCATTTTCAATTAAGTTATTGAAGAGGAATTGTAAATTGTATTTATCATTTAATTATTAAATGCTGTGATTTGAAAAAGTATTATGAAATTCCACCCATAAATGGAGATAAAAAAAATTTAATAATGTGATTATAAATACCTTTACTGATCAAATATTTAAAAAGCGAATTCTTTGCCATTCCTTTTCCTGTTATACTTTATCCCTCCCCACTTAGTAGTTCAATTAATCAACAATAGCTTTTAACAGTTCAGATTTATCCTACTAAAGTTTAAGAATAGTTCTAGCTACGGCTAATGAAGTGTTAGCTACGGCTAATGAACAGTGTTAGCTACGGCCAATGAACAGTGTTAGCTACGGCCAATGAACAGTGTTAGCTACGGCCAATGAACAGTGTTAGGTACGGCTTATCATCAGTGTTAGGTACGGCTAATGAACAGTGTTAGCTACGGCTAATGAACAGTGTTAGCTACGGCTAATGAACAGTGTTAGCTACGGCTAATGAACAGTGTTAGCTACGGCCAATGAACAGTGTTAGGTACGGCTTATCATCAGCGTTAGCTACGGCTAATCATCAGCGTTAGCTACGGCTAATGAACAGTGTTAGGTACGGCTTAACATCAGTGTTAGGTACGGCTTAACATCAGTGTTAGGTACGGCTTAACATCAGTGTTAGGTACGGCTTAACATCAGTGTTAGGTACGGCTTAACATCAGTGTTAGCTACGGCTAATGAACAGTGTTAGCTACGGCTAATGAACAGTGTTAGCTACGGCTGATGAGCAGTGTTAGGTATGGCTGATGATCAGTGTTAGGTACGGCTGATGAACAGTGTTAGTTACGGCTGATCATCAGTGTTGGATACGGCTAATCATCAGTGTTGGATACGGCTAATCATCAGTGTTAGCTACGGCTAATGAACAGTGTTAGGTACGGCTAATGAACAGTGTTAGCTACGGCTAATGAACAGTGTTAGCTACGGCTAATGAACAGTGTTAGGTACGGCTTAACATCAGTGTTAGGTACGGCTTAACATCAGTGTTAGGTACGGCTTAACATCAGTGTTAGGTACGGCTTATCATCAGTGTTAGCTACGGCTGATGAACAGTGTTAGGTACGGCTGATGAACAGTGTTAGCTACGGCTAATCATCAGTGTTGGATACGGCTAATCATCAGTGTTGGATACGGCTAATCATCAGTGTTAGGTGCGGCTAATGAACAGTGTTAGGTGCGGCTAATGAACAGTGTTAGGTGCGGCTAATGAACAGTGTTAGGTGCGGCTAATGAACAGTGTTAGGTGCGGCTAATGAACAGTGTTAGGTGCGGCTAATGAACAGTGTTAGGTGCGGCTAATGAACAGTGTTAGGTGCGGCTAATGAACAGTGTTAGGTGCGGCTAATGAACAGTGTTAGGTGCGGCTAATGAACAGTGTTAGGTGCGGCTAATGAACAGTGTTAGGTATGGCTTATCATCAGTGTTAGCTATGGCTAATCATCAGTGTTAGCTACAGCTGATCTGCAGTTTCATAACACGTCATTACCAAGGGCTGCTAAGCTAAATGGAAACGGGAAACTAAGAGGATGTACGGGGAACATAATAGTCACAAAAAGGAAAAAGGAATTGACTTTTTAAAGCTTGATAGGCAAAGATATTTATAATTAGGATTGAGAAATATGTTTTTAAATCTCCATTTAGCAATGATTCAAAAATACATTTCCAAATTTTTGTATTCAGTAACCATTAATATATTTTACAATTCCTCTATAAAAATGTTCTTCTAATGTTCAATTTTAACACTTTTTAAATTGGATTTCTAAGTGTACGCTTTAATTATGAAACTGCTGTTTTTCTATTTCCATGACTCTTCTGGTTCTCCGTACCAGATCTACCTTTTGGTGTGATAATCTTGACAGCAGTTTGCTCATCTGAATGTGTACTTCTTTGCTGAACAGGAATAATTCACGCCAGAGGGCTGGTGCGTGAATGCTTGGCTGAGACGGAGAGAAACGCGAGGTCCTAGCCAAAAACCAGAACTCCTCCTCGCAAGAAGAACTACATTTCTCTGGGGCTTTGGGGGGGAAACATGCATGGCATTTACATCTTAATGAGGAGGTAAATGAACCAAGGATGGAAGGCGAACAAGTAACAGTAATGCAGTTCATAACTCATACGAGTTCTGGAGGATTACTTCAATCAAGTGTGGGTGTTTTGGGAATCAAGATATTTTTTTTTTTTATGCTCCACTGTTGGGATCTTAGTTTTACCTTTTTACATAAATACATTGGTATACGTTCATTTTTGCATGCGAACGGACCCATGGGTTATTGTAGACACTGCATGGCCTGTACAGAAGTAGGTAGATTCTTTTTTTTTTCCTTCCTTTGTTTTATTTTTTTATAGTATTTGGTCGGGGTTTCAGACCCTTACAATAAAAGACTGAGTGGTGGACATATGTCAAACGCATCGGTTCATCTGTGATGAAATTGGTTTTGGTAAAAAAAAAAAAGGAAAGTGCTATTACTTCTTTGTATGTATTTATTACTCTGTGTAATAAATTGTATTTTCAATACAGTGTACATTGTGGTTCAATGTGTTTGGAGTTTGAAACAGTATCTCATTTAAGTATTCATTCCCCATATATATATATATATATATATATATATATTTATATATATCCTTGTAAAATCAACTTTTTTTGCCGTTTAAGAGGCTAAAATTCGCTAAAAGGCGATACCTCTACTACCTTTGAACATCAGGGTACCATTTCACAAAGCCGGTTTAGAGGCAATCCAGAGTAGGTTCCTGCGTACATTTCTGTACACCCTGGCATGGAAGACGTGGCCCTGAGTATAATTATGACAACAAGAGTATTTTCTACCTTTAAGCTGAGATCTAAACAAGGAAATGTTGGAAATCAAGCATCCTTTTCTGGAAGAATTTGAGGTTGGAGAGCAACTGATCTAAAAATATCAGGGTGATTAGAGCCTGATTAGATGTTTGGACTTTTCCAAAGGAATATTAGCTCTAATATGGATGATCCGATATTAATATTTTCATAAGTTATTAAAATATGTGTGTTGAAGGATTTTTAAGTTGCTTTTAAGTAAAGCGTATGCAGAACACATTCATTTCTGCTCCTAGATATGTACTCAATCCATACACAAAGAATAAAGCTTTTTAACCACAATTTCTTCAAATTTAGGGCTTTTTGTTTCATACTTAGTGACAAATATTAAATGTAAAAGTTAAATCTATATATAATTATATCTATATGTATTTGTTAAATCTAAGGAAAATTGAATAAATGTCTAAATCCTAGATAGGAGATTTAAAAGAAGTTTATAAATACGTTTTCCTTATCACACATTAAAAGGGTACATTATTTTTTCCATTGTAATTTCTTCTTCACCTCACATTTTCAAATCCTATTTTCAATTTTATCCCCCTTTTATTTATTTTTTCTAATTAAGCTTTTGCGTGACCCTGGCTAATAAGCTGTTACCAAACAGTTACAAATTTGTCAGTAAATGTTTATAAGCTGTTATTACACCATTAATAAGCTGTAACAGAACTGTTGGTAGGCTGTAACTAAATTGTTAAATAATAAATCAAGAGAAATGGATTGCAAAAGGAATTTGAAAATTCAAGCTGGAAAAGAAAATATAAAATGGAGGGGGATTATATATGAAAATGTTTAAATTAGATTTTTAATTCTATGATTTGAATATTTATTGAAAATTATGGTTTTCTTTTGGAGTGATGTGACTCTCCTGTATGGAGGACCACAATTCAGAATTCAAAGATTAAAGTCAGAATTCTGAGAAAAAGTCAGAATTCTAATATTAAAGTCAGAATTATGAGAAAAAGTCAGAATTCTAATATTAAAGTCAGAATTATGAGAATAAAGTCAGAATTCTGAGATTAAAGTCGGAATTCTGAGAAAAAGTCAGAATTCTAATATTAAAGTCAGAATTCTGAGATTAAAGTCGGAATTCTGAGAAAAAGTCAGAATTCTAATATTAAAGTCAAAATTCTAAGATTAAAGTCAGAATTCTGACTTTTTTCCCATATTAAACTAAGATAAAATTTGAAATTCAGTCAACTTTTTTTTTTTTCAGTGTCCCTAATCCTCTTCCGTATGTTAGTCTTTTTAAGCATGTTCTCATTTAAATTCTCTTTTGTCACTTTAGTAAAACATAACCGCATTCGGCGTCTCCCGACCAGCCAATAGAATTAAAGAATTAAAATATGAACCAATCAACCGCCTGCATTTCAGATCGTATTCTAACCAATGGCGTTGCGAGCTGTGAGCTTTCAGCGGACAACGAACACTGCAGTGCAGCAGCCAACCAGCACACAGCTAGCTAGACCGACTGGACACATAAATATGGATGAAATATCACTAGAAGTCAACCGGTAGGTTAGCTCTCACCGTGTGTAGCTCGTCCTAATCGAGGAGTCTGCTGTTAGGAAGTCATTCGCCGTTAGACGCTACTGTTAACGCACGCGCTGTCCTGCTTATGAGCTGTGCTTACTAACCTGTAATAAACCAACTTAGCTAAACTAAGCTAGCTGGCTAACCAAGAGAGCGCCTCGTTAGTTGCTGTGGTAGTTGTGCTCCAGCTGGATAACTAATCCTTAATGATTAATAACAGGAAACTTTAATTATTATTTTTGAATAGACTAGCTCCGGAAGCTAGTGTTTCTCATATGTCTGTCTCTTCCGCATTTATTAGCGTTGCTAATTTTATTTTTGAATGCATGAATTAAAGGTTTTTGGTTTAGATGAGCTATGATACTTAAGGAAACGTAGCCCCTGGTGCAGAAACGCAGCGGTTCATGTGATGCTAAAGCGTCAGTCTGACAGCCAAACGTGAATGCTCTGTTGTTTATGTTTGCTGGACATTTGTAAACATCTAGTCTTTTAGAGTGTGCAGTTTTCCTTCTCTAACAGCTGTGCATCCCATCCAGATGTTCACTCCCAACTTAACCCTGTTTTCTCCTTGTCTGACATCCAGCTGTAAGAAAGACCCCCTCCACATGGGCTTATAAACATGTCCACAGATGACAGTGTCTCCGAGGATGTGTCCAGCTCAGGGGCTTTGAGCCACTGCCATGCCAGTGCTGATGGAGGAAAGGAGAGCGAGACATCCCTGGTGTCTTCTGAGGGGACATCAGCCTCGGGCCTGGCCGTCTTGGAGGAGAGAAACACCAGCTCCAAAACAACCGGAGGCGCCGTGGAAAGCAGGTATGTGGACATTTTACCAGCCTGCAACAGGATCAGGTGCAAACTCTGCTGTGCATGAAAGATCGAGATGTGATAGCTATTAAAAAGGTTATATTACTGAACTTATATGCAAAAGGTGAAATTTAAAGTCGAAGGGAGGTCATATTTAAATATCAAATCATTCTGGCTTAAACATGCATATAAATGTACTCTTTATCAGACATATTGTCCCAAACAAAATACTTGCATCTTAACAACAAAATCCTGTATTAAAATCTGTGGGTTTTTTTTTTTTTCGTTATCTTCTGCAGGCCAGTTAGTTATACGTCAGCCTGAACCAGGTTAAAATCGGCCAATCACATATCAACTGTCATCTGTCAATCAAATTTTTTCAGTCATAGCATCTTGATTCATATGTCACAGCTAATATACACAATGGTAGAAATAAGAAATAAGAATAATTTCCTTTCCCATTGAGTTCCGTCCCAGTGTTCACGGGGATGGACGTCTGTGTCTTCGCCAGGCGTAGAGCTAACAGAACTGGCAGCGATGCGAGGCAAGGGCTCAAACATGTACGGCTGGAAGCCTTCTACACCAAACCAAGCTTCTGCCGCCATGGCGTCCTCTTCTAAACATCTTCGTCCCCGCTTTCCTCCTCTAAATAAAACATGTATGAGGGAGGAGAATCATCCAAGACCTCCAACACTAAACTCTCCTCCTCTTGCATGTTTCCTCTGTCCATAGCGTTCCTTGACAGTGTCGTTTCTAAGTCACCAATTTAGTGCTAATTGGTCCCAATGTAACTTCCCATTGGGAACCTACTAGCACTAAGTTGCTAACTGGTTAGCAAGATGCTTCTGAGACACCAGCCACAATCAAACTTGCTTGCGAACCTTTTGCCACAACAATCCCACCCCCTTGATAAACGACCAATCACATTCACTTTATTCACCACTCGGGAGAATTCGGAAATGCAACGGTTGGAACGGCCGTTTCCCTACGACTTTAAGACGTAAACATGGTTGACGTTCAATCACCTGGCAGTTCTAGTTGTGTTTCCTCAGGCACTTTTCTTCTAGTCTCACTGGAAAAAAAAAAGAGTGAAGGAGGAAATGAAAGTTGTGTTGCAACAACCTTCTGGCCAAACTTCGGTTTAAACTGTGAAATTGATTTGTAATGCTAAAACAGCAGCTTTGAAAAAGCTATATAAACTGTGTGGACTTTTCCACATGTTGCCACAATACAAGTGCAAACCTCAGTGTATGTATGACATAACTGATTATTTAAATAAAAAAAGACAACATATTAATGTATTCAGTTCATTTTCATCTATAAAATCCAGAGTAACCAAGTGGTCATCAGAGAAAACCAAATAAGATGGAAGGATTTGTTGATAAACACTGATTTTAAACTCACATTTTAAATCATAAGAGGAAACAGGAGCAGCTGAGAAAAAAATAATTATACCATTTGGGGAGTGGTGGTCTGGTGGTTAGGGCATAGAGATTGGAATCCAGAGGTTGTGAGTTTGAAACCCACTGCCACTCTGGGTCTCTGAGCAAGACCTTTAACCACTGATTGCTCCCTGGTTGCCCCACAGTGGCAGCCCAAGGGCATGGGTTATATGCAGAGGTAAATTTCTCCAATGTGAGATCAATAAAGTTCAATTATAATTAATTAGCTTTTATATTTTTTAATTATATCATATCTTAAACTTGCTATTTTCTTGTTTTTGCAGTTTCCTCATAAAGATAACTGCTAGTGTTGGTTTAGCAGTTTTTTAAAGGGAAAGTCTTGAAAAGCAGACATAATTTCTGGCCTGTAGTTATAATGTTTTCTTTTTTTTAAGCTTTCCTTTTGTGTTTATTTTTTATTTTTTGTAATATTTTGGATACATTTTAACCAGTCATGATGTTTAATTGAAAAAAACAAACAAACAACTAAATTGCTTATATATAATATAGCCATATCCTGCAAATCATTGAGTTCATTTTTATTGTAGGAATCTGTGTCTGAGCAGCAGCCAAGCATTTGAACATGGGAAGACTCTACCATTCATCAACCCCAGTTCCCTGGAGACCCTGAGGGCCTTGGTGCAGGAGATCCAGAGCAGCGGAGAAACAGACCCTGAGCTCTGGAAGGACTGTGAGGTGAGAACTGGTCATTTACTTTTTCTACCGATCTCATTTTTGCTGAAGAGTAATTGGCCCTTATATGCTATTTTAACAATTGGAGTCATCACCCAGAAATGTGACTTATTATATTGAATTATATCTTTTTTTAGAACCTCCCAGAAAATCCAGAGTTTGAAAAAAAAGGCTTGTTTTGTTTTTTCATGTTTGTTCTTTGCTCAAATAAGAAAAGCCCACAAACTCACGCTCTTTACAGAGTGTGATTTTGGTCCTTCTTCTGATCTGACGACATTCCTGGAAGGATGCTAACATTAGCTTGCTTTGCTATCACCACACCACCACCCTTTTAGCTTTTTATTTATTGTGTAAGAGACCAAAAAAGATAGTAAACAAACCATGACTAAATGCTAATGTTGCTAACGCTACATTCACATGATCACCACCAGTCAAATTCTTGAGTTTATCCTGCTGAGAAAAAAGGGGTATGAAAAGGGTTCAGAATGAGCTCTATTACATTTTTCTTTGCCTTAAAAATGAAATATGAATTTAAAGACAATTTAAGAAGCGATTATATATACTAGATACTATATATACTAGATTGTGACTTTTAGTTAAAAAAAATGCACTTAAAAAGAAATTTGCTTTCAAACCTACAACATTCACCAAACCCTTTCATCAACCGTCTACTGCCATTTAGTCCTGCTTTATGGCAACATCTCCAAACGTCAAAGGTTAAATTTTCTAAAGGCACATGATAAGATGTTTTCTGTCACATCATCCATTTGATATGAAGTGAACAATGAAACAAGGAAAATCTCTCTGAAATCAGTACTGATAGAAGCCCATGCTCCTTAGCTGGTATGCCGTCGGAGAAAAATAACAGCAGTTGATAACTGTTGCATTGGAGCTTGTTGAGTTTAGAATAACAAAAAAAAAAAGAAATCTAGGCGTCACTGGGCAGACTAGTTGCTGTTTCTCTCTAGACTCCCTTCCTAGTCAAAACAGCCCCTGAACATAACAGAGCCTCCTCCATTCTTCACAGTAGGGACAGTGTTCTTTTCTTCTTATGCTTCATTTTTTGCCATCTGAACTGGTTTTATTCCTGAAAGCAAATTAAACTTTACAGGTCCTCTAAAAGGTCTGAGGTCGTTTCCATATGTTTTGGTTCAGTCCTTTATTTCCTCTGCGCTACATGATGTTTCAGTATCCCTTATTAGTTTTAATTTGCATTAACTGAAGCAGAAAGAAGCAAATAAAAGCTGCTCTTTATACCCCTTTATACCCCTTTATGCCATGTTGTGTGCGCAGGTGTTTCTGCATGTTGGATGTATTTCCTCCCGTGGATGTTATTACCACTTTGCAATGATCGCAAAGCGCCTTGTTGCCATCTTTCTCTTCCTTAAAATGAAGCCAGCATGGGGCTCTGGTGCTGCCTGGAACCGTTAAGAGAATCGTTAAGCAAGCTGCCAAACGGTGCAATGGAATTGGAACACACAGAACCAGTTCTAAACAGGAACCGGTTTTCAGTTCCCATCCCTAGTCTATGCCTGACTTTAGCGTTTTTCATATACGTAATCTTAATTGCACGCACAGAATAATAAAAGCGAGCATATTTTTCCGGCAGGTTTCATCATTTTAAGTTAATTTAGGCGTTAATAAAGTGTTTCATAGGAGTGATCATAGCGATCTGCATCATCAGTGCTGTGTCTCTTCCTGCCAGCTTCCCAGATCAGCTTCTCTGATTGGTTGATGTGGTGCACCGCACAGCAAAAGTAAAATTTCTCAAACTCCAGCAGCAGCTGCTTGCGCAGAGCGTCACACGCCTCAGATGCTCAGAAGCTCACAATGCGCTGCTTCGGCTGCTCAGACGCGCCAAGATGCGTTGCTCCTGCTGCTCTAGACGTGTGCAGGACCTTTTGATGCAAGTCAACTGTAGACTTTGCCCTGGCTTCCTTACATGTTGCTCTCCATTGTTAACTTTCTTGATTTCTGTTGCACTGGTGACATCATCAACACTAAGACAAGCTGCTGCGGGGGGACAAAGGCCAAGCAGCTGCCAGCTGAAGTTAGACCCTTTTTATCAAAGCACACATTGTCAATAAAGTCTAGTATTTAACATTTATAATCCCTCTGAAATTGTCCTTAAATTCATGTTTAATCTTTTTAGGAGAAAATAGATTAGAGCTCATTCTGAGCCCTTTTCATACCCTTTTTTTAAGGATTTGACCTGTGTGTATGAGCATTATTGTAGATTTAGCATTAGCAACAATAGCAGTTGGCCATGGTTTGTTTACTATAGTTTCTTGTTCTCCAAAGCAATCATAAAAAGTAACACAAGTAGCAACAATTTCTGACTGTCGGCAGAGGAGACCCTGATTGCTGGAATAGAGAGAGGAGTGGTGACAGAAAGAAGGGCAAATATTAGCTTCTTTCTAGAGATTATGTTAATCAAGAAGGAACAGAGTTGTGCTCTGGCGAGTGCATCTGTTTGGGATTCATACGTTGGATTTTCTAGCAGGTTTTAACTGAAGCCCAGCACTAAGAAACTCTATTTAACATGTAATCTGATTTCTGGTTGATGACATCTTTTATTTTTATTTGAGGTTTTTCTTGTGAATGAAACTTTAAAGTGCAAAGCTATGTTTTTATTCCATACAAATCTTGCTTTTCTAAAAAGTGCAGCTCTCCTTTGCTAAGTGGTTAGCAGGTATTGCAGCTTCTGCAACAGTAAATGCTGTAAGGAATATTAGCACTTATTGATATTCATAAAGCAAATACCAGCCTGGGTTTCTACCGTTCATACATATACTGATGGGTTGTGAAAATGTATTGTCTTCATCAGGGTCGATGGTTGCATCTGTTTCAGCTGGTTGAAAAGCAATACCAAGAGCAAATACTCGCTCAGCAAGAACAATATCAGTGCCAAATACAGGTAAACCAGCTTTTACTGTCACGTTCTTTTATTCTTTGATGTATTCGTTTTTTTTCCTCTCCTTTAAATGTCCTTTTTTAATTTTATTTTGTTTAGTTGATTCAGGATGAAATAAAGGCCCTGGTTCAGTTCCAGAACCGGCAGACCAGCGGTCAGACCCAGACAGAGTTCCCCTCTGTGACAAAAAGCCCCTCAAACACAAAAGACTGTATTTTCTCCATCATCTCCAGTGAATGCAAGCATCCCAAAAATGTGCCAAGTGACAACGAGAGCCTGGGAGCCCCAGTCCTCACTCCTTTCAGCTCCCCCTCACCTCCACCTCCCAGGCTGGAGATCACCAGCCAAGCAGAGGAGAGGGCGGCCACCATGCTCAGCAGTGGATACGGAACACTGAACACTTGGGAAACTGGCTTTGAGGCCGCTGAGTCTCTGGGTAGAGATGATGAGGATGATTACAAAGGGCCGAAGCACAGGTGGACCAGTATCCTCCAGGAAGATGCGCAGACAACTCCGATGGAGAACCAGCAAGAGCAGACTGTGGTCACAGAGGAATCTCTTCACTCTATGTACCAGCAGAAAACATCAGGGTATGTGTGACACTTTACCCTTCCAATGATGAAATATGTTTACAAAAAGCACTAATGCTGTGAATATCTTAGCGTTACTATGTACTCTGGAAAAACAATCTAGAAATAAGTAAAACTTTTTAAATTAAGTGTATTTACCCTTAATTTGAGTAGGCAAATGAAATAGTTTGCCAATGGAGTATTTTTACTCTTAAAATAAGATAATTAGACACATGCACTGGAAATAAGACAATGCAATTGTGTTTTCTTATTTTAAATCTATGTCTTGTTCCATTAGCAACATGTCTCTTTTGCCTCCTCAATCCAAGAACAAATGCTCCTATTTTAAGAAAAAAAATGACTTATCTAGATTTAGATTTTTTCCAGTGTATTTATACATAAGAAAATATCAAAGTCATTAGTGGAAATATAGTTACGAGTTATATAGTTATAGTTATAAATCAAAAATATTTTGATCAATCAGTTACTGAAATGATGGTCAGCTAATTTAGCAACTGAATAATTATCACCTGTAGTATAAAGACTCCAAAACATACAAGTTACTAAAAGAACAACAACTCAGATGAGCGAGGAGCTGGAGGAGCTGGAGTAAGTCATCGGTTTACACTGATTCAGACAAAGGTCAAGAATTACTGACCTATGAACCGGAAGAGTCAGAGTTCACCTGAACTTCATGTTTAATAAGCTGAATTTAATGTTTCTCTGAAATATTTTTTCATCTTGAAATCTCTATAAATACAAGTGTGTCTGAAAACCAGCGACAGAATAAAATAATAATTTAGAGCAAAAGATGCCCTGGTGCCTGTTGACATGGAGTCCCTGCCCTATGTTATGCAGCTATCATGATCCTTTTTGCAGAATACTTCTTAGGTAGAATAAGCTGCAGGTAAAACTCTTTTAGGCTGTTTTATCTCAGACTGTATCAAAAAAATCTGCATGTTTTGTTTCCTGAGTTTGGACTTTGAAATAACATATAATGTTGTAATGGCAGAACCAGCCAGCGGCTGACCTCCTGGGCCCAGAGGCAGAAACTCAGACCCAAGAGGACCAAGCCAGGACAAAGTCCAGCACAAACCCCGGACCAGCAGGAGTTTCCTTATTGCTCCAGCAAACCTGGAAAACAGACCCTGCTGGAGCAAACAGACTCACACGACCAGGTAGGTTAACAGCTGCTGCTTTAGGCTGTTTTTATTGTCCCATATAATATTTCTGCTCCTGCCCCCCGTCAGTTTTTCTGCTCTGTCTTTCAGCATCAATCAACAGGACTACCGTCCAGCTCTCCCCCCCTGAGAAGGAGTGACAGCCTGATGTCGGAGGCTTCAGGTAATTCACAGACTCAGACAGGGGAAGCAGAACCTCAGGAGAAAATACCTGAACTATGTATATATTCTCAGATCAGCCGTGTAAAAATGACTCCAATAAAAAGTATAGCTCAGCAGTTTAGATTGAATCACACTAAGAGAAATATTGGATAATAGATGTAGAAATAGGAGATTTCAATTGTATCTTAGACCCAGTCCTAGATAGATATTCACAAAAAGATAATACACATGTTAAAACTGGGACTTTAATCAATGGTTATATCCAAGATTTAAGATGTTTGAAAGATATGTGGAGGAACTCAAGTCCAAACAAAGTACCCATAAAACTCAATTTCATATTGACTCTTTTTTTATTATCTATGGAGCTACAACCACATGTAGAAGACTGCTGGTATAATAGTATTGTTTTAAGTGACCATGCTCCATCTCTTTCAAAATACAATTGGGTAAAGAATAAAGAGTGCTGTCTTATCTGTTAAAATATCCAACTTCAAATGTCAAATGTGTTGAAAAATGTATAGATGATTATTTTGAATGGAATAAGGAAGAAACCTCTGCTTGTCATGGGTTTGGTTGAGGTTGAGGACCCATATGCAGAGGCAGAGAGCCTCCGGTGATTTCTTGTAGTTTTATTTAAAGGAAACGGTTAAACAAAGGCAAGAATCCAAACAAACCCAACTAATAATGTAAAACAAACCAGAACTATGGAGACATCTGGGGACACCAAACACGAGGAACCAGGGAGAGACGAGGTAGGTAGACAACTGCATGGGGGGACAGCAATGACAAGGAACCAACAAAGAGTAACAGCAGAGGGAAAGCATATGTAGCTGACTGAGACAAAGGCAGGGTTAACGAGCTGACAAGGAGCAGGTGTGAGAGGAGACAACGAGAGAGCCAAGGGGAAAGGAACACACACACACAAGAGGAAAACAGAGAACGGAAAAACATGAGAACTAACATAAATCTAGAAACTACAAGAAAACAAGAATTAAACTAATAAAACTGGGAAACATGGAGTAAAGTAAAGTACAACCGAAACAATACCATAACACTGCTATTATATGTTGGGAAGCATTCAAAGCTTATATGAAGGGAGAGGTGATTGGCTATACAAGTACACAAGTGGCTATACAAGTAAAAAATACAATCAAGATATTCTATTACTGGATCGTCAAATCAAGATGTTAGAAAATGAGCTTTAAGCAAGTAATGACTCTGAAAACAAGTTTCCTTGTAATGCTAAATATGATAAATGAACCACTGACAAATTACAGATGACATCATACACGCGCCGCTTTGTTTTAAAAATATATAAATATAAAAAATACAACCGCGGATGTCTGGGGGACAGTGATTTGCCTACATGTTATGAATGCTGGCGTACCATAAAGAGCAAATTATGAACAGTTTATTTTGTGCCTTCAAGTTGTTGCCCATAGGGAGACGTTACTTGGATATAACCTAACGGAATATCTTCAGAACAGCTCCAAATGACACAAAACTCATATGGGTGAGTTGAAAATGATGTAATAACTTAAAATCAAGGGCCAAATGTAAAAAAAAAAAAAAAATGGCGTTCCCCTTTAATGTTGACAAAACAAGCATTTTATGACCAGGGAGAAAAAACAGGCAAGTTACTAGCCTGGAGAAGGAAAAAGCATCCGGCTGATAAAAGCAATCCTTAGTATAAAAACCTCTTCGGATGAATGACCCCTGACCCAAAGGAAATAAAGTTTTTATAAATTATTCTACCAATCAGAACGTAATCCCAATGAAGACCAGAATAGATTCTTCCAAAATTTGCAACTAAAAACTTTATCAGAAGAAGGTAGAATGACATTTACAGTCCACTTACAGCTCAAGATATATTAGAAGGAATAGGAGAAATGATGGTGGAAAAGCACCTGGACCGGATGGACGACTGGCAGGATTATTTAAAGAAAAATGAACACCAACATGACTCAGTATGTTCAGAGAGCATGATTACCATACCAGATAACATGATTATCATAACGTCTGTAAAGTAAGACCATTCCATTTTTGCCTTTTTTTAAATTTATTTATTTATTTATTTTTTAATCTGATTTTCTTGTAACTTCAAACTTCGCACAGAAATGTTTTTTTTTACTTTATTTTTATGACAGGGGCAGCTCTCTGAGGGTGAATGTGTGAGACAGATACATGTTGTTTTTATTCATTGTTATTATTTCAATATTAATAAAAAATATTTGGGGTTAAAAAAAATAGATGTAGAAATTCTTGCTGCTTTAAAGATGTTTTGATGAGGAAAAATATTCTGTTTAAGGTCTGACTTACTGGCGTCTGAACGAATCGGATCTGTATCGGCCCCTTCCGGACAGCTTCGACAGCGGAGCTTACCTCCTCCTGCAAGACGCATCCATGAGTCTCGTGAGTACAAATGACACATTTTTATGTTGCTTTACGTATTCAATGCAGCGACACTACCCTCTGATAGCTGCAAAAAGCAAAGCAGTTTGGTTTCACCCTTTTCAAATGAGCAGGTTGTGTTCTAAAGGCTGTTTTAAATTGGCCATAAAGGGGAGTTGTTGGAGGTCGAGCTGACAATAATTATTTTAAAGATAATAACAATTATAATATTAGATATTATTTATAGTACACTTCACATAGATAGCCTGTCCCAAAGTGCTACGAGCAAAAGAAAAACGATTAAAAGATGAAAATAACGAGTTAAAAAGTCTGCTTTGGGCAGAGTTTGTTGAAAAACTTTGAAGGTAGGGATGCACGATATAATCGGCCCCCTATCGGTATCGGCCTTAAAACTGAATATCAGACATCGGCCACCCCATCGATATTTAACCCGATATTTTGATCAGCTTCTGAGTTTCTAAAGTAAAAAAAAATACTACTTCTTCTTCTTCCTCAAAAAATTCTTTTTTACAGACTCAAAAACTTCTAAAGACGAGGGAAAAAATACTGATACATTAAAATATCACAATATCTTCATATGCTGAGATATTGCCATTTAAAAACACCATATCAATCTCTTTTACTAAGGAAATATTGCTATATGTCATCGTTATGCTACGAAATCACCCCAAAAATTCACAAAATTTTGCCATATTTTTATATGTTGATATATTGACGCGGTATCAATCTATTTTACTAACAAAATCTCGAGATTTTGAAAGTAAAATAGATCGATACCGCGTTTTTAAAAATCAATTTGATATCAGCATATGAAAATATATTTGAGTATATTATTTTTCAAAGTGTCAGAAATGGATAACAAAACTGCTATTTTCAATGACTACTTATTTTTGTCCAGGTTTAACATCAGTATCGATATCGCTTATCGGCTACATGAGTTTTAAAATATCGGCATATCGGATATCGGCCAAAATGCCAATATCGTGCATCCCTATTTGAAAGAGATAAAAAGTCCCACTGTTAGGACTTTCAGCTATTATATTTAAAGTCGTAGGGAAATCATATTTAAGTTTCAAATCATTCTGGCCTAAACATGTATATAAATGGACGCTTTATCAGATGATTTTGTCCCAAAATTTAGAAAATTTCGTTATCTTATGCAGGCCAGTTAGTTATACGTCACCCTGAACACCTACATTCGGCCAATCATATATCAACGTTCCTCTTTTCGGTCATAGCATCTTGATTTATATGTCGCAGCAAATATACTCAAAGGTTGAAATAAGAATAATTTCCTTTCCCATTGAGTTCCGTCCCAGTGTTCACAGGGATGGACGTCTGTGTCTTCAGCAGGCGTAGAGCTAACAGAACTGGCAGCGTTGTGAGGCAAGGGCTCAAACATGTACAGCTGTAAGCCTTCTACACCAAACCGAGCTTCTGCCGCCCTGGCGTCCTCTTCCACAACATCTTCGTCCCCGCTTTCCTCCTCTAAATAAAATGTATGACAGAGGAGACTCATCCACGACACAAAACTGTTTCCTCTGTCCATAGCGTTCCTTGACAGTGTCGTTTCTAAGTCACCAATTTAGTGCTACTTGGTCCCAATGGAATTTCTCATTGGGAACCTACTAGCACTAAGTTGCTAACTGGTTAGCAATGATGCTTCCGAAAAACCAGCCACAATTAACTTGCACAATCCTCTTCCACAAAATCAGTGCGTCCACATATGGCAGCTTTTTTTTTATAGTAGGATTATTATACAGGGTTATTGGACAGGGTGTTTACATGGATATTTATATTTACATATATAGTTGTTCCACTGGGTGTCAAATATAGAGAAACAGGTTATTGCACAGGGTATCAAATAGTAATTGCACATTATACATTGCACAAGTTATTGCTGTTGTATTGTTGCAATGTAGAGTCTGGTGGCAGCAGGGATGAATGACCTGCAGTAGCGCTCCTTTTTACAAACAGGGTGGAAAAGTCTTTCACTAAAGTAGCTGCTCAGCTCCTCTACAGTCTGGTGCAGAGGGTGGAAGGTGTTTTCCATGAAGCTGGACTTCTTGCAAAGATTTAAAACATTTAGGGGAAACTACCTGAAGCAGGACCCTCTAAGCATGACAAAAAACCAAATGGTTCTAAACACAGCAGTGGTTTAAAAAGACAAAGTTATAAAAGAAACTAATTTCTTTTCTATTGGAATTAGAAGCTGAGGTTTGAGCTTTTTCCTCTCCGTGTCCTGCAGACCCCGCCCCAGGACCCTCAGCTGTCCCTCAGAGAGATCTACCAGAACAGGCAAAAAGACTGTAAACAAACCGACTGGGAAGGTTCTGCTACATCCAGCCCGTTATCTCCGCAGGTATTCGCTTCAGAGAACAATTATAACTCAGTCTACTCTAAACCCTTCACCCCCCTTGACCCTGTGATTCTCCTCCTGAGGTCTTGACGTTGGACCCGACGGCCAACGCACAGCAATCAGATCGAACATCCGGCTTCACCTCACCTTCACACTTCAGCAGCCCGTCGTTTGCTGCTCAGCCTCATCCCTACCCCAGACTGGGGACCTCCATCACCCCTGACAGCATGGTGGAGAGCGGTGCCCATCCTGGAGACACAGACTGCATCTCTGATGCGTCCAGTGCGTCTGTTGCGGGACCCTCTCCTGCTAAGACCCAAAGTTCCCGGGGAACTACAGCACACAGAGTTTCGTCTTCCTCCAGAGATAAGATGAAGCAGCGCAGAGCTAGTGCCCCACTAGCCAGTGAAGAAGAGGGAAGTCACACCCACACCAGCACCCTGAAGCCCGTTACGGCCCCCGGTGCTACGCTCAGCCCTCACATGAACAGAGCCTCATCCCTGGAGGATCCTGTTGTCCTTTCTTTGTGAGTCTCATTCTTCTTTTAGGTTAAAAACACAGAATATAAAAATAGCTGGTGTCTTTTATTGGGAAGGTGAAAGGTTTTCTGCAGTTTTTCCACTTGTTCTCAGCCATACTGAGTCAGCAGTGTTAAGAACATTACTTAAAAATAAAACAGTTATAATGCATAAAATATGGAGAGCAGTTTAATTCAAAATTAAATAAACAAAAACATGAATAAATTAGAAATGTCTGGTTCTGAAAGATATTGATTGGGTCAGAAATACAACAAGATCGGTGCATCTCTACAATAAGTTAAAATAATTATAAAAAAAATATTCTATTAAATAAATGTCACAAAGAAGTGAAACTAAATAGATATTTGAAAAGATTTATTTTGTTTCCAGATTGATTTATTATCAGGGTTTCTGCGGGTCATAAAAAATCATTAAAAGTTGTTAAATTATTATTTTTTTTTAATTAAGGCCTTAATTGGCATTACATTTCATTAAATGTGATTATGTTGGCATTTAAACTGCTTTATTGAAATAAAAAAACACATTCATCAAAAATATATTTGCGTGGAACTGCTTCCGGTCGAGGTCGAAGCCCATGGCGGAGAAAAAGTGGGAAAATTCAAAATTTCTACAAAAGTGGCTGGAAAATGAGGAATTTGGGACATGGCTGAAGCCTGCCGACGCATTAAAATTATTTCTAAGAGCATTAAAAGAACATTAAATTAGAGTTACTCATTTCCAGATTTATTTATTTCGTAATGGAGTCAAATGTTTTGATACTTTTATTTTGTTAAGCTACTTCGCATTTGTCAGTTACTCTTAATTTTTGACCCTGTTTTTCATTTTAACCTCCTTCTATTTCATGTTCTTTTGTTCAAATGAGGGGTGGGGTTTAATCTGCGGGGCTGTTGGGTCTGCTCGGTACGCGACTTGGATCAGATGTCTGCTTCTCTGAGTACTTTTCTGTTTTTCCAAGCGTTTTATTGTCATTACACTGACACGAGTACAGGGTCTTTGCTCAGGGAGCCAGTCCGTGGGAGTGGGGCTCAAACTCAGAACCTCAGGGTTCCAAATGTAATGCTCTAACTAGTAGGCTGCTGTAGGTATCAGATCTGCTTGGGGCCCCGCCCCTTCTTATGACGTCAACATATGGCAACTCCACTCAGACAAACTGTATTGCACCCGTTTCTTAAGGATCAAATCTCTTTTGGTGTCTCAACATATTATTACCTATATTTGCTATTATTTTACATTTCATTGGCGATCTTAAGTAGCGGAAAGTAGAAAACAATTATTGTCACTCTTGAAGGAAAGTACTGCCTTCTAAGACAGACTGAGCTCTGCCATTTAACAAGGTGACACAAGAACTCTCAGTTTATTTTTATTCTTTTATTAAGATCTGAGGGCAGGGAAGGAAAAAGGGGACATCCTAAAAAATAATTTTTGTAGAGATTTTAAACAAACAAAATAGTATTTATGCTTGTAAAAAACTTACGGTTGTTGTTGACACAAAGTTAAAAGTAGTGTAGCATAATATGGCTAACTGACCGAGCTAAAAGAGGTTAACCTGTTAGCTACTGAGCACAGCTAGCCACAGCGCTATCCTCTTTATACCATGGTCTAACAGCTACTTTGTTCACCATAAACAAATTTTTTCAGTTTTGTTATCGATCAGGTAAAACTTCACCGGTCATTAGTTAACCAGTTAACCAATGGAATAAATTTAGAAAGATTTAAAGCATTCTGCAATTCTGGCCCTTTTTTTTTTATATTGACATTATTTTGTATCAATAGGAATTATAAGGTGATTGAAGTGTAGGCCATATCGCCTTATGAATGGTCATCTTTGCGTTCCATGGCTCTGTGAGATTTTTTTTTTATTTTTTTTAGCTTTTATTGTGTTCCTAGGTCTTTAATCAAGACGATTGTTCTCTTATGTTCTCTTGCTAAACTCTGATGCCTTCTCAGAACAATGACTTAGGGCCACTTTTATACTTACTGGTTTTATTTTGTCCTCTAATATCAAATAAGGCTGAATTAAGCATTTTTTAAATATTTTATTAGTAAAAAATATCTTCTTGTTGATCTTGATGATAAAATTCCCATTAGATACACTGAGACTCTCTCACCCCACCCCCAGGAGGTAAGAATCATGGCTATAATCCAGAGGAAGGATGTTAGATGTGGAGCTGCTAGGGATGATGTAGGGTTGGTGTGAAGAAAGAGGGCCGTGAGGAAATTGTGAGATGTCCTACATCTAATGTATCTTGTTTTTCTTTTTGTTTGTTTCCCCAGGCTGCGGCAGAACCTCAGAGAGAAGCACTCCCGGCACATAGCTGATCTGAAAGCCTACTACGAGTCTGAGATTCAGCTCCTTCGAGACAAACTCAAACTCAGAGATCTGCCTCAGGATTTAGAGAAGAGCAATCAGGCGCTCACAGAAAGGTTTGTGTGTATTCACATCACTGCTTTGTTTTTCTTGTTGCAAACAAGGTTTATTAAACAGAAATGTAGAAATGAACTGATTGAGGTCTGCTAGCAAAAACTGTTTGCTGATAAAATAAGTTTTATATAAACCAAGCTTCTGTCCTTATCGATTTTAAATAGTCCTTTTTTAAGCCTAAATAGAATTCCAGCACCGGGTGTGTTTAGCAGACATATACATGGATGTCGCCATCTGCTGGCGGAACCACAGAACTGTTGTTCTGCAACTGATACACTATATTGCCAAAAGTATTTGCTCACCTGCCTTGACTCACATATGAGCTTAAGTGACATCCCGTTCCTAATCCATAGGGTTCAATATGACGTCGGTCCACCCTTTGCAGCTAGAACAGCTTCAACTCTTCTGGGAAGGCTGTCCACAAGGTTTAGGAGTGTGTTTATGGGAATTTTTGACCATTCTTCCAGAAGCGCATTTGTGAGGTCGCACACTGATGTTGGACGAGAAGGCCTGGCTCTCAGTCTCCGCTCTAATTCATCCCAAAGGTGTTCTATCGGGTTGAGGTCAGGACTCTGTGCAGGCCAGTCAAGTTCATCCACACCAGACTCTGTCATCCATGTCTTTATGGACCTTGCTTTGTGCACTGGTGCACAGTCATGTTGGAAGAGGAAGGGGCCAGCTCCAAACTGTTCCCACAAAGTTGGGAGCATGGAATTGTCCAAAATGTCTTGGTATGCTGAAGCATTCAGAGTTCCTTTCACTGGAACTAAGGGGCCAAGCCCAGCTCCTGAAAAACAACCCCACACCATAATCCCCCCTCCACCAAACTTTACACTTGGCACAATGCAGTCAGACAAGTACCGTTCTCCTGGCAACCGCCAAACCCAGACCCGTCCATCAGATTGCCAGATGGAGAAGCGCGATTCGTCACTCCAGAGAACGCGTCTCCACTGCTCTAGAGTCCAGTGGCGGCGTGCTTTACACCACCGCATCCGACGCTTTGCATTGCACTTGGTTATGTATGGCTTGGATGCAGCTGCTCGACCATGGAAACCCATTCCATGAAGCTCTCTGCGCACTGTTCTTGAGCTAATCTGAAGGCCACATGAAGTTTGGAGGTCTGTAGTGATTGACTCTGCAGAAAGTTGGCGACCTCTTCGCACTATGCGCTTCAGCATCCGCTGACCCCGCTCCGTCAGTTTACGTGGCCTACCACTTCGTGGCTGAGTTGCTGTCGTTCCCAAACACTTCCATTTTCTTATAATACAGCTGACAGTTGACTGTGGAATATTTAGGAGCGAGGAAATTTCACGACTGGATTTGTTGCACAGGTGGCATCCTATCACAGTTCCACGCTGGAATTCACTGAGCTCCTGAGAGCGACCCATTCTTTCACAAATGTTTGTAAAAACAGTCTGCATGCCTAGGTGCTTGAATTTATACACCTGTGGCCATGGAAGTGATTGGAACACCTGATTCCAATAATTTGGATGGGTGAGCAAATACTTTTGGCAATATAGTGTATTTAATTAAATAAACTGATCGACAGCTAATCTGATTTCTAGTCACTCCTCCCCAGAGCTTCTTATCGAGAAAAAAGAAAAAATATTGTTCCTAAGAAAAAAGACAAATTGCATCATAGGTGAGAAACGTCTATCCATCCATCCAGCTTTAGCTTCCTCCTCATTCAACCCTGCGTTTTTCATTTTTTGTGTGCTTTTCTCACTCTGGATCTCTGACTTTTCTTCATTATTTCCAAACTTTTGGATGTGCTAACTGGCTTAGCTTCATTACTTCCTTGTTTTCCCATTCAGCAGATTCCCAGTTTTCTACCTCCACTACTGTGCCGCTGTTGTTATAAACACTGAAACAAAGGGGGTGAAGGGTTTAGAGTTTTTCTCTGAAACAAATTTAGCAAAAAGACTAGGTAACACGGGGTTGTCTTTCATAAAAATAAAAAAAAATAAAAAGTGCTGCATGTTGGAATCTGTAAATCATACAACATCTTATGTTTACATTTTATCATTGCTGCTTATATTTTATCATTGCTCCACTTTAGAAATGGAAATGTCTTGAGAGCTGTACTGAAAGAAAATTCTTTTTGTATACACTCTGTGTGTACAAAATGACAATAAAGTCTGTCTGAGTCTAAGAAAAATGTATGGAATCAGAGTGAGCTACTGGCGTAGAAAAGCAAAAAATAAAATATGATGAGACTTTGCCCCTTTAGGACCAAAACCAGTTATTTTGACTTCAGTCGATCTAACCGATCGATGTGCTGCTGACTCTGAGGCTGATTGTCTAAAGCCGGGCATACACTGTACAATTTTTTGCCCTTTTCGGGCCGATTCTCCAGTCACGCAATAATTTTTCGATTGGCCGACTTTCAGCCTGATCGTGCGTCGTGTAGTGTACAGGGGGTAGTAACGAGGGCCGATAAGCCTCTCATGACCACCTCCCAATCAGGAATCGTGAGGTCGGGAAAAAATCAAACATGTTCAGTTCAGTTGGCCGGCATCCTGTAAGGTGGTCGTGGGAAAATCACTCAGTGCGCAAAAAAGGATTCTTCTTCTTCCTCCTCTCCGACGAAAACACAGAAGCATGGCGGGGAAATGTGAAATGGAGTTCTTTCTGTAAAATTGACAGACCGTAGTAGCCACATTTGCTCAGCCATTTCTTTGTTCAAATACGTCGTCGCCTTTTCTTTTTAGGGCTTTCAGCACAAAATGGCACAAATTGCCAAGGCAGCACGTTTCACTCTAGTGAGCTTTATATTTAACAGGAGGCATCGACACTTCCGTCTTTTTCCTCTTCTACTTGTTTGGCTTCCGGATAGATGAGTCCGAGTAGCGCCATCTCACTGCAGAGCTGAGTCCCACGTGTTTTTTAGACATACAGTGTGAGCAGGTAGATCGCATCAGAGCGTTGGGTCGCACAGTGTCAGAACATACATGGCGAGCTGTGAACTTTTAAACCCTGCGATTTCGTCATACATAGTGAGCTGTAGCTACAATTGAATAAAATCGTACTGTGTATGCCCGACTTAAGTTGATATTGCTCTACCTTCCTTCATTTACAGGATAACAAAAATACAGCGATAACAAATGATACACAGGTCTGAGTTTAAACAAAACAAAGTAGCAGCTGTTACTGAGCAGCAATGCATTCTCTTCATTTGCTCTCAATGCATGGCTGCTTTACTCGCTAACGCATTCACAAATCTACGCAGATACAAAAAACTGCTAGTGTCACTAATACCGGCTGCCTGGTGAAGCGATCCACCACTAACATAGAATGGCACACATGGAACAAGGGAATAGGAATATTATAATGAACTCAGACTTAGGAAAACTTTTCTTCAAAAACTTTAATATCTACTGAAAATATTAAGTAAAAGTCTTAGGGTTGAAATATGTCCATGTGGCACCAAGCTGCTGTTTGGATTCACTTATTGATGGTTGTTTATCCACAGGTGTAAACATCTAGAAAAAGCTCTGGCTGAGGCAACGTGTCGCATCCAAGAACTGGAGGCAAGAAACATCTTGCTGGAGAAACACCTGGTATCAGAGTATTTATATACTAAATTCTGATGGTTTTATAAATCCTGCTTCTCTGCTACATAAAAAGCAAAAAACGGAAGGATTGATGAAGTCCTTTTTTGTTCTCAGGCTGAATGGCCGGAGCGCTACGCCGTAGCAGGAGCCGCCGTGAATTCCCTGCAGCAGCGACTGGAAGAAAGCAAACGCTCGGCCAAAGACAAAGAAGGCCTAGCCGCGCGTTTGAAGAGCCGCGTGCGGCAGCTGGAGGAGGCAGCGCAGAAGGCCTGCAGAGAGGCAGATGAGAAGGAGGCGAGGAGGGAACGAGAGTACAAGATGCTGCAGGATGTGAGTCTGGCACCCGAAATACACCACTATAAGATATCCTCTGGAATAGAAGGCAGAAGTTCTGGTACACTTGAAATTAAATATGAAATATGCTTGATGTAGAAAGTTTTACACCTGGATAGGGATGGGAATCAAAAACCGTTCTGTGAAACGGTTCTGTGTTAAAGCTAGTTTTGTATCACTGGCTTGCTAAATGTGGATCCTAGTTAATCATATGCCATTTCTGTAAATAAACCAGTTTCCTACCTCTCTTTGGGGTTATTAAACATGCTACCAAGTTGCTCCGCAGTTCAGGGAACGAGAGAAAGGTGACCCTTGTTTATTTAAATCAGGGGGAGATGAGTTTATTTCCCCAAATTGTACAGTAATGCTTTTTCATTAAACGGACGCCTTCTCTATTAGATTTAGATGACTGTGACGAGAATCAGTAAGAGAATCGAATTGTTTCACAGAATCGATAAGGGAATCAGAACCGTGAAAATCTCATCAATTCCCAACTCTACACCTGGAGAAGAGAATCTATTCATTTCAAACATTAACAACCTCTAAATCCTTCAATGTTTTTCCTTTAGCTTCTCAAAGAATACGACTCTCTGATGAAGGAGCACGACGCAGTAAAGGTAAAGTCTCTTCTCTGATGCTACAGCACAAATTTAGGAATCCATGATAAATCCAGCTTTACAGTATCACTGCATCCCTGTTAGATTTAACTTGAACCTTGATTTGTTTATATTTTCTGCCAGCCTCCTCCCTAACACTAACATCACATGGTTTCCTTATTTCTGCAGAACAACCTGGTGTCTGCAGAGAGCAAGCTGGTCGACGCAAACGACCAGATTTCTGAGCTGAAGAGGTGAGGTGATTGATCGATTTTCAAAAGCGTTTATGTAGCTGTGCACCCTTTGAAATGCATTTGAAATAGAATATGCAGTGAGGTAGACTCTTTACAGGGGTTGACGTTAAGGATTTTTACCTTTTTTCACATTTAATTTGCCCAGAAACAATTTTTACTTGCCCAGTATAATGTTTGATAAATATAGTTCCTAATATAAATTTTTCTATATATATCAATGAAACATGTTGGTTTTTTAAATGTTTTTTGGATGTTTAGTGAATGGATGAAGATGGGTGGTGGGTAAAGAGGATCTCCGATGCTAAGTGGGTGGTGGGTGAAATGGGTGGAGGGTAAAATAGGTGGTGGGTGTGTTACTGTACTTACATTTTTTTGCCTTGTTGTTTTTTAGCAGCCAAATCGAAAAAAATGTGTCTGATTCGCGCCAGTTCCCAGAGAAAAATCACGCCATCTTGCGGAAAATCACGCGGCTTTTTCAAATCACGCGGGAATGTGTACAAAACAGCAAAAATGGTGCCGACAATGCTTTTGGGTCGTTTTCTTCGATTGTAGGTGATTTTTGAGTGATTATGCGCATAAAATGATACAGAAACACAGGTACAATAGCGCTTTCTAGCTTATTTGTCGTTTTGGTAACTACATCAAAACTACCTTTAGGTGGACAAAAATCACGCCATCTGGCGGAAAATCACCCGGATTTTTCAAATCACGCGGCTTTTTCAAATCAAGCGAGAATGTGTGCAAAACAGCAAAAATGGCGCCGACAATGCTTTTGGGTCATTGTAGGTGATTTTTGAGTGATTATGCCAATAAAATGATACAGAAACACAGGTACAATAGCGCTTTCTAGCTTGTTTGTAGTTTTGGTAACTACATCAAAACAACCGCTAGGTGGACAAAAATCACGCCATCTGGCGGAAAATCACCCGGATTTTTCAAATCACGCGCCTTTTTCAAATCAAGCGAGAATGTGTGCAAAACAGCAAAAATGGCGCCGACAATGCTTTTGGGTCATTGTAGGTGATTTTTGAGTGATTATGCCAATAAAATGATACAGAAACACAGGTACAATAGCGCTTTCTAGCTTGTTTGTAGTTTTGGTAACTACATCAAAACAACCGCTAGGTGGACAAAAATCACGCCATCTGGCGGAAAATCACCCGGATTTTTCAAATCACGCGCCTTTTTCATATCACGCGAGAATGTGTGCAAAACAGCAAAAATGGCGCCGACAACGCTTTTGGGTCATTGTAGGTGATTTTTGAGTGATTATGCCAATAAAATGATACAGAAACACAGGTACAATAGCGCTTTCTAGCTTGTTTGTAGTTTTGGTAACTACATCAAAACAACCGCTAGGTGGACAAAAATCACGCCATCTGGCGGAAAATCACCCGGATTTTTCAAATCACGCGCCTTTTTCATATCACGCGAGAATGTGTGCAAAACAGCAAAAATGGCGCCGACAACGCTTTTGGGTCATTGTAGGTGATTTTTGAGTGATTATGCCAATAAAATGATACAGAAACACAGGTACAATAGCGCTTTCTAGCTTGTTTGTAGTTTTGGTAACTACATCAAAACAACCGCTAGGTGGACAAAAATCACGCCATCTGGCGGAAAATCACCAGGCTTTTTTAAATCACGCGAGAATGTTTACAAAACAACAAAAATGTCGCCAGCAACGCTTCTGGGTCATTTTCATTGAATGTCAGTGATTTTAAAGTAATTTTGAGTGATAAATAATTTTTTTTGCGATCATTGCACTTGCCCAGGGGGCAAATGCAATGAAATTTGTACTATCCCAGCAATAAAAACTACTTGCTCCAGGCGATGCTTAACATCGAGCCATAGTTTAGACAGAAAATATTATGAATATAACAGTTAAAAGAAGAGGAATGTACTTACAGGCTTCACGCTTCAGTCCTTCAACTAAGGGCCTGATCTTTAAAAGGTTTTGTGTATTTTAAAAACCTGCAAAGTTCTTTGGACTTTTTCAAGTGATTTGCAGGTACAGTTGAGCAGACCGCGTGTTTTTCCTTCATAAATATACAGATCACATTCTAAGGACAAGGAACGTGTGGTGGCTGTCCAGTAGAGGGCGCCGCCCCACACCAAATGACCCTGATTAAGACATAAAAAGAGTAATAATGTTGTTTTTTTTTAATACTTTAAATACTGTAAAATATTTTGAAATATATCCAAATATATGTTTTAGATGGGTAGGATAAATATTTAATCTTTACTGGCTAGTAAAGCGTCATTCCATTTTTCGTCGGATTGGTGACGTATTTCCGCCATAGGTCGCAAAAATCTTTGCCCATAGACTCTCGTTAAAAGTTGTACATGCGCAGTAGCTCCTCTGCAATACAAAGGTATAGGAGAGCTCACAGAAAGTGACAGGAAGTGCATTTGATCACCACCTCACACCACAGCGCTGACGTTTTGATTGACAGTTCAAATCGCGGGAGTTGGAGACGCATTGGAGAGAGAGAGAAATGGTGCAAAAATGTGCCTTTTTCAGGATCTGGTTTAGCTACAAGGCTTGGCTAGCAGCATGTAGCTTTATTCTGCTTTTCTTGCCTCCTTTTTCAAACACCAGGATCTGAACCAGCATGGATAAAGACAGATAGGACTGATTTAAAGCACTTTTTAGAAAAAGCAAGAAGAATAAACAATCTGGGATTCACATGAAAAATAACGTAATACATTATGCTTTTTCTGGATGTTTGTTAATTTGTATAGTTGCTCATAAATAAACATATTCTCACAAAATAGTTTTTATATATAAAAAAAAAGCATAAAGCTGACCAATAGCTTCTCCATTATTATACTGACACATGTTTTTTTTTAGGTTTTTAACACAATATTGGATCGTCCAAAACAAAGATTTGGCTTTACAAAACCTCAGAAGGGCAACATTCATGCTCAAAAAGTAAACTTATGCATGAAATTGTGTTTTCATTATGTTTTTTCTTCTAGGTATTCATATAAATGTACTGGTGTGATAACTTAGATTGGTTTTTAGTATACGTCTATTTAAAATTTATAGATCCCATGGAGAAAACTCCACCAGCTACCACTGCAAGGAACCTACATTTATAAAACAGAAAGGAAAATCCCTTTATTGTCCTAGGATGGGGAAATTATGGTGTTTACAGCAGCAAAAAGGTTATTTTTTAGGAGTTAGTATCTTGTGTGTGTTTGTAGCTCATTTGGCCGTTTGCTGCACATTTTTGCCGGCTTACAGCTAATTTTGATTCTGTTTGCAACATTTTTCTTATGAATTTGTTTTGTATTTTGGAGTTTGCATCACACATGTTTTTGCAGCTCATTTCCTGGTTTACTGCTCGTTTGTATCTGATGGCCACCATAATTATGACTTATATACCTTGGGGATGACTTAAAAAAAAGGATAAAGACAGCTTCAGCAACACAAATGTCGTTCCTGTTGTACTGCGCCATCTGCTGGTGTAATGCAGTACAGCTGAAAAAATGACGTGAAAACAGCAAATGGCTTTGGCTTCTTTTGTTAGCCTGCAATGCCCCGTACCCTTCTGTGTATGATGGGTGTATGAAGAGTCTGAAAGGGGGGTCATTAAAGGGAATTGTTGGTCAGGCTGAATAGGCGAGCGGTGTTCTGCTACCGTAGGTCTGATACTCTTTTACTTTGGTTCCTGTTCGATCTGACATTCTAACGGTTTTCTTCAGTGAACAGAGGAAAAATAAAAAACTTTAGGTTTGGGTCAAGCCATCCTTTGCTGCCACGTGACCTACTGTTGGTTTTAACAAGCGTGTTTTTATTTCTACAGCGGGACGCTCTCAGCTCATTCAGGGATGTAAACACAGATTAACCGTGGGTGTTTCCTGCTAATCTAATCCCACCCATCTCTCTTTAAATCCCTCCTAGAGTCGTCTCAAAGCTGGAGTCACAGGTGAAGCAGCTGGAACATGAGAACCAGGCCAGGATCCGTTACGCTTCCCAGAGTAACGCACAACCCTCAGGCGCTGGGTGAGCTTCTTACATCCTGTAAACAAAGATAGGTGATCGTGTTTAATGTCTGAGAGGAACTAAGCTAAAAAAAAAAAAACATCTTTGCTGTTAAGACATGGAGGCACTAAAGCTTTAAATTAATCACGTTACAACAACAAGTTTTTATGTATTTCATGTTTTATTTTTGATATATATGTATATTATTTTTTCTTTTGAGGTATCAGGCGTAGGCTTTTACTCTGCTTCTCTAAACTCAAACTTTGGGAATTTTGTCTCTATCATCTATGCACCGGTAGTAAATAAATATTTAGCCAGATTTGTCCAGTTCGGGGTAAACAGTTTTCTATAATTGTCGCTCTCTGCAGCTTCTGCATGTGCTGGGCCATTTTCAAAGCTTGATTGGTTTTTATTTTTTAGATTAGACTCTGCACAGTTTGACTCTAGTTATTAATTTGATGACTTGCTTTGTTTCATTTCTCTCTCGTAAACTAATCTAAAAGATATTAAACAAACACAAACTGAAAACTAATCTCACCTATGAGAATGAATAGACTGAACACTGAACCGAAAAGGGAAACCATATTAGCTCTCATCCACTTCTTTGCGCTGACCTCTATAGAGCAGCTCTGCATGTTTTCCAGTGTAGCAGATCATCCATGCCTTTATATTTGAACACATTCTTTGAAACCTTCAGATTTACAAAACATTCTAGATTGAAGATCGGGTTCTTGCATACATGCTCTATTTTTTTATTTTTACTTTAGGGCCAGGCTAGAGATTTATTTTTTCTATTCTGAGAATAAAGTCGTAACATTACGAGAATAAAGTCATAACATTATGAGAATAAAGTCGTAAAATTACAAGAATAAAGTCGGAATATTACAAAAATAAAGTTGTAATTTTAAGAGAATAAAGTTGTAATATTGCGAGAATAAAGTTGTAATATTAGGAGAATGTAGTCATCATACAATAACCTGTTTCAGAAAAAAAGCTTGGAGCTCGAACCAGGAGATAACGGCCTGACCAGCTCCACCAATCAGCAACCTGAGTCCACTTTGACCTGCTGCCCAATTTGATGCTGGTGCTAAAAGACTTTCTTATTTCTCAAACCAGAGCCAAAGTAAAACTTCACATGATGCTCCACATTCCTCATTTTAGGGAAGAAATGGCTTCTTGTAGGAGTTGTCATAAAATACAACTTTGTTTCTCGTAATTTTAGGACTTTATTCTCTTAATATTACGACTTTATTCTTGTAATTTTTAGAGAATATCTCGTATGACTATTCTCGTGACTTTTTTCTCTTAATATAACAACTTTATTCTCGTAATTTTACGATTTAATTCTCGTAATGGTACGACTTTATTCTCATAATGTTGCGACTTTATTCTCGTAATTTTACGACTTTATTCTCGTAATGTTACTTTATTCTCGTAATTGTATGACTTTTTTCTCGTAATGTTACGACTTTATTCTCGTAATGTTATGACTTTATTCTCATAATGTTACAACTTTATTCTCGTAATCTTTCAACTTTATTCACGTAATGTTACGACTTTATTCTCCTAATTTTACGACTTTATTCTCGTAATGTTACGACTTTATTGTCGTAAATTTACGACTTTATTTTCGTAATGTTACGACTTTATTGTTGTAATTTTTACGACTGTATTATCATAATGTTACGACTTTATTCTCGGATTTTTACGACAATTCTCATAATGTTACGACTTTATTCTCGTAATGTTATGACTTTATTCTCATAATGATATGACTTTATTCTCGTAATATAACGACTTTATTCTCATAATGATATGACTTTATTCTCGTAATGTTACGACTTTATTTTCGTAATGTTACGACTTTATTCTCATACTGATATGACTATATTCTCGTAATGTTACGACTTTATTCTCGTAATTTTAGGACTTTATTCTCTTAATATTACGACTTTATTCTTGTAATTTTTAGAGAATATCTCGTATGACTATTCTCGTTGTGACTTTTTTCTCTTAATATAACAACTTTATTCTCGTAATTTTACGATGTAATTCTCGTAATGGTACGACTTTATTCTCATAATGTTACGACTTTATTCTTGTAATTTTACGACTTTATTGTCGTAATGTTACTTTATTCTCGTAATTTTACGACTTTATTCTCGTAATGTTACTTTATTCTCGTAATTTTATGACTTTATTCTCGTAATGTTATGACTTTATTCTCATAATGTTACAACTTTATTCTCGTAATTTTTCAACTTTATTCTCGTAATGTTACGACTTTATTCTCCTAATTTTACGACTTTATTCTCGTAATGCTACGACTTTATTGTCGTAAATTTACGACTTTCTTTTCGTAATGTTACGACTTTATTCTTGTAATTTTACGACTGTATTATCATAATGTTACAAATTTTTTCTCGGATTTTTACGACTTTATTCTCATAAGTTATGACTTTATTCTCGTAATTTAACGAACTTTATTCTCGTAATATAATGACTTTATTCTCGTAATGTTACGACTTTATTTTCGTAATGTTACGACTTTATTCTCATAATGATATGACTATATTCTCGTAATGTTACGACTTTATTCTCGTAATTTTACGACTTTATTCTCATAAGTTATGACTTTATTCTCGTAATGTTATGATTTCATTCTTGTAATTTTACGACTTTATTCTCGTAATGTTACTACTTTATTCTCATAATGATGTGACTTTATTCTCGTAATGTTACGACTTTATTCTCGTAATTTAACGAACTTTATTCTCGTAATGTTACGACTTTATTCTCGTCATGTTACTACTCTATTCTCATAATGATATGACTATATTCTCGTAATGTTACGACTTTATTCTCGTAATGTTCCGACTTTATTCTCGTAATTTTACGACTTTATTCTCATAAGTTATGACTTTTTTCTCGTATTGTTGACTTTATTCTCATAATGATATGACTTTATTCTCGTAATGTTACGACTTTATCCTCGTAATGTTATGACTTTATTCTCATAATGATATGACTTTATTCTCGTAATGTTACGACTTTATTCTCGTAATTTAACAACTTTATTCTCGTAATGTTACGACTTAATTCTCGAAATACAAGAAAAAAAATCTCTAGCCTGGCCCTAATACTCCAGCGTAACCCATAGGGCCAAAACAATAAAAAAAAATAGTTGAAAGGGCTATCAAGTCTATCATTGATCATTGATGGTTCAACCAGTTGCCAACCTTTAACCTTTCCATGTTAGACCTGACTGCAACATTGTAGTAAATGAAGACCGACATAAATGTACTTTATATCATTTATTAACATATAAAATCAGATTAAAAGAAAGAAATATTAAATATTGATTTGTTGTTGGCTTTATTTTTTGCTTTACATCCTTTATCTAATAAAGAAAAAATCCTTAGCAGGTGTTTGATAATAGATACTAAACTAACTGACCTTTTTTTTAATAGGAAAAACATTGAAATTATTTTAGACTCTTATGTGCTAGTTCAGGTTGGTTCATCATTAGAGATCTAAAACTGATACATTCAGGCTTTATGTTGTAACGTGACAAAAATTATGACCCTGTAATAGTTTTTATCCTGTCCTTTAATGTTAATGATTTTTTTTTCAAGCCACTGATGCTATGACTAAATGATTCTCCTGATAATATCTACAGTCTCTTTCACCATCCGGACTTGCTGCTGTCACCAAGTAAAGGCAAAGTAGAACCAGACGTCACCAGAAGGAAGTCCCCTTCTTCCCTGTCTGACCAGCTGAATGGCAGCAGAAAATCAAATGTTCACAAGAGATTGTCTTATCCTGTAAATGATCAGTCGTCTGGAAGTTCTGTGGAGGCGTCTTCAGCCGGCGGCAGCTGGAGGTAGGCCTTTAGAGTCAGGACCAAGCGTTTAAATCCCTATGAGGATGAAAAGTTCACTGAGGTTCTGGTTTTGCAGGTGTGCGTCTCCACCTGAGTGCGAGCAAACCCTGCATCAGACCAGGCATCAGGAGCTGAGCGGCGGCGTGAAGGAGGCCGGTCGGCGAGAAGGATCCAGCCCCATTACGCCCATGATGAGGGCCCTGATAGAGCTGGAAGAAACTAAAGCCACAGAGACCCGTGCCCCATGTAAGCAACCATTGTTTCCAAGAAGGTCTTTCTCAAAATGTCCTCTTTTAAAAATGAAAACAAAGAACTGCCTTCATTACCTACAGAGGAAGATGGTAGAAGTTTGTCCTTTCTGCTTCTTCTGGTCTTTGTTTCTCCTCTATTCCCTGATTTATGTGACTTGTAGAATGATGCACAAACCAGAGCAGCTGTCACATATTGCAAACACTATTACCTTGTGGTTGAACAATGCCAAAACAAGACGAGATTTTATTTTGAAATCGAATTCGCTCACTTTGTTTGGCACAGAGCTGGAGACATAGAGGCTCTTTTTAAATTGTACAACCATAAACCTCAAGGTATTTTACTAGAGTTCTATGCAATAGGATCTTTTCAAACCTAAAAAAAATTTATAAACCAGAAAAGTGTGGCTTGTATTGATGTTAAACAGCATTTTGTCTAATATCCCTTTTAAAAATCTAATGCAACTAGTTTAGAAGTTACCTAATTGCTAAATAGATTGACTAAATTTTATTCTATTGATTCAGAAGCTTTTCAGGGATAATCATCCATTAAAAAAAAAAAACTTTGGAGGAGCTGCAGAGATCCTCAGATCAGGTTGTTGTATCGAATCTGTTGTTAGAAAAACTACACTGCAAACTTTAAATATAAAAGAGTCAGAGTATTTTCTAGGGCTGAAACAGTTCATTGGATTAACTATGATTAATGGATTATTGAAATAATCCTCAACTAATTTAATAATTGATCAATAGTTAACTGAAGTGTAGAGACTCTATAACATATCTTTAGCTGACAGAGCGACCCACTTAGAGCAGTAATTATAGCAAAATTGTAAAAACAAAAAAAAATGTAAATATTTAGGATAAAAAAAAATGTTTTTTGTCTGTCAATATACTCTATCCTGAACCCCTGAAGTGGAAAAGTTTTACTTTCACCTGGTTTAATTTAATAAAAAATCTTCTTTAAGGAACCTTTGGCTATCAGATTATTAGTCGATTAATCAAAAAAAATATTGACAGATTACTCAATTTGTGAAATTATCATTAGTTGCAGCCCTGGTATTTTCCCTGGATTTAACCAAGCAAGACAATTTGCAAATAATAAAAAAATCCACTTCATTAAAATATTTTAAGTCCATCATGTCTGATTATCTTGTTTTAGGGACATAAATACTTTTTGGCAGTTTATGTTGTATACAGTAATTTTCGGACTCATAGCCGCACCTGAATATAAGCCCCAGAAGCTAAATTGCATGATTTGTACATATACGAGCCGCACCGGACTATAAGCCGCAGTTTTTTTATGTTTAACACAAACTGTCTTGCGCTCGCAATGTCCGTCTTTCTCGCTGTCGTTCTGTCTCGTACCACTCGCGGTAGAAGTCTGCTTGCGGAGAACCTCCGCATTCCCGCGCACGCGGCTACCGTACTTGTGTGTTGAAGCAAAAGTGACGTCAACATGGTGGATGGTAAAATCCATAGAATTAGGTATTACCCTAGTTGCCATTAGCTGTAAAAGTCCATAGATAAGCCGCATTGTTATATAAGACCGAAAAATGGGGAAAAAGTATTGTCCGAAAATGACGGTACCTTAAATTAAAGACACACAAGTTTTGTCTTTTCTCTCCACCAAACAGGTTATAAGTTTAGTTTGCTACAAACAAGCTGGGGGATTGGACCTAAATGCACAAATGCTTCATGTTGGAAAGCTAACATGCAACAGCAGTGCATGGTGGAGGCAGGTTCATGCTGTGGTGATGCTTCTCTGGGTTCATCAGAAGGAAGATTTCTTAAAATTTCACTTAAAATGGAACAAAAAATATTTTCTTCTATGACATTTTTTAGATCTTCCAGTAAATGACTTTGAGGTTTCAAGTTGTTTTTATCGTGCCTGGCCAGCGGAGCTAGCTGCAGCTAGCTGGACCTAGCTGCAGCTAGCTCCTCCGTCTATTTCTCTGTCTCAGACATTACTATCACCTTTTCTCAAGTCATTAAAATGCGAGTACGGACTCGTATCTTTGCCAAGTATGTTCTTGAGAAGAACACAGGAAAGTGTGGACTCTGGGATAGAAATGCGTCAATTGGAACAGAATCGTACTGATGACGTCACACATGCTCTGCTGGAGCTGCATTTCACCTCCTGTTATTAATGGTCTCTAGATAATAATAAATTCTTACCTTTTTCATTTATTGGGGGAATAATAATGAACAAAGTCTGATAAACACAAATCAAATGAACATTTTGCCAAATAAAACAAAAAACTATAGTGGCCCTATAGTGAAATATAATGTAAACAGTAACAGAAAAGAGAACTTCTGACTTCTAACTCTGAGCTCTGTGGGCGCTCCATGCTCTGATGCATGCTGGGTAAAGAGAGGGGGGTGAGAACAACATCCAGGGAACTTTGTCCGTTCTCAGTCTGCTGTTCTTGTGAATTGGAACAGTACTAGGGCTGAGGCAGATGACGTTTCACGAGTTCACGAGCGCATGAGAACGCAAAAGTACACATACTGAGAAACGGCCTGTGTCTGCAGGGGTCGGGCTTCAGAGGACCACTGTTGGGTTTGTGGAGCGCAAAAACAAAGAGCCAATCCCCAAGCGACCCGAGCTGGCTCAGGACGAGACCGGAGTGAATCAAATTGGAGGAGCTGTTAGGGGGGGCGAGAATCGGGGCCCAAGAAGTCGCAGCGGAGCTGAGAGAGCTGCAGCCCTGCTGAGAGCTCAGAGAAGTCTGTCACCTGAAGGCCACAGGTCGTCCTCACTGCCACCTGCTGCACACAGAAATGGACCTGCAGCTACAGCAAGTAAGTTTTAGCCAAATCTGATGCGTCTAAAAGGCCAATAAAAAATACCTACGCTCCTTAACTATACGTTAAATGCTGACTTCAGTCATCTTTTTCCTCCCTATGCAGCCAAAAGGGAAACGTTACTCATGCCGCTGTCTGCCAAGTCCAGTCCTAAACGCTGCCCCTCTGAGAACTACTCCACTGCTTTTGGCCACATGATGCCCAGAGAGGAGCACCTTCTCCAAAGGTGAGAGAACAAAAACCCACCTTTAACAGTGAGAGGTGAAAACACACATTAACTGTGGTTGTTTCTTATAATAAAGCTGAATTTTACACCAAACCACAGGCCCAACGGAAATGTTGACAAGAGACGGCATTCATTCCACAGCGGCGGCTCCAGGAAGAGACTCCAGTTTACATCACTGGAAGATAAAGGTATCACAGAGAAGCTCAGAAAATTTTAAAAAACGATCCAACCCTCTCAGAAATAAAAAGACATTTTCTCCTTACATTATTGAACACTGCTATGCTTTTTCTACATTAAAACTTTGAAACTGTCATATTAATGCTGCTAATCCCAGGAATGTCAGATTTTCCTGAACCCCCCTCCCCTCTGCAAGTTTGTATTCACTCCCCTTTGCTAACAGTCACTGCTGTAATGCAGACAACCTCTGATACGAACAGCCCCCATACATGAGATCTGAGAAAGGCTGAAACAAACCAGCATGAGAACAATAACATGTTCCAAGCACCTTTCTTCATCACCTCCCTGTGCATCATTTTTGCAGTGATATAAAAGTCATATTTAAATATTTTATTTAGGCAAACCCGTTATCACCAGCTTTCACTCAGGACCTGGTTTCTGAAGAGGCTTTTAAGTGATAAAACAAAAAGGTAACTTGCCCTATAAAGGGTTAAACTCCTCTCCCAACAACAACAACATGTTTTCAGATTCTGGATAAACATGAAAGGTTGAGAAGTTCGTCTCCTTTCAGCTACTCTGATCAAAATAGCAGCTCAACATGGCGTCTCCCGTTGAGTGCACCGCGCCTTATGTTCAGTATTTATAAAATACTAATTCTAAACTATGAAAAGCCTTTATTTTGGTGCAATGTTATTAGACATTTACAGAATAACTAATAGAAGAAAATAATTAAAAAAAACCTTTATTGTCCCACAATGGGCAAATTCTGGTGTTACAGCAGCAAAAAGATTATAGAAAAAATTGTCACACAAATGTGGACCTTAGAGAAATGTATAAGAATAACATAATAGTGAAGAGTTAAAAATAGAATAAATAAAATACTTTACTGTAAAGTGTTTTAACAATATAAATACTGTGCACCTGGAGAATAAATAATCAATATACAGCTATGGACATTTTTACAGTAATATTTGAAAATAGCAGCAACATCAGTGATGTACAAAATGACTGCAGCATGTTATTTAACTGATGTGGATTTAGGAAGCTGAGACAGAGACATTTCTTGCTAGAAAAAAGTTTCAAATGTATTTAACGTCCTCAGTCGGAGAGATAGAGCTCTGACTGGGCAAAGCTGAGTACAGACTTTTATACATCAACTCCCACTACACACACACTCTTCCTTGGAACTATCCCACCCCTACATAAAAAACTTTCTTACACACAAACATTTTCAAATAAAAAACACTTCAATTCATCAAGGACATAAAATTTAGCCAGATAAACACTCAGAACAGGTCTCCCGCTCATGGCATGAATGAGGCTGTGTGAACTCATTCTTATCTCTCATGACCCTCCCTTCACCCTTGTCTAGAGTAGGGAGGAGTAGTAGAGTCATCCCCAATCTTAACTCCATAACTTAATTCCCGCATACAGACTGATACAAGACTTTTAAACAATCACCCCTATTTATGCAGAGAAAAGGCACACTGAAAATATTTTTCTCTTAAATAGGCCAATGAAAAATATGCTTCCACACCGACTAAGATGGAAACTGCAAAATCATAATGAATGTGACAAGTTATTGAGGGATCAGTGATGGTAAAAGAGTCTCCCAGCTGCTGGGAGGAAGGATCTGTGATAATGCTCCCTGATGCATTCAAGGCGCCGCAGTCTGTCACTGAAGGAGCTCTCCAGTTCAGCAACAGCTACTTGACTTATGTTGAGAGAGAAAAAACGATAGAGGAGACAGAGAGATAGAGAATACCCCCAGTGGGGGTAAGTATTGGCATGGGTTTTGCGATACGTTACATGTCACGATACTTGGGTCACAATACGACATTATCACTATATTGCAATATCACCATATATTGTGATATTTTTCCTGCTACCTCTGTATATGTTCATCAGATATTTCATTGGTTCATTCTTGTTGCTTTCGGTTTGAGTCAGTCCACATCTTCCACTGTGACTGCCCCAATTACAGATATAGCAGTGCGCCGCACAGCAATAGGGCACCACAGCGCCAGGAACAAAAACATCGATATTATATCAGGCAGCTAAAAATCCTGATATATTGCTAAAATGATTTTTTTCCACACCCCTAGCAACCAGGTACTAGATATAAGCTGGCAAACTTGTATAAAGAATGTTTGTAGGCCTGTTTGAGAAAGAAGACTATGAATAACGTGGAGAACCACCCTGTCCTGCTGTGTGTTCTCTAAAAAAATTTTTTTTTCTTCTCAAAATCTTTAAACAGAGTTTATCCTAATCTCTGTCACCTTAATCCATAATTTCCCCATTGTGGGACAAAAAAGGGATTTTCTAATCTTTTCCATTCTGTCATTTGTTTACGTCTGCCAGTTTTTCCTCACACAGAGGGATGAGTTCATAAATAATGATGTCCTGTTCCGTTCTCTCAGACCGACAGGTGCCAGAGGACTCGGGTCCAGGGGAGCCACCGGACAGAACCCCCCAGCTGGGCTGGGAGGAGCAGCCGGACCGAAGCGGCCCCGACCAGCAGGACTCCTCAGAGGACCTGGCTCTGCTGAGCCTGGACAGACCGCAGTCGCTGGCTGAAGCAGAGAGACTTTTTGATGAGCTGACGCAGGAGAAACAGCAGGTGTGTTTAAATGAATCTGTCACTAAGTAATTCCTTCCCATCTTTATGTCAGAAGGATCCAGTTTCCATCTGCCTAATCCTCAATCTGCTGATTTTATAACAGCTTTACAGGGACTTTAATTCAGTCTGTCCTCCGCTCTTTGTTCTGATCTAATGAGCCCCACGATGTTGACTGCTTTATCTTTCTCTTTGTTGCATATGTGTTCAGATTGAGGCGGCTTTGAGCAGAATCCCTGCGGCCGGTGGCAGAGTGAGCCTCCAGACCCGATTAGATGAGGTAAAATAGCAGCAAACCAGAGGAAACTGGTTCTATCAGTTTATTAGGGTTTACATTTATATATATATATTATTATATGTGTATGTACGTACATTGTGTTTTTTCTTTCTTTTTTTTCCCAGATATTATATTTTCAATATATTTATTTTTTTTCTTCTTTCTTCATATTGAGTTTTACAAGTTGCATTACTTTTAGATTGAGTTTAACCAATCCCCTTGGGGGTGGAAGTATTTTTATTTTAAAAACTAGCTAAAAAAAGGTAGAAATTTCTTAAAATAAGTGTGTTTAACTTTAATTTGAGTTGGTATATAAGAGGATCTGCCAGTGAAATTGGTATTTTTACACTTAAAATAAGATAATTAGATATTATAGACTTGAAATAAGATAATTCAGTTGTTTTTTTTACTATTTCAAATGTAAATCATCTTATTCCATGGGCAAAAAGTCTCACCTGTTTAATTCAAGAAAAAAGGCAATTATTTTAAGAAAAATTTACTTACTTAGATTAACATTTTTTGCAGTGTTTGCATGAATGTTTGCAACAGCTTTTTATTGGTCAATGTGTGACCTTCTGTATTGGGGTTTAATGAAGAGAATGGGATCTGTGAAACACAGTTTAAAAAACAGAATGTTTGACAAAAGAACAATAAAAAAATATATAAAAAAGTTTAAAAGAAAAACATAAAAAAAGCTAAACTTCAAAATATAAAAAATGTAAATATTTATTTTGAAGAAATAAAAATTGAAATGTATTTTTATATAAAATTTGTAAAATAAATAAAGAGAAAAAATAAAAATAAAAAGGCTGGGGGCAGCAGGTAGCACTGCTGCCTTGCAGCAAGAAGGTTCTGAGTTTGATTCCCAGTTGTTTTATTTTCTGCTGTATAGCAGACTCTAACCTGCTTCCTTCCTTCTCCAGGTGGCCTTAGAGAAACGTCTGGAGAGGCTGAACCGGGAGCTGGGATCCATCCGAATGACTCTGAAGAGATTCCACGTCCTCCGCTCCTCTGCCCACATATAGCAGCGCCCGTCCTCGCCGTCTCCAGCGTCACCAACAGCACCGATTGTCCTCTGAATATTTGCCGTGCCATAATCTCTCATCTGTACATTGAACTTTCAACATGTTTTTATACGTACACCTGACCTCTACTCTGGGATATGTTTTTTTATATGTTGGGAAACTATTGTAACTTTTGGAGTATATTTTGTAGTAAAGCACAGATTTGTAAAGTCATTTACTTTTATAGTCACAGAAAAACAACATAATGAACTCGTTCTATCAATCGGAAGAAGAGATTTAGGGGTTAAGATGTGAAGACACATTTAACAAGACATTCACTAACAAAAATCACTTTCACATTCACTTTTTTCCATATTTGTTTAAATGTTATTTATTCATATTTTTTTTTTACCTCAGAACATTTCCTGTTTTTTATTGTAAATTCGGGCCAAACCTCTTCCAATTTGAAGGAAATCATTGTTTACTTGAACCCAGGAGCCTTTTATGTGTTTCTTTTCTGAAAGGATTAATTTTTCCTCAGCAGGATTTCACCCAGTGGGAGCCGAAGAAGCACGCAGACATTCCACGTCCGATTCTCCGTCTCATTCCGCGGCAGCGCTGATTCTCGTGCATGGAGTTCGTCCATTTTTTCCATGTTGGTTTGCTACATGACATGTTTTTCAGTGGACCTATAAAACTATTGCACAATAAATTTTTATTTTTAAACTGGGGTTGACTTATTAAATATTTATTATTCCTGTGAGCTTGTAATAATAAATGGCTGTGTCAAACGGTACAGATAATGCGTTCATAATGAATATTGATACAGGTGATGAGTCTTCAGAATGTCACCAACTATCAGTTTTTAAATATCTGTCATCATCCACCAGCCATCTTCCTCTTGTCCTCCTCCCTCATATACTATTAATCCTCTTAAGCTCATCAAACCTTTTCAGCATTACAACTCTAACGTTTATCAGCTCTGCTCACTCTGCAGAATTAAAGAAAACCTCTTCAAATTGTGCTTTTATTCAATATCTGTGGCCATCGTTACATACATATTAGTCATTGTCTTACTACTCATAAAGCGTTTGTTAGAAAAAGCCCCATAAATCATAAATGACCTTTGATAAATAAAAGTTGAAGCTATTTTTTTTGTATAAATCCATTTAGATCCACTATTATTTTTAGTTCACAGAAGCACTAAAGGAGAAAACTTATAATTCAGTTTATTTATGTAGTGCCAATTCACAACACACGTCATTTCAAGGCACTTAATCGTTCACCAGATCATACAGTCGGATTGATTTAATGTTTTCTATCTTAGGAAAACCAGTTGATTGCAGCAACTGTTTGACTCTTCGGCAATCCCTCACACTAAGCATGCTCATTGTGACAGTGGAGAGGAAAAACTCCCTTTTAACAGGAAGAAACTTCCATCAGAACCAGGCTCAGTGTGAGCGGCCATCTGCTGAGGCCAACTGGGGTTCAAGGAGACAGAAGCAGAGAAACAAAAAGCAGCTATAAAAGGCGGCTCAGTCCAGGAAACACACAGCCAGGCAGACGAGCTGTGAGCCAGCTCCCATGTCAGAGGATGAAAGAGAGCACATCCAGTTAGTCACAGTCAGAGAAACAGGACTTCACTTGAAAAACAGGCCGATCTCCGACATCTATAAACAATGGCTGGTGACACAGCCAAACAGGAACAGACCAGATGAGCTACTATGAGAAAAAGCAGAGAGAGCATAACGTTAGAGATTGAACCAACAAATACTGCAGAATCGGATAATAGAGATAGAATGAATCAGAATGATGAAACTAGGCCCCTCAGAGCAGCTTAAATCATCTCATCTCCACAGATTTTTCCAGTTTTTCATCATCTCATTTTATGTAAAGAGTCCTGATTTATTACCTTTGAGTTTTGTCTTTTGTCTAGTGCTACATGACCTGGCGTGCATAATTTATCCAGAATACATTGCAGCGCAAACATAGCATTGTGGGACAATATTTTATTTCTATTTACTAAAAATAAACAGCTTAAGGTATTTTGACTGTATTGCATATCTATTGTTACAGCTAGTGGTGGATCCTTTGAATAAAAGGTAGATCAACTCAACAACAACAACTGAATGGTGATTAAGCACTCAGCCTCGGCTCTGCTGGGGCCCGGGGCCATGCAGAGCGGACAGGAAGAGACAGAACAAGCAGGTCAGGAGGGACATTTCCATCCTGAGCTGCGCTCAAGACTCTGTGAAGGAGTTGAATGAGAAGAGGGTGTTGGCCAAGCTCACATCCATCATGTAAAGCACCTTTAATCCCCTGCAGCAGACTGTAGAGGAGCTGAGCAGCACCTTTAGTGCCTATGCACACCCAGTGTGTAATAAGGAGCGCTACCACAGGTCATTCATCACTGCTGCCATCAGACTTTACAATACCACAGTGAAATAACCTTGTGTAATAACTACTGTGCAATAACTCTGTAAAATAGAGCCTGTATTTACTTATTATTTACCAAACCTGCAACAGCACCCTTTGCACTTTATCACAATGCTTTATTTGCACTCCATCAGATCCTGCCTCAATTTACTGTATTAAAGACACCACCAATCTCTATTCTTAATTTTTTACCTAATCAATAGATATATATTTATGTCTTATCCTGACTTTGTACACTTAGAACTGACGTCACAAGGGAATTTCACTGTTGTTAGATCAATAAGGTTATATCTTATTAATGTAATTAACACAATGTATTTGGATCATGGAGGTACTTGTTATGTTACCTCACCAGGACCCTCTGAAGATAAACAGACCTTATTTGGACCAATTGTCATGATCGTGGTGCTGATGACTGGCTTAATTTTTCATTGCATTCACATGTCTAACTCTGCCCGGTTGCTCATTACCGCTCATCTGATCCACCTGCCCCTGCCTCTATTTAAGTTATTAACACCCAGCTTTCAGGGCCAGATTATCTCATTCTCCCTGGCCAGTGGTTAGAGGGGTTTTTAGTGTAGCATAGTGTTTCTGATTTCCTGATCCTGACCTGTTCCGCCTCTCATTCACTGAGCCTGCCTGTTCCTGTCTGAGCGGTTTGCCTGAACTGTCTTTGGACTCCTGGACCTCCGAACCAGCCTGTTCCTGTTACGATCTGTTTCCCTGACAAGGCTTCGGACTCCTGCGTGTTCTCCGAGGCTGCAGCCTCTGGGACACTCTGGGCGGCTGGATCCCACCTCATTCTGTGGCTAATGGATTGAACTGTTAAACCAGGTTAGTGACTCACGTTCTTCATCTTCCTCTATTAGATTAACGTGGCCACAAATGTGTGTTTCCTTTTAACAATGATAGACGCCCTCAGATACCGTGGATCCGCAGTCCGCTCAGTTTAAATAAATGCTTTGAATTATCCCACTGTCTGTCTCACCTTGAATATTGGGTCCTTCTGTTCAGGAATCCTAACACCAATGGCCAGTTGTAATGCTGCAGACCCCCATTCTAAGTTAGTATGTCACGGTTCAGGCTGAGGTTTGAAGATTTGCTCATGGTTAGTTTTAGGCATGTTAAAACTGAGCCTACAGAGCCACTAAAATGAGAAGAGATACCAGGAAACCTTTATAAACCGGTTACTCTTATGTAAGTTTACAACAGTAGCTGTTTTAAAGCTGGTTCATTTTATTAAAGTAAAGATGAGGTTCATTTTATTAAAGTAAAGATGAGATCACAAACTGATGTCAATATACATTTAAAAGTGTTCTCTTTTTGGTTGCTGAAAAATGATTAAAACTATTTTATTTAGATGGGTTATTTTTTCAGTTTTTATATAAGCTGAATCCAGATTGTTATCAGTAAAAGACCATTTATTGAGTTAGTTTTCCTATTTTTTAAATACGTTTATTCAGTTGTGTCTTAGAGTATAGAGGCAGTAACCACTACAGAACCTGCAGGACGGCTGTGATGTATTATTAAAACCTAACAGCAGTGAGGCAGTAAACAAACAGTCTGCTGAGCATTTAAAGGCTGAATTAAAGGTGTAAAATGGGTAAAACAAAGGCACCGACATGTTCACTGGGGTCTTTCTTCCACATTAGACCTCCGCTCACAGCTGATGCCATATTAGGGAGGTCACTGTGGTAATAAGTATCAGCAATCCACTGAGGTTTACTATAATAAAGACTGTTTTGTTGGTGATGGCGGCTGAGCTGTGCTAAGCATGAATTATGAGGCTGTCATGTTCCTCACAATCTGTTCTGCACAAATATCTCATAAAACAGTAAGTTTTAGATAGAAAATATACTTTTAAGAGTAGTTGTAATAACACACTTATTCTAATACAGAAACAGCAGAAGTTGTTTCTGCTTTAAAAACTGTAAAGGTTATTTTTTTTTAAATTTTTTTTTTGGGTGGGGGTGGGGTCTTCTTATGCTTGAATTTGTTATTTTATAATCATATTATTTTATTTTTTTCATAACAGAATTTGCTCATAATTCTTAGATTAGATCAGTTAAACATTAAATCAGATGTTATGAGCTAACAATTACTTAGTATGTGACTAGCTATTTTACAAAATACTGTTTTACTCTTGGGTAATCTCTTAGATGAATACTTTATATTTCTATTTGGGCAAAAAAAGAAAAAAGTAAAAAGAAAGAAAGAGGAAGTAATAATACTCTAAGGTTAACTAAAGTTTTTGGATGCTCTACCTTCTTCAGCCTTTCAGTGCAATACTGTGCTTCAACCAAAAATTTACCTACAATTTTATTTTCAAGGTCATTCAATTATGATGAATTTATTTATATTAAAATCTGTATAGCCTAAAAAAGATATTAATCAGTGTTCTTTTGAAAGTTTGAAGAAATAAATCACTAACCAGGTTTTATTGACTATTAATGAACTCGATCATAAATAAAGTGTAAAAAAAATTGCATTTATTTTAATGTATGTTAAAATTGCTATTTTGTTACACTTTGATTATACTTTTTGCAGTGTAGTATTATTTCATTAAAAATAAAAATATATTTACCTATATTACATCAGACTAGTAATATAGGCCTTTTGTTTTAATTGGAAATAATTTATGATTGTAGATTCAATCTATTGGTTCATTATTTTAATATTTAATCCCTATTTATTCTGGAAAATTTTCCCGCTGCAGGATGGTTTCACAATGCGCCTGTGTACCAGCAGGGGGCGCTGTTTCCTCCTCATTCAGCAGTAAACCGTCCTGCGTTTTACGGTGAGGCTGGAAACACCGGCAGGTTATCCGGCCGCTGCTGGGGCGGAAACCCGGACAGAGGTACGGAGTGCCGGAGGCGGACAGGCCGCGGAAAGGCCTCCGACAGGCGGACACTGCGGAGCAGCAGGATGCGCAGCTTCCAGCGTTGGATCCACGCATCACCTGCAGCAGGTTCCTATCCAGGCTGCTGGACTTCCTTCAGGTCGGTGTTTTTACTTTAACACCTTCCGGTTATCTCTGTTTAATGAGCTCCATAAGGCAGATAGTTTAGTTTAATAATTAGATATTTTTAATTGATGGTGCTGGGAGGCTAAATCTGATGGCTCAGTGGCGGTTCTAGACGAAATATAGGAGAGGGGCGCGATGGGGCCCAGGGGGTTTCTAGACCAAATGCACCAGGGGGCAAGAGAGGGGGGCTGAGCGTGTTTTCATGGGGGCACAGAAAAGCATGAAAAAAAAAAAAACAACAAAAAAAACAGGCCAAGGGATTTAAATATAATAAGAAGGTGCAATAAGTAAAATTTCCATTCAATTTATTATTTCTATCTGAAAAACTCACACGAAGAAAAAAGAAATTTAGAAATTTAGAATTTGGCACTCAGACCTCGGCACAGTCTGCCCCCAACCCCCCTTCAACTATCTGGAGATAGATGAAGTTAGTCAGTCTGTAGACTGCTGGTTAGCGAGACAGTCTGCTGAGCTTTATGGGGAGATCCAGTGGACTGCTTCAACTGATACTAGAGCTTCACTCAGGGAACTGGAAGATGGAGGTCCAGCTTGGATGACACAGGTTGAGAGAACCTGTTCATGATGAGCAAGCATGAAGCGACAGTGGAGAGGAAAAACTCCCTGTTGGGAAGAAACCTCTGGTAGAACCAGGCTCATAATGGCGGTCTTCTACCGGACCGGTTGAAATGAGATGCAGAATGCAGTAATAGTCTGGGAGGAATGAAACTCTGATGAAGCTTAAGCTACGAAGGTGGAGGAGGGGCTGGAGGTTGGATGAAACTTTGTCATCTGAATGAAGTCACATAGCGCATCCGGAGCCTGCGCACAGGAGCAGCTAAGATGCGGATCAGAGGCCTTTTAAGATGAACTTTGGATGCTGATTGGCTTTCATGGAGGAGTTTTTCAAAGCTGATGCTCTCCTACATTGCAAAAGGGTGATTCTGGCTAGGCTCCATTTGGCAAAACGTTCTTTTGATTTGTGTTTATCTGACTGTGTTCATTATTATTCCCCCACTAAATGCAAAAAGTCAGAATTCATTATTATCTAGAGACTATTAATAACAGAAGGTGAAATGCAGCGCCAGACAAGCCGATCGTGTTGTGACGTCATCAGGACTCTTCTGAGTCCACACTTTCCTGCGTTCTTCTCAAGAACATACTTGGAGAGGACATGAGTCCGTACTTGCCTTCTTATGAATTGATAAACGGCCAACAATTTGCTCTCCAACTACACACCTGTAACAGCCACCACTACTCTGGGAAGATTCTTTTTTCAACCATTGCGTCATATGAATAAAGATGCTATGACCAAAAAAATTGGATTGACAGATGACTGTTTATATATGATTGGCTGAAATTAGGTGTACAAGCTGACGTATAACTAATTGATCTGCATAAGGTAACGGAAAAAAAAACAAAACAAAAAAAACTGATTTTAAGAAAGGGGACAATATCGTCTGATAAAGAGTAAAAAAAAAAATTTTTTCAAAATAATTCCTTAACTTTTTATGTATAAAGCAATATAGAGTGTTAGCAGAAGTGGCTATACAGCAGCTAGACCCGGTATCACAAAGGATATATTTCGGCAGCAAAAGAAGGACTCCACACTCTGGTTGCGTTTGTGCTCTGAGAGAGGAGGGGCGGGGGCACACCCGACCCACCTGAACTCGGCTTTTTATTAACCATACCGCGTGACAAAACCAGTTCATACATCACTTCTATTTACAAATCTGTGAAATAAAAACATAAATCAGAGCATAAACCTCAACACCCCCACTTGCTCTGACGTTAATCCTATTTACAATCAATAATATTTTAAATTACATTCCAAAGATAAAACTGTCAAACTTGACTAACTTGAATGTCGTTACTGGTTTGGTTAATACATCTGCTACCATCAGTTCTGTTGGACAGTAATACAGACTGACCTTGCCATCCCTTACAGTTGATCTCACAAAGTGGTATTTTATGTCAACGTGTTTACAGCGCTGTCTCTTTACAGGGTTTTTGGCGATTGCTATGATCCTTGGTTGTCTTCATAAATTTTTGCTGGTACATATTCATAACAGTCAATGTTCTTAAGTAACTGTATCAAATATAGACATTCCTGAATAGTTGCGGCTAAAGCCATGTACTCAGCTTCACAGGTAGACAATGCGACTGTGGGCTGCTTTTTCGTTTTCCAAGAAACCAAAGGTCCCCATTTAGACAAACTTATACAATAACCAGTTGTGCTACGGCGATCGTTTACATCGGCGGCCCAGTCAGCATCACTGTAGGCATGCAAGCCTAAATTTCCATCCTCACATTTTTTGTAATACAGTTCCTTTTCAGAAGAGCCTTTAAGGTATCTTAACACATGTTTCACAGTAGTCCATTGTTGTTCTGTTGGTTCTGCAAAATACTGTGACAGCTTACTCACTATAAAAGTTAAATCAGGTCTTGTACAAGAAGTCAAATAAATGAGGCTGCCTACAGCTTCTCTGTATTTTGCAGCATTGTCTATCCTTTTCCCATCATCATTATAGTCCTGTTTCTGTTCACAAGGAGTAGCTCTAGGTTTGCAGTCCTGCATGTCAAACCTCTGCAGTATTCTCTTTACATAATTTTTCTGAGACATTTTTACACAGTTTTCCCCCTGTTCAAAATCAACCCCAAGAAAATATTTCAGCTTTCCGAAATCCTTCATGTTAAATCTTGCCATGAGAACCTCTTTAACACTTTTCAGTGCTTTCTCATCAGTAGCAGCGATGATCAGGTCACCCACCCATACTTTAAGTATGACTTTATCTTTTTCCATCTGCCTGGTGTAAACACAATAATCTGCTGGATTTTGCACAAACTTGTTTTCACAAAGATAATCATGCAGGGTATTGTTCCAGTTTCTCCCTGCCTGTTTAAGACCATATAATGATTTGTTTAATTTGCACACAACCCGTTCATTTCCGTTTGGTTCTTCTTCATAACCTTCTGGTTGTTCCATGTATATCTCACGATCTATCAATGCATGGAGATAAGCGGTTTTAACGTCCATTTGGTGCAAGATAAGGTTTTCTTGTGCTGCTTTCTGCATCAAAACTCTAATACTGGTCAGGCTTGCAGTAGGGGAGAAAGTCTCTTCATAATCAATACCCCTCTTCTGACTAAACCCTTTTGCCACGTATCTAGCTTTGAACTTGTCAGTTCCATCTGTATTCTTTTTCACTGCATAAACCCACTTCCCCCCCACTGCTTGTTTGCCCTCAGGAAGTGTTGTCAAAGTGAATGTGTCATTTTCTCTAAGAGATAACATTTCTTCATCCATTGCTTTTTTCCATTCTTTTGAGTATTGAGAATGTACAGCTTGTTCAAATGTTAAAGGTACATCACATAGAAGCCTGTAGCAATAATCAATATTTGTTAACACTAGGTCGTCGAGTTCTTTTTCTGTTACATATTCATTCAGGTAATTTGGCCTTTTTCTTAGCCTAGAAGGGTAACGCTTTGTATCATGATCTGCATCACAAATGGCATCATCTTTATTTTCCGACTCTAAAAGAGTGGCTGGACTTTTTTCAAGCATTTCTTCCTCCTCTGTGTATTCCTCCTGTTTTGGCTCTTTAAACTCATCTGTTTGTTTTGTGATCCTATTAGGTATGTCAAACTCATCCTCTAATATGTCAGTTTGTGTCTTTTGCTCCATCACATTTTTAGTTGAAAACTTCACTAGTCTATGTTTTAAGACTTTACCTTTGTGAGGGAAATAAATTAGGTAGACTGGGCTGTTTTTGTCATATCCTACAAAAATTCCCTCCTCACATCTTGAGTCCAGTTTTCCTTTTTCTTGTTTGTAGGAAAAACAGGCTGAACCAAACTTCTGCATCCTGGATAAATTTGGTCTTAAATTTGGTCAGAATCATCTGATAAGGGGTTTGCCCTGTACGTCTATTAAAACACCTGTTTTTTATTTGGGCCGCTGTCTGAACTGCATATACCCACATTGTTTTAGACAAGTTGGTCTATCAGCATACATCTCGCCATGTCAAAAAGTGTACGCCAGTTTCGCTCTGCAGTGCCATTTTGGTGTGGCGAATAAGGGGCTGATGTCTCGTGTCTAATGCCATGTTTACTCAGTAATGTTTGGAAAAGCTTCCCAGTAAATTCTGTACCATTATCAGACCGTATACATTTTATCTTGCCGTAGGGCGCAATGTCTGCAAAGAATTTTTCTGTTGCCTGCACAGTATCATTTTTATGTTTTAGGAAATAGACAAAAACTGCACTTGAAAAGTCATCGGTAAATGACAACACATATCTGTAACGCTCTCTGGACTGTGGATCTATTGGCCCAGCTAAATCTGTGTGGACCAACTCTAATGCAGCTCTAGCTCTTTTATCTGGTTCCCTGTTCTTCCATTGGGCAAATTTACCTTAGATACACACTTCACATGGCTTTGTTGGTTTTTCATTATTACCTTTTATGTTCATTCCATCAACAACACCCTGTAAGTTTTGTATATCATTATAATTGCAATGCCCCAAAATCTCATGCCAGGTTTGCATGTCATAAGAACCTTTACACTGGTCATGGCATTCATTACTCACAGTTTGTAGATAGTACAGTCTGTTGTTCTCTTTGATGGGGAACTTTGTTCCATCTCTGTGTACCAAAGCATCTTGTCCTTGCTTGAAGATCACTGTTGCCCCATTGTTTGTGGCTGCTTTTACAGAAAAAATGTCTTGTGGATAAGAGGGGTTGTACAGTGCCTGCTTAAGAATTGTCTTGTGGTGTCGCCCCCTGCTGTCCATCAGAGACACCTCTGCATCTCCTCGTCTTTTCGTCACTCCATTGCATCTGGTGCCATCAGCCAATTCGATGCAATGTGTCTCGGGTTTGAAGTTGTCATCAAAATCTTTAAATCTGCCAAGATCTGTGATGATATGCGAGGTTGCCCCGGTATCCACCATCAGACCTTTGATTTTGGTTTCGTCACGCCTCCCAATCTCCTGGTCAGCATCAGTCAGCCGGAAAACATATTCTTTACCGTCCTCTTCTTCAGCAGCTGCCCACGCCACATCCTGTCTTTGCCTTCTCCTGCATTCATCCTCTCGGTGTGTGGAGTTTTCACAAATATTGCACCATTTTCTGCGGTGGCACATTTTAGCTATGTGTCCCCGTTGTCCACATCTGAAGCACACCTGGTCGACGCCGTCTGCTCTCCTGTCGCTCATCCGCACCTGTGCATGCTTTAGGCTTGATTGGACCCGTGCTTTCATGACGTTGTCCGCCGCGGCAGCCGTGCGTATTCTCTCTGTGTCTTCATAACTCCTTAATTTGCATTTAAAGTCAGAAAAAGTCATTTTATCTTCACTTTGTGTGACATAAATGATGAATGGTTTGAATGACTCTGGCAGTCCTTTCAGAATCATAGCGATAAGCAGGCCATCACCCATAGTTTCACCTGCATTTCTTAATGCTGTTAGGCGGCCTCAGCTCTAAGAACATAAGTTGTCACATATTCGCTGCCGAGTTTTTGCAGTGAGGTAAGTTCTGTATATAGACTGATAATGCGAGGTTTACCCTTGCCCGCATAAAAGTCTCTCAAAATCCTCAGAGCCTTCCGTCCATCATCAGCAGCTTCACGCATTATTAGCGATAAACTTGTATCATCTAGGAATTGGATAAGCTCCCCATACGCCTCTGCGTTTTTCGTGTCTTCATCTTCTTCTTCTCCGTCTTCCTCTTCTTTCTTTAGAATTACGTCCTTTAATCCTTGTAACCGAAGGTGGCCAAGAAACTTTGCCTCCCACAGCTCGTACTTTTCCGCATCTCCGTCAAAAACCAACCGTGACCACCGGTTACTCCCTTCTGCAGTTCTTCTGTTCATGGTGCTGTGTGTTACGTCTTTCCTTGGCGGTGGTTCACCTGCGCTTCTGGTACTCTTCACTTGGGTCTCCGTGTGTAGCTGGGCCCATAACCTGTTAGCAGAAGTGGCTATACAGCAGCTAGACCCGGTATCACAAAGGATATATTTCGGCAGCAAAAGAAGGACTCCACACTCTGGTTGCGTTTGTGCTCTGAGAGAGGAGGGGCGGGGGCACACCCGACCCACCTGAACTCGGCTTTTTATTAACCATACCACGTGACAAAACCAGTTCATACATCACTTCTATTTACAAATCTGTGAAATAAAAACATAAATCAGAGCATAAACCTCAACATAGAGTAAATTAAATTGGTGAAAATGCAAATGTTTGCTTTGTTCTATACATAATTCACAACAAATCTACTGTAAAAGAAAAAGAGATGATCACTGCAAAAAATCTGTTGGCAAAGTGTCTCATTTATCTGCTCAAATTAAGAAAAAATGCACTTGTTAAAAGATTTAGTTTATTTTCTGTTTTCAGGTCCTGTTTTAGTTACAAACCTCCTGTGTTCATCTGAGTCCTGCCATTAGAGCGGCTTAAACATGAAGCTGAAAACACAGCAGAAGCTGCTGGAGTAATCTGAAACCGCCTTTTGACTTATTCAGGGAGACGCTCCGGCCGAGCCAGAATTCTTCTAGGAAACACACACATGGAAAGCAACAACTGTCTGAGGATTCAGGGAATAATTGGTTTAGCCTGGCGGCGTGCGAGCTGGGCATTCTCGTAGGCGTTATAATAGAAGAGCTGATGGATGAGATGAGGAAAAGAACGGTTTGATAAAGTCAAAGCGGTAGTAATGAATTTAGTAGTATTATCTACGGTCTAATTTACCGCCTCAGCAAAGCAACATACACTAGAGGTAGACTGATACAGGTTTATGATTATTTTGACACAGGTCTAACTGATCCGCTATATGTGCTGTGGTTTCTTTTTAGGTTAAAATGGCTTTTTTTCCTGCTTTTAAATGCACTGGAAAAAACTAAATCTAGATAATACATTTTTTTTCTTAAAATAACTGAATTTGTTCTTGAATTGAGAAGGTAAAAGAGGTATTTTACCAATTGAACATTGATTTAAAATAAGAAAACACAATTGTATTGTTTTATTTCAAGTGCATTTTATCTAAATATCTTATTTTAAGAGTAAAAATACTCATTCCATTGGCATCATCTCATTTACCGACTCAAATTAAGGGTAAATACACTTAATTTAAGAAATTTTTTACTTATTTCTAGATCGTTTTTCCAGTGTGATAAGAACGACACACTGATAACAAATGTTACACGTGCCTCAATTGCAACAAGAAAAAAAAAAGATTAAAAGATTAGACAAAACACTGACAATGTAGGGAGCGGCAATGCAGGCGCTTCATTTGATCTGCAGGCCTGATCACTGAAAGCACTACTGCAATGGTGAATGCCGATACAAGAAAAAAAATATTGTGCATTTTATCAGTCTAAATCCTCCATCGCAGTTGGCTGTTATTCAAGCATGTCCTGTTTATCCTTAGGCTTAACTTAACACATGAATATCAAATGATTGTCCTGAAATGAATGAATTTTCATAAACAATCACAGATGCCCCTTAGATGATCTGCAGGCATGGCGGCTAAATGCACTAATAAGTTGGTGAATAAATGCACATATTGATACTGATATGAAAAAAAAAATGCTAATATTTTTTTTAAAATATTGCCCTGAATATGAAATGCGATAGTTTAGTTTTTTTATGCATTTTTTTTTGAGACATCTAACATTTTGTTGGAAACCAAACTGCTGTCTTCCAGAAACAGTCATCTATTAAACTCTCTCCCATTGAAACCAGTTGGGTAGTATGCATGTGTCATAGCTACCCAGTCTACAGATTATCCCACATAATCTATCTCTGATTTATTCCCTGTTTCACACTTTTTCCCATTCTCATACTATAAACTGAACAAAGTTCTGTAACATATTGGAACCTTGCACTGGAAAAAATCTAAATCTAGATAAGTCATTTTTTCTTAAAATAAGTGCTTTTGTTCTTGGATTAAGGATGTAAAAGAGACATTTTGCCAATGGAACGAGACAATTTACATTTGAAATAAGAAAACACAATTGCATTGTCTTATTTCAAGTGTATGTTATCCAGTTATCTTATTTTAAGAGTAAAAATACTCATTCCATTGGCAAACTATCTCATTTACCTACTCAAATTTTGGTATGACGCCATGCTGCTTTTAATTTAACCACCATCCTCCATGACTAGTTCAGCGTGTCCCTTGGTTTTTTGATTAAATTGCACACAGTTGGACTCTTTTCGCTAATTGAACAACATCCTAAGGTATCTGTCTGTGATTAATGATTCTAGATATTAAGAAGACATAAAATGAGGATATTATGTGTAGATATTACAATCCCCCTACTGGGTGAGCTTGTGGTGGCAGTAGATTTTTGTTTGCATTTTATCGTTGACTCTTCAGCAATCCCTCACAATGAACATGCATGCAGCGAAGGTGGAGAGGAACACTCTCCTTTAACAGGATGAAACCTCCAGTATAACCAGGCTTAGTGTGAGCTGCCTGCTGAGGCCGATTGGGGTTCAGCCAAATAAGGGAGAAGCAGACATACAAAAGGAACAAAGAAGCATAGATCTTTAAATACTTTTTTATGTCAGAGAAGCTAATGGTAAACTAACTCAATAGTTGGAACTGTCTAGGAAAAAACAGTCAAGCAGATGAGCTCTGAGCCAGTTTCAGTGTCAAAGAGATGAAAGAGAGCACATACAGTTAGTCACACTAAAAGGTGAGCCCATAGCTATTTCTAGGAGAGAAACATCTTCAAAAAAAGGTGCTGATGGCAGCATCCAAGCTTATATTTCTCTCCAGGATGGTGTCACAGACTGTGAGGGATTTGCACAAACCAGCCATAAAACTGCTAAACTTTTTTTTTTTTTTAAAGTCTTAATTTATTCCAAAAAAAGTGTTAAAAAAATGATAAGCTGGGCCCAAAAACAGAGGTCAAAAAAATAGAATTCAATTCAGGCTCTAACATAAAGAACTCAAGCACAAACTGACCTAACAAACAAGACATGAGGGAAACTTAAATAGTGGCTGATCAGACCACTGTTGGCACACAAGGGGGGTAACTGAATAACAAACTAACAAACTTAATTAAACAGATAAATACTAGCCAGACACTTAAGTACTTTTTAATTTTTAACTAATTAACAAAATTACCCAAACTAAGCATATTTAAACAAATGATAAACAAATTTCCCTTTCCATTACAAATGGTTTGACCCGCTGATTGGCCTGCAACAACAAATTGAGGAAAGCTGGAGCTCAAAGCAACTCAAAGAAAAAGAAATTAATCAATTGCATCTTGACAAAAAAACAACCTGACAGCAGGCTGTCACACAGACAAACAGAAACAGACCAGATTAAGCTACTATGAGAAGAAAAACCATAGAGAGCTTAAAGTTATGGGCAGAACTAACAAATGGTAGAATATAGATAGAATGAAGCAGAAAGATTAAAAGTGGCCTTTATGTCCTCCAGCAGTCTAAGCCTATAGCAGCAAAAATATAAAGATAGCTCAGGAAAACTTGAGCCATTCTAACTATAGGCTTTATAATTGAACTTTATTGATCTGACACTCGAGAAATTTACCTCTGCATTTAACCTATTCCCTTGGAGAGCAGTGGGCTGCTATTGTGCGGCTCACGGGGAGCAGTATGGAGTTAAGGGTTTTGCTCAGGGACCCAGAGTGGCAGTCTGTGGGAGTGGGGCTTGAACTCAGAACCTCTGGATTCCACTAGGCCAGCGGTCCCCAACCTTTTTTGCACCATGGACCGCTATATGTCAGACAATATTTTCACGGACCGGCCGGCCGGGGGGCCGATCAAGTAAAATGATACGAACTGGCATAAAATCAAATACAAACAGCATAAAAATCGTAATCGTGAGAAAATGACAGACGAAGTGTGCTCCTGATGTCCAGTCTGCTCCGTAGCTTTGTTTTGGTCGCTGTAACCGCCGAAAATCCCGCTTCACAAAGATAGGATGTTATAGAATTGAACTGAACTAACCTGTGTCAAGAGGCACAGATGCACCGACTGATGTAATTGGCAGAGAATACCGCAATTTTTTATATTTTTCAAAATGAAACATCACTCAGACTCTGATCGTCCATAAATTACATATATATATATATATATATATATATATATATATATATATATATATACTTTTTCTGTGCGGCCCGGTACCAAATGACCCACGGACCGGTACCGGCCCGCGGCCCGGTGGTTGGGGACTCCTGCACTAGGCCGCCCCTTCCCTTAAGAAGCAAAGTTTTAAACCTACACTTAAAAATATACAGGGTGTCTGCCTCAAGGAAAAAAAACTGCTGGTTGGTTCCACAGGAGAGGAGCCTGATAACTAAAAGATCTGCCTCACATTCTACTTTTAGAAATTCTAGGAACCACTAGTAAAGGAGCAATCAGATCTCTTTAGCTTTATCAATCTTTTTATTTCAGTTTCCTTATTAAAGAGGTGTTTGTACCATTGTCAGATTTGTATTTGGAAAAAAGTGCCATGGACACACTGGTTTGTTAGATGTAGAAAAACCTCAAATATAAATTTAGGAGGGAGCAGTATTTAAATGCAGGTTCTGGATGATAATAGCTGGACATGTCCGATCAGATGGAATCCCAAACAGACTGGAGTTTGCCATAAACCCACCCACTGGCTGTGACTTTACACTGTATGCTTGTACAGGTGCAGCTCATGAATGATTCTAGAGTAGATCTTTAAATTACATAAAACCACACCCTTCAAGCTGAGATACTCCTTTTATTTCTGTCTCTCTCAACAACCAGCATGGGATTTAGTCCTTCTCTCTATTAGCGCTGCTAGTTGTATACGCCCAGCTGTGCAGGATGAGTCATCAGTGCTTATGCTCACTTTTTTTGGCCCAGATGCGGACGTACATATGATGTTGTGTAACACAAATGCAAATATTCAGTATATCAGATCATGTGGGATTTGATTTGGATGTGAAAGAAGGTGGAGCTGGGTTGGAGCTGCATACCAATAACAGTTTTGAAGGATAAGAGGGTGGTGGTGGGGTTCATCACGAGAAGCAACGTCATCTCTGTGTGTGAAATCTATTTTTAGCAGCGTAAACAGAGGGATTCCAGCCCCCCTGAATGTAGCAGCGAGTGCGGGGGCTGCTGGAGCGCGTGACGCTGGATGTGACTCGGCCTGTTTATGTCTCTCAGTTTGGCTGCAGCTTCCTGCAAAACAGGCTGTTTTCTTTTTCATTCTAATCCTGTTCCCTCCTTTTTCAATATCTTAACTCAGAAAAATATATAATTTTAATTTTTTTATTGTCATTACACTGTCACAAGTACAGCGCAACGAAATTTAACCCATCCCCAGTGTGGGGTTAACCCTTTATAGGGCACTCAGTGAAATACTTAGAAAATCTAAATTTCAAGCCAATTATGCTGTTGGAATTCAGGACTAGACCTTATTACCTTTGTAACATTCAAAAATTGATATTTTGATAGCAAAAATGTATGTTAATATAATAACAAGAAATGCCAACTTACCCGTATATATTAGGAAAAATAACAAAAGTGCCTCTACAAGAAATTAATGAAAAAGACTCTGAGAATGAAAGAAATACATTCTTTTTGGTCCAACATAACCTTAAAGGCATTGATGCTGATACTGGCACTTATTTTCTTTAGTTTATAAACCTAAATATAATTGTTTATAGGGCTGGGTATTTTCACCAAAGTCCTAAATCGATTTGATTTTGATCCATACAGTTAATCGATAAGTTTCGATTCAATCTGTTTTTACAATAATGAAAGTGGTTCAACTGTGTTTTAAAATACTCATGTATTTTATTTTTTCCTGTCATATCAAACACAGTGCAAACTTGTAAATCAGACAGTTTAAACTTGAGATGTGAACAAAAGTGTCTCAAAAGTGCAAACTTGTTTGTGAAAAGTGAAAAAGCCTCACACGAGCAAGCAGACGTGACGCAGCAGACATGAGCTGCATTATCTCCGCTACACAAACCATATTTGCAGCGTTGTCTGTACCAACTACAGGGTGTTTTCTGTTCAGTCCCCATTTGTTAATGTCTTCAGTCAACCTATTGGCTTGAAGTCATCTTGGTGGTCTGTAGCACGAGATGCAATGTAGTGGGAAGTGATCTTAATGTCACATATCCAGAACATTATCTTTAGCTGTTTTAAATCCAAAATGGTTCCAGACTTCATTTGGGACAGCTTGTTGAGTGGTGTGTTACTTGGGTCGGCATTTGCACACCCCTGCTCATTTGAATGTGAACGTCACGCGCGTCACTATAAAACTAATCGATCTCATTCTTTACACATCGATTTTGCAAAAAATGTAAAGCAATCGATCCAAAATTGATTTTTTTACCGAGCCCTAATTGTTAACTAGAATTATTAACTGTTTAACTTTACTGTTTAACTTTTCAATTAGCTTTTTACCTTTTTTTCCGACTTAATTTACAGTAGGTAATATCTCATTCAAGGGCTCATCTAATTGGTCAAATCCCAAAATAAGATGTACAGCCATGTAGCAGCATCTTTGCTGAATGGATGGATATAGATCTTGTGCTTTTAGACCTCACTGAGGGACGCCATTTGTAAGGGGATGCATGTGATCAAAAATGGTAACTTTCCCTATAAAGGGTTAAGGGTCTTGCTCAGGGACCCAGAGTGGCATTCTGTGATAGTTCATTTCAAACTCACAACCTCAAGCTCTATGCCCTAATCGCTAGGCCACCACTCCTCATAAATACACGTCATCTCCTCAAGAATAACTTATTAATTTCACCTGATAAATACTAATAGGAGCTGTTTTATTTCAACACATCCATGTGAACTACTCTCCTCATTCATTATGAATGTTTTTTGCATGCAGATTCAATAGCATGTGTTCATGCTCCTACTATGCTCTCTCTTGCTTTCTATGCACCTGATGTAGTCTTTGCATCGTTGAGTTTTTAAAACAACTTTTTTACCAGAGTGGTTACAACAAGTTTTTTTTTTCCTTGGTTGACAGAAACAGATTCTAGGAAGCAGAAATAAGGAGGGCCGTGAGGGGAAGGTAGGCGCTGCGTAAGGCTGAAAGAAGGCCAGCTTGGAGGCTAGTGGGAGGTTAGGGCTGCTCTTTCCCTTCTGGCTATGTTTCCAGCCCAGGGCCTGAGCACTCACTCTAATTAACAGTCCCCCGGCTTTGTCAGGATGCGGCGAGGCGTTATGTCGTCATTAAATATTCAGCCGATCACAGCTTGGAGTAGAACAAACAAGGCGCTGCTTTCAGGGCCAAACACAAACAGGTAGAATGAATGAAACCGCTTTTGTTTATTTTTAACTGAGTGAAGACATAAAAGGAGGATGTTTGGATCCTCACTGCTCGTTAAAAGTATTTTCTCTTTTGATGAACAGAGTTGTAGCCCTCCCTTTCCTCAAATATTGTTCAAATAAGTCTTAGGCCTAAAGTGTAAAAGGTTAATTGTTTATCTTTGAGATTTTTCTCTTATTGGGATTGTAGATCATGGGCTAAGATATTTTAACTTTATATTTTCTCATCCGATCATGCAGGAGGACAGAATAACAACTGGAGCATCCAGTTGTTGGGTGCAATAGAATAGGTTTGGTTCAGTTTTGGCCACAATTTCTGTAATTTAACAAATAAAATTAGATAGATGATTTTGCAAGTTTAACTGATAATTCAAGCAATGAATGTAAAGTTTACCAATTTATTAATCCATCCATCCATCCATGAATCCGTCCAACCATTCATCTTTGAGGGTAGCAGCTTCAGTAGGAAGGCCCAGACGTCTCACTCCCCAGCCCCTGTGCCAGCTCCTCCAGGAGAATCCCAAGGCGCTCCCAGGCCAACAGAGAAACATAGTCTTTCCAGCATGTCCTGGGTCTCCCTCTGGGTCTCCTCCTGTTGGGACGTGTCCAGGACACCTTCCTAGGGAGGCGTGCAGGAGGCATCCTAACCAGATCTTCCCTTCATTTGTGAACAAGACTCCATGATGGGGCAGTACATCCTCCCCAACCGGGAGAAGGCACTCTACCCTTTTCCAGCTCAAGACCATGGTCTCGTATTTGGAGGCACTGATCTTAGTCATGGCAGCTTCCAGTGAGAGCTGTAGATCACGCCCTGATGAAGCCAATAGAACCACATTATTTTCATTTCAATTCAAAAAGTTTATTTCAAACCTGCACACATTTTACAATACATATAATGACAAACAATACATATGCATGGCTTGAAAAGGGGATGGAAGAAGCAAAAGCTTATACATGTCCAATCCCCTCCCGCTCATCCCAAGGACACTCCTGCAAATGAAAAGACAAAGACAAGACAAACAACCCATCCACACTCATGCATACAAGACAACACACTGGCCCAACGCTCCCCGTACCTGCAACCCCCTCCCTACACCACACCACAAATAACAGAGATGTCATTCTAAGGCCACCAAAACGGATTCCTTCAACAGCTTGGCTGCGCCTAGAAATTCTGTCCATAAGTTATGAACAGAATCAGTGAAAAGGGCAATGTGGACCAGACTCTGACGCTGAATCCGAGATTCGACTATCCAACGTACCCTCCTTTCCAGAACCTCAGAATAGACCTTACCAGGGAGGCTTAAGTGTGTGATTCCTCTGTAGTTGGAAATGCACCAATCCAATCTATTATTACTATACATATCAGTCGCATATTTGTTTTTAGGATTACATTTTGTCCATATAAGCACCACTAACTGTTTTAGGGCTTCCTTTTCTGGCTCTATACTAATTTCAGTTAGCATTTGTGGAAAAAGTGTACATTTATCCAAAAATTTGTGTGTGTAGAGTTAATGAAGACCTCTACAAAAGAACAGGCCAAGCTCCAACATCTATAAACAAATGCATTGATGGCAGCAGCACAGTTGATATTTCTCTCCAGGATGAAGTCACAACCAAACAGGAACAGACATGGCCGCAGGAAGTGGGAGTACCCTAGTGGCAAGAGGGCGTTTTAAAAAAATGTATTAAAAAAGCTTTGCACAATTTATATGTTTTTTATGAATATTATGGGAAATGATTTAGACTGTTTTATTTTACTTTTATATGTATTTCGATGTAATTATGTTGAGGCCTGTTCAACACAAGTTCAAGGAAGTCGCGTTGTCATGACAACGTCAAGCAAGCTAGTGGTTGCCAAGGTGTCCCACTTGCGGCAGCAGAATAGTAAATTTACATAGTCTAATAACAGAAACAAGGAGGAAACATGGCACGGAAATGCATTTCGATTATTTTGGAACAAAACACAACGAGTGAACTGCAACCACGACAACGGAGAGCATCCAGGGTGAGTTGACTGTCTGCCTGCCTCTGATGGCAGTTGCTCCGGCAACCCAACCTACCATGATTGGATTAGACAAGCCCTTCCAGTCACCATCCATTTTCAAATTTCCTGTACGGCGTTGTGGTAATGAAACATTCTCGCGATCTATCGCACTGGCTTGGTTTGCTAGTTTTGCAGTGGCTGTATTATGTGGAAAAGGCTGATCATGTTTTTCATTTGTCTGAAAACAGTTGGAAAAAGTCGTAACTGGTGACAAATTTAAGAAAACAACCCTTTTGTGAAATCCAGCTTTTCAAATGGGCGTAAAGCCACTGAATTTTTTTACTGTGAAGTTTAATTAATAGTCCATGATAGTGCACCTGAGAACTGAGTAATGATTCATGTGATTAATGATGTCTGTGTCATGATTTTATCTAAGGCTCGGAGCCACATGCAGTCAAACAGCCAAACAGCCAAACAACTCGGTGCAGAGTTTCCCTGAACTCTGCTCAGCCGGAAGTGGAAGGCGAGGGGAAGACAGACTGTTAGTTCAGGCTCAGTGGGAAATTTGACTCGTTGATCTTGAAGGAGAGGATCGGTTTGTTGACTAACGTTTCCAGAGAAGTGAAGGATCCTTGACTCCAATCTGTGTGTAGGTTTTCCAGAGTTTATCTGATTCGGTGGAGGGCGGAACAGGGTTTACCCAGAATTCGGACGGTGAAGATGGATGGAGACGCTGGTTGCCACTCAGATTTCCTGCGGTACTTGAACGGGTCGTGGTGAAGATGATTCCCTTGCTCAGAGTGTAATTGCAGCATTCTCAAAGGAGACTGGATCCAGACGTCCTGTTTGAATCCCTCGCTCAGTTTAAGACTCAGTTGATCCCTCCTGCGAGAGGAGGTCCGGAAAGGTCCAGTTTGCAGGAAGGCTTCCTGCCGAAAGGCAAAGACAAAAACAAAGTTAAATCTCAGGGAGACAAGCACTCAGTGTAACTCAGTGAGAACTCAGCTTGGCTAGCGTACCAAACACTGGCAAACAGTCTGGCGTCGAGGTAGTGGCAACCAGCAGCTTAAGAGCACTACAAAAATGAGCTAAACGTCCGCAGGTGTGTGAGGAGGCGGACCGGAACCAGGCGCCTCCTGCTGGTGGAAGGGAGAACAACCCAAAAGACAAACACACAGACTGGAGTCCTGACAGTCTGTGTGTTACAGCCCCTGGTTGTGTGCACTGAAGTCTATATGACAATAAAGTAGTGAATCTCTATCTGTTTATTTATTTTTATTTATTGTTTTATAAATATAGTCTCTGGGTTTTTTGCAAAAAAAAAATCAAAAATTTTTTTTCACAGAACACCCTCCTTCAAAATGACTTCCAGCGGCCCTGGGAACAGAACATATGAAGCTACTTTAAGCAAAAGCAGAGAGAGCATAATGTTAGAGTTTGAACTAACAAAAACTGCAGAATGGGAGAATAGAGATAGAATAAAGCAGAATGATGAAAAGGGGTCCTTATGTCCTCCAGCAGTCTAAGCCTATAGCAGCATAACTATAGAGATAGCTCAGCATAATATGAGACACTCTTATTATAAGCTTTATCAAAAAGGAAAGTTTTAAGCCTTGCCTACACCTCGATGATTTTAAAATCTTGCCGTGTTACGCAACCTTAACGTGTCAGGCTTTCAACACCCCATGTCCTCTAAGTCCCGCCCCCATGCAGAGGGACTGGAAATTTAAAACGAAATAAACACTGAAACTGGAATAAATTAATAAATAAATGGTTCAAGATTATTTTAAATATTTTTATTTTCAGTTTGAAAATACATTTTTTTCCCCATTTTTTTTTATTTAACAGTTAAAAAAAAAGGTTTTTGAACAAACTTTATGGCTCCACTTTAGCTCCTTAAAACTCTCTCTTTTAAAGCCAAAAGTGAAAAATATGAGAGATGCTTGTGCGGTCCAAATAGATGCTAATCTTTGCGCTGAGTGAAGCGGCTGAAGGGAGCCGGTGTCAGTGCTGTGCCTCTCTCCCAAATTACTGGCAGAGAAAAGCTGTATATGAGCCAGGCGCTGTGGTCTGGATACAGGCCAAACACTAATGGTCCCGGGCGAAGGAGGATGGGGGGGTTCTTCTTTATCTCTGGGGCTTCAAATCTCTGTGCTCAATTAACAGCAGCATCTTCCTCCACTGGCCTCCTGCTTCCGGCTCCATATTTCATTAACAGCAACATGTCCCCTTCTTTAGTATTTCTCATCATTTTGGCTTGTTTACTTTTCGCTAAACTGTTGTTAACACCTTTTAATATTCGCTGTAGCATCTTGTTGTTGCTTTTCAAAAAGGAAAATACTGGAATAAAACCCCATTCATGCAGGGTAACATTCTAAAATGAAATAGGCTCATTGGTTTTACCTCTGACGATGTGATTTTAACTCCCTGCACTAATTGTTTTGAATTAATCACCTCCTTTGTGCCGTACATGTTCTCCTTTGAATCCCGCTCGCCTCACTCCTTTGAGCCCTTTGTCTTGTTTTTGTTTGCTTCCACTTACATTCATTTTTCATGGTCTCATTCATTGTTGCTTCAGTGGCTCATCTAAGCTGTTTTCCCTGCGCTGGTGAATTAAATTAACAAAGTATACTAATTCATTATGTCTTAGCCAGGCTTGTAGATTTATCTTGCTACAGAATAGGAGGCTTTGAGAAATGAAATGGATTAGAGGCCGGCTGCAGGATATCAGGAGAATATGTAATATAATGTAAAAGAACAACAGTAATCTTTATATTTTATATAAAAAAAACACTATGTCAACTATTTTTGGTTTTGGATTTCAGGTCCCTAAAATTATGCTTTCGATTAGGTTGCAAATCTTTAAATGTTTACCAAATATGAGAATCAACCCAATATAGAATTTCTAATAAGCAGGAATTGTATCCCATACATCAAAAGTCACAGATTAGTGGGCCTTGGTCCGGATCCTTTCCCACCTGCTGGCTAATCCGGACCCAGCCTGATTTAAAACATTTATAAATTACCGCGTGTTGTCCGACGACAGTGTCTAATTTCACTTGCACTGCTTCTCCTGTTAATACGGTAAAGCCCTCCAGAGCGTCCGGCACCAGGCTGCTCGTCATCCAAATTAGCCAATGAGCTGCTGTCAGTCTGGGTTGCTGCTGCTGCTACTTTTAGACACAGCAGGCAAACCTGTGGCAAGCTGGGCGATGGGAAAGAAGGAGAAGATGATGAGAAAAAGAGAGCAGAGAAAGTGTGGACTGCTAGAAGAACTGTGGTGAACTGGTGAAAGAAAAGTGAAATGGAGCTCAAAGATGACCCTGCACATTTAGAGGATGTTTGGCTCAACCTGCTGCTGTGAAGCAGGATTCTCCACCATGAACAGAATCATAAATAAATATGGATCCAGCCTCAAAATAAGCTCCTTGATATGTGCTTTAGAATGGCTTAGTCTCCATTCAAACCCAGGTTTAAAGCCTTGCAGGGCAGCATAAAGCCAACTGCTCTCATTAAGACAGAAAAAAGAAAGAAAAACAAAAACTATCTGTCAGTTCAGGTGTTTTATAAAATATGTGAATCAGGAAATTGTCTATACACCAAACTGAAAGATTGTTGTTCTTTACTTAAAAAAAAACAAACTTTAGATTTTAAAATGTAAAAATTTTCTATTTTTTCTATGTTTTATTTAAAAAGTCAATGTATAACATGGATGCATAAATACCTGCATTTTATTTCAGTGTTAAATTCTATTTAAAGTAACAGATTATAATTAAAAGTTATTCCTGAACCTCTATTGGTTGTTTTTTTTTCTTTATTTGGACCCTTTTTAATTGGTTACCCCTGCTATGCATGATCACAACAGCAAAGTAGCAGACCCCATGCAATGGTGGGTAGAGTACACAAAAACTGTACTCGGGTAACACAGCTATCAGGTATTTATTAAAAAGGCTACTCAAGTCTAAGTACCTCATCATAATCTGATAAAGACACATAAAAATTATGCCCAAATTCTGGTATTTTAAGTACAATAATAAAATAATTACAAAAAAAAAATATTATATTAACTCAATACAATGTTTCCTGATTACTTATTAGTTTGACCTCCAAATGTCATGGCAGGTTCAAGTAAGCTTCTGTACAAATGCGACTTTGACATAATCCTCTTTTTCTAAAGTCTATTTTTTTTAACAATGATGGATGCAGCAGCCAAACTTTGGACTGAAGTGATATTTTATTCTTTTAAGATATAACTCAAGTAAAAGTATGAGGTAGTAAAACCACTACTAAAATTGTATTTTGGTCAAAAAGTTACTCAAGTAACTGAGTAAATGATATTAGTTACTAGTAGAAGCTATGTTGGCAGGATGACTTTACTTTTCAATTAAGTGCCAAAAAAATTAAAAAATTCAGGCTCAGAGCAAAATGCACAAGTTTCCTTTTTTATTTGATAAATTATTATTTTAGTTAACTGTAAAATGTTTTTATGTTAAAGTTGATAGCTACAGGTTTAAATTTGATATTAGTGCATCTGTCTCGCATTGACCCTCAGATCATTCTAGTTTTCACCCTAAGTGAATCCAGCCTGCTCTTGTAAATGTTCTAAAAACTTACATAATATCTATTGCTTCTCATGCTAGCAAACATGACAAAACTATTGAACGCTATGCTTCAATTCTTGTTATTATCTATATGCTTAAGCTTGTGAGCGTATGTGCCATGTATTATTATTATTTATTTAATGGTAATGCTAGTAGAACTTTAAAAGTGAATCTGATTATTGTCGTGATTCTTTCCTTTGTGGACTTTTTGGTTCTGTTAGTTTCTTTTTGAGTTTTCAATTACACTTTGCCTTATGTCATTCTGTGTTTTCTTGGTAATTGGTATCTTTTACATTTTTTATTAGTTTTTACAGCACTAGTGGCTTGTTTTTATGGACAATGGGCTGACAGGAAAGGGGGTATGAGAGAGGGGGAGAGACATGGGGGAAAGGACCACAGGTCAGATTCGAACCCGGGTTGCCCGAGTTGAGGACTGAGACCTCCATACATGGGTCATGTGCGCTAACTACTGCACCACCTGCACGCCCCTGTTTTCTATTTTTTGTCATTTTAGTTGTTTTCTAGTTATATTTAAGCAGCATTGTGCTTTTGTGTTGCTCTCTGTCGCCCCTAAGTCTCATTTCCCTTAGCTCCCTTCTAGTTGCTTCTATCCACACCTGCTCCCTATCAGCTGATTAGCCCAGCCTTTGTTCTGTCTCCCATATATACACCTTCTGTGCAGTCATCAGTGCTGGTTTCTCTGCATTGCTTCATTCCTCATATGTGTTAACCTTAAAGATACTTTTTCAAATTCAGATGTAACGATTTATGCAATACCTTCAGGTGACATTTGAACTAAAAATGAATTTATTTCCCAGATTTTTGCTCATATTTTCTGAAATTCATATTTTTTTTTTTAGATAAAGGGCTTGAAACACTTAGTAGAATGTCATCAGCTAGAAAGATTTTGGTCCTGTAGTGTAGATTCACAGTAGTGATGGGGAGATGAAGCCTCAATGAGGCTTTGAACCGTTTGGCCAAATTGCTTCAACGATCTCCACAGTTCATGAAGCTTCATGGAAACATGTCACCACCTATTGGTGGTGTGCAGAACTACAGTTAGTAATATAATTTGTGATTTTTTGCAATTGTTTTTCTTAGTGTTTTTAACCCACTTCCACTCTTGAGGTGGGTGGTTCGAGACCCACCTTAGAATTTTGAAAGTTGCTACAATACTAATACAAGTTTTTTGGATAATGTGAGTAATTTGTGATGATTTACAAATTTAGAGTGGGTAAAAACATTGCTAAAAAAGATTGGTCGGTTCAGCCAAAAGATTGGTTGAACAAATAACTGCGGAAAAGCTAATTATGTATGAATAAGAATGACTAAAACCTTTCATTTTGCTCATCATTGCCCAATTTGCACAAAAACTTTCACTGTCTGCTTGAGCTTATTTCATCGAAATGCTAGAAAAACACACAGCTAGTTCGTGATTGTCCCTCTTGTATTGTGGCGTGGAATAACATAGGGCAGACCACACTTCAATATTGGGCATAAATCAAAATCTATCTATCTGCGACAAGCTCGCTGGGACATACTGCTGCAGGAGGATAACCAGCCCTTAAGGCCTCCATATATTGGTCGTGCACACCAACGACTGCGCGAAGCATATAGCTGTATGATGCTTAATCTTTTCATTGATTCATACAGTTTGAGGTGGCTCTTTCAATTAGAGGAAAAAAATAAAGGTTAGATGTGTCTACTTTAGGTTAGCTGCAGGAACTCAGCTGTTGGCGCTCTAGTCAGCCTGTGTGGTCATTGTGGGCTGTGCTGTTTTAAAAAATCCGGTTACTTTGTTTGTCTGCATGGTTATGGACTGATAGAAATCTGGCAGAGGTTGAACCTTATGCATCTAACTACGTGACCATTTGATACTTATTTAGGGTCATATTCTATTAAAACACAATGCTTTTTCACCTTTCTGCGGACTTTAGTTGCATATGCAGATTTTTTGTGCACTGTATAGCGTGACAGTTAAGAAGAGCCCCTTTCTTGCACCAACAGAAACATCTCTGCTCTGGCTTATATTGCAACAATGAGCTAAAGTCTGCAATCTGCCTTTTTTGTTAAGATCTATTTTGAGATCTTTTCCCTTGCAGATTCCTCATAGTAGAGTTTTTTTCTTTTTAAGTTTTGATCTCAGTGTGAATGGTGAATATGAGTGCATTTTCACCTCCCCAGCTCCCCAGATTCCCCCAGGTTACATATCAAAGTTAATGCATGCCTGTTCTGATGATACCTCTTCAAATGTTCCTTTCAAAACCTTTTTTTGTACCTCAGTGTTGCAATATCTCGCTTTGAGGACAGAGACACTTTAAATAAGGAGTATGCAAATCACATTTTTTTCCATCCCTGCTTGAAGACCTTGAACGCACCAAACAGCTGAGTTTGCATGTTAGACTTTTTTAAGCTATCTCTCTGCAGTTTAGTATTGCATATAAACGTTCTGAATGTGGACGGATGTAAAACAACATGCATGCTTGTTATATTGCTAGGATAGTCTGTAGCAAGCACCTGACACAGATTGGAGAAAACAGGAACAGCAGGAATGAGGAGAAAGTTCTGCACCTGCACATCCATCATTCTGCTCTTTCTCGCTGCAGCATTTTAACGTCTCGATAAACGGATCTCCTTCAGTGGCTTGATGCAATTCTGAATAACCTCCATTCAATTCTGAATAATTTTTAGATGCAAAATTTGCTCCGGAGTGTGAATGAGTCATCCACGTTTGTAGACGGCTTCCTGGGATCTAAAACTCTTATATCTATTTGATTTCATTTAATTTTTACTGGTGATTAAATCTTGAGGTTTCAGGTTTTGACCAAGAAACTGTGAGTAAATAAAAGCATACATTTAGGCTTCTACAGAAGTGTAAACAATGAAATATTCAAATGTTTATAAAGCAAACCTTTACACTTTGAGCCAAAAGTCCACACATAAATACTAAAATTTAAGCTTTAAATGAACTAAGGCCTAATTTTCACTCCAGCTGTTAGACTTTTCCTCATAAATGTTTTTTTTAGTGTAGAGTTAATTTATGAGCTCCAAAAGGGGTTTAATATATGCTTGTTATGATCTTATCTTATGAGAATTAGGGACATACTAAGAATTTAAAAAAAATATATAATGAAGTCACAATAAACAAAAACTAAGTAAGTCTAACTCTAAAATAAAAGTCCTAACATAACAAAAAAATAACAATGCAATACTAGTAAAAGGTATATAATACGAAAATAAAGTTGTAGTACATGGAAAATAAAGTCATAAAGGTTTTAAAGTTGAACTAATAGAAGACAAAAAAGTTGTTTTAATAAGATGAAGCCTTTGACAGAGATATCAACTGAGTTCGCCTGAAATGCAGTTTGAGCATTTTAACACAAAACTGAACTTTCTTGTGAATATTTACATTAAAGTCATCTACTTCTTAAATTGTGTTGCTTTATTCTCGCTTCATTGCAACATTAGTCTTATGTTACAACTTTATTCTGGTATTATCACAACTTTGGTCTCCTTATGTTTTGACTTTATTCTTCTGCAACAATAATCTCCTAGTTGTTACAACATTAATCTTGTAACGTTGCAATTTTATTCGCTTTGACATAATATTACGACTTTATTATAATATTTAAAACAGTTGGTCGTTTAATTATACAACTCCAGGTTCCCAGACATAATTTAATTATGTTATTCTCATAATTTGAGCATTTTATTCTGGTACACCTTTAATGTAGTAAATGACATAATCTAGTAAAGTTACAATTTTATCCTTGTAATGTCAAAACCTTATTTTGGTAATGTAAAAACATTATTATAATTTTACAATTTTTATTTTCCTATACCTGTTATTATGACTTTATGGTAAATGGCTTGTACTTACACTATATTGCCAAAAGTATTTGCTCACCTGCCTTGACTCACATATGAGCTTAAGTGACATCCCGTTCCTAATCCATAGGGTTCAATATGACGTCGGTCCACCCTTTGCAGCTAGAACAGCTTCAACTCTTCTGGGAAGGCTGTCCACAAGGTTTAGGAGTGTGTTTATGGGAATTTTTGACCATTCTTCCAGAAGCGCATTTGTGAGGTCGCACACTGATGTTGGACGAGAAGGCCTGGCTCTCAGTCTCCGCTCTAATTCATCCCAAAGGTGTTCTATCGGGTTGAGGTCAGGACTCTGTGCAGGCCAGTCAAGTTCATCCACACCAGACTCTGTCATCCATGTCTTTATGGACCTTGCTTTGTGCACTGGTGCACAGTCATGTTGGAAGAGGAAGGGGCCAGCTCCAAACTGTTCCCACAAAGTTGGGAGCATGGAATTGTCCAAAATGTCTTGGTATGCTGAAGCATTCAGAGTTCCTTTCACTGGAACTAAGGGGCCAAGCCCAGCTCCTGAAAAACAACCCCACACCATAATCCCCCCTCCACCAAACTTTACACTTGGCACAATGCAGTCAGACAAGTACCGTTCTCCTGGCAACCGCCAAACCCAGACCCGTCCATCAGATTGCCAGATGGAGAAGCGCGATTCGTCACTCCAGAGAACGCGTCTCCACTGCTCTAGAGTCCAGTGGCGGCGTGCTTTACACCACCGCATCCGACGCTTTGCATTGCACTTGGTTATGTATGGCTTGGATGCAGCTGCTCGACCATGGAAACCCATTCCATGAAGCTCTCTGCGCACTGTTCTTGAGCTAATCTGAAGGCCACATGAAGTTTGGAGGTCTGTAGTGATTGACTCTGCAGAAAGTTGGCGACCTCTTCGCACTATGCGCTTCAGCATCCGCTGACCCCGCTCCGTCAGTTTACGTGGCCTACCACTTCGTGGCTGAGTTGCTGTCGTTCCCAAACACTTCCATTTTCTTATAATACAGCTGACAGTTGACTGTGGAATATTTAGGAGCGAGGAAATTTCACGACTGGATTTGTTGCACAGGTGGCATCCTATCACAGTTCCACGCTGGAATTCACTGAGCTCCTGAGAGCGACCCATTCTTTCACAAATGTTTGTAAAAACAGTCTGCATGCCTAGGTGCTTGAATTTATACACCTGTGGCCATGGAAGTGATTGGAACACCTGATTCCAATAATTTGGATGGGTGAGCAAATACTTTTGGCAATATAGTGTATATAACGCTTTTTCAAGTCAGGAGTTCTTTATTCTACATTCAGTCATTCAATCACACGCTGATGGTGGTGAGCAACATTCAATCATTCACTCACACGCTGATGGTGGCGAGCTACATTCAGTCATTCACTCACACGCTGATGGTGGCGAGCCACATTCAGTCATTCACTCACACGCTGATGGTGGCGAGCCACATTCAGTCATTCACTCACACGCTGATGGTGGCGAGCCACATTCAGTCATTCACTCACACGCTGATGGTGGTGAGCAACATTCAATCATTCACTCACACGCTGATGGTGGCGAGCTACATTCAGTCATTCACTCACACGCTGATGGTGGCGAGCCACATTCAGTCATTCACTCACACGCTGATGGTGGCGAGCCACATACAGTCATTCACTCACACGCTGATGGTGGCGAGCCACATTCAGTCATTCACTCACAAGCTGATGGTGGCGAGCCACATTCAGTCATTCACTCACACGCTGATGGTGGTGAGCAACATTCAATCATTCACTCACACGCTGATGGTGGCGAGCTACATTCAGTCATTCACTCACACGCTGATGGTGGCGAGCCACATTCAGTCATTCACTCACACGCTGATGGTGGCGAGCCACATTCAGTCATTCACTCACACGCTGATGGTGGCGAGCCACATTCAGTCATTCACTCACACGCTGATGGTGGTGAGCAACATTCAATCATTCACTCACACGCTGATGGTGGCGAGCTACATTCAGTCATTCACTCACACGCTGATGGTGGCGAGCCACATTCAGTCATTCACTCACACGCTGATGGTGGCGAGCCACATTCAGTCATTCACTCACACGCTGATGGTGGCGAGCCACATTCAGTCATTCACTCACACGCTGATGGTGGTGAGCAACATTCAATCATTCACTCACACGCTGATGGTGGCGAGCTACATTCAGTCATTCACTCACACGCTGATGGTGGCGAGCCACATTCAGTCATTCACTCACACGCTGATGGTGGCGAGCCACATACAGTCATTCACTCACACGCTGATGGTGGCGAGCCACATTCAGTCATTCACTCACAAGCTGATGGTGGCGAGCCACATTCAGTAATTCACTCACACGCTGATGGTGGCGAGCCACATTCAGTTGTTCACTTACACGCTGATGGTGGTGAGCTACATTCAGTCATTCACTCACACACTGATGGTGGTGAGCCACATTCAGTCATTCACTCACGCTGATGGTGTTGAGCTACATTCAGTCATTCACTCACACACTGATGGTGGTGAGCCACATTCAGTCATTCACTCACGCTGATGGTGGTGAGCTACATTCAGTCATTCACTCACACTGATGGTGGTGAGCCACATTCAGTCATTCACTCACAAGCTGATGGTCGTGAGCCACATTCAGTCATTCACTCACACGCTGATGGTGTCAAGCCACATTCAGTCATTCACTCACACGCTGATGGTGGCGAGCCACATTCAGTCATTCACTCACACGCTGATGGTGGCGAGCCACATTCAGTCATTCACTCACACGCTGATGGTGGCGAGCCACATTCAGTCATTCACTCACACCCTGATGGTCGCGAGCCACATTCAGTCATTCACTCACAGGCTGATGGTGGTGAGCCACATTCAGTCATTCACTCACACGCTGATGGTGGCGAGCCAAATTCAGTCATTCACTCACACGCTGATGGTCGCGAGCCACATTCAGCCATTCACTCACATGCTGATGTTGGCAAGCTACATTCAGTCATTCACTCACACGCTGATGGTGGCGAGCCACATTCAGTCATTCACTCACACGCTGATGGTGGCGAGCCACATTCAGTCATTCACTCACGCTGATGGTCGCGAGCCACATTCAGTCATTCACTCACACGCTGATGTTGGCGAGCTACATTCAGTCATTCACTCACGCTGATGGTGGTGAGCTACATTCAGTCATTCACTCACACTGATGGTGGTGAGCCACATTCAGTCATTCACTCACACACTGATGGTCGTGAGCCAAATTCAGTCATTCAGTCATTCACTCACACGCTGATGGTGGCGAGCCACATTCAGTCATTCACTCACACGCTGATGATGGTGAGCTACATTCAGTCATTCACTCACACTGATGGTGGTGAGCCACATTCAGTCATTCACTCACACACTGATGGTCGTGAGCCAAATTCAGTCATTCACTCACACACTGATGGTGGTGAGCCAGACTGTAGCCACAGCTGCCCTGGGTCTCACTGACAGAAGCAGGGCAGCTGTACACTGGGGCCCGTGGCCCTCTGACCACCATCAGTAGGCAATGCAGCTGAAGTGTCTTGCCCAAGGACACAACGACACTGAAAGCTGGAGCTGGGGCTCAAACTGACAACCCATGGCCTGCAGGGCAAACTGCTGCATCTGAAGCCACCATTGGAGGCAATGCAAGTTGTAATAACTTTATTATTTTAATATTACAAACTAGGGCTGGGCGATATAGAAAAAAAGCTTATCGATAAAAAAAAATGCATATTGATCGATATCGATAATTATTGAAAAGGTTTGAAACCATATTTTATGTGCAGCTCTGCCTGGACATTTTATGATATTGCTAAATGATTTAATTTTAATAAAGAACACAAACACAGACTTCCAATTAAATCTTTATTTAACCAACTTTTTAAACCATAACATAATTGTTTTAAAGAAAAATAACTTAAAAGACCTGAGTTATGTTATTAAATACTGACAAAGTATAAACTAAAGTGATCAGAAAAGTGACCAAAATAAATATAACAAATAAATAAAAGCCTAGTTTCCTGCTTTAACCTGAGTTATTACTTTGAAGTTGCTGGCCCCTCAGCATTTTTCTCTCAATCGTTAGAACTAGGTGGGAAACTGCCCAGAACTGAAAATATATATATATTTTCCCGAAATTCCCGAAGATTCCTCGGAGGACGACGCAGATGCGCGCCGGGGCCTACACAGCTCGTACTCCTGCGGGTGTGAGCGGCTGAGATGATAAAAAAAAGTTGGTTGTGTTATCAGACTTCGTTTTCACTGGTTCCCTACACATTTTACAGATGACTGTGGTTTGTTTTTTGTCCAACTTGCCATGACCGAAATACTGCCAAACTGGCGAACTACAAAAACCCTTCTTTGGAACAATTTCCTCCGCCTCTCCTGCTGCGACATCTTCATGTGCTCTGTGTTGTGGTTTGAGAGGGCGGCGCTTGGTGACGGCATGCCTGGGTCCGCGATTGTGATTGGTTGGGAGGAAGCAGTGACTAGCATAAACCTACATGCTAGGCTACAATGAGAAGGAAGGAAAACTGCGTTTTTTTTATCGAACTTTTATCGACCCGCTTTTTTTCTATTACGCCACACGTCTATCGATCGATATATATCGTTATTGAATTATCGCCCAGCCCTATTACAAACAACTATTCTGGTAATTCCACATCTTTAATCTCATAGAACCAATATTATAATGTTTATCTCATAATGTAACGACTATTACAGTACAGTCTTAATCTCATAATGTTATGATTTCTTCCTCATTATACTACGACTTTATTCTGCTAATTTTACAATTTTCAAGTTGACTTACTTTCTTTACATTTTTTGTAATATTAAAACCAATTATTCTAGTAATTTAACAAATTTAATCACCTAGACTTGATATCATGACTGTAATTTCATCATAATTCGACTAGTTAGTCTTGTAATTTCACAACTTTAATTTTGTAGATACTTACCTTTTGTTTCTCTGCTTCTTTGTTTATGTCTGCTTCTGTCTCCTAATTTTCGTAGAAGATGCAACAACCAGTGGAACTTACATTTAAATGCACATGTTTCCTCCTCCACTAGTTTGCCGTTACAATCGCTGCAGGAACACGTGAGCAGAGGGTTAGTGTTTAGGGTAAGTACATGGGGGCCGTTTTTGGGATTCAGCCAGAGTGTTAACAGGGGGAGAATTTTAGTCTTGACAGACGTTCTATTTCATCCCTACTGACCCCCAGAGGCGCTGCTTCAAGCACTGAATGATCATTCTTGCGCATGCGCAGGTCGAGTACTAATGACAACAAAGTCACCTGTGACCTGCCAGGGACCCACGTGACTCTATATAGTCACGTGGCACCCGGCAATCAATCCCTTTTGTTCTTCTCGCGCGCAGGTGTGGTCGTGTGAGGCTGGTTGCTTCTGTGTATACCACTATTTTCCTGGCTGCTTGTTGCTGGTAGCCCCGTGACCGGGTTCGGTCGGAGCTGCGGGTAAGTCTCGCCCTCCAGGGGCTGCACAAGCTGCTTTCACCTTACCAGATCTGCGGTGACTGGTAAGTTTTCGTTTTTTTCTCAGCAGTACTTTACTGTTCGCTTTGACTTGCCACGTTAATTTTGTGGCTCTTTTGACTCACGGTAGCGTTTCTGCTCCCGCTGAGTTGTTTTCAGTTTGTTTATTTAAACTCACCGATAGCGTCTGCTCGCGTTGGGTTCTTCTATAGTTTGTTTGCCTAAACCCACCAGTAGCGTTTCTGCTCGCGTTGGGTTCTTCTATAGTTTGTTTGCCTAAACCCACCAGTAGTGTTCTGCTCGCGTTGGGTTCTTCTATAGTTTGTTTGCCTAAACCCACCAGTAGCGTTTCTGCTCGCTTTGGGTTCTTCTATAGTTTGTTTGCCTGAACTCACCGGTAGCGTCTCTGCTCGCGTTGAGTTCTTCTACAGTTTGTTTATCTACACTCACCAGTGGCGTCTCTGCTCGTGCTGAGTTCATCTTTGGTTGATAATCGATTTGCTAGTGGCGTTTCTGCTCACGCTGAGTTTTGAACCTCTACGGGGGTTTTCCTACAACGGAGTCGCCAGTAGCGTTTTCTGCTTGTGTTGACTTGTCGTTGGTGTTTGGCTCCACTTGTGACTTGTGTCCCTCCTGCCTCGCTGTCAGATAACGCTTGCCCCAACTGTCGTGTCATGCCCCGGTCAGTCAGACTGGATCGGTTGGCTGCACTGGAGCAGCCTACCGACTGGGCGGGCGCTTCTCCCCGTGCTCATTTGCCGATGGAGAAAGCGGTGTGCAAACCGTCTACTGTGGCTGCACCTTCGGTACCGACAAAGCGTGCCAGACGGACCGATGCGGGGAGGTTGTCCACGAGAGTGGATCATCTCACTACTGAGCTGGCCCAAATGAAAGCCCTCCTCCAGTCCTTTCAGACTGCTGATGATCGTGGCGCGGCTCTCCCTCCCGAGCAGGATGAAACGTCAGTCAATGACAATGATGCTGTTTCTGTGGCGGCCTCTGGCACCCATTTCTGTGAGGACCTTCCGGAGCTGGGCTCCGGGGCCTCTGGGTCGGACTCCATTGCCTCCCAGGAGGATACGGGGGAGTCTGTGACATCCGCTATTCGAACGGCTCTTGCCCGTTTACAAATTAGTGTTCCTCAGGCCCAGCCTTCGGCTTCCAGCGCCTTCTTTAGGCGCAGTAGGTCAGAGACTGCCTTTGTGGTTCCTCCCTCGGCGGAGTATGTGCGGGAACTACATGCTTGCTGGTCAGACACCAAGGCGCTTTCACGTCTGACAACGGATGGCAGGGTCCTGGCAGCTATGCAGGAGGCACCCAAGGTTGGCTTGGGGCAGATGCCAGCGGTGGAACCGGACATTGCCTCTCTTATTATCCCGCCTGATGAGGCTTTGCGGCCCAATGCCCATTGTCCGCGTCCTCAGTGCCGTATTACCGACGACCTTCTCTGCAAGGCCTATGACTCTGGGGCCCGCATGGGCCGGATTGGGAACTCTCTCTCCCATCTTATGCTGGCCCTGTCTTCCTCCTTGGAATCTGTTCCACTGGATCATGCCACGCAAGGCCTGGTTGATGCATCTCTGCAGGCCTTTGCTCATATGACGAGGGAACTTGGACGCACACTCTCCACACTGGTTCACGCTCGCCGCCAGGTCTGGTTGGCGCAGTCACCACTAACTGAGCCATATAGGAGGACCCTCCGGGCCCTGCCTGTGGTCCCGGGGGAGCTTTTTGGTTCTGCAGCACTGGACGCCTTGGACCGTACAGCTCAGGCCTCTAGAACGAGGCAACAGCTGGCAGGGCTTCGCAGACATGATCGCCAGCCAGACTTGTGGGTGTTGTCCACCCTGTCCCGGGGGTACCATCTTCAATTCCGCCGCCGGCCACCTATCCCTGGCCGGGTCAGGATGACTGTGATCCACGACCCGGTAAAGGCACAGGCACTGAACCAAGAAATCTGCACCTTGCTGGCCAAGGGTGCTATAGTGCCTGTGGACCCCCTGCTGGATCCAGGGGGCTTTTATTCCATGTATTTTCTGGTTCCGAAGAAGACCGGGGGCCTGCGTCCAGTCTTGGACCTCAGAGGCCTGAATGTGTACTTGAAGGCCATGCCCTTTCATATGCTGACCACCAAGGAAGTGTTGCAGGCGATTTCCCCGGGCGATTGGTTCACTTCCATAGATCTCAGGGATGCTTATTTTCACGTTCGCTCCGCCCCATTGGCGGTTTCTTCGTTTTGCTTTTCAGGGGAGGCATTTCCAGTTCAGGGTCCTCCCGTTCAGACTTTCCCTGTCTCCCAGGGTGTTCACCCGATGTGTTGCAGCGGCCCTCTCTCCTCTGCAGGCACAGGGATTAAGGATCGAGGGAACGAGGTCAAGGAAACTGTTGTGCTTGACTCGACGGCTTCTGACCTGGGCAGCTCCACGCATAGCCAGCCTCAGAGCAGCCTACATCCCAGGGCCGGAGAACGTGCCAGCAGATTTTCTATCCCGTCGGAAGCCGCTTCCAGGGGAGTGGAAGCTTCACCGAGAGGTGGTGGAGTGCAGGGGGCGGACGTGGACCTCTTTGCCTCAAGGGACGCATTTCACTGTCCCCTTTGGTTCTCATTGGACAACAGCAGCCCTCTGGGCCACGATGCTCTGGCACACGACTGGCCCCGGACCCTCCTTTATGCCTTTCCGCCATTCAGCCTACTTTTTCAGACTCTCATCAGGGTACGTCAGGAGAGGCACAGGGTTCTGCTGGTGGCCCCCTACTGGCCAGCGAGGACTTGGTTTCCTCTACTGTGAGAGCTCAGCTCCGGCTCGCCAATGCGTCTCCCCTCCAGGAGAGATCTTCTTTCCCAGATGGGGGGTCAGATTTTGGACCCCGAACCGGACCGGCTCCAGCTCTGGATTTGGCCCCTGCAAGGCCGGGGTCCACTTTCTCAAGATACACTGGGTCCATAGGGCATACAATGGCTAATGCATGGGCGCCGTCCACGCGAGCTGTCTATGCTAACAAGTGGACGGTCTTTGCGACCTGGTGCCGTGATAGAGGGCAGGACCCGGTGCAGTGTTCAGTTTCTGACATACTGACCTTCCTGCAGGCATTACTGGATCAAGGACTGTCTCCATCTACCTTAAAGGTGTATGTGGCTGCCATTTTCTGTTGGCATGTTGAGCTGAATGGTTGGTCTGTGGGCCGAGACAAGGATGTTGTACTGTTTTTAAGGAGTGCTCGGCGTTTGCACCCACCCAACCGCCCTGTGGCACCGGCGTGGGACCTTTCTCTTGTGCTTGAGGCTCTTCGGTCCCTCCCATTTGAGCCCCTGGCGTCAGCAGACCTCAAATGGCTCTCACTGAAGACTGCGTTCCTTTTAGCTATGGTTTCCGCAAAACGTGTGGGGGAATTACAGGCTCTCTCGATAGCCGAGCCCTGCTGCCGGTGGAATCCTGATGGCTCAGGCGTTACACTGTGGTCTGACGTAGCATTTATTCCTAAGGTATCACTGCCAGCAGGCAGTACCCAGCCGCTCCATCTTGCCCGGTTTGACTCTGGAAGCCCCTCTGAACCACTGTGCCCTGTTCGTGCCCTTGAGACATATATCAATGCCACGGCATCCTTTCGAAAGACAAACAGCCTTTTTGTTTGCTACGCTGGCTCACGGAAGGGTCAGGCACTTTCTAAGCAGCGACTTGCACACTGGGTTGTGGATTTGATCTCCAAGGCTTATGCCTTGCAGGACCGGCCACTGCCGGCAGGAGTGAAATGCCACTCTACAAGGGGCATGTCGACGTCGTTTGCTGCTATGACTGGGGTGCCATTGGATGTTATATGCCGTGCGGCCTCCTGGAAATCACCTAGTACCTTTAATCGGTTCCACAGGGTGAATGTGGCTGCGCCCCATCCGCTTCAAGGAATCCTAGAGCAGCATGCCTCTACATCACATTGTTCCTTGAATGTTGCTGATTCCTCGTGACCTTGTTGATATGAGTCATCCAGTGCTTGAAGCACCGCCTCTGCCGGTCAGTAGGGATGAAATAGAACGAAAGTTACTACCGTAACTACGGTTCTATGAATCCCGGATGACCGCCAGAGTGCTTGGTCCCACAGAATCTCTGCTTTCGCGAGAAGATTGAGGGATTGATTACCGGGTGCCACGTGACTATATAGAGTCACATGGGTCCCCGGCAGGTCACAGGTTACTTTGTTGTCATTAGTACTCGACCTGCGCATGCGCAAGAATGATCATTCAGTGCTTGAAGCACCGCCTCTGGCGGTCATCCAGGATTCATAGAACCATAGTTACGGTAGTAACTTTCGTTCTGCTTGGCTCTACTTTGGCTCTATTCTGACTCTACCTTTCTTATCCCCCATCCCAAATAGTTATGTTGAGCTATTTTCTTTATTTGTGCTGCTATATGTTTAGGCTCCTGAATTTTCATCATTGTACTTTCTTCTATCTCTGTTCTTTCACTCTGCAGTATTTGTGCAGTTTCACTCATAATGTTATGCTCTCTACGTTTTCTAATAGTAGCTTCATCTGGTCTGTTCCTGTTTGGCTGTGACTCCATCCTGGAGAGAAATATCAGCTGTGCTGCTGCCATGCACACCTTTGTTTATAGATATTGGAGCTTGGCCTGTTTTATTAGTGTAGGATTGTTTCTCTAACTGTGACTAACTGGATGTGCTCTCTTCATCCTGGACATGGGAGCTGGCTAAGAGCACATCTGTCAGGATGTGTGTTTCCTGGATGGATCCTGGCGTTTCCTGGTTGACAATGACTTTTTGCATCTTTGCTTCTGTCTCCTTTAACCCCAGTCGGCTTCAGCAGATGGCCGCTCACACTGAGCCTGGTACTCCTGGAGGATTCTTCCTGTTAAAAGGGAGTTTTTCCTCTCCACTGTTGTTACAAGCATGCTTGGTGTGAGGGATTACAGAAGAACGACAAAATACAAGCAAAAATCATCATCACAATCTTATCCAGGAGGATGTCTTACAGGTCAATGACTGGATGCAATCAAATGGTTCTCATAACCAATCTGACCTTAATGTCTCTTTAAAGTGATATGACGTTTTGTGAATTGGCGCTATATAAATAAACAGAATTGTCATTATTAAAAAAAACAAAAAACAATATATATATATATATATATACATTTCTTAGCCCTAATACTATCTCTACCGTCTCCCTTTAGAATTTTAAGGCCCAACCATACAAAACCACTATGTTCTCCTCAAACCTTTCTGTAACAGCGGGTACATCTTAATGCAGGAGGATGCTGCTGTTAAGAAGGGACAGAAAAGCGCTCCAGGCATGAAGATTTATAGAGTTACATACAGGCCTGTGGTGGAAGAAAACCTGCTGCAGTCTGCAGAAGACCTATGACTGAGGTGTAGCATGATGGAGCTAATGTTCCTATCATTTATTTGACTTACTGACTTACAATCAGACACACAGCTAGAAAAATACAATAGAGTTGTGTTTGAGTTGTATTGAGTTGTATTGTTGTTTGGTTTATATCAAAGCAAAAGCTTATGCTGGGATGGACCAGTCAATGTCAGAACCTAAATCTAAATGTAAAAGAAGCACTTCCTAATAAAAATAAGTAGCAAACAGATGCTTCTTCATAGTTTTTTAGCTGTAACTGCTGTTTTAATCCATATGAATTTCAAGTTTTTGGAGCACTTTAGAAGCAGCGAAGAACACTAATTACACCCCCCCCCCCACCCCCCCCACAGACAGTGATGCATCACAGTCATTTGCTAAGGAAAGCAGTGCAATCGGAGAAACGTCACAAGTAGCTCCAGCCGCCCGCAGCCCCTCGGTCATCACACCGCTCTCTGCCCCCGCCTCAAACCCCTCGCTCGGCGAGCTAAAAATAGCTCTTTACCTCTCATCACCAAGCCATCATGTCAGGACAGCATTCCTTATTGTGGCTCAGGTTTATATTTTTTCTTTTTTCTCCCCTTCCCCCCATGTTGTGACGTTTTTGACAGAGTCAGATGATCACAATAGCTGTAGGGGAACATGCATGGCATGCTCCACGTCAGCTTCAGACACAAATCACCAAACATGTCCTAATATAGACCATCTTTAAAATTCTGCTCTTTGCAAGCTATCATTTTTTTTTTTTTTTACTTCTTTAAAATTAATTAAGGAAGGAAACAGTTTCACAGGAGGACTTCTGCTTTCTACGGCTCTTTTAAACAGCTTGACATTTCTTCTGCTCTGAAATCATATATAAATGCAGGAATAACCTGTTGAAAAAGAAACAAGTGTGACGAGTCACGACTCGTCTAAACGTTGAAGGATGGAGATCGTTGGAAAAGTGAAGCTGCAGGTCAGTGGCATCATCTCATACAGTTTTTTTTGTAGGGGCTGTTAAAGCTAAAAACAGTGAAACAAACCTTCGACCTGCAGAAGTGCTCTCCCTGAGGGGATTTTGGACCGTGGTGTCCTTGCAGCTGCTCTCCTCAAAGCTATTTTTGCATCCTAATTATTTCGTTAAGGCCAGCTGTTCCAAACCCTGGGGGCCGCTCACAGGATATCTGTGATCAGTCGTGACCTCCACTATAATTGGGATCAATGTTTAAAAGTTTTGCTGTATTTGAGGCCCAGTTTTGCAGAATGTTAAACATGAAACACATAATGTTTTCTTGTTAACACAATGCAGTGTTGAACAAGTCAAGTGTATTATCCAAGTGTATTATGTTCTGCGTGGTGTTGGTTCAAATTAGCCTGGAGGAACTCAGGCTACGTTCGCACAGCAGCCTGACGTGACCAAAATCCGATTTTGTTTTTGCCACCTGTACCTGATTCTTTCATGACAATCTGAACAACAACAGATCCCATTTTTTTCCAATGCAACCCAGGCCACTTGGCTGGGGTCCTGAATTTGAAATGTATCTGATCTTTTCAAATGTGATCTGTGTCTGAACGACCAGGTCGCATTCAACCGACTTGAACATCATAAAGTCGTAGGGAAGCGGCTGTTCCAACTGTTGCAATTCCGAATTCTCCTGAGTGGTGCCCGACTTTACACGTGTGAATAAAGTGAATGTGATTGGTCATTTATCAAGGGGGCGGGATTGTTGTGGTGGAAGGTTTGCAAGCAGTTTGGTTGTAGCCGGTTTTTTGGAAGCATCTTGCTAACCAGTTAGTTACTTAGTGCTAGTAGGTTCCTAATGGGAAATTCCATTGGGACCAAGTAGCACTAAATTGGTGACTTAGAAACGACACTGTCACGGAACGCTATGGACAGAGGAAACATGCAAGAGGAGGAGAGTTTTGTGTCGGAGGTCGTGGATGAGGTGTAAAAAATTTATTACGTAGTATTTGGTGTAAAAAAAAAAAGATTGACAGATGACCATTGATATATGATTGGCTGAATTTAGATGTTCAGGATGACGTATAACTAACTGGCCTGCGTAAAATAACGAAAAAACCTCCACAGATTTTAGGACAGGATTTTTTTTTTTCTATAGAAATTTTAAAAATTTTGGGACAATATCGTCTGATAAAGAGTACATTCATATACATGTTTAAGCCAGAATGATTTGACATTTAAATATGATTTCCCTACAACTTTAAATGTTGTGTTCTTCTTTACTATAAAAGCTTGGCTTCTCAAAGGACCATGATTCCCACTTACAGGTTAACATGTTTTCTGATTGTACAGACAGAATCAGACTGCAGAGCTTCTGCATATCTTGAAATTTGGTTTCTGGCATCATTATATTAATAAAGAGGTTCATAAATCTTTTTAACCAGACCACAGAGAGAAGTAGGGAGAGCTGCAGATTTAAAGGTGAAACGGATTTACTGGGATATGCAACATACAATAAAATGTATTTCTAAGTTTACTAGAAAGTTCACAAGAAAAAATATGCTATGCTTTAAATGCACATGCTTAAAATGCAGCATATCCACATTTTTCTTGATGGATGGATGGAATTGAAATTCTAGTGATGCATAATATATTGCCCTTGGCATCGGAATCTGCTGTTATTTATTTATTTTTTTATACATTAATCTTTTTCGGCCCTATATATATAATGCACTAAAGGCATCTCTCTAACTATCTATAAATATAAATAGCAGTGTGTTATATTTCTCTTGTATTCTCAACAATTCAATAAAGCATTCAATAAATATATGTTTGAGCTCATTTTTGGGAAATACAAAAACCTAATGAAAGCTTTGGGGTCGAGTAACTGTAGGTTAACTGTAGGAACATTTCCAGGATAAAAGGACTAATGTCTCAGCATGATCTGGAAAAACTAATCCATGCGTTTATTTTTTGTCAAATTGATTACTGCAACGGTGTCTTCATAGGTCTACCTAAAAAGTGGATCAGACAGCTTCAGCTGATCCAGAACGCTGCTGCCCGTGTCCTCACTAAGACTAAGAAAGTAGAGCACATCACCCCAGTTCTAAAGTCCTTACACTGGCTCCCTGTATCTCAGAGAATAGACTTTAAAATACTTCTGTTAGTCTATAAATCTCTGAATGGCTTAGCACCTAAATACATCACAGACTTGCTATCAGTGTATCAACCCTCCAGACCACTCAGGTCTTCTGGCTCCAGCCTGCTCTGCATACCTAGAACCAGAACTAAACATGGAGAAGCAGCATTTAGTTCCTATGCTCCACTTATCTGGAACAAACTTCCAGAAAACTGTAAAAGTACGGAAAGCCCGAGTTCCTTTAAATCAAGACTAAAAACACATTTGTTTAGGATTGCCTTCAACTGTTCTAGTTAAACAGTTCAACTAAAACATATTTTCTTTAATCCAACTGTTTTTAATATTCTTTTTTTGTTTCTGCATTTTTTATTTTATTTTATTTATTTTTTATTTTTTCCTACTTGCTTTGATTCTGTTTTATCTTCCTGTATTTTAATCATGTAAAGCACTTCCCATTGTCTTTGTACTGAATTGTGCTATACAAATAAATTTGCCTTGCCTTGCCTTGCCTAGGTCCAATGGCGTAACGACAGAACAATAGGCTAGTAAGCAACATTATCTGGCTGGTCCCCATGTGCAGTACAACACGTGATAAAGGTTCAGGATACGGCGACAGTTCCATAAATTGGCCAAAAAGAAACAATTATGCAATTCTCAGTAGAATATGATCAGACATCACACACAGAAAAATAGTGACATTGCACCTTGAATGGAACCATTGGTGACAGAGCACCACCACATGGTACTGACATCCCAAGTTCCAAAAACTAATTTTAGGGAGATGCGAACCCCCCACCCACTGACCCCACCGCCCCCCTACCCACTCCTTTTCTGGAATCCACTTAAGTACCTCTTTTTGGTATCCATCGTCTATAACACATTGTACGTAATGGTTATGGTTTTACTCTATGCACTGGGTTACCCATAATTCCAAGTCGTATTGTAAAAAAATAAAATACTCAAATACATTGTTCTTTTAAGATCTTTATTGCAGTTTGAAACATATAATATGAGTGTGCTGATGAAGATTCTCAGTCATCCAGGTCATAGTCTTTCCGTAAAAGTTCAAAAAATATCCACTGGACTTGGTTTCCAAGATATGAAGACGCTTCGCCACCTCTCCAGGACGACATTTGAATTGAGAAAGCTTCCTGGAGAGGTGGCGAAGCGTCTTCATATCTTGGAAACCAAGTCCAGTGGATATTTTTTGAACTTTTACGGAAAGAAAAAATATTATATGAGTGTATTTTTTACCAACCGTCTAATGAACTATACACAGTTATTAACATATAAATTAAAAGTACCACTGTCTTCTTTGCTATTGGTGTCGTGTTAAAATGGCTCACCATCATGCTGAAATCTGCCATGTGTTACGGTATAAATATGGTCAGGTCAGTCACTTCAGGATCAGGCGGGTTTAAGAGGAATTTTCACACCATTACATCTGCAAAGATACTAGTCTACAATTGTGTAGGGGCCCACCATGTGTCAGTGATGGGGCCTCTAAGAGGTCATGGGCCCGTAAGCACCTAAGACTTTTGAAAGTTGTTATTATACTTAAGTATTTTGGCTAATGTGACTAATTTTGTATTGGTTTACCCTAGTAAAAATATAGATTGGGTAAAAACGCTACCAAATTAGATTGGCTGGTTTAACCAAATGATTGGTTGAACACATAACTTCCAACCCAATTAAAACCAAAAACTGTGGAAAAACTATTATGTTTGAATAAAATTGACAAACACCTTTCATTTTGCTCATCTTTGCCCAATTTGGACAAACACTTTCACTGTCTGCTTAAGCTTAGTTAAAAAAAAAAGTGTACCTAAAATGATTGTTCTCTTCTAAGACATTTTACAAACACACACAAAAAAAAAGTTATAAGAGATTTTATTATACACCACAATCATTAACAATTTCAAAGGAATTTAAATGGGGGAAAAAAAATAAACAATTGCAAAAAATCCCAGATTTTATTACTAACTGTAGTTCTGCACTCCACCAATAGGTGGTGACATGTTCACATGAAGCTTCATGAATAGCGGGGATCATTGAAGCAATTTGGCCTAATGGTTCAAATGCTTCATGAGGCTTCATCTCCCCATCACTACTGTTCACTTTGTTTGTGGTCTGTCAGTGAATTTTGTTGACTGGAGCGTGACGTGGACCTTTTTGACATCTTTTGCCTACTTCATGTTGAATGACTGAGTTAATTAATGGTTCCCCTGGGGCGGAGGGGATATTTTTTAATGTTTGTTTGAGAATGTGCAGTTATCACTAAACACATCTCTTATGTTTACTCTTGTTATCTTTGTGATATTGATTAATATTGATAAGGATTTAAAACATTTTCAACTATCTGAACTATTTATGGTGACAAGAAGAGCATAACAAGTCTGTAAAAAGGTGAATGATTTTCTAAATTACTGTTAGATTGACAGCTGTATATTTCAGAATCACATTTTAAACCCTGCTGTTTCACTTTTTCCATCTCTTTGTGTCTGAATGAAAGAGCTACTGTTGCTGTTTGTACAGTGGAGCGTTTTTGCTCCAAAAAACAATTGTTGCCTGACAAAGGTGTTCAACTGCTCTGCAGTTCAGGACTGCTTTTGTTTTGCCCCCCCTGCATAATTTGTCCTCGATGACAGTCGGCACTCCAATGCATTTGCTGTATTACTGTCCAAACAGCACTGAATAATGCAAACCATTTGCACAAAACTCTTTTATTGATGCCTGATAGCACGCTGTTCCACAACAGGTGGTGTTGAAGCACGCTGCTAGTCTTATGGGACACATCTTTAGCAGCTTTTAGAGACTGATCTGTTTTTGCAGAAGTCTTGCTTGAGATTCTCAGTTGCATTTTAGTCTGGGCTTTAACTAGGCCGTTTAAATCAATCCAAATGGTCTAATATCAACCCGTAACTTTATATCTCTGACTGTATATCTGGGTTGGTTGTCAAGCTTGATGACCAGTAGGAAGTGTTCCCTCTTTTTTATTTTTTTTAAACCTAAAATATGAGTTCAAAATAATTTTTGTACAAGGAGATTATGACATGGAAGATTTCAGCTTTAAAGGATTTTAATCAATGGTGGAATCGAAACGTGAAGGGGAGCTAAGGCTAACTTGCCGCCTGTGTTTTCGCTGCAGAAAGGAGCACAAATGAAATCTCAAATGCTGAAGAAAAGGCGGCAACCACGAAAATAGAGAACGAAAAAACTGCTGAGAATGCCACATGGATGTACCTCGTCAAAGCCGTTCATGCTGAGCAAGATTTTGATGTCCATATCCCATTTCTATGCAGCAGAAAAGCAAACATTTAGTATTAGCAGAGCTATTTGATTTCTTCTACTACATTTCATAGAAAAAAATAACCAAACTGCATCATAGCATGATTGCAACATCACTTCTACAACATCACTCAAGCTGTAATTTTTGGTGCTTAAGTTGTAGGGCTCTGTCCCAGAACGCTACCATGTTTTTTAAGTCTTGATGCATGTATTGGTCTTAAGCGAGCGCTTGAATTGAGCTGCAAGGCAGCAGTGCTACCCACTGCACCACTGACCTGCCCAGAGTGCAAATTTGCAGACTAAAAAAAAAGAGGAATTAAATGTGTGCATTATGAAACCATGGATGCCTTTGCTACTACTGTAGGAGGTCAAGTTTTAGACAACATTGGGAATGTTAGGGATGTTTGGGTGTTTTAGATTGTCTCTGTGGAAATAGCACACAATCTCTTCCGACTTGGCCCAAACCTAAAATGAAAGCAATAGAACATATTTTCCTTGAGGAGAGATCTTAATGCTTCTCAGTTTTTTTTATGATTTCTTTGACTAAACATTGTGGTATAATGTCACCAATGTTGAAAAAAAGAAATGGATATTTCTGAGTTTGGATTTGATTGCACAGTTTTATGCTGGTCTTTTTTTTCATTATTTTTCACCCCCCATGAAATTTGTAAATAAATTGGTTATTGTAATATTTTTAGGGTGCATATCTTTCAAGTTAATATTTGTTGTTGTTGCTTTTCAAAGTTGTGAAAAAATCCAAATCTAGATAAGTCATATTTTCTTTAAAAAAGTGCATTTGTTCTTGGATTGAGGAGGTAAAAGAGACATTTTGCCAATGGAACAAGACAATTTACATTTTAAATAAGAAAACACAATTGCATTGTCTTATTCGAAGTGCATATTATCTCATTATCTTATTTTAAGTGTAAAAATACTAATTCCATTGGCAAACTATATCCAGTACCTACTCAAATCAAGGGTAAATTCACTTAATGTAAGAATTCTTTACTGATTTCCAGATCGTTTTTCTAGTGTTTTCTTAACCTTGATTTTTTTGTTTTTATTTTTTATTGCACAGCTTAATGGCGATTTTGTTTTTGCACCTATCATAGTTGCAATTTTAAGTGTTTGGTAATATTGCAATTCTATCCCTCAAACTTACATTTATTCTTCAGGTTATGGTCTTGAAAAAAGCCTTTTGTGTGAGGGGGAGGCAAAGGGGCATTAAATAACCTAGAACCTTCTGGGTTTCTGGATTAGGTTTTCTGAAAGTTTCTCTTTAAAACACCTTCTTTGTTTGCAGTAATAATAGAAAAAAAATTACTGTCAGGATGAGTGGAGGATTTTAGCAGAGATGGTTTCTTGAAGATTTAATGATGAGGGTGTTGGCAGAACCATTTATCCAGAAATAACAAATCAGTAAACACAAGAACCAGAACAGGCGGGTAACACAGAACTTCAGGAAGGAATGAAGAGAATCAAGCCAAGACTAACTGCAGAGGGGGAGAACATATGTCAGACAACAATAAATGGAGTAATCAACTAAGTGGGAGCAGGGATGAACAGAAGCAACTAGAAGGTAGCAGGGGAGAGGAAGACAGGCACTAACGGGTCAGAGAGTAACCAGGAAATACAACAGGGATTAAATATTACTAAAAAAGAACTTAAATGACACTAAATGGTAGTGAATCATGACTAGAAAACACAGAATGACATAAATCAAAGTGTAACAAAAAAAAAAACAAAGTAAAAACTTCAATAGAACCGTGCAATCACCAGATGTCATTTAGACATTCGTTTTTAGGCTAAATCTCGTTGGTCTGTCATAGTCTTGATTTCGTCCAGAAATAGTTGTTGAAAACTGGGCTGTGTTTGGTTGGTCTGATTTAGCTCAATAATAGACGTTGAAAGATCAACAACTTGAAAATGAAGGCTTTTCACTTTTTACTTTTCAACCAAATGTAGACGTTGTTTTTGTTGGGATCTGGAGCTGTACCACCTTCCTCCAGCAGAGTGCGCCGTGGGTCTCCTGGAGCTGGAGCTTTCCAGCACACCTGAGACGCATCTACTCATCAGGAGACCTCTCCTTTATAACCAGCTGCCAGACCTTCCTTCGACGCCGCAGTGTTGACCTTAGTTTGGTTAGCAACCTGAGCCTCTGAAACTGAAAGAATCTAGTTGTCTCTGTTGAGAGATCAGATTCTAACTCTTCTCTGTTTTTGCCTCACAGGAAACCTGTCTCTAGCCTGAAGCTCTGGGTGAGCTTAACCTGCCAATCTGCCCGGGTGAACCAAACCTGATGATTCCTATGTGGATTCCCCTGCTGCTCTTGGTGAAGAGCTGGAAACTCAGATCAAGGTGTGCCATTCAAAGTCAGAAGTTAGACGCTGCAGCTGGTCGTATCCTCTGCTGAACCAACAGTCTCTGGACCCAACAGTTCCCTCTCTCTCAAAGAGAAGCCTGGACTCAGTCAAGGTAGAATCTGAATAATCAAGAACTCATAACTCATCTGCCTGCTCCACTAACCAAACTATCATCTCTGCAGACTTCAGTGAACCTGCCCGGACCAGTTCCAGAACCAGTACATTATCTTGTGTTGTTGAAACTTTCATTAAACTCTGTTAAAATTTTTACCCAGCCTCCGTTGTGTTCTGTATGTGGGCTAAGAACCTTAAACCCATCATGACAGAACACTGCGGCCAAACACAAAGCCCAGCAGATCACCTCCGGAGGAGGCTTGAGGAACAGGACGCTCAGATCCTTGGACATGCGCATACCCTCTGTGAGTTACTCACAAAGATTGAGCATCAGAACCAATACTACAAACGTATGCCAGCTACATGGGTAATGCTAACGCCACGCCAGCGGTACGTCCAGTTCCGGATCCACTTCCGCCTCCGAGGTCACCGGCAGTGAGGTCACCTCTAGTCCGCCTGAAAGATTTTCAGGTAACCCAAGAGATTGTAAGGGATTTTTGTTCCAATGTCGATTACTTTTTGAGCATTCTCCTGGCAGTTTTCCAAATGACAGAAAGAAAATACAATTCATTCTTTCTCAACTCTCTGGACGAGTCCTTGAATGGGCGGAGGCAAGGTTCTCTTCAGAATCCAGTTTTTCTTGTACTTTTTCCGAGTTCATATCTGAGTTTTCCCAAGTATTTAACCACGACTCAGATAAAACTATTGACTCCCGAGCCCTGCTAGATTTAAGACAGGGAAATTCTACAGTGGCTGAGTTCTCAATCGACTTCCGGGTCAAAGCCGCAGCCTCAGGTTGGAACGAATGTGCACTCAAAAGTGCTTATTTTAAGGCCTTAAATGAAAACATCAAGGATGAACTAGCCACGATCGACGAACCAACGAACTAACAATCAGATTGGATAACAGGCTCCGAACTAGAAACAACACTAGACAAAGAAGTCTAAATTTTTCTGTGTCAGCTCCTGCATTAAATAATGCTTCTGTTTTTTCTGGATCCGCAGAACCCAGTTCCAAGCCAAAGTCTAAGAACCAGACTCTTTCTGTGCCTGTCCAAGTCTCTCACTCAGATGGAGCGGAGGTCGAACCCATGCAGATTGGACACACAAGGCTATCCCCTCAGGAAAGACAACGACGATTTAGGGGCAATCTGTGTCTATACTGTGGTGAGACTGGCCATTTCATAGCTGCATGCCCGGCTAAGTCAAAAGCCGGGGCCCGTCAGACGAATTGAGGAGTCTGACGGGCCATTTGAAAACTGAAAAGGCTCCTCATCTGATGTTACCTGCTACTCTTTTCTTTTCTAACCAGAACCTCACCTTGTCTGCTTTCATTGACTCTGGATGTGAAAGTAATCTCATTGATTCAAATCTGGTCCAACAATTACACATTGAAACCGTTCCTTTGTCTAAACCTCTCAGAGTTTCCGCTATTGATGGAAAGAAACTTCATCAAGTCACTCATCAAACACAACCTCTAGAACTTTTGATCTCTGGAAATCATCGTGAGACGTTAACGTTTTTTGTCTTTCCTTCTGCATGCTCCCCCTTGGTGCTGGGATTCGAGTGGCTGGAACGTCATAACCCCATATTAATTGGGCAGAACGCCACATTGAGTCTTGGTCCACTTCCTGTCACGAGACATGTCTTCGTTCTGCAGCTCCTGCTGTGCAGTCCCCTAGAGGTAGGGGGGAGATGGACTCTCCTGACCTTACTTCTGTTCCTCCCGAGTATCATGATCTGGCACCAGTCTTCAGTAAGGTCAGTGCGACGTCTCTTCCACCTCACAGACCATATGACTGCGCCATAGAATTATTACCAGGAGCTCCCCTGCCCAGCAGTATACTTTATAACATCTCTAAGCCTGAACGTGAGACCATGGAGAAGTAAATCAATGAGTCTCTAGCTGCTGGGATAATCCGCCCATCTTCTTCTCCTCTTGGTGCTGGTTTCTTTTTTGTGGGCTAAAAGGATGGTTCCCTGCGCCCCTGTATAGATTACAGGGGCCTAAATCAGATAACCATCAAGAATAAGTAACCCCTACCATTACTGGCATCAGCATTTGAGCCTGTTCAGGGTGCAACTGTTTTCACCAAACTCGATTTGAGAAATGCTTATCACCTTCTTAGGATAAGAGAAGGAGACGAATGGAAGACAGCCTTTAAGACTCCCTTAGGCCAATTTGAATATTTGGTCATGCCTTTTGGTCTCACAAACGCTCCTGCCTGTTTTCAAGCTCTAGTCAATGACGTCCTCAGAGATTTTTTGAATGTATTCGTTTTTGTGTACATCGATGATATTTTGATCTACTCCAAGAACCTATCAGAGCATAAGAAACATGTCCGTCTAGTTCTTCAGAGACTTTTGGAAAACAAGCTCTTTGTGAAGGCAGAAAAATGTGAATTTCACCAACCATCTGTCACTTTTCTAGGGTTTGTGCTCGAGGGCGGGCAGGTTAAGCCATCTGAAGATAAGATAAAAGCAGTTCTGGACTGGCCGACACCTGAAAACCGCAAAAAGCTTCAGAGATTCCTTGGGTTTGCAAACTTTTACAGACGCTTCATAAGAAATTACAGTCAAACAGCTCTACCTCTCACAACCCCAACTTCTGTAAAGAAGACTTTTCAATGGACACCTGAAGCCCAAAGCGCTTTTGAAAGATTAAAGAACCTGTTTTCAAGAGCACCCATCCTTATCCAGCCAGACCCCTCTAAACAGTTTATCTTAGAGGTGGATACATCAGACTCCGGTGTTGGAGCTGTTTTGTCTGAACAATCTGACTCAGACCAAAAGATTCACCCCTGTGCCTTTTTTTCACATAGACTCTCACCTGCGGAGCAAAACTATGATGTTGGAGACCGGGAACTTCTTGCCATAAAACTCGCCTTGGAGGAGTGGAGACACTGGGTCGAGGGGGCCAAGCATCCAGTTTTGGTCTGGACAGACCACAAGAACCTGGCCTATCTCCAATCAGCCAAACAATCTAATCCACGTCATTCAAGATGGTCATTATTCTTCTCCCGATTCAATCTCATTATCTCTTACGGACCTGGATCCAAGAACGTCAAGCCTGATTCTCTCTCTCGTCTGTACTCCGCTGACCAACCTGAGACACCCGAGCCTGTCCTCCCTGCCTCCTGTACTGTTGGAGTGGTTTCCTGGGAGATCACTGATCTCATCAACGCTGCCCTAGCCTCTGAACCTGACCCAGGTAACGGTCCTCCAAATAAAACCTATGTCCCATCTTCCGTCAGATCCCGACTGATCCAGTGGATGCATGCTGCTAAATTTTCCGCCCATCCTGGAGTAAGCAGAACTATTGCCCTGATCACAAGACGTTTCTGGTGGCCATCCTTACACAAAGACGTTAAGGAGTACGTTTTGGCATGCCCCATCTGCGCCAGAAACAAAACCTCTCACCAACCACCTTCTGGCCTGCTGCATCCTCTACCTGTTCCAACCCGTCCTTGGTCACATATCGCAGTAGACTTTGTCACTGGTCTTCCGATATCCAGAGGTATGTCCACCATTTTAACCATCGTCTACCGTTTTTCCAAGGCCTGTCACTTAATCCCCCTCAGGAAACTTCCCACGGCTTTCCAGACGGCCCAGCTTCTCGTGAAGCATGTTTTCCGACTCCATGGCATCCCACAAGAAATCCTCTCCGACCGCGGTCCACAGTTCATCTCTCAGGTCTGGAAAGCCTTCTGTTCTGCGTTAAATTGTAAGTCATCTCTCACCTCTGGTTATCACCCACAGTCTAACGGGCAGACGGAGAGAATGAATCAGCAACTAGAGTCCACTCTCCGCTGCCTGACCTCTAACAACCCAACTGACTGGAGTCAGTTTCTGACCTGGATCGAATATGCCCACAATTCATTAAAATCTGCTTCTACTGGTCCAGGTGTCTCTCGGTTATCAGCCTCCACTTTTCCCTGCAGACGAGAGAGAGATCTCAGTCCGATCAGTCCAACATCACATCCGCCGTTGTCAGAGAGTCTGGAAGGACACTATCGCCACCCTCAACCGCTCATCAGCTTCCTCTAAACGCTTCGCTGACTCCAAGAGACGCCCGGCCCCTGACTACTCCATAGGGCAAGAGGTATGGCTGTCTACACGAGACATTCCCCTCAAGGGTATGTCTCGGAAACTGTCCCCCCGGTTCATTGGCCCATATAAAATAGCCCAGATCATCAACCCCTCTGCTGTCCGTCTGCACCTACCTCCGAGTCTTCGCATCCATCCCACGTTCCATGTCTCCCTAATTAAACCTGTTGTCTCTAGCCCCCTGTGCCCACCGTCCGACTCCCCTCCACCCACCCTGTACATCGATGGTCATCCAGCTTTCACCGTCCGCCGGATCGTGGACTCCTGTCGGCGAGGTCGCGGTTGGCAGTACTTCGTCGATTGGGAGGGCTACGGTCCGGAGGACCGCACATGGGTTCCTGGTTCGTATATCCTCGATCCATCCCTTATCGAGGAATATGAGAGCTCCCTCCCGTCGACATCTTCTGGACCGCCAAGAGGCGGTCGTTGAGAGGGGGGTACTGTTGGGATCTGGAGCTGTACCACCTTCCTCCAGCAGAGTGTGCCGTGGGTCTCCTGGAGCTGGAGATTGCCAGCACACCTGAGACGCATCTACTCATCAGGAGACCTCTCCTTTATAACCAGCTGCCAGACCTTCCTTCGACTTTGCAGTGTTGACCTTAGTTTGGTTAGCAACCTGAGCCTCTGAAACTGAAAGAATCTAGTTGTCTCTGTTGAGAGATCAGATTCTAACTCTTCTCTGTTTTTGCCTCACAGGAAACCTGTCTCTAGCCTGAAGCTCTGGGTGAGCTTAACCTGCCAATCTGCCCTGGTGAACCAAACCTGAAGATTCCTATGTGGATTCCCCTGCTGCTCTTGGTGAAGAGCTGGAAACTCAGATCAAGGTCTGCCATTCAAAGTCAGAAGTTAGACGCTGCAGCTGGTCGTATCCTCTGCTGAACCAACAGTCTCTGGACCCAACAGTTCCCTCTCTCTCAAAGAGAAGCCTGGACTCAGTCAAGGTAGAATCTGAATAATCAAGAACTCATAACTCATCTGCCTGCTCCACTAACCAAACTATCATCTCTGTAGACTTCAGTGAACCTGCCCGGACCAGTTCCAGAACCAGTACATTATCTTGTGTTGTTGAAACTTTCAATAAACTCTGTTAAACTTTTACCCAGCCTCCGTTGTATTCTGCATGTGGGCTAAGAACCTTAAACCCATCATGACAGTTTAAACATTAATCGTGTCGTCTTTGCAATGTCTTTTCAACCAATTTTTGCTCGGAGGGAACCAAAAATCCAGATCACCAGATCACAACATTTACTAGAGAATGGAGATTGCCGTTAGTTTAGCACGTCACAAAGATTGGCATGTGGGACAACCAATAGATAAAGATGATCCCCCAAAGACCCAAAGCTAGAAGATTGTTTACTTTACCTTTAAACAGAGAAAATGGCGGAAACAAAGAGAGCTGATTGACGGAGCCAACATCTAATCAGTGGAGTGAATTTTAAACTTTAAAGGAATAGTACACCCGAAACATGATTAGCCTTCATTTTCTACTCACCCCCATGCTGAACAACACTCTGGAGTACTTTTTTGATATCTCAAATGCATCTGGAGATCTTGGAGGCTTCTTGCTGTCTGCTGACATTCAAATAATGGAGGTCTATGGAGCCCGAGGCAGAAAGGTCCATAAAAGTCCACAAAAAACGTGTCAATATTCCTCCATACTGCTCGTCCAATGTATTCCAAGTGTCCTGAGTTGGTAGCGTCCATAATTTACTCGAAACAAAGTCATTTAGAATGTTTTTAGAGCATAAACAGTAGTGTATAGGATTTCCTAAAAGCGCGCGCCTGCGAGTTCACGAGCCTACGGAAACTGCGGCAGACCAAGCCAGATGAAAGTGCGCATTCAGCGTCTGCTCTTGATAATGCAAGCGTAGAAGAAGAAATTTGCTGTTTACCTGTGCAAAGAAAGAAACAACGAAAGAAAAATGTCTGAGGACTTCAGTGTTGAGGAAGAGCATGAGTTCTTTGCCGAGGTGAATGCGCACTTTCATCTGGTTTGGTCTGCCGCGCTTTCCATAGGCTCGTGAACTCGCAGGGGCGCGCTTTTAGGAAATCCTATACACTACTGTTTATGCTCTAAAAACATTCTAAATGACTTCGTTTCGAGTAAATTATGGACCCTACCCACTCAGGACACTTGGAATACATTGGACGAGCAGTATGGAGGAATATTGACACGTTTTTGTGGACTTTTATGGACCTTTCTGCCTCGGGCACCATAGACCTCCATTATTTGAATGTCAGCAGACAGTAAGAAGCCTCCCAGATCTCCAGATGCATTTAAGATATCAAAAAAGTACTCCAGAGTGTTGTTCAGCATGGGGGTGAGTAGAAAATGAACGCTAATCATGTTTTGGGTGTAATATTCCTTTAACAATCATACATGGGAAAAAATCAATTAGCTTCATCAGCAGGGAGGATGTTCGGAAGTGTTTGGTTCTGCTGTAGGTACCAGATCTGCTCGGGGCCCCGCCCCTTATGATGACGTCAACATATGGCAACTCCACTCGGACAAAATGTTGCACCTGTTTCTTAAGGATCAAATCTCTTTTGGAGACTCAACATATTATTACCTATATTTGCTACTATTTTACATTTCATTGTCGATCTAAAGTAGCGGAAAAAAGAAAACAATCACTGTCAGTCTTTAAGGAAAGTACTGCGTTGGAAGCATGACCAGAGCAGATCTGGTACCTACACCGGAGTTATCGAAGTATGAGAAGTTAATAAAAAAAATAAAAATATATATTTTTATATCATGCCTCATCACAAATAATCTGTTGCTTTATATTGGTAGCATAAAATCCCTCTAAAAGGTTTGGTGTTTGTATTAACACGTTTGTGACGCATACTTGTGTATGTCTCAATTTATTTGAAAGATACAACATGTTTTTTTTTTTTATACCTTATTGCATCTACATCTAAATTGACTTTTTTTTTTACTGTGTCTGGGCGCAGCAAGTTCACATTAAAATGCATTTTCCAGCACTGCAGCTGAGTGTATCATGATGTGTGATAATAAATAGATTTGATATATAAACACAGCCTCCCAATGAGGATGTAATTGAACACATGCTGCAGTGAGGCATCAATAAATGCCGTTAGTTACATCACAGGCACAGAGAGCATCCAGCAGGCCACTCAGTGGGATCATGTGAAGGATGACTTACAGCAGAGTCTGCAGAGTGTGGAAAGGTGGGCTTGACAAGATCACAAATTAACAGCAGATGTTGTTGCTGCGGAGCTGATTCTGTTAGCGCCGATCTGCTGATGCTCAGATAAAACGAGCGGATGGGTGGAGAACCCGTCAACGAGTCGTTCTAAGCTGAGGATGCTTTCCCCAGCAGCTAACAGAAAAAAAAACTGTAACTTGGCAGGGATCAGTTTGCTTAACAAAGCTTAGTGCTGTTTGCTGGTGTGGCAGCGGCCCAGGTTCCTCCACCTCTCTAAGGTGAGCTGCAGCAACATGCCTTCAAGTCTCTTCCTGTTCTCACTGTTGTGTTTAAAAAAGCGTAGGAGACAAAGTGACAGCAGCACAATTCTCTATGGAACCGGTTTGGCTGCAGGTGGGGTATTTTTTACCAAAAGCCCACCGAGGCTTGTGGGCTGGGTGTAATTAACGACACATTTATAACGCAGACATGTGAGTCATGGAGCTTATCCTCTGCTTGACTCCCTCACTCAGCGAACATCAGCCTGGATGGGGAGCAGAGCATCAGAAATATGACAGCCTGTCGTCCGTCCGTCCATCCATTTTCCTTTCCTTCACCCCTCCTTCCTTCCCTGTGTCCTTGATCCCTTGAGGCCTTCTTTCTTTCCTTGTTTTATTCCTTCTTCCTTTACGTTTTTGCCTCCTTCTTTCCTTCATTCTTTCTGTCCTTCCTTATTTGCCTTGTTTACTTCTTTCCTTCTATTTGCCTCCATTCTCTCCTTATCCGTCCTTCTATACTTATCTCTGTCCTTCATTTATTATTTCTTACCTCCCTTTAATCATTCCTTCTTCTTTCTCAACGTCCTCTTCTTCCATGCTTCCTTTCCTTATTCCTCATCCTAATTTTCCTCCTTCCTTCCTTGAGTTATTTTCTTGTTTCTTTCCTTCCTTTCTCTATGCTTCTTTTGTCCTTCTTTCTGTCTTTGCTTTCTTTCAGGGCTCCAGCTATCAGTGCTTTTAGTATTTATTAATCGATTATTTTTTTCGGTTAATCAATTAATTATCATTTCTAAATATATAAGTTTAGAATGTAGAAAAAACACTCTTATTGTGCATTTGATATAATTGTAGAAAATATGCAATATACGTACCTTTTACATGTAATGAAAGATTTATAATACAAAGGTTTTTAAATCTTAAATGTGAAATGTTTATATTTTTGTAGAGTTTTAGCTTAATTACTGCTGTAAGAATATTATTTTGTTCAGCAAATGACTTGTTTTAGAGTCTGCGTACCATTACTCTGTAATTATCTGCTTAATTGCCTAAATGTTTCATAATTATTTTAATCATGATTATTCCTTTCAGTCCTACTTTCATTTCTTTTCTCCCTTCCTTCTTTCTTCCCTGTTTTTGCTCTTCTAAAAAGCCCATTAGCCTTAACACGATCATATATTTACAGTTCAAATTTCAAAGATCAAACCTTATCAAAAAGCACGTTTAAAAATTAGTTTTAATATAAGTCTGGTCACTAGGGTTGCCAACCGTCCCTAGAAAAACGCAATTGTTCCGTATTTAGAAATAGAGGTAGCTGTCCTGTATTTAGTGGAAAATGAACACGTTTTGTCCTGTATTACTGTGAGAGTAAAAAATAGTCAGTAAAAAGCTAATGGAAAATGAAGAACAGGGGCAAGTTAGATACAAAACTTACGGTAAACTTGTTCCCGGGCCCTGTCCTTCTTTGTGACCAATGAGCTGACAACCTATATGTAATGATACAGAATCCCCTCATCCCATTGGTCGAGCCAAATTGCTCAATGTTGCTCAACTCCTCAATGCTGCAAGAGTTCACAGGAAATACAAGTGGAAATAATAGTCTATAGCCACATAATATGGCATTGAGCTAAGGATTTTTTTTTCTGTTTTATAACTGTAGCCTACAGTCATTGCATTATGTTTATGTTTACAAGTTTGCAAAAGTTTAGTGTTGCACCAAAAATGTGCACTATTTATTTATTGTTTTATATTCATTTGTACAGTTTAAAGTTAAGCAGGACAGGCTTATGTTTAAGATACTTATTTTATTTAGCAAAGTTTGTTATTTTGTATTAAAGTGAATTGCTGGAGAATAATTTGTTTTCCATGTTTTCCTGTCACTCACAAATATGCATCTAATTCAATGTAGGTTTGAGTCAAATAGTAAAAAAAAAAGAATTATTTTACACACAAAGGGGGGCTAAAAAAAAATCACCACTCCAGGAGGGGTAAAGGCAATCAGGTCAGCTGGAGCGCACTGAGGTGGCCGTTTTTTTGTTTTTCAGGGAGTTGGCAACCTTACTGGTCATCCTATTATATGTATAAATTATCTTTATGTGTTGTATTTTTTTAAAAGAAATGTGCCATCATTAATTTTTTAAAACATCATGGCTACTCATATTTTTTAAAACACTTTTTTTGCATAGAAAATCACATGATTCATAGAAAGACTCACTGAATGTAGCTGAACAACAACCAGATGCTCAGATGTCTTTCTTGTGTGTTTCTGGTGTGTAAAGAGGAAAATGTTGCTCACCTATAAGAGAATATCTGATTTCACATGTGAGCTCATTCAAATTCTGTGGCTGAGGCTGGCAGCAGGAAAGGCAGGTCGGTCACGACGCCCCACGAACCTGCATGATCATGTGACTCTGCTGCACGTGGCGTTGGAGCTGCACCACTCTGCTGTCACACCTGAAAACATGTTGAAGGAGGGCGTCCGGCATCCATCTGAACGGGTTCAGCGTCCTCTCAGCATGCTTTTTAAGTTTGAAAAATCTTTCATGACACGTCTATATTACTGCTTCATAAAAAAACTCTAAGTGAAAGACACCATTTATTTCTTTGACTTAACATATACATGGCTTTACACTTTAAGCTGTTCATTTAATCATTTTAGAGCATTACGATAATGAGTCTTCTTAATAATTAATATTGGCATTAATCAGTAGGAACAGTACAGCCAGTTTCTGTCATTACTCTAAAGCAGGTTTTCAGCCTTTAAAATCACATTCTTGCTCTTTCTTTATTGTATGTTTATAAAAAGTCAGCACTAATCTCACTTAATGTAAATACTTGTTAAACCCCCCCCCCCGCTAAATTAAGCCTGTTAGATGGGAACCATTTTTAGTATTAAAAAAATGAATATATTTGCTATTGTTTGTTCTCTAAATCTTGTCTATCTCCAAAAGCCTAATGGTTCAAAGTTGACTGCTGTGCATTTCAGATGCACAAACAGGTGACCTCAGCATCACCTCGTCCTTAAATAGAAGGAGCTGCAGCTCCTATTAACATGCCAGAGCAGCTTTGATCGAAAACAAAATGGAAAATAGAGAAAATAGTCCTGACAAAGAATAAAATAAGGAATGTTTTTAGGAGGCCTGAATCATTAATCATTCTTCGTCCAGCCGCTGCCTCTCCCCAGCGCTGCTACTCTCTGCTCCCTAGATACGGTAGCAGCCATTCAAAATGGCCCTTCCCAATCAAACGCCAGCTGAATGGCAGCCCACTTCCCTGTAACTCCCAGCAAAATCCCCTCCAACTTCAAGCTACTGGACTGACCCCCTAAATTCTGAGATTAAAGTCAGAATTCTGAGGAAAAAAGTCAGAATTTTGAGATTAAAGTCAGAATTCTGAGAAAAAAGTCTGAATTCTGAGATTAAAGTCAGAATCCTGAGTAAAAAAGTCAGAATTCTGACTTTAATCTCAGAATACTGCACTTATTTTTTTTTTAATTACTTCATAGCCATGGTAGGCCCCTTCTTTGATTTTATTTATTTTGCTCAGGCTACTCAGAAGCCCACACCTCGCCAAATGTTGAAAGGGATATAATATAGCCATTACTGTTAATGCTGTATGTAGTCGAGATTTTACGCATTCAGTAATAAAATGTCACAGGGGATGGTATGGGAGGATGGTCATTTAAGAAGGGGGAACATTTTTAAGATTTTTTTAAGAAGGGGGATGCCATCCCCCCTCATCCTCCCTCTAATTGAGTACTGCTTATTGTCTATTAGAAATGCAAAGGGGCAGTTAAAGTTCTGTAAATAGCAGATTATGTGACCAAAGCAGCTCATTTAAAGACGTAGGGAAGCGGCTGTTCCAACCGTTGCATTTCCAAATTCTCCTGAGTGGTGCCCGATTTTATACGAGTGAATAAAGGGAATGTTATTTGTCGTTTATCAAGGGGGCGGGATTGTTGTGGCAGAAGGTTTGCAAGCAAGTTTGATTGTAGCTGGTTTCTCAGAAGCATCTTGCTAACCAGTTAGCAACTTAGTGCTAATAGGTTCCCAATGGGAAATTCCATTGGAACCAAGTAGCACTAAATTGGTGACTTAGAAACGACACTGTCAAGGAACGCTATGGACAGAGGAAACATGCAAGAGGAGGAGAGTTTTGTGTCGGAGGTCATGGATGAGTCTCCTCCGTCATCCATTTTTTATTTAGAGGAGGAAAGCGGGACGAAGATGTTGTGGAAGAGGACGCCAGGGCGGCAGAAGCTTGGTTTGGTGTAGAAGGCTTCCAGCCGTACATGTTTGAGCCCTTGCCTCGCAACGCTGCCAGTTCTGTTAGCTCTACGCCTGCTGAAGACACAGACGTCCATCCCCGTGAACACTGGGACGGAACTCAATGGGAAAGGAAATTATTCTTATTTTTTATTTCAACCGTTGCGTATATTAGCTTCGACATATGAATCAAGATGCTATGACTGAAAAAATTAGATTGACAGATGATAATTGATGTATGATTGGCTGAATTTAGGTGTTCAAGCTCATGTATGACTAACTGGCCTGCAGAAGATAATGAATAAAAAAACACAGATTTTAAGAGATTTTTTTTATAGAATTTTTCTAACTTTTGGGATAATATCATCTGATGAAGAGCACATTTATATTCATGTTTAAGCCAGAAATATTTGAAATTTAAATATGAATTCCCTACAACTTTGAGCTGTAAAAATCAAAAATGCAGCTGCATGAACTGAGTGATTGGTGAATGAATCCTTTGAACAACTCATTTTAATGTAATGATCCCAGTGATTAATTTCATTTTCCCATCACAAACGGTCAAAATCTTTGGGGTTTATTCTTTTTGCAGATATTTTAATGTTACATTTGCTAAAGTTAATACAAAAGCAGGATTTACTCACAATCGGAGTTAATTTTAGACCAGATATCTAAAGGGTATTTTTTCACATGCTCCCATAGATTCTATCCTCCATCCACCAAAATAATCTCATAAGTGTCTGTTTGGCATCCTAGACGACGCTCACACCTCATTTTGAATTATTTACCCAACTGACATTAAAACCCATTAGTGCTACAGCTATTTAATCACAGCATAACATCAGTTCACAGATTTTAGGGTCTACTGGCTTATTAAATAATATATTTTATAACATTTTTTTTTAATTTAAAGTAAATACAAATGATCTGTTTATATAATTTCTAACATGAAATCAGGATTAAACGACAATCAAGGATCTTTTTTGAACTTTTTTTTAGATATTTTCACTTATTAATTGTTGAGCTGCGACTTTCAGCTGATCACAGTTTTCACTCTGAGACAAACTGAGAATAAATTCCTTCGTATCTGCTGATTCGGGCTCGCTGTTACACAACCATCCCCACTGAAAAGGCAATCAATCTGGTGGGCCGCGCCGCCAGACTCGCTGCATCACAACAGCCATTACCAATCAGGCTCCGGCCTCATGCATCTCCATGGTAACTCAGCTTCCTCAGCAATGGGGGGGTGGGGACGGCAAGGAGAGGGAGAGACACGGATGAGGGGAGAAGAGAGGTGGAGGAGAGACAGAACCTACAGCTTCACTCGTTTCCTCTGCAACGATTTAAGAAACGCCTTCCTGAGCAGAGAGGCTTCAAGCCGGCATCTGCTTACCGACCGCTGAGCTGGAAGAACTGGGGATGTGGCACGCAGGGGGGGCGGCTGCATGAGCTGGGAGTCTCAATAGGATTTGGATCTTCAATGGCCCCTAAGCCTTCGTTCCATGGATGTGTCCAGTAGCTGAGAGGTAAACATTTCTTACACCTGTTCCATGCTGCCTGTTGGACTCGGCGCTCTGCATGGTGGCGTTCAGGTGGAGGCGGTTTAATGTTTTGCTCGTCAGATGTGGCAGCTGTAGGGAAAAAAAGGGCAAGCGACTCACATTTCATTTGACAGGATTGAAACATGTAGTGGTTGCGTTTGTGTGTCACAGAGCGGGGCGATCATAGCTCCCCCAGTAACAGCTGCTGTTGAATGCACAACCCTCAGACACCCAAACACCCACCGTCTGACCAACCATCTGAACTGCAAAAAAAAAAAAAGAAAAATAAAGGAAAGAGAGAAATGCAATTCTTAGGGGGGGAAAGTTTGCCTCAGGAAGGTTCCATTTTACAAGCTCTTATTTAGCTGGTATTACTGTGGAAATATTTATTTTTGAATCTACTGAAATGTATCTTTAAATTTATTTGTTTTTGGAGCAAATGTCTTCAGTTAAGGCGTGTATTTTTAACTGCGACTGTCTAGTAACGATCTCCCCTGTGATAGTCTGTCATCTGTGGTAGTTTATGATTCACTCCTGATGCCAAACAGTGGGATTAAAAAAATATGATGACGAAATACGATACATTTATGACCGCACTGAGTAACGCTGTTTAGGAAATCTGGATTTGCAGCTGAGTTTAGTACCAGCTGGGCATACGAGCAGAATGCATTGTAAATAAAATCCCCCGTCTGTCTGTTTCTATGTGGACTTGTTGCATATGTTGTGTTAGTCATTGGGCCTGCTGGCTGGTGCGTTCTGATTAACGAATGCAGAGACAAACCAGTCAGGGGATCTTGTTAGAGCAGCAGGACTCCTCCATATGCCGAACAAGTCGACCAGATGTATCCTGGTGCATTAAACTGTGAGATTCTGCTTCCCACTCTGAAATCCTCTCCTGCGGGTTCGGCTGCGACGATCAGAGCCTCCTCTAGGATCACTGTGGGAATAAATAGGCTGTACTTTCATGCTTCTAATCTGCCTTGAGCTTTTTCTTATCATACTCCTTTTTGATATATTGTTCCTCACTGCCTCCAATGACATGTATTTGATTTGTTTTTCATGTTATTTATGGTTTTATTTTTTTTATGATAAAGTAATTCATCAAATACAGTAAACCTTTGTGTAATATGAATAAATCCAGCAGCTTTGTGAAGGTATGGGTGCACCGATTGATGGTTTCTAGCTGATCAACGATTTTCAATGTTCAAATAGCCTGATTTGCCGATAGTTTGGACTAACTAATTAACTAACTAACTAACTAACTAACTAACTAACTAAAACCATTAGTTGTTATAAGATCACAAGACACCTTCAATATTTGAATCTAATCTTACTAGGGCTGCAAATAACGATTATTTTGCAAATTGATTATTTTTTCAATTAATCAATTAGTAATGGGATAGCAAAAGGTTCCTTAAAGAAGATTTTTTTTTAAAAATTAAAACAGGTGGAACTAAAACTTTTCTACTTGAAGAGTTCTGGATGGACTATATTGACAGGAGAAAACTTTAAAAATTTTTTATTTTAAAGGCAAAATATTTATATATATATATTTTTTTTACAATTTTGATATAATTGCTGCTGTGAGTGGGTCGCTCTATCAGCTAAAGACACGTCTTAGAGTCTCTATACTCCCGTTAATGATTAATCCATTACTAAATTAGTTGACTATTATTTAAATAATCGATTTATCATGATTAATCTGATTATTTGTTTCAGGCCTAAATCTTACTGAAGGACTTTAATCAGTACCTGTGAAACAATAAAAACTCCTCAAATATCACCTCTTAAATATTAGCATTGAGTCTGTGATTTTCACATCCTTGCAGAAATAGAAACGATGAGTGGAAAATATCAGTTTCACATATAAGTATCAGTCAGTCATACATCTCCCAAAATGAAGGAAAAGAAAATCAATCAGTGCACCCCTAGAGTCAAGTATAGTATGAATCCATAGGTAATGATATGAAGGTTATATGCCTATGCTAAGATTTTACCTTATTTAAGCTTTTTATTTCAATTGATTTCTATTTTAACAATTTTTTTAATTACCTGAAATTGTTATTCGCGGCCAAGTTTTAGCGCCGTACAAAGAGATCTATGCATTCGTTTTTTTATGGCAAAAATAAAGCCATTATAATATGAGAAGAAAATCGTATTAAGTAGTCAAAATTACAGTCGTAAAATTACGACAATAAGTTGTAAAAATATTTTTAAAAAGTCATAGGGCCGGATCTATCAAAGGTTTGCGTGTATTAAAACGTGAGCTATTTCATTGCGCACGCTAAAAAATGTACAAACTGATCTATCAACAGCGTGCTAAAAGGATTTGGTCTTTAAAACGTGCTAAATAGCGCCTCTTACCCAGGAGCTGTTGGGGGAACTCCGAATGGATTTGGAGCCAGCCACAAGGAGGACCCACGCAATACCAGATATCACAAAACTCCTTGCAACGTTGCACTTTTTTGCATCTGGGTCATTCCAGCGTACGGTTGCAGCGAGAGCTGGGATCTCCCAATCTAATTTTTCAGAAGTGCTGTCCGACGTTCTAAATGCCATGTGTCGCCGTATGAGAAAGGTCATTAGGTTTCCACACAACCGGCAGTCACTAAATGACACCAAACAAGGCTTTTTTGCAATCGCTGGATTTCCCGGAGTGATTGGAGCGATTGATTGCACCCATGTTCAACTTGTGCCCCCTGCAGAAAGTGAGCATGTGTATAGGAATCGCAAACACATGCATTCTTTGAATGTGCAGTGCGTTTGTGATGCCCAAGGCATCATTACCAACGTTGTGGCAAAATATCCCGGGTCAGTGCATGACTCTTTCATTTTAAGAAACAGCTACCTGTTTTCCAAGTTGCGTGATGGAGAGTTTGGAGATGGCTGGCTTGTAGGTGAGTCAAATATTTAGAAAAAGAAATAATTTCTTCATCAGTGTCGTATTCACCCAGATTTCTTTTTTAAGGTGACAGTGCATACCCCCTACATCCCTTCCTCCTGACACCCGTTCTCAACCCGACCACTGCTGGAGAAATTGGATACAATGAGGCCCATATTCGCACCCGGAACATTGTGGAGCGCACCTTTGGGATCTTGAAGAGCAGGTTCCGATGTTTGGACCGTACTGGTGGAGCACTGCTGTACAAGCCAGAAAAAGTTGCCCAGATTGTAGTGACCTGCTGCATGCTTCATAACATTGCCAAACAACACGGGCTGGAGCATGACGCCCTACCGGAGAATCCCGACCTCCCCCCTGCGCCTGTGGAGCAACATGCCAATACTGCGGGAATGCGTATGCGCAAAAATCTCATCCACAGTCACTTCTTGTGAGCCATTTGGTATGTGCATTTTTCTACAGGCCAATACAAAACACCTGTGCTTTTTTTTTTTTTTTTGAGGGGGTGGGGGTGTCACTGTAACATTTAAATTTCTTAATGCACTAGTTTGTACAAACTACTAGTTTGAGCATCTAATTATGTTAAGTCCAGCAAAAGTTACACTTCCTTTAGATTAAGCAACATGGTAAAAGAATATAGCCTTTTTTCCCCCCACAAAGTGAAGAATCAAACAGACAACTTAAGTGTTGCAAGTATTTATTTGTATCTCCTTTTACGCAGGTGGAACTTGCCCACAGTGCGCACTCCTTCCTCTGCGGTTCCTGGCTGCCTATTTGTTGCTGTGCCACTTTGTTGAGCCGTTTCTCCACCTGGATTGGGGGTAGTCATTGGCCGCATCCCTTTCCGTATCCCTCTTGCCACAGAATTGACAGCCATCGTCAGGGCAGACACTGCAGAGACCATCTGTCTGCAGTGGGTGGCTATGGTCTGAGTGTCGCGCCTTGCCGCCCGTGCCAACGTTGATGCCACACGCATCTCCCGTGCAATTGTCTGCAGGGCTGCAGACTGTTTTTTTTTGTTCTTGCAGCAACTCCAAATCAATATGTTCCAGGCTCATACGAGGCCTCACGGGGGTGGCAGCTGCTACGGGGGGATTTGATGATGGCTGGACCTCTGATGCAGATTCTAAATGTAAAGCAAATGTTTAGTTACGTATTTGACTTGAAACAGCATTAAATTCACAGGTGGTGCATTCTTTTCAGTTCTGAATAAATCTTTTCAATAAACCTTTTCTGAGATTGTGCACCTACCGTGTCCTGCTGTTTGGTCAAGTGTGTCATACCCGGCAATCCCAGTGATTTGCTCCTCACAGAGCGTCAGCTGTACTTGTTCCTCAATGCTGGTCAGAGGCATCTCATCTACTGTGCCCCCTCCTGTTTTGTTCGCAGATGTTTTGTTATATGCCAGTTTTTCTTTGGTTCGCCTTCTAATATCCTGGTATCTTCTTTTTACTTCATCCCCTGTTCGCAAGGTTTCACCAACAGCATTTACTTTATGACAGATTTGTTCCCATATCGCGTTCCTCTGTGTGACAGTCACACCTCTTTGCTGTAGCTCACTTAAATGTTTGTTGGCTTCATCCACCAACACCTCCATTTCCATGGGGTCGAATTTTCTTTTGCGCTTTCTGCTGCCCGAACTCGCCATGCCGCAAACCACAAAACGCGCAAAACCATCATTTAAATAGGGCGTCTCCAACAGTTTTGCACCTGCCACCAGTTACGCAATCACTCTTGTTAAATCACCCGCAAACCATGGTTCAGCCCCTCGCGCAAAATTCCAGTTTGCGAGCGCAAATTACTACACGCAAAATTGGATCTTGATAAATCCGGCCCATACTGTTAAATCTATGAGAATAAAATAATAACATTACGAGTATTTTACCAGAATAAAGTCATAAGATTATGAAATTTAAAAAACTGGCCTACTTTAAAGTTATATAATTAAATTATTGTAATTTTATTTATTTATTTATATGCCAGTAACTCACTTTGGTTGCATGCAACGTTTTTATGACAATGTCATGCTGCTGGTGTGGTAGAAGTCTTTTTTTGTATTTTGTTTTAACTCAATTAAATGAATTAATGGTTTTAATGAAATCCAAATGTAACTTATTGCATTAATAAATGTTTTAACAATAAACTCTAGAAACGACGATAAGAGTTGAGCACAGGATCACTGTTTCTTACTAAATGATCTCTTTTTCCTCTGGTCTGAGAAAAACCTCCCCGCTGTCTGGTCCCTGTCAATCAATTCCATTATAGAAAGCTGAAAAGCTGACAGAGATGTATGACTTGGAGCTGAAGAAAGCAAGATTCGGCAATCCAGTCCATATATTTGCCAGTCAGAAAAAAGAAGTAAAAGGTTTTCATCTTTGCACACATCGACATCTTTTAAAACACGTTGCATCATACAGTTGATGAAAGCAGCAGTTATTGACTCTACAAACAAATTCCTTAACAAAATAGCTTTTTAAAAGTGAAAATAGGTGTTTTGTATCAGAAAACCTTGAGACGATCAAATGATTGCAGTGTTTTTAATGTTTCAGGTCACACAGAAGTTACAAACAGCTTTAGTTTGCTTAAAAGTATTAGAAAGCTTCTCAGGCTTGGAGGAGATATATCCCATATATAAGTCATCTATTTATTGGACACCTTCTTAGATTGTTTCTGTTGTATTTAGGTGATGGTATAGTCTGTGTATGTTGTTAGTGTGGACACACACAGAGCTTTTTTACCCATAATAACTGATGTAACCCAAATCTCTTCTAAATTTATGTGATAGCCCTTAAGATTTAGTCATAACAACATGCCATTTTGCACAAATGGTGTCTTCAATCTTTAAAATGTGATGTTTTATGTGTTTTTCCCAAAAGAAGTATTATCTGGATACAGGCCACCTGACAGCCTTGGCCCATATGTACACGACACGATTCAAACTTTTAATTGAGTTAATTACACTGTCTGTAATTAATTATTGTATCAAAAATGAATAGCATTTTAATTGAAAACCATATATTGACAAAATATACCATCTTTTCGATTCAAAAAACCTTGAATAATTATTATATAAGGACAAAAACACATATACATTTTATTTTTAGCATTGTGTTGAAATACCCTGATAATTTATATATTTCTTTGAAAAACTACTTCTATGAAAGCAGTAACAGTAATTGAACATTAATTATAGCCCAATTCGTTCCAATATATATATAGGAAGAAAAATATATAAAGCAACAAGGCACACAATATTGCATGTAAATAGAAAGTGTTTCATTACACTTTCATTTAAGTTTAATTACTATACTATTCAGCTCTGCATAAAACATTGCCTTTAGAAGCCTTTGAGAAAAAGGAGCAGCGCATGAACCAAACGCAACACACGCAAATTGAACCGAGACAGTCGAACCGAACGGTTCGGACGGTTTTTAATAAACCGTTCCATCCCTAATGTATATGTATATATATGTAGTATATACAGTATTTGTATATAAATATATATGTATATGTGTGTATATATGTGTACATATACGTATATATAAAACATCCTCATAACGTCCAGCGTTTGTTGCTTTGCTTTAGTAACCTTTCCATCTGCAGCTTTACAAAACGCTTCATATACATTGTCATATTTTGTCCTCAAATTATGAATCAAGTTGTGTGGTGTTAAATGTAGCTCTGCTGCTACCTCCTCTTGAAATTGCCATGTTGCAGACATTGCAAGTAGCTTTAGGACAGTCTTCACTCGCGACAGTAAAATACTTCTACACTTTTGACATGCTTGCTTTGCGCCGCCGCGAAGGTTTGTATTGCATAACTACCGTCAACCGTAACTAGCGGGTACTTTACAGGCAGTTGCCAGAAAGACAGGTGCGACTAGTCAGGTAATGTAGCTGATCTCTGATCACGGGAAAATAGGAAAAGATCGTGACAATCCGATCTCGAGATCGGGACATTCCTAATATATATATATATATATATAAATATGTATGTTTATATATGTATGTATCGTTTGGCTTCATTTGTTAGCCTGCAATGCCCTATACCAATCTAATTGTCTTAAAGGGTGTTTGTTAAAGGGAATTGTTGGCCTGGCTGAACAGGAAAGGTCCTCCGCTCTCCTCTACAGGGGCTGGGGCTGCGATGATAGCCCCTTACAAATGGAGTCCCCCCATCCCTCAGTGAGGTCTCAGAACCCAACTCAGCAAAGATCATACTACATGGCAGTACATGTCATTTTGGCATTTTAAAAAGTAGATGAGGCCTAGGATGATACTATGTAACCTACTTAAAAATTAAGTTGAAAAAAAGATTCTTGCGTTAAAAAGGTAAAAAGATATTTGCACATTTAAAAAGTGATTCTAAAAAGTTAATAAGTTGAGTTAAAAGGTAAAAAATGTTGGTGCCTTTATCAGCATTAATGTTCTAAGATTATTTTCTAACAAAACTCACAGAACAGAATTTGTGTACTTGTACTGTAGAATTTGAAGAGCTGTAATTTTTTTGTAATTGTGACAGATTAAAAAAATCTACAATTACAAAACACCAAAGTTACAATGCACAAATAGTTTTGCAACAATAGTTCTGGACCAGTTGAAGAAAAAACTGAGAATGTAAGAGGTTTCTGATGTGCAACTTGGAAAACAGAATTTGTGTACTTGTATTTAAAATTTGAACATGTGTAAAAAAAATGTTTCTTAAATCTACAAATACAAAACTTAGAATGTAACTTTCTCTACAACTTCAAATTCACACATACAATGCACAAATAGTTTTGAAACAAAATAACCTTCATATTCTCCTCGATATATCGCAGACAGCTAGGCCACTTTTAAACAGATACACCATCTTTTCAAAATCTATTTCTCATCTAAAACCTTTTCCACTTTTTCCCTGTGGAAGCATAGAATTATATTACATATTAGTTTCCTATTCATCCTTCTCGTTAGAACAGTAGCTGCTGTATTAAGGAATAGACTGTAGGATTCGATGAATACAGTTGTTAACTAAGATATTTCCTAGTTGGTGTGTTTTCTGTTATTGTAATCCTTTCATGAACTGTAATCATTTATTGTGACGCTAAATTAATCTTAAAAATATACAATAACAGTTTGCTTCTTTACATTTGCTGCGGTTGCACAGTGGGGGATGAAGAAATTTGTCTTTCTGACTAAATCTGGACAAGTTAGTGATTAATGTATCTGTATTAATCTAATTTAACTCATTTGTCTTCAAGACTAAATCAGATCCTGCCTCTCCTTTGCTGATTGCTTCAATTTCTCAGTCAGCTCAGACGGCTCAGTTTAAAAATCCTCTGTTATCGTTTCTATCTAAATCTGTGTGTATAGTCTTTTGTTTTTACGGCTTAGCACTTTTATTTAAAGGAATATCTGTTTCAGTAACTCAAACAGAAAGGCAGTAAAATTTTTCCAATATAGAGTTTATCACACAGTTATTGTCTTCTTTGATGGACTTCATCTTCCTTCCCATTATTCATCCCGCTATAACATCAGTTACTCTTATTTTTCTCTATTGAAACGTCAAAGAGTTTAACGATTGCACGGAGCAAGGAAGATTCTCAGTCTCTTGGTCCTCATATATGCAGTCATGTCCATAAATATTCGGCAGAGAATACCTTTTTCCAATTTCTTTTTCTGTATATTCCCAAAATACGTTATATATGAAACAACTCGGATGCAGTTGAGGTCTAAACTTTTGACTTTAATGTAGTCAGTAGAACAGAAAACTTGAGGTAGATTTAATCCGTCTAACGTTTGTTCTTCCAGAACTGTGCTTTCTAAGATGTTTTTGTTTTCTTTCCTTCTAGCAAAATCCAGTCTAACCTTTCTAACTGGCTGTGTGGGCCAATGTAGGGTTAATTGGCTGCTGCAAAGTCTTTTCTCTTCATGAGGGAAACGATTCTGCAATCTGTTTTCGTCCATGAATGTCCAGGTCTTTTTATATTGCTGACTTCACCGCCACTTGTTTTTAGTCTTACTTTCTTTCTGAGGATGTACTAAAATGTAGATTTAATTGCTCCAAATATCGTTGCAGTTTCAGTTAGGGAGCATTGACCCTCACATGTTTCAAATCCCTTTAATATTCCAAAAAAAGAAAATTAAGAAAAAACAAACAAACAAAAAGAAACAATCCACTAGACTTTGTTTCCAAGTTTGAAGACGTTTCGCTTCCCATCCAATAAGGTTTTTCAAATCGAAATGTCAGGAATAACGTTGAGTTTAAGGTTTTATACAGTAGCCCAATAAAGCCTTGTTTTTGCTTTGACAACATGTAAATAGAAATGGATAAATGGGTCCACTCCTTTGGAATGGGGGTCGTTTGGCTTCTTTTGTTATCTTGCAATGCCCCATACCCGTCTAAGCGTCTGAGGCCCCGTCCACACGAAGTCAAACCCTGGCCTAAGTTCACAAATTTTTCCCCAAACCAGCCTCTCATCCATACGAAGCCGGCGTTTCGGGGTCTGTAAACGATCTTTTTTTTATTAAGCCTTCAGAGTGGGAAAATTCTGAAGCGTCGTTTTCGCGTTTCCATCTTTAAGCTCTGACGGCATTTTTTTTTTTACACGCATGCGTCATAGCGTCGCCTCTAAACACGCATGCGCGACACAGTATCACAACAACAATGGCGCCGTACTGTGTTGAATGGTTGCTGCTCATGCTACTCACCCTGCTGTCGGGCTTACAACAGAATCTTCTTCTTCTGGAATATCTCCAGGAAGAACAGAGCAATATCGACGACATAGTTCAGCACCTGAATTTGACTGAACCACGAAAATGGACCCGCAGGGCAACCATGTATAAATATTAGTGCGCATGCCCAACATTTCGTTGCCTGTTTTCACCTATTTTTGCTTTGGCACCACAGCGCCACTTACAGGCCTGGCATACATTTTGCAGCGTTTTCATGCATTCATGTGGTCGATCACATTTATTTTACGTCTCCGTCTTTAAGACAAACGTTCTGGAAAATATTAGCGTTTCGTGTTCGTTTTGACTTCGTGTGGACGGGGCCTGAAAGGGGGGTCATTAAAGGGAATTTAGGAATGTCCGAAATTTTTCAAAGCATCTGGCCAACCTAATATGTGGGGATTGGAGGGCTTGGAATCCTGGGTTTGAGCCCCACTCCCACAGACTGCCACTCTGGGCCTCTGAGCAAAGACCCTTAACCCCACACTGCTCCCTGGGTGCCGCACTGTGGCAGCCCACTGCTCCCCAAGAGGATGGGTTAAATGCAACGGTAAATTTCTCCAATGTGAGATAAATAAAGTTCAATTATTATTATTGTTATTATTATCCGTCTCTCTGTTTGAAGTTAAAAAGAAGTTCTGTATAATTTAGGGGTATGAAGAGCTAAAACTCATTTAATTCCCATTCTCCTTCCTAGTCTTTAACACCAACAATCTTCCAAAACTCCATTCAAGTCAAGTCAAGTCAGCTTTTATTGTCACTTTCTTCATATGCACAAGACATATACAAGACTGACATTTTACAGACTGACATAAAGTGCGGGACATGACAGGTAACAGTGATGGACTAGTAACAATAAGTGGTCAATAATAAATACAGTAAAAAGAACATATGACATTTAACATTAACATTCAATATTTAATATTGAACATGTAAAAGAAGATAAGATAGATATAGAGTATAGACATTACAATAAAAACAAAGTGTGTGTGTGTGTGTGTGTGGTGTGTGAGCAAATAAATAGATTCATGCACACACACGCATACATATGTGCATTAATACATGCCCACACACGTCTTCACACATAGCCCGCACCGCCACACCCGTCACAATAATATGCTTATACCATCTACAGTGACAGAGAGCACCCATTCACCACACTTCTTCCATCTCCTATCTTTCAAGAAAACCAGTTTGCACCATTTCCTAAACATTTTCATGTTTGGACTTTGCATGAATTCAAAACCGAGTTTGTTTCATATTTTCACACCATTTATTGAAATGGACATTCTTTTCCATGTTGGTTTGAAGATGTGTTTATTAAACCCTGTTACTATTCCCTCTCTCCTAACAACAGGTGCTGTTTGCTGTTTATTTCTAGACCATCAGAGAAATTAGGCAAACAGGAATGAATGAATAATGGATCATAGTGGTCATGATTATGAATGATCCTGATGGCTCTTTTCTGCAGAGCCATGTCCTCTGTTTTGTTTCACTGGGAAAGATCACTCTATCAGTGTTTATTGTATTATTTCAGTGGTAGAAAGCACATTTGCTGTCATGACAAAACTGTTTTCAAAGCGAAGTGCAGCTCTAAATGCCTGTTTCTGTCTCATTACCCTCAGCTGATTGCAATTAGTTAACTATACTTTTTTTTGGGACACGTTCTATAAGCTTGTTGATAATTTTATGTGAAGCAGTTCCTGGTCGTTGCCACACCTCACCTCCCATGAGAGACAAGAACAGACTAATCCAAGCTCCCTGTGAGCTAAAGAGAGCACGTTCACTACACAGAGTAGTGTTTCTCACCTTTTCTTACAGCTACCGTATGAAAATAGTAGCTTTACGGATTCTAAGCCAATCACATTAGGTAAAAGGTTAAATTTTTCTGTTATGATTGAATTCCAGAGGATTTTTGGTGAAAAATTAGTAGGACTTCTGAAAGACTCAACCGTGCAACTTAAAACTGAGCAAAGCTAAGAGGCTGTAGTCTCTACTGGTCCTCTAGTGAGACTAAACAATTGGCCCTAAAGATGACTTGTTAAGGTTGGGTAGACAGGAACCCTCATCATGGCAGAGGTAGTTCTGAAACTGAAGGAGGGTTACTTGAAGATTTATTATTCAAAAAGTTAAACAGAAGCAAAAATACAGAAATAATTACAAAAAGGTGGCAAAGAAATGACGGGCCATATCGCCCAGTCCTGACTGTGCCATAGTGAAGAGAGTCGAGGCATTATATATGCATTTAATGCTGTATTTCCCTTCTGGATAGGGAGTCACAACTTGGCCTGTTCTCAGAGTTTAAAAAGAAACCATGAAGATAGATGTAAAAATAGAAAAAATGGCCCCTAAACACTTAATACAGCAGCTTTTAGTCATTTGAACGCAGAACCTTCCAGACTGGTGGGATTCATCCGCTCTCTGATATCTGATGTCCTGTCCAAACAATTTAAAAAGAGATAAGAGTCTGCATTTTCGCCGCATCATTGCTCCCTCAGTCAGCCTTCCTTTGTGGTTCACACATCACTCGACTCTGCTCAGTGGATGCAGGCCGCCGTGTTTGATGTGCTGACTCACCGCTCATTGAGCTGATCGAGTCAATAAAACATTAAAGTCAGTTTGCATGAAAAACAGAGCGTCGGTCACGACTGTGTGTGTTGATCCGTGTACGTGTCGACTGGCCCGTCTTCCGGTCCAAAGTGTTCATTTATGTGGGCGGAGGGCTTAGTTCTTTCCAGGATTCAGAGGGAAATATTCTTCCTGAGTAATTAGCAGCACTCAGCCTCCCTACGCTGGTAAACTATGGCTGGACCTTAAGATGTTTTGGATTGAATGTTTCACCCCTTTCACAGCTGCTTTCAGATCAGTATTTTGCTGAAGACTTAAAAACTGTTAAAATGTAATTTGTGCAAAGACATTGGGATCAAAATAGGTTTCTAGATATTTATAAGCTCCTTTTAGTTGAGCAATTATTAAGTTTTGCACTGAGGTGGGTATAGTACCCAAAACATACTCTTAACAAAGAGTAGCACTACTTACTCATATTTTAACTGAAGTGAAAGTAGAAAACTAGCCTTTAAAGAAAGTATTTGGGAAAAAGGATGCCCAAGTAACTGATCTACTTCCTTCCCATGATCATGAACAACTGATTTAATATTTTACACAACTTTCCCATGGGTCATTAAAAATCATCAAGTCATTAAATTATTATTATTGAAATTAAGGCCTTAATTTGCATTAAAATTTATTAAATGTGATTATAATGGCATTTGTAATGCCTTATTAAAAAAAAATCTAAAAAAGTATTTTATATATATAAAAGACAGAAAAAATACACATATGACACAGAAATTAGTAATTCGTTCATTGTAGGTGTAATGAACACTGTTAAATGTATATATCATACTTTTAAATATATATATATAGTTATAAAACTTACAAAATCAACAGTTAGTTTATGTGGAGTAGATTGAATTACAGTATACTGTTTACTGTATTTTCATTCAACATCCAAATGACACAGTGGATAGAGGGAAACCTTTAACCAACAAAAAGAAGAGAAAAATGTGTTACTCAATGGTGCAAATTTATTTTGAAAAGCTTGTTTTCATTAAGTGAAGTTGCTCATAACAGATAGAGTAGCGTGTAATTTTACTCAAGTGTAGTCATAAAATCAAGCATATATGTTCTAATTTGACTCTGGTTAGAAAACTATACAGTTCAGCTCAGTTTATTATTCAAACTGTTTGGCTTTCAGTCTAAGAAAATGCTGCAAATGGCATTAACCCTGCCCCCTCTGGTGACAAGTTGAAATGACAGCACTGTTATGCAGACGTATGGGAGGAAAGGAAAAGCATCAATCTATGGTAAGAAAGTTCTAAATATTAAAGTTATTTTGATATTTATTCTCATGTTATTGCTTCACTGAACAGATTTCCGTTTTATGGAATGAATTTTGTTACATTATTGTTGAAAAGCAAGTGAAGAGAATGTGTATCGTAGAACTCAATTTGAAAAGAGCGCAATTTATAAAACTCAACCTGAAAAAAGTAAATAAATAAAAGTTAATTTTAAAAATGAATTTGTAAAAATTTTTTTATTAAAATAAATTTTGGAAAAATTAATTAAGGAAAAAAAGAAAATCAAATAAAATCTTATTGTCAAGTTTAGTTAATGGTAATGAGGACCCAAATGCAGAGGTGAAGAGCCAGAGAGGATTTCTTGTAGATTTAATGTGGAGTTAGATGATAACAGAAGCATAAATCCAGAAATAATAAACAAGGAACCAAAACTAGGAGATGCCAGGGAGAAACATGAGTGAAGTCATGAGAGATAAGAATAAGTTACACAGCCTCCTTTTTACATGTCGGGCAGTTTTAAAGGCTTGTATGGGTAAAAAAACACAAATAATATTTACTTTATACATTTTTACAATGCTCATTTAAGAAGAATAACATTTTACCCAATGAATGATCAATGGAAAAACAGCTGCAGACCAGATGTCGTCTCTCTCCTCTTGGATAAACATGTAGCTCCTGTAGTGTTGCTTTTAAGTAAACCATCACACACCCATTTACTTTACGCATCGGTTTATTTTTCTGATTTATGGAGATAAACTTTCCAAGAATTGCGAAGCTCTCACATACAAATTTCAACCACTTGAGATATTTATCATGTAAAAACAACCACCTCTTGATTTTGGCCACCTCTGATATGGCCCGATCTGATCCTGATTGGGCCATATCTGATTTCAATCTGTAAAACTCACACGAAGAGAAAAGACAATTAGAAGAAATTTATTGTTACAATAACTTTAGTGGTTGGCGTTCAGACCTCGGAAGGAAACATAGTGCTGAATTTTGATAGATATGCATGAACAGGAGCAAAGAATAGGCCTGAAACTGGTGGTGGAGTGGAGATAGATGAAGTTGGTCAGTCTGTAGACTGCTGGTTAGTGAGACGGTATGCTGAGCTTTATGGGGAGATCCAGTGGACTGCTTCAACTGATACTAGAGCTTAACTCAGGGAACTGGAAGATGGAAGTCCAGTTTGGATAACACAGGTTGAGAGAACCTGTCCATGATGAGCAAGCATGAAGCGACAGTGGAGAGGAAAAACTCCCAGTTGGGAAGAAACCTCTGGCAGAACCAGGCTCAACATGGCGGTCTTCTGCCATACCGGTTAGGATGACACGCAATGCAGTAAGAGTCCGGGAGGAAACAAACTCTGATGAAGCATTAGCTACGAAGGTGGAGGAGGGGCTGGCGGTGGGTTGAAACGGGGTCATCTGAATTAACTCACACAGCCCAACCACCGTCTGCGCACAGGAGCAGACGAGTTGCGGATCGGAGGCCTTTTAAGATGAACTTTTGAAGCTGATTGGCTTTCGTGGAGGCATGGTTCAAAGATGATTGGCTGTCGTAGGCGGATGAAGGCGAGTAATCAGCTTATTCAGTTGAACTTCCGCCTGGGCTCCATTTCAGAGGTGTGTAGAGAACTCAAAACTTGAACTCAAGAAAGAGTAACAATAGCAAAAATAGCATACATTGTATTTTTTCTTTTCTTTTTGATCTTTTTATTGTCATTACACTGTCACAAGTACAGAGCAACGAAATTCACTTTGTGTGGAGGTTAAACGTCTTTTGCTCAGGGACCCAGAGTGGCAGTCTGTGGCCGTTGGGCTCGATCTCAGAACCCCAGGATTTGAAGCTCCATCCCCTAACTACCACGCCGCCACTTATTTAAACATACATTTTTATTTAAGGTAAAATAAAAAGTAGTGGTCCAAGAAATTACTCTAGTAACTGAACTACTTGCCACTTATTGTCATAATGAGATTTAATATTTTAAAGATGATTTAAAGTCTCACAAGTTGCAACCATGAGATAAAAAATTAACATATAGCATATAATATATAGTAATTAGAAATAAATTACCTTTGTCTTCAATATGTTTTTACAATAAAACATATTAAGTCTAGGCTTACAGAATGTAAACTTAGAATAGGATAAGTTAGTTCCAGTAACAAGATACAGTAAACTGTTCGCTCCAAATGACACTATCAGCAGATAGAAAATACCTTTAAACAAATGAAGTACAAAAAACAAACTTAATGATAAACTGTAGGTTTTTGTCTCACTGATGCTTTTTTCCTTAAAACGAGTTCTTGTTTACTAATTCAAGCTACTCATGATCGGTTGGGCAGAAATTCTACTCAAGTAACAGTAAACATACTTCATCTTATTTTTTGATAAAGTAAAAATTACTACCTACCTACATCTGATTACGACCTCTTAGCGAACTCTAAGAACTCCAAGTCATCCTGCAGATATTTATTGAAGTCAAGTAACAACTTTACTAGTAGGAAATTATAAAAAATATAAAATAAATAGCAGAAAACAAATGATAAAGATGTTATCTGTTTGTTCTGGGATCCTTTCTCCTTGTTTGAAACCTCTTTTATTCATTCGATGCTGCAGGATATTTGACCAAAGCATAAATCCAAGTTTTTCTCTGTTCAATTATTCAATAGAGATAAAGGTTGTTGTTTTGATGCGTTATGAATAGAATTGATGAGCCGATTCTGATGTCTGTTTGACTGATCGCTGCGTCTCTATTCATATCTCACCCACACATTTTTAATGAGAGCAATGGACCGTTTGTTCTGCACTGGTGGATCTATAATAAATCTAACACATTTATTTATTTATTTCATTTAAAGAAAACTTCTAAAACTAAACAACCACAAATCCTATCATCAATATAAGACTGAACAAGTGTGATCACCGGCAGGTTTTAACCATTTGAAACATTTCAATTAATTGAAAAGCAAATTAAGCTTCATAAAGCTTCCCTGAAGTCACGATCCGCTGTCTGACCTTTATGCCTCACCTGCATCAGCAGCGCCACCCAACACCCGCTGCCTAATCATGCATAGACGAAGACACGCATCCTACGCACTCCTCTCATTACACTGCAGCTTCTCACTGCTTCCCCTCCCAGATTTACAGCCTGCTATCATCTGCTGGAGATTAAGCCGGCACTGCCACGTGATCCTTCCTCCTCAGTCTGGGATTGGCTGGCCTGGTTCACATGGCAGCAGGATGAGCACAGCTCAGATAGACGGGTTTGGGACTCAGCAGAAGGTGGCAAAGATGAGAATTTAGGAGGCCTTTAGGCTGCAAGTTGCAGCCATTAATGCCATTTTCATTGGAAAAAAAAAAACAATCAGAAGTATGCAGACCTTTTTTTTTTTTTTTGTAGAAATCATTTTGTCACAGAAAACCAAAACAAACCAGCAACATATGCATGCTTAAATTTAATAATTGATTGAAACAGACATATTTAATCGCAAGGCAGATTTATCTCTGTTGCACCTTTTAGTGGCAAGATCATTCAAAAGCTCTACATGAGAAAAAGTAAGAAAAAGAGAAAAAACATTGCAGTGGCATAGAGGTAATATAAATCATAAAGAGAATAGTAGTGACAGAAGAAATAAGATGGTTGTATAAAAAAAATGACAAAATGATAAGACCTTTTTAAAAAGATAAAGTGATTAAGATTGAGTTACACTGGAAAGAAAAAACACTTTTACTATCTTTTTTTTTTATCACATTCTTTATTGCACATTGTCCTTGGTTAGTTTCAAATGTGCTTTAATTCAAATCTATTATTATTAGTATTAGTATTATTATTATTATTATTATTATTATTAATAATAATAAAAAACCTTGAAATTGACCTTAAACACACCAGCATCATTATTCCTGAATAAAATCTTGTGGGCTGATTCCAAAGGAAAACAATGGATGCAAAGGCATGTTTTAATCATCCTGGACCACCGTACATGTTGACAGGTTAAGCAACGCCAAGCAACACAGATAAGAAGCAGTTGGCAGAAACAGTGGGTGTTAGTTAAATCAGTCAAAGAAATATGTATATTTTACAGTTTATAAACAGAAACATTCTTAAAATTTAAGTTTTCTTTTAAAAGTAAGTAATCTTCTGTTAAAACTAACAGGAGCTCAGATAAATAATTGTGTAAATATATTGTATTACAGATCTTATTTAACTAACTGAACCTATTTATTATTTAATTAATAAATAGGTTGAGTTTGAAAGTTTGTAAAATAAAAAAAGGACAATCTACAATAATTTAAACGAACGCTTTCATTAGGTTTTTGTATTTTCCAAAAATGAGCTCAAACGTATATTATTGAATGCATCCTATTGTTGAGAACAGAAGAGATATAGTGATATACTGATATTTATATTTATAGATAGTTAGAGAGATGCCTTTTAGTGCATTTATATATATATATATATATATATATATATACTTTCTGGTAAACTATATAAATATAATTTATTGCATGTTGCATATCCCAGTTAATCTGCTCTCCCTACTTCTCTCTGTGTTTATGAACCTCTTTACTAATATAATGATGCCAGAGACAAAATTTCAAGATATGTAGAAGCTCTGCAGTCGGATTCTATATAATAAGAAAACGTGTTCGTTTTAACCTGTAACTGGGAGCCATGGTCCTCTGAGAAGCTAAGCTTTTTTTAGCTAGTAAAGAAGAATATTTACACTATGTTTAATCAAGCTTCTTGCATTATCTAATTTGTAAGAATTTACAATCTGTTGCCATTTTTAGCTGATAAAGCTGTGTATGTCTAAGAACAGATTTTTGGGATTCTCCTAAATTATACATAAGCGTCTATCGAAGTAGCTGCAGGTTAATATTCAATATTTAGCTACTTTGTACGCAGTGAAATGCGACGGCAAATCAGATGTCTAGAAGCGACAGATCCGATGATGTTAGACCGAGAGGCGGGACACGGGAGCAGCAGGAGAGAGGAAAAGAAAACACTCAAAACGCTTTGAACACAATTAGCTGCATCCAACCTCTGTTACCTTTGGCTAAAGTAAATAAGCGGAAAGGGTAAGAAAAGCTGCGATTATTGGTGGGGACATGTCCACACCAGTCCTTCAGAAAGTTACGCCTGTGAGTCATACCCATTCTAGAACTGGAAGTATGGAGTTGAGTTGAATCTGCAGCAGATGTTCATGCTGCACACAGAGATTCCCAGTGTGATGCGGTGGTGAGCCAGCTGAACTGTGAGCTTGGATTTGATGCAGTCTCTCTCTTCCCTCACAGGGTGTGAGGTAAGACTGTTGAACACTGATTGTTGACACTGGTTCTGGTACCAATATATCACAGACTCAAGGAAAAAAAAGGGCTCCAACGAGCAAAAGAACTGTTATTCTATTCTCCCTGAGAACTATTGCCGGCTTTATTTTTTCAATTTTCTTTTTATTATTTTATATACGTTTATGTATGTAATGTGAAGTTGTTGTCCTTGTTCAAAGAAATCGTTTTTACAGCAACTCAAATCACTGTTGTCTGTCAATATTGAGGTCAAACCACAGACTCTTAAGGGGGAACACCGTTTTTTTTTACATTGGGCCCTTGATTTTACGTTATTACATCATGTTCTCCTCACCCATATGAGTTTTGTGTCATATGGAGCTGTTCTGAAGATATTCCGTTAGGTTATATCCAGGCAATGTCTTCCTTTGGGCAACGAGTTGAAGATACAAACTAAACTGTTCATAATTATTTATGGTACGCCAGCATTCATAACATGTAGGTGAATCACTGTCCCCCAGACATCCGCAGTTATATTTTTTATATTTACATCTTTTAAGATCAAAGCGGCGCGTGTATGACATCATCGGCGCGCCAGACTGGCATTGTGACAGGCAGCCTGGACCACAGGCGGCTACGCTCTACCCCTTCTATTCATTCATCTAGCTAATCTGAATCGTTCAATTCCATTTGGAGAGCGAGATCATCTGTGGTAGCAGCACTAGACATCTTCCAGGCATGTGAGTAAAACTAGCAGCAGTTCAGCAGACAGGAAGAATGAACGGTAGCCGGCATGCGCGAATGATGTCATACACACTCCGCTTTGTTTTTAAAAGATATAAATATAAAAAAATATAACCGCGGATGTGTGGGGGACAGTGATTCGCCTACATGTTATGAATAGTGGCGTACCATAAAGAATAAATTATGAGCAGTTTAGTTTGTGCCTTCAAGTCGTTGCCTAGGGCCCCAAGTTCCCGGGGGCCCCATAAAATTCTGTTTACATGTATGGTTAATACAACAATTCTTTCTTTTTGCACATGAATTATGTTTTTGACAAAAATCCTTTCGCTAAAATGCCATCAGAACCTTTTGATATTCAGTCTGTCTCAGCCCCCACACCCCCGCCCCCCTCAGTGTCCTCCATATTGGATCAGTTCATTTGCTGCACATGTTCAGAAAGGTCCAAACAAACAGCAGCAAAACATTTGAAAACAAACAATGCGAAGAGCAGTGTTGCCATCTTAGCACTTTTGTCGATATATTTAACGACTTTTCAGACCCCTCTAGTACTTTTATTTCAAAAAAGCACCTAGTGCCAAATCTAGTGACTTTTTTCTGCTACTGGAGACTTTGGGACAACGTCTAAAGCAGCGAACTCTGCTCTCCAGAGCAAGTAGATTGGTAACCCCGCCTCCTGCTCTCCTCTATCTTGTCTGCTGTCAGGATTCATGCAGCTATTATTTCATCGAAATGAAAAATGGAGAACAGATAAGCAGATCATGGTTTGTCTACAGTGGAAAGAAGGACTGGGTTATTTACTTTTGCCGTCGCGTTTTTGGAAACACAGGAAGTAGCAATCAGCTAAGTGAGCTTAGTGCTTGGAAAAAATCTTTAATTCCTGCTGAGACAGCATGAAAAGTCAGCCGAGTACAAAACATAGGGGAAAACAACAAGAAAAGGTACAAGAAGAGGGGGACAAAACCTAGAACAAATAATGTACATCTATTCTATTAAAATTTATGTATCTGTGTAATGGGTCTGTTCTATGTCTGTTATGGTTCTCATTTTTTGTGACTCTGAGTTTTCAGTTTGCTGTTATCAGTTGTTTTGTTTTTATTTTCCATAATATTCTAGCATTCTTTAGTTACTCTCTGTTGCCCCCTTGTGATTGTTTTCTTTCCCCTTGGATTCCCTCTTGCCAGTTCCACCCACACCTGCTCCTCATTCAGCTCGTTAGTCCATCCTTTGTTTTGTTCTCCTTAAATACTCCACCTCTGCAGTTACTCAGTGCTGGTTCCTTCTCAGTGCTGTACTCATCTACTCAGCTCATCTCCCCGTGGCTCCTCAGGCTCGTTTTTCCCCTGTTGTCTCCATGGTTTTTGGTTTGTTAAACTTTTTAGTTAGATTTCTGGATTTGTACCTCTGTTTCCTTGTTCTTCAAATAAACCTGTCAGAACTATCTCTGCTTCACTCGGCTCTGCATCTGGGTCCTTAAGCAACCTTACCACAAATTGTTGACAATGTGTTGTCTTCCCATTTCAAAGGGGCCCATGCCTGTCTTTGCCTAGGGCCCATATATATTTCCTAAATCCGCCCCTGAATGGTGGATGAAGGTAACTTTCTTCCAGGCTGTAGAAAAAGCACCAAAACTAAATGTTTCCCTGCAGTCTCATACTCCATAGTCCCAAAGGCAGCAGTTCCTTACATATATCCATATAGTTGACTCAGAGGGCTTAAAATACCATGTGACACAGGAGCTTTAGCTCAGGCATAGGAAGCCTGCAGTGCATTAGAGGTCAGCTTTGGTTGGTGACCTCCTGGATGAGTCATTAATGTGATCTGATGAGTTCCTGTGGATCATGACTATCTTTGTTGGTCACTGGTATCCCAGACGTAACAATGTAAGTACTAAGTAAAAACTATTTGTATAGCAATTTTCACAGATTAAAATCACAAAGTGCTTTACAGAAAAAATGTAACACAATGAAACAATGTAGAATACAATGTAGGGATGCACAATATAATCGGCCCCCTATCGGTATCGGCCTGTATCGGCCTTAAAGCTGAATATTGGACATCGGCCACCCGATATTTGCTCAGCTTCTGAGTTTCTAAAGTCTAAAAAAAAAAAAAGTCATCATTATGCTACGAAATTATGCTACGAAATCCCCCGAAAATTCACAAAATTTTGCCATATTTTTATATGTTGATATATTGACGCAGTATCGATCTATTTTACTAAAAAAATCTGACAAGAATTTGCAAAATATCACGACAGTTTGTTTTGAAAGTAAAATAGATCGATACAGCGTTTTTAAAAATCAATTTGATATTGGCATATGAAAATATATTAGAGTATATTTTTTTTTAAAGTGTCAAAAATGGATAACAAAACTGCTTTTTTCAATGACTACTTATTTTTGTCCAGCTTTAACATCGGTATCGATATCGGTTATCGGCTACATGAGTTTTAAAATATCGGATATCGGCCAAAATCCCAATATCGTGCATCCCTAATATAATGTATATCAACATTTTAAAACAAATGGAAACATACAAACAAAGCTGTAAAAAAACCACACATCTAATGCTACGTTCACATCTAAAGCAGAAGAGGCAGCAGAAGCAGCTGGTTTACATGTAAAGTCAGTGGTTGGGAGAGAGGACAGCACTGCTGATGCAGAGAACTATAATCACTCCTCTGAAACAGTTTATTAACGTCTAAATTAACTTAAAATGCCAAAATCTGCCGGCAAATGTTTGCTTTTATTATCCTGGTCCCTCCAGTTTGGATTACGTACATGAAAAACGCTAAAATCTACTTCCAGCCGCCGCGAACAGTAGCGGCAAAGAAGCGACCGGGCCAGAGGCTGCTGTTGAACGGGATTCCTAGCGACAGCACATCGCCGGTGTACCGGGGTCTGAGCGGCACAGACAGAGAAATAATATTTGAAGGCAGGATGGTAATCTGTATGAACTGACCGCAGTGATGAAGCTTTCAGGTGGACTTTCTCACATTCAAACTACTTTTTACCCACTTAGAGCAGCAAATATAGCTGCCATTGTTACAGGCAAAGAAAGGATAGAGTAGCTCCACCCAACGAGCATCAGACCCACTTTTGCACCGCTCAGCCAGAGCAGCAAAGATGCTTCAGCCGCGCATCAGAACTAAATTTGGTCAAGAGGTCTGGACAACGTGGAGATGCTAAAGCTCCTTCTTGCTCAAACAAGTAAAAAGTCTGTTCAATTCAGTTTATTTATATAGCACCAATTCACTACTGTACACGTCATTTCAAGGCACTTTACAGTTCACCAGATCATCCAATCAAATTGATTCAACGTTTTCTATCTAAGGAAAACCAGTTGATTGCATCGACTCATTGACTCGAATGCAAACCGTAACACCTAGCATGGTCCCTGTTTAAAAGGTTTTATGATTTTAAAGGTTAATTAGGGTGGATTTTTTTCCCCATCAATTTTAATTTTCCAGGATGTGTTTTAGACGTCTTTTTAACCTGTCTGGATCGTATATGTTTTGCTTGCAACAAATTCAGCCTTTTGTGAACCTTGATTTGGCTCTGTGCTTTGTGGTAGGGTCAGTTCAGGTTTTTCTTTTCTGTATATTACAGTTGGTTTGTTGATATGGGGCAATTAACTGGGAAAGAAGGCCAATGTACCATATATGTGTGACCATTTTTTCTATAATCTTTTTGCTTCTGTAAACACCAGAATTTCCCCATTGTGGGACAATAAAGGTATTTTTTTCATTCTATTCTAAATATGAATTGTTGGAAAGGTTGGAAATCCTTTTCTCCTATCTGTTTATCCGTCTACAGTCACACGCATCTGCAGAAAAGCTGTTAGTTGTTCACATAATGGATGTCAAATAATTGATGGCAGGTGTTTAAAAGGCTTGTTTTGTCTGCAGTGTTGATTTTTTGTTCTTCCATACCAGGCAGCATCTCATTCAAAATGGCAGCGTAGGAAGTGCTGGCTTTGGTTGTGTAAACAAAACATGTAATTGGATCACTGGGAAGAAAAAGAAAAACTCATCCTCTTAAAGAGGTGATTAGTGCTACACTTACCGGCTGTAGTAAATGTTTGACAGCCTGTTTCCAATCTAAGCAACATTTCATGTATATCAGCCTCATTTAGACTCTTAGGTGTAATGTAGGAAGATTATAGAAATATTTTGAGCTTAATCCGTAGCAACATAAAAAATGCAGTAATTTTTCTTTTTAAATCAAATGTTGGTATATAGATGTTAACATCTGATCCTTTTTTATTTAAAACCCACGGGTTTGTATGTATGAATCCCAGGCAGATTCATCAGTGTGCTGTTTCCATTAATCCTAAAGCTCCAGCGCAATCAGCCGGAGATAAACTGCACTAAAACTTCAGTTCAGTTGGTAAAACAAAAACATGCAGCTGGTTTTTCCAGCGCTTCCAGTGTTGACCAGCTAAAAGTGAAACCCTAAGCACTATGGTTCCTCCAAAGCCATTTTTTGGCCCCGATACTTAAAACCTGGCTGTGCTGAATTGGCCGATACCATCAGTTTGAAATTGATGTGTGTGCATATATGAGGAACAGCATACTACACTGGAAAAACTATAACCTTGCTCAAACTAAAAAAAAAATGATTTGATTTCACAGAATCAGAATTTAATCGTTTGTTATGACCTGAATATATTATGTTGATGTAAACAATAATACTGCACTTGACACAACTTAAAATCTTTGCCCTGTTCCAAATGTTTTTCTGAACATTTCAGTTGATGAACCAAACTAATATACTTACTTTTAACTAAATTAACAAGAATTAATGTTTGTTTAAAAACCTGTTAATTATTATTTGACTTTACTTCAAAAAAATTTTCCAATCTTACAAACTCTATACACCCTTGACAGATTGCTAGTCCATCACAGGGAAACACCACCATTCACACACACACACTCACTTACATAGAGAAGCCAATTATCCTAACAAGCATGTTTTTGGACTGTGGGAGGAAGCCAGAGTACATGGAGAGAACCCACACATGCTCAGGAAGAATATGCAAACTCCATGCAGAAGGATCTGGAATTGAACCCGCAACCTTCTTGCTGCAAGGCAGCAGTGCTAGCCACTGCACCAATCTGTCATGGTCTGGGGCTTGGACTTGATCACTTGCTGTGACTGCATGCAAAGCGCAGTTCACATTTGACTCAAACAAAAACAATTACCTGCAGGCCATGAATAAATATATACACATTGAGAGAAATCAAAAACTTTGTTTTGGGTCCTTTGTACGTGTATTTAGTTCAGGTTAAATCAAACTTGATGTCACAAAATCCAAAAAGAATGAGTTACACAATCAAATTAATAATTTTATCTAGTTTAGAGTAAAAAGCATTATTTTCAATGAACAGCTACATGTTACACTTTTTTCAGTGTACTTGGATGTAAAATAATTGCCATCATGGCTTTGTCAAGCTGCTGCCTACCTTTGTGAAGCAGGAAAAAGACGAACAAAGTGAATCCAGTAGAACTTTTTATTGCCTACCTGGAATGGGTGACAATAGTTGAATAAACTTTTGGCTCTCAACATGGAATCACTGCCCTATTTGTTGGTACTCGCCATAACCGATACCACCATTTTAGTGCTGGATCGGGGCCCCGCCCGATACTGGTATCGCTATCAGTGCAACAATAATAAGCACTAGTGGTGTGGGAACAAATCGATTCGGCGATACATCCTGATTTTTGGATGCCCAGTTTAATATGGAATTTTTAGTTCCTAATTTCGATTTTAAAAACACAAAACAATTTAAATTGGGCTAACTCTGCACCGCCACTCTGGCAGATAGAGCTGTGCTTTTGCTGTGCGGCGTGGCGCCATATCTGTAGTTGAGGCAGCAACAGTGGAAGACGTGGACTGGCTCAAACCCCAAACAACACGGATACCAAAATAACTAAATGATCCATACCTTTTCATGAAAATATATAACGCTTCCTTTTTTATCTATACATTTAATTTTGATAGTTGGGAAAAACATTGTGATATATAGTGATATCACAGTATTGTAATAATAAAAACAACACCCATGCCAATACTCACCCCTAATAAGCACTAAAGTTAAACAATTGATAATAAAAATCTATCAATATTAGCCATGCAGGTTGGGTTTTTACTCATAAAAAGTATCACACACCTTTAGTTAAGACAGCCTTCATAGGTGTTGGATGGATGAAAAGTATTTTTTTTTTCCTGTACATTTTTAGGAAAAAAAAAAGTTTAATGAACATGAAATTAAAGTAAAGATAAAACACTGGAACGTGAGTCCATTTCATAAGTTAGAGTCAAATTTCACAGTTAATTTATATTAATAAATCAATTTAATATAGCAGAACTTGTCTGTTATTTGGATTCATTAGAAACCCAGTCAAGTGGAGGATGAGGGAGCCAACAAAGCAGACAAGCTGAAGGGCATCATTAAGCATCCTGGGTTCCTGCCACACCTCAGCACCACCGCAGGCTGATCAGGCAGTGGTTCTGCTTAGGTGTCGTCATGGTGATTTGCAGGGTCAGTTTCATCCCACCTCATCCTGAACGCCTAATTTATGACATGGATCTATGGAATGCATTAGTGATACTTTGAATTAATGAAAAACAATGAAAGTTTAGTTCCAGTATTTCAGGTTGCATGTTAAAGACTCCATCAAATGGTAAATGGCCTTTACTTATATAGCGCTTTTCCAAGTCAGGAGACTTGACCAAACCGCTTTACACTACATTCAGCCATTCATGCATGCCCTGGGGCTCACTGACAGAAGCAAGGCTGCCGTACACCGGGCCCTCTGACCACCATCTGTAGACAATGCAGGTGAAGTGTCTTGCCCAAGGACACAACGACACTAAAAGCCAGAGCTGGGGCTTAAACCGTCAACCCTTCAATTTCAGGGCAAACTCCTACAATCGACGCCACTGTCGCCACACTTATGTTTACATCACAGATATACTTTTAAAAGGTCAAATCTACAACTTTTTCACCATCATAATTTCTAAACAATACATCGACAAAACATCTAGATTATTAATTTTACTAAAAAACAAAAGTATAGTATGAAATCCACTGTTCTAAGTATTTTGTTAGAGGTGTTGATCTGAAAGGTCTGATCTGATTTTAGGAATAAAGAAAGTTAAGAGTTTACCATCTAACAGGCTGTCTGAGGCCAAACAATGGCACAATGGTTTCTATGGACATTAATATCTTTTTTTATTCCTCTGCTTCCTTTCTGTGCATGTTATCAAAGCCTTCAACAAATCTTAAGCCAAAAGGATTTTTTTTTAGGAAAGAACGGTTAAACTCGACCTAAATAAGATTGATAAACAAACCCATATTGCATTGGTAGAGAACCTTGAAAGGTCACAGCAAAGATTAGTCATTTGCAAGCAAGATTGCTCCATCTTTGTTGCCACAGAGTTGGGATTTAGGTTGGAGGGGGATTTCAGTGCTTCTGCTGCTGGGTCAGTGGATTACCTTGTAATAGATCTGCTGGAGCACACACACAGGATGTGTTGGCTTGTATATGGAGGGTTTAATCCCCCAGACAAGCTCCTATTTGTTGTAAGTAAGCCAGAGGCTGAAGGGGACACGATAGGTTTGTTTTTTGTTTCCACAATGAAAGCTATTTTTTTTCCTGTCCCAGGTGGGAAAAAAATGACGAACCCATTCCTGCTCGCCGTTTGAGGATGCTGCTCGGTTAGCAAAGCCAGCCGAGAGGAGCTCTACGCCTCTTTTACGGCTTTACCTCTGGACACAAAGCAGGCACGCAGGAGTCGGCTCTGTGAGGCACCACCATGCTGATCAAGGAGTACCGGATCCCCATGCCCATGAGTGTGGAGGAGTACCGCATTGCTCAGCTCTACATGATCCAGGTGAGCAGCCTCCTCCAGGCAGCAAAGGCTGCACTTTAAACCTGAGGATTTCTGCTTGAAAGCACTGACAGCTATGAGAACAGGCTGGAGCCAAACAAAGATTTCTGTTATCATCCTACCTTCTACAGATACAATTATGGTTATAGTAGGGTGTCCATATTTTGTTTTACCAATTAGCCGAGTTGTTAAACACTTTGATGATGCTCCATTTTGTTAAAAAAGTCATATTATTTAAGTAAGTCATGTGTGTAGTTAGAAAAAACAGTTATATCAACCAAACTCTATGTAACTATGATTTATTTAAGATATCACCTAAAGGATAGTTGTCCTCATCTATCTATCTATCTATCTATCTATCTATCTATCTATCTATCTATCTATCTATCTATCTATCTATCTATCTATCTATCTATCTATCAGCTGGTAAAGATTCTCAGTCATCCAGGTCATAGTCATTCAAAAAAAAAATATTTAAAAATAATCCACTGGACTTTGTTTCCAACTTTGAAGACGTTTCGCTTCCCATCCAGGAAGCCTTTTTATATACAATAGCCCATTAAAACCTTGTTTTTGTTTTGAAAACATGCAAATTGAAAGGGTAGAAGCGTTCCACTCCTTTGGAATGGGGGTCCTTTGGCTTCTTTTGTTAGCCTGCAATAACCCATACCTGCCTAAGTTTCTGAAAGGGGGTTGTTAAAGGGAATTGTTGGACTGGCTGAATAGGTGAGGTCCTGAGGTCTGAGCTTAATGGATTTGGCAACACCAGTATGTGTACTCGTGAAGCTTCATCAGCTTCAGCACTAGTACTGATCCAATTCACAAGAACAGCAGACCGAGAACGGACAAAGTCCCTTGATGTTGTTCTCGCCTCTCCCTCTTTACCCAGCATGCATCAGAGCAGACTTGTCCGTTGTTGAGATTGACAGCTGTCCCAGCATGCACTGCAGCAGCAGCAGGTTTCAATGGAGCTCTCACAGAGCTAAGAGTATTAAGTTAAAAGTTCCCTTTTCTGTTGCTGTTGTTCTATAAAAGTACATTTTAAGATCATTTGAGGCGAGAACATTATACTTTAAAGTTGAGTGGACTGCGGCAACCAGCGGACCTCCGAGGCTAACAGCAGCCAGGGCTAACGTTAGCCCGTCTGCAGCAGCCCTTTTCTTGGCATAGCGTGCATGAAGGACCGCTGGCTCTGATGGAGAGTTTTTTGTTTTATCTGGCAAAGTGTTAATTTGATTTTCATTTATCTGACTGTGTTAATTATTCCACCACTTAATGAAAAAAGTAATAATTTATTATTTAGAGCCTATTAATAACAGGAGGTGAAATGCAGATCCAGACGAGCAGAGCGTGTGATGATGTCATCAGTACGCTTCTGATCCAATTGACCCATATTTATTCTGCGTACTCCCGTTCTCCCAGATTCCACACTTTCCTTTGTTCTTCTTTCATAATTGGCGAGGGCATGCCAATTATGAAAATTTTCATGTAGAACTGAGAAGCGGCTCATAGCTCCATCTCACATGACTTCAAACTACAGTTCCCATCAGAATGAAACCAAACAGAGAGACACGGATGAAAAATTTGACGGATTTTATTGAAGATGATATGCTCGGTGCAGAGTTTCTCTGAACTCTGCTCAGCCGGAACTGGAAGGCAAGGGGAAGACAGACTGTTAGTTCAGGCTCAGTGGGAAATTTGATTTGTTGATTTTGAAGGAGAGGATCTGATTGCTGACTCACGTTTCCAGAGAAGTGAAGGATCCTTGACTCCAATCTGTGTGTAGGTTTTCCAGTGTACAGGTGCTGGTCATAAAATTAGAATATCATGAAAAAGTAGATTGATTTCAGTAATTCCATTTAAAAAGTGAAACTTGTATATTATATTCATACATTACATACAAACTCATATATTTCAGATGTTTATTTTGTTTAATTTTGATGATTACAAATGACAACAAATGAAAATCTCAAATTCATCATATCAGAAAATTAGAATATTGTGAAAAGGTTCAAAATTGATGGCCCCTGGTGCCACACTCTAATCAGCTAATTAACTCAAACCACCTGCAAAAGCCTTTAAATGGTCTTTCAGTCTAGTTCTATAGGCTACACAATCATGGGGAAGACTGCTGACTTGACAGTTGTCCAAAAGACGACCATCGACACCTTGCACAAGGAGGGCAAGACACAAAAGGTCATCGCTAAAGAGGCTGGCTGTTCACAGAGCTCAGTGTCCAAGCACATTAATAGAGAGGCGAAGGGAAGGAAAAGATGTGGTCGAAAAAAGTGTACAAGCAAGAGAGATAACCGCACCCTGGAGAGGATTGTGAAACAAAACCCATTCAAAAATGTGGGGGAGATTCACAAAGAGTGGACTGCAGCTGGAGTGAGTGCTTCAAGAACCACCACACACAGACGTATGAAAGACATGGGTTTCTGCTGTCGCATTCCTTGTGTCAAGCCACTCTTGAACCACAGACAGCGTCAGAAGCGTCTTGCCTGGGCTAAAGAGAAACAGGACTGGACTGCTGGTGAGTGGTCCAAAGTCATGTTCTCTGATGAAAGTAAATTTTGCATTTCCTTTGGAAATCAAGGTCCCAGAGTCTGGAGGAAAAGAAGAGAGGCACTTCATCCACGTTGCTTGAAGTCCAGTGTAAAGTTTCCACAGTCAGTGATGGTTTGGGGTGCCATGTCATCTGCTGGTGTTGGTCCATTGTGTTTTCTGAGGTCCAGGGTCAACGCAGCCACATACCAGGAAGTTTTAGAGCACTTCATGCTTCCTGCAGCTGACCAACTTTTTGGAGATGCAGATTTCATTTTCCAACAGGACTTGGCACCTGCACACAGTGCCAAAGCTACCAGTACCTGGTTGAAGGACCATGGTATCCCTGTTCTTAATTGGCCAGCAAACTCTCCTGACCTTAACCCCATAGAAAATCTATTGGGTATTGTGAAGAAGAAGATGCAATACACCAGACCCAACAATTCAGAAGAGCTAAAAGCCACTATTAGAGCAACCTGGGCTATCATAACACCTGAGCAGTGCCACAGACTGATCGACTCCATGCCACGCCGCATTGCTGCAGTAATACAGGCCAAAGGAGGCCCAACTAAATACTGAGTGCTGTACATGCTCATACTTTTCATGTTCATACTTTTCAGTTGGCCAACATTTCTATAAATCCTTTGTTTTTATTGGTCTTCAGTAATATTCTAATTTTCTGATATGATGAATTTGAGATTTTCATTTGTTGTCATTTGTAATCATCAAAATTAAACAAAATAAACATCTGAAATATATGAGTTTGTATGTAATGTATGAATATAATATACAAGTTTCACTTTTTAAATGGAATTACTGAAATCAATCTACTTTTTCATGATATTCTAATTTTATGACCAGCACCTGTATGTCTTATTCGGCGGAGGGCGGAACAGGGTTTACCCAGAACTCGGACGGTGTAGGTGAACGGAGACGCTGATTGCCACTCAGATTTCCTGCTGTTCTTGAACGGGTCATGGTGAAGATGATTCCCTTGCTCTGAGTAATTTCAACGTCCTCAAAAGGAGACTGGATCCAAACATCCAAACCTCCTGTTTGAATCCCTAGTCCAGTTTAAGACTCAGTTGATCCCTCCTGGGAGAGAAGGTCTGAAAAGGTCCAGTTTGCAGTATGACTTCCTGCCGAGAGGCAAAGAAAAAACAAAGTTAAAACTCAGGGAGACAAGAACTCAGACTGACTCAGAGAAAACTCAGCTTGGCTAGAGTACCAAAAACTGGCAAACACTCTGGCGTTGAGGTAGTGGTAACCAGCAGCTTAAGAGCACTCCGTTAACGAGGCAACCGTCAGCAGGTGTGTGAGGAGGCGAACCAGAACCAGGCGCCTCCTGTTGGTGGAAGGGAGACAAACACAAAAACAAACATACAGACAGGAGCCCTGACTCTATTCATATACTGCATTCTTCTCTTAATAAAATTAATACTTTTATTCTTCTCCTCCCTAGACATTTATATAAATATATTTATATTATTTAGATTTAAATATAAGTGTATTTAAATACATAAATACCTATGACCTTTAAGAAAATGAACATTTTAGTTTGGCCATGTTGTAGACTGTAAATTATTGTCCACTAATTGACAGCATCTTTTGTAATTCTCATAGGAGGGACATTTTAGCAGTTTGTTTTGGGAGGGTGATTTTGTTTCGACTCTTTGGAATGGGAGATGTATGTTGTGCAACAAATTTATCATGTTTAAATATCTTACTGAACAGCCAAGCATCCAGGAGAAAAACTCAAGTGTTCTCCTGTGTGATATCAGGCTATCGGCTCCATCAGACTTCTCTTTTTTGCTGCATAGTGAACAGTGCACTGGAAAAAAAAAGTTAAATTTAGATAAGTCATTTCTCTTACAATAAGTGAATTTGTTCTTGAATTGAGGAGGTAAAAGAGATATTTTGCCAATGGAACAAGACAATTTTCACTTAACATAAGTAAACACAATTGCTTTGTCTTATTTTAAGTGCATATTATCTAATTATCTTATTTTAAGAGTAAAAATACTCATTCCTTTCTCAAACTATCTCATTTAACTACTCAAAGTAAGGATAAATACACTTAATTTAAGAAATTTTTACTTATTTCTAGATCGTTTATCCACTGTGAACCTAAATCTGAGGTTACGATGTCAGTGTCCAATTTAGCAATTATTGTGTTAAAAATAAAAAACAAAGTTAATATCCAATATTTGGTCTAAAAGTAAATGTTCCTCAGATGTTTCATAAAAGTCTGTTTTTCATGTAATATATACTTAGAGTAGACAACTTTATTGTCATTTTGTATACAGAGTGTATGCAAAACCAAATTTTTTTTTGTGCAGCTCTCATGACATTTCCATTTCCTAAAGTGCAGCATTGATCAAATGTAATAAGGTGCGTTATCATTGCAGGTTAATTAACTACTCTTCTTACAAGTAGCATCTAAATTCCCTTATCTGCCTTTTAGCAATTGTGCCAGCGCTGTGTAATCTGTGTTGTGAACAAACAGGGTGACGGAGGTGCTGCTGCTGTATGAGAGTGTTCTGTTCTGGCTGAAAAATTACCATTCATGCTGAACAGCAGACATCTATTTTTGTTTATTTAAACAAATTGAACTTTATCTCTAGTTATATGCAGAAATGACCCGTTGTAGAAGCACAGCCTGTAAAGCATGAATAAATATTGAAACTTTAGATGATGTGTTTTTTTCCCAACCCCTCAGACCAGAGGCGTCTAGTACTTTGTTAATTCTTTGAGGACCTGTACTTTACTGAGTATTTTTTAAATGCACCATATATATTTGTCTCTGCAATGCTCTGAACTTCCATATCATTGCGTCTTGCACAATGTTTTTCTCCCACGCTGTTTACATACGATCACTGCTTCACTTTATGAAATGGAAGTGTTCATTTCACTGCTAGGCTGCTGCTCATTTACTGTCTGAAAGCCGTACAAAACGAAATTTTGTTATGTATACACTGTGTATACAAAATGACAATAAAAGTTGTCTATGTCAAAGTATAGGCTTTTGCCTTTATTTGGAAATATTAGAGATATAAAAATAGTTTATTAGTTCTTTACTTAAAAATCTGAGAAATGCTTACTGGCTACAAATTAAAATATGATCAGATTTTATTATGTAGGATTTTTCTTCTGTGGAATCACCCTGTGAACGAGGAAAGAAGAATTCCACACTGTTTGTGCTCTTTTACACAGTTTTAAAAAATAAAAACAGAAATGTTGATTTATTTTATTTCTCCAGAGGAGTAAGAAAGTGATCTACATGTCTACATTTCATTCTAAATATTGCCCTAAAAGCTTGAGTTACAGCTCAACATCCTGTTTTTGTCATGATCTTATCTAAAGCTCAGACCCACATGCAGAGAAACAAATTGAGAGAGACCAGGGAAAAGGTTTAACAGGTTTTATTGAAGAAGTTAAACAGAGGGAGAAGTGTTGCTCTGAACACTGCTCAACCGGAACTGAAAAATGAGGGAAAAACACAGCGGTTAGTTCAGGCTCAGTGGGGAAATTGACTCGTGAACTTGGAGAAGAGGTTTTGGTTGCCAACTCACGTTTCCAGAGAAGTTGTTGAATCCTTGACTCCTGTCTGTGTGCCGTGGTTCCAGTGTTTGTCTGATTCGGTGGAGGGCGGAACAGGGTTTACCCAGAATGCGGTTGATTGTTGGTGAACGGAGAAACTGACTGCCTGTCTGATTTCCTGCGGTACTTGAATGGGTCGTAATGGAGAATAATCCCTTTCTCAGTGAGAAGCTCAAACGATCTCTTGGGGAAAGTGGATCCAAACCTCCTGTTTGAACCCCAGCTCAGTTTGAAGCTCAGTTGATCCTTCCAGGGAGAGAAGGTCCGAGAAATCCAGTTTGCAGGATGACTTCCTGCCGAGAGGCAAAGACAAAAACAAAGTTAAACTCAGGTTGACAAAAACTCAGCTTGACTCAGCAAAAACTCAGCTTGGCTAGAGTACCCTAAACTGGCAAACACTTTTTGTTAAAGAAGTCTTATTATCTAAGTAAGTCATGTGTGTAGTTAGAAAAATTCTGGCGTCGAAGTAGTGGCAGTCAGCAGCTTAAGAACACTCCGTCTAACGAGGAAACCATCAGTAGGTGTGTGAGGAGGCGGACCAGAACAGGCGCCTCCTGGTGGATCAAGAGAGACAAACACAGAAACACAAACACAAAAACTGGAGTCCTGACAGTTTTATTTGTGCTAAAGTGTAGTGAGATTTCTTTGTTTTTGTTGTTTTAATTGATTTTTATATTTGACAAACAGAATTTTATATTGTAAACCTACATCTGTCTGTTATTAGTCAAAACCATTTAAATCTGATTTCAAAGCGTCAGATTTGAGGCAATTGAAGTATATGACGGTTGCAAAAATATAGAAATAAAGCTTAATTTAGTGTCAATAAAAGGATTATTATGTTTAAATATTGTATTACTATATTGTGTAAATAATATTATAGTTTCATTTATTAGCTTTAATAAGATACCAGATATTTATTTATCCTATATAGAGATGTCAAAGATTTAAACTGGTAGTAAATTCCGACTTTTAATGACATAGAAGAAATGGAACAATCTCAAAGTCAATTAACTTTTATTTTATCAGTTGTCCTAAAGTAAGCAGAATGACAGCAAAATATATGGATCTAAGGGATCTTGTACATAGTTATGTAAAAATGCATTATAGAATATTTACCTTAAAGGAAAACTGACCTTCCAAAACCTAACCCAAAAACACAACTATAGAAAGGGAAACTATAACTACCCAGGTAAGCTTTATTATTTTTTTAATCACATAAGAAAATTGTTTTGTTTTTTAAAATTTTGTCCATGTTTAAAACCTAAATGTACAAATGTAATATTAAAATAATAATAAAAAAGTTTTCATTTAACCTTTAAAGTCAAAAAATAAAAAATACAGTAGTCTATTATGATTTGAAGGGAAACCAATTAGCACATCGTTTGTAGGTAAATAGTCTGCCTATTAAAATTATTAGTTTAGTAGAGGTTTGTGTCTTTAAGTAGAAAACGGATTGACATATGGCTAGAAAAAATAGAGTAAATGAACAATATTAATGTTTTAGAGTTATGATACCAAAACAGGTTATGAGTTTATGTGGAGTATAAATAAACTACAGTTTGCACTGCTGATCACTGGCAGACCATCACTTTTTCCCAAATAATTATGTGATGCCTTAGCTTGAAGGTAATCGCCTCAAATAATCTTTTCAGAGTGGAAAGAGTTGTATATGGAGGTTTGGGGTTTAAGGTTTCTCTTCCTGTAGGCTGGGATCGCATAGGAAGCATTGCTTAGAGGTCACAGTCTAGCTCCACAGAGCAGATGGCTCTCCATATGCCTGTGCTTTATGTTTCCTTTCATAACTTTGTGCAAACACACAGAAGCAATGAAAATTTCATTAAAAAAGAACATGTCAGTCTGGATGCAGCCGATATTTACTTATGAACTGTAAAGACCCAATTTTAGAGCATCGGGTTTCAGCTTGTGATCATGGATCATGGAAGCAAATGAAGGGAAGATTGTGTAGATTTTTTATTGAGATTGTGCATTAGTTCTATACCGCAAGCAATGCGATCTACTTTGTGGACTTCTGTTGAACCCGATTAAGTGATCAAGAAAATTGTGAAATCGTTGGGAAAAAAACATTTTGCTGTAATGACAGCATCACATTTGCAGACTTAAGCGTTTCTTTATCCTAACTTTGTTATGGTCAAACATACAAATACATGACCCTACAGCGTTAAACACATACACAGAGATCCTGTGCCTCAGTGTCACAGTTGGCCGCCTGTCGCCAGGGTAACGGGTGACATCACCTGCAGCGGGGCAGCTGCTGCCATCATTTGGTTTTGTGGCGTGAACGAGATGGAGAGGGAGACGTGGCGGTTTGGTGGCCATGACAACGAGGTGTCCAAAGCTTATTGCTGGTAGAGAAACATGAGATTTAAACATCATTCAAATTATGATACACTATATTGCCAAAAGTATTTGCTCACCTGCCTTGACTCACATACAGTATGAGCTTAAGTGACATCCCGTTCCTAATCCATAGGGTTCAATATGACGTCGGTCCACCCTTTGCAGCTAGAACAGCTTCAACTCTTCTGGGAAGGCTGTCCACAAGGTTTAGGAGTGTGTTTATGGGAATTTTTGACCATTCTTCCAGAAGCGCATTTGTGAGGTCGCACACTGATGTTGGACGAGAAGGCCTGGCTCTCAGTCTCCGCTCTAATTCATCCCAAAGGTGTTCTATCGGGTTGAGGTCAGGACTCTGTGCAGGCCAGTCAAGTTCATCCACACCAGACTCTGTCATCCATGTCTTTATGGACCTTGCTTTGTGCACTGGTGCACAGTCATGTTGGAAGAGGAAGGGGCCAGCTCCAAACTGTTCCCACAAAGTTGGGAGCATGGAATTGTCCAAAATGTCTTGGTATGCTGAAGCATTCAGAGTTCCTTTCACTGGAACTAAGGGGCCAAGCCCAGCTCCTGAAAAACAACCCCACACCATAATCCCCCCTCCACCAAACTTTACACTTGGCACAATGCAGTCAGACAAGTACCGTTCTCCTGGCAACCGCCAAACCCAGACCCGTCCATCAGATTGCCAGATGGAGAAGCGCGATTCGTCACTCCAGAGAACGCGTCTCCACTGCTCTAGAGTCCAGTGGCGGCGTGCTTTACACCACCGCATCCGACGCTTTGCATTGCACTTGGTTATGTATGGCTTGGATGCAGCTGCTCGACCATGGAAACCCATTCCATGAAGCTCTCTGCGCACTGTTCTTGAGCTAATCTGAAGGCCACATGAAGTTTGGAGGTCTGTAGTGATTGACTCTGCAGAAAGTTGGCGACCTCTTCGCACTATGCGCTTCAGCATCCGCTGACCCCGCTCCGTCAGTTTACGTGGCCTACCACTTCGTGGCTGAGTTGCTGTCGTTCCCAAACACTTCCATTTTCTTATAATACAGCTGACAGTTGACTGTGGAATATTTAGGAGCGAGGAAATTTCACGACTGGATTTGTTGCACAGGTGGCATCCTATCACAGTTCCACGCTGGAATTCACTGAGCTCCTGAGAGCGACCCATTCTTTCACAAATGTTTGTAAAAACAGTCTGCATGCCTAGGTGCTTGAATTTATACACCTGTGGCCATGGAAGTGATTGGAACACCTGATTCCAATAATTTGGATGGGTGAGCAAATACTTTTGGCAATATAGTGTATATCTATAGATATATATAATCAGATTGGTTCCTTATCATTGAGTTAAGGAAGCTTTCTAAGGATGTTTTGTTTAGATTGCGAAAAAGAAAAATCTACAGGAGATGTAGTATATTGCTAATAGTTAATATATATAGTTGTTGTTATACAGAGCATCGTTATTATTTCTGTTAGCTTATTGCTGTATTACTTTGATGCTGTAGCTCTGAGGAAAACATTGCCTAATTACATAAGGCCACTTTGTTTATTGTTGATGTAGTCCGCCATAAACATCCTATTACTTTGCATAGGCTTAAATGGTTTGCATTAAATCAACGCTGAAAGTACTTCTCCACAAATTTACTTTGATATTTGCTGCTAGAAATTGTGGAAACCACTTTTTTTTCTATTAACTGTAACAGAAAGGTCTGGCTGTACTTTTCTCATACCTCATCCAAAATATGCTTTCCTGAGAGATTTTTTACATTTTTGCTGCTAAATGGTTTGGTTGCTGGAGGACATAGAGACAAGTTTTCATCATTCTGCTTCAATCTACCTCGGTTCTCTGAATCAGCAGTATTTGTACGAACCTCTACAACCGGCTTATCACAATAGACTTCCTCTCTTTTTTGTCCTCAATATTTTGTTGCTGTGGCCAATGGATCTGACTAAAAAAAATTGTATATGATTATTTTAAAAGTAATGTGCATTTTAGTATTTTTTTTTGTCTTACATTGAGGGTAAAATTCCCAACAGAGTCATTTAAAGGTATGATTTTGATGAACAACCCAAGCTCTTTTGTAATTAAAGGATCTCTGATACCCAGATTCAACCAGAGTCAGATTAAAAAGTTTATTGAAAGTTGTGAAATGTTCTGGAATGCAAGCAGGAAAACTGATTACAGGCTTGAGGAGGCTGATGAAGGCAGAGGAGGTGACAGTCTGAGAGGCAGAAGTCGGTATGTTAACAGCTGTGAGGAATGAGTGTAATTGGCAGTGGAGTGGCAGGTGTATTTGCTCACTCTAATTAACAGCAACCCCCCCCCAAAAAAAAAAAAAAAAAAAAAAGACCAGGTTCTTTACAGTGTTGTTTCTGTGTCTTTAGTGAGCGGATATTTGGCTAAGGACGGATTGAAATCCTATGAGAACTACGTAACAAATACAGTTAGAAAGTTTTGTTAATAACCAACATGACTCCACCACTCAGGGCACTTTTACATTAACTTACAGGGGAGGGTGGCATTAAATTATCAGTTGCTCCAGAAAACAAGTCCAATCAACGCAGTTTGTCTTCATCAACCCAGCTTTTCTTTGTCTGCTCTGCCCTGAATTACATATTGATTTTTTAAATCCCATTTAAACATCTTACAGTTAGACTTGAGGCAAAAACAATCACCAGGAATTGGAACAACAGACACACATCACCCAAACTCTGCCTCTGTTGGCATTTTACTGCAGATTGTGAGATCTTAGAAGCCTATTTTTTATATTTCATTTCAATTCAGGCAAGTAAAAGTGATAAAAGATTGTTTACTATTAAGAAGTAGATTTTGTGAGTTGGGTGCCCTAGCATAAGTCATGGTCCTGCTGTCGATCTTCATCATACCATAAGATGAAGCCAATCATTTATTACTGGAGTTTTCATTAAACAGTGGGTTTCTAACCTTTGTCAGACTGAGTGCTTTGTTGTTGCCTCACGATTGCACATTTAACTTCTTGTACTATTTTTTTTCTATAAAATACATGTTATACATTTAGATAAAACAATATGGATGTTAAAGCTTTTTGTCAGATATTGAGTGAGCTGATGGTTGTTATATCTGTATGAACATCTGTCTGAAGGACAGTGGATGGTTTCTTCAGGGCCTTAGGCTGTAACTGTTAGGCTGCACATCAGACTCTGTAAGTCCTTTCTCTGGCTCTGAGATGGGTGTTATTAATACCAATCACCATTGCTCTCTCACAGAAGGACCACAGTCAGGAGGAGGATCATTTAAGGCCCTCAGCTCCTCACCTAAATTACATTACCTGCTAGATTACAACAATTTTCCAGCTGTTGGCCTCCTCTGACCTTCATTACCGTATCGCTTCTCTAAAGTCTTCTGGAGAGGGAGCTCCATATTCAATCTAAACTCTCATTCTTGACCCTGAACACCCCGCTCTCGCGGTTAATCATGATCATGATGATTTGTATTCAGGTAGTGTTATTCCTGATCCTGTTACGCTTAACATTACTACAGATGCAATAAAATAACTTCCCACTCATCTGTGAGGTAATTTACTCTGATTCAACACGTCCATGAACTTCATAGATTCATTTACTCATTAAAACCGCTATCCTTCATGATTTCTTTCTTGCTTTTTGCGGGTATTCCTAAATTCTAACCCTCTAACAAGGCTTCTGTGGAAGTAAAAGAGTCCCATAGCATCACAGATCCTCCACCAAACCTAACAGCTGCAATGAGGTGCTTTCCACAGTTTAATCCCTTTTCTTACTTAAACTCCAAAAGGGTGTTAGCGGCTAGAAAGTCTCATCTGATTAAAAGCACGCCTTCCAGTGTAGCACGTTTATGTCTGGAATGTTGGAGCACCAGCAGAAACTCTACCTCCACCTTTGAGCAAGGAGGAACAGGAGGAGCACTGCCAGAGCCCTGCAAAATGACCTCCAGCACACCACAGATGTGCATGTGTCTGAACAAACTGTTAGAAACTGACTCCATGAGAATGGTACGAGGGCCCAATGTCCACACAATACAGAGCTTCATTTTAAACTCTTTAAAGGACATTACATCAAAGTTGGATCAACATTTGGTGTGTTGTTCCTCTTTAATGTGACGGTGACTTAAAATCTATCCCTCCAATTAGCATATGAGAAAACACATGAATGTTAATATTATATTAGTGTTTAAGTTAAAGAAAGCTTGTTCTAGCTTTATAAACAACAGCTCAAACGTTAAAATGCGGCCCATTTGGTTAGCTTTGTCTTTATTCAAGAATAACCAAATGAAACGCTCAAAAATCCTCAAAGAAACAAATTATTTAGCTAGAAACTCTCCCTAACATGTGCCTTACCTGCAAATCTCTGCAAATCATTTGGAAGGCTTCAGTTTTCTCCATCATTTACCAGCATAGCAGCAGGCCAACCACTTCATCGTTCCACATGCCAAACATCAGGGAAAGGGCTTCTTTTGTTTTTAAGGTTCCCACATTCAGTCATCATCTGAAAGTCCTGAAAACTCAGAGAGAAATGATACAAACGGTGTGTTGTGCAGCAAGTTGTTTTTGAAGTTAGCCATCAGTTTTGGTCCCAGGGCATGGGGCCCTGGTGGTGGATTCCATGATGGCTTCCTCTCCGATGTGAGCCTCATAGAAAAAGAGGAAGAAAAAGGTGGAGACAGTTTATTTGTCCTCAACGTACTGTGAGGTAGGGCTGCATGCCTGTGGGAGTTTCTTTTGACACTGTGTTAGAGAGAGAGGTGGTTGCAGTAATTGGAGTCCGCATAGCCAACTGTGAATGAAAACAGCATCCTCTACTGAACATGGTCTTCAATTTCCAAATTTATATAAATAAAACAAATAATCGCCAGCGGTCCTTTACACACGGCTATGCCGAGAGAGGGCTGCTGCCGTTACCCTTGGAGCTCTGCTGGTTGCCGCTTTCCTCTCAACTTTGGATTTTTTTTTCAATCACGCATTAATGTAATGTTCTTGTCTCAAATGATCTTAAAAAATACTTTTATTTAACAACAGCAACAGAAAAGAGAACTTTTAACTTAATACTCTGAGTTCTGTGAGCGCTCCATTGGAAGCCGCTGCTTGGACAGCTTTCCATCTCAAGAAAGGACAAGTCTGCTCTGATGCAGACTGGATAAAGAGGGAGGGGCGAGAACAACATCCGGGGACTTTGTCCGTTCTCTGCCTGCTTTTCTTGTCATTTGGAACAGTACTAGGGCTGATGACGTTTCTCGAGTACACGAGCACATAAGAACGCACAAGTATGCATATTGAGAAAGGGCTTGTATGATTTAGTTTTAGTTGCTTCCTCTTTAAAGCCCCTCCCATGCTTTGCAGATATTACCATTAGTGGTGCTTCAAATAAAAACCTCCAATCATAACTTCTACGGAAGCTGGAGTGTGCCATAAACGTGACAAGGCAAACAGCCAGGGTTTCCGTCAAGTGATGAGGTTCATGATTCTGGTATGTTGGTAATTATAATAAGTTACAAACTGAGAGATTTTCTCTGTTTTTTTGTTTTTTTTTATTTATTTCAGCTGAATGATGAAAAAGGGATCCCTATGTCTTCCAGCAGTTTAGGCCTATAGCAGCATAACTATAGAGATGGCTTAGGATAACCTGAGCCATTCTAAATATAAGCTTTATCAAAAAAGACATTTTTAGGCCTACCCTTAAAAGTATACGGGCTGTCTGCCATCACTGTTCGTATAACACTATTTATGGCAAACGTTAACACACTTCCGTCGTGGCTCAAGTGTCCTTCCTGATTTGCCGGATTTGGACCGAGTTTAACACATCACATCCCTGGGGAATAAGTAATTGAATGGAGAGGCGGACGGAGTCCCTCAAACTATGCCTCTGTTTCTCATTGGTTGCTCTGTCCTGGGGATGTGGTCAGAAACTGAGCTGTTAAAGTGCCATGATTAATTCACATAATTTCCGTTTAAGTCTTAAATTTCAGATTCAGGTATAACTTATAACATTTATATTTAGATGCAAGATTTAGATGTGAGAAATATTTATTTGATACAATATTTAGATAGTAGGTCTAGATTTAGATATAAACTTAAGACTTAGAAGTTAACTTAAAAGTCATATTTATATATATATATATATATATATATATATATATATATATATATATATATATATATATATATATATATATATATATATAGGATGTAGAAATAATTTATCAAATAAATATAGCTATAATACACTGTAAAAATTGTAAATCTAGGAAAGTCATTTTTTTTTAAATTAAAATAAGGAAGGAAGGAAGAACTTTTTTGATCTCACAATGGAGATATGAACTCTCTGTATTTAACCCATCCCCTTTGGGGAGCAGTGGGCTGCCTGTGTGCAGTGCCTGGGGAGCAGTGTGGGGCTAAGAGTGTTCAGAGACCCAGAGTGCAGGCGGTGGGGATCGGACCGGGTACTTGCAACCTTCTCAGAGCACAAGCGCACTGCTCTAACCCATAGGCCAACACCCCCCAAATAAGTGCATTTTTTCTTAAATTAAGCAGGTAAGTGACAGACTTTGACATTGGAATAAGATTATTTACATTTAAAATAATTATCTTACTTTAAGTGTGAAGATATTCATTCCATTGACATATAATCTTATTTACCTACTCAAATTAAGAGTAAATACACTTATTTTAAAAAATGTTTTACTTATTTTAGATTGTTTTTGCAGTGATATTTAGATCTAACATTTATATGTAGCATTTTCGACTAGATGTGAGAGAAAAGCCCTAAATTTGAAGAAAGTGTGGGAAAAAAACAGAAATATCACATATAAAAGTATGTTTCATTCTCTGTGCACCATAACATTTTATTTATTCATCTAAGCCTTTAATATATGCCCAGGTGCAACATAACAGGCAGCATTAAATATGATTCTTCAAATATTTAGTATAGCAGGACATCCTTGCACTGCCAATATTTCATACTGTACACCTAATAGTAACATGAAAATGCTCCCAGATAAATCTTATTTAGTGCCTGTTGAAAATATTTGAAACTGATTGTCTTTATTAAAAGCTCATTTTCAGCAGGGGTATTAAGTGTAAAAGAAAAAAAATCATATTTTATTCACCTCTTTCCAATGGAGATATTCAAAGTAATTGAGCTCCAATCTCTACAGGTTCTTCCAGAAAAGGACAAGCACTGCAAAAAAATTGAAATCTAAATTACACATTTTTTTCTTAAAATAAGTGCATTTTTCTTTAATTTAGGTGGTAAGTGAGACACTTTGTCAGAAGAACAAGATAATTTACATTTAAAATAAGAAATAAAAATTACATTGTCTTATTTCAATGTGCATATTATCTAATTATCTTAATTTAAATCTACTCATTCTATTGGCAAATCATCTTATTTACCTGCTTAAATTGAGAGTACATACACTTAATTGAAGAAAATTTTACTTATTTTTAGATCGTTTTTGCAGTGTGTCATTTCTAATTTCCTTGTGCAGATTTCAGCTTAAAAGAAGGAAATACTCAGGATTGAGCAGGGTTGTTTTTTAGCAAGTTTTTTTGCTATAATTTTACTTAGGATAATGGCTAGCTAGTTTTCTGAAACAGAAAAGCCAGAATATGCAGGAAATTACCCCTTTTTTTCTGAATTACCACTTACATGTGGTGTTTGGAAACATGTAAATCAGTAACTGAAGAAAAGCCTTAACCGCAGATATATTTCCTAAATTAACATATCAAACTAGTCTCAGGGTTGGAATAAACCATGACAGTCACAGTAGAAAGTTTGTCTCCCGAGGGGAGGGAGGGGTACAGCAGCCATTAAATTGTGTTTTTCTTCATGACTTTCCAGCACCATGTAACTCAGAGGGTAAAAATCTAGCTAACAGCCTCTTAAGGAGATGGAGCTTGTTTATAAACCTATGGTGTAATCCCAGGCTCCCTCTGCAGAGCGGCAAGCTTAAGCAAACAGTGAGTCTTACAGGCTCTGTGGCCCAAACCATCTGCTGCCTCTCTAAGAAGAAGTCACATGCTGAGTAAACAGAAAACCAGTGACTTGATGTCTTACTTGTAGACTTTATATGTAAGAATTAATTCATGTTCAGATACTGGAGTTGTACAAGAATGAGTACTTGCCAAGGTTCTTAGGGCTGCACTGAATTTTTAAAGTCGTAGGGCATTATATTTAAATGTCAAATCAATCTGGCTTAAACATGCACAGTATATAAACGTACTATTTATCAGACGATATTGTCCCAAAATTTAGAAAATTTCTATTTTTATAAAAAGTCCTGTCTTAAAATCTGTGTTTTTTATTCGTTATTTTATGCAGGGCAGTTAGGTATAGTCAGCCTGAACACCTAAATTCGGCCAATCATATATCAACAGTCATCTGTCAATCAAAGTTTTTCGGTCATAGCATCTTGATTCATATGTCGCAGCTAATATACGCAACGGTTGAAATAAGAAATAAGAATAATTTCCTTTCCCATTGAGTTCCGTCCCAGTGTTCACGGGGATGGACGTCTGTGTCTTCAGCAGGCGTAGAGCTAACAGAACTGGCAGCGTTGCGAGGCAAGGGCTCAAACATGTACGGCTGGAAGCCTTCTACACCAAACCAAGCTTCTGCCGCCCTGGCGTCCTCTTCCACAACATCTTCATCCCCGTTTTCCTCCTCTAAATAAAAAATGTATGACGAAGGAGACTCATCCACGACCTCCGACACAAAACTCTCCTCCTCTTGCATGTTTCCGCTGTCCATAGCGTTCCTTGACAGTGTTGTTTCTAAGTCACCAATTTAGTGCTACTTGATCCCAATGGAATTTCCCATTGGGAACCTACTAGCACTAAGTTGCTAACTGGTTAGCAAGATGCTTCCGACAAACCAGCCACAACCAAAAAGCTTGCAAACCTTCTGCCAAAACAACCCCACCTCCTTGATCAACGACCAATCACATTCACTTTATTCACTCGTGTAAAGTCGGGCACCACTCGGGAGAATTCGAAAATGCAATGGTTGGAACAGCCGTTTCTCTAAAATTTTAATTACTGCAGTTGGGTAAGTGCATTATTAAGGCTGTTTGAATAAGAAATATGGTTTGTTGCATATTTGCAACAATAGACGTTAAATGCAGTGATGGGACTAACGGCGTTAGTAACGGCGTTACTAACGCCGTTACCTTGTTTTAGTAACGAGTAATCTAACTAATTACTTTGACTGTAACTATAACGCAGTTACCATTGCAGACACCCCGTTACTGCGCGTTACTCAGGTTGCACAATGAACCTTTTTTCATGATAGGACTCGTGCGCAGCAGCTGCGTGAAGCTGAAACCCCACCCACGTCAAAAAACTCTGCAAATAGACTGAATGGTTAGTGCAACGTTAGTGCAGATTTGTGCAGAAAAAAATATTGTTTGTGCTACTTTTGTTTAAGAGATATTACAGGTGCTGGTCATAAAATTAGAATATCATGAAAAAGTAGATTGATTTCAGTAATTCCATTTAAAAAGTGAAACTTGTATATTATATTCATACATTACATACAAACTCATATATTTCAGATGTTTATTTTGTTTAATTTTGATGATTACAAATGACAACAAATGAAAATCTCAAATTCATCATATCAGAAAATTAGAATATTGTGAAAAGGTTCAAAATTGATGGCCCCTGGTGCCACACTCTAATCAGCTAATTAACTCAAACCACCTGCAAAAGCCTTTAAATGGTCTTTCAGTCTAGTTCTATAGGCTACACAATCATGGGGAAGACTGCTGACTTGACAGTTGTCCAAAAGACGACCATAGACACCTTGCACAAGGAGGGCAAGACACAAAAGGTCATCGCTAAAGAGGCTGGCTGTTCACAGAGCTCAGTGTCCAAGCACATTAATAGAGAGGCGAAGGGAAGGAAAAGATGTGGTCGAAAAAAGTGTACAAGCAAGAGAGATAACCGCACCCTGGAGAGGATTGTGAAACAAAACCCTTTCAAAAATGTGGGGGAGATTCACAAAGAGTGGACTGCAGCTGGAGTGAGTGCTTCAAGAACCACCACACACAGACGTATGAAAGACATGGGTTTCTGCTGTCGCATTCCTTGTGTCAAGCCACTCTTGAACCACAGACAGCGTCAGAAGCGTCTTGCCTGGGCTGCTGGTGAGTGGTCCAAAGTCATGTTCTCTGATGAAAGTAAATTTTGCATTTCCTTTGGAAATCAAGGTCCCAGAGTCTGGAGGAAAAGAAGAGAGGCACTTCATCCACGTTGCTTGAAGTCCAGTGTAAAGTTTCCACAGTCAGTGATGGTTTGGGGTGCCATGTCATCTGCTGGTGTTGGTCCATTGTGTTTTCTGAGGTCCAGGGTCAACGCAGCCACATACCAGGAAGTTTTAGAGCACTTCATGCTTCCTGCAGCTGACCAACTTTTTGGAGATGCAGATTTCATTTTCCAACAGGACTTGGCACCTGCACACAGTGCCAAAGCTACCAGTACCTGGTTGAAGGACCATGGTATCCCTGTTCTTAATTGGCCAGCAAACTCTCCTGACCTTAACCCCATAGAAAATCTATGGGGTATTGTGAAGAAGAAGATGCAATACACCAGACCCAACAATTCAGAAGAGCTAAAAGCCACTATTAGAGCAACCTGGGCTATCATAACACCTGAGCAGTGCCACAGACTGATCGACTCCATGCCACGCCGCATTGCTGCAGTAATACAGGCCAAAGGAGGCCCAACTAAATACTGAGTGCTGTACATGCTCATACTTTTCATGTTCATACTTTTCAGTTGGCCAACATTTCTATAAATCCTTTGTTTTTATTGGTCTTCAGTAATATTCTAATTTTCTGATATGATGAATTTGAGATTTTCATTTGTTGTCATTTGTAATCATCAAAATTAAACAAAATAAACATCTGAAATATATGAGTTTGTATGTAATGTATGAATATAATATACAAGTTTCACTTTTTAAATGGAATTACTGAAATCAATCTACTTTTTCATGATATTCTAATTTTATGACCAGCACCTGTAAAGATTATTTTTTAGGTCATCCAGAGGTGCGCGCCTTGTCATGAGAGAGGGGAGGATGAGAATGGCTGATGTATAGTGAGATTCCGTCTGTCAGTTGGGTAGGTGGGTGTTTCTGCTGGCGGGTGTTTTAACGTACAACACACACAGAGAGATGGAGAGTGAGGAGGATCCAGCAGCAAAACAGCGTTTTCCACATGGAAATACCGGTGTTACGTCGAGCTGCGTTTCCCCACCACATAACGGTTTCCTCTGCATCTCCGCACAGCGCAGGCGGCACGATTCACAGCGCAAGCAACAGGAAACGCGCATGTTCGCTAAAGGCGCGCAACAGTCGCCCTGTGATCGCGCCACAGGAGAACTATGGAGAGCGTGAACGATCAGATGATAGCCTATATGAAGAAAGGGAGAAATCTGGATGGATGGATGGATGATGGATGGATGGATGGATGGATGGATGCTCTGACTTTTCAACCTACTGTATTTTTTATTTTAAACATTATTTGATGGCCTTTGTGGCAGGGATGGAGATCCATATTTTATGTCACACACACAGAGTATACATCTAGATAGATAGATGTTACAGTATCTATAACAACCCAAACACACAGGATTTCAGAATTAGACATCCCCAGTTATTAATTTCATATACTCACCAGATCTGAATGCCCTGTTAAAAAACTTCACATGGCGTTCCCCCCTGATGTCATTTACGTTGAGTTGCAATAAATGCTAAACTCTCTGCAGGTTCTTGTCTTTGTCATCCACTCTACACGGCGAGAAGGTGGGGGCTGGGTGGGGAGGGTTACGGGGGCGAGAAACACAAAAGTAACGCAATAGTTACTTTTACTAGTAACTAGTTACTTTTATTGTGGAGTAACTCAGTTAGTAACTCAGTTACTTTTTGGGAGAAGTAACTAGTAACTATAACTAATTACTTTTTCAAAGTAACGTGCCCAACACTAGTTAAATGTACAAGACCTTATTGGACATTTTTTAAAATTTGCACGGCACTAAGTCAAGCTAATTGCATACCACATTTTAATGAGAAAATAAGCGATATCATGTAAGCAGGATTATGTCACCGGAATATTTCTATAACTGGTCAACAAGCCAAAGCAATGGAGGCAAGCAAATGTTGAAATCTTAGCTTAGCTGCAAAGAAAATATGTTTGAGTTCAAGAGTGATACATTTAGAATTGCTCTGGGAAAACGGTCCAACTGTGGAGTTCACTAAAGCTCCTGAAGTCACTGTAAAGTTTACAGACACATGATGTCCTTGCTAATAGTGCTACTGGTTTAAGCAACGCTTTTAATCCTTACAATAGGAAAAAGAAAGCAGAATCCCCCACTTAATGATTAAAAGTATTTTATTTCCTCGTAGAGTCTACATTCTGTCCAGTTTCCTAGTAGTTTGCTTCAAAGCTCTGCATGAAGTTAAGGAGTCAGCTTTCTTTTTTAAAGTTATTTTCCAAGGGGCCACATTGTCTAAGGCTGTACTTAGAGAGCTACTGACCCCATCAACAATCATCAATCTGAGAAAGGGAATAAACCAGATGTTTGCCCTTAGCAACATTGCCCAGGCTACAAAAAAATCCCACATGGTCAAAACTTCAATTTTGTGCTTGGAACTTGTGATTATGTGCTGGATTTATTTCCACTTGGTATTAGATTGGGGTCAGCAGGGATGGAGACTCATATGGAAGTAAATCTGTGTCGCTGGAATTTGAATTAAAAATGGCACTGAAATTTAAATGTTGTATGTTTGTACTTACTGTTTCAGTGTTAAAATATGTTCAGAACACATTTTTGACCTAAAAAAAAGAATCATTGTCATTATTTCTACACAGTTGAAATTTCATTTGTTATTTTCTCTTCAAGCTAAAAATTCACATTACTATTTCAAAGTGATTACATTTTCAATACTTATTTTTCCGTTAAATTTTTCAGTGTTAAAAAAAAACAACAAGCAACACATTTTTTAAATGCAGATTTTTTTAACACTGAAAATTTTAACTGAAAATAAGTATTGAAAATGTAATCACTTTGAAATAGTAATGTGAATTTTTAGCTTTTAGAGAAAATAGCAAATGAAATTTTAAACCATTAATTGTTTTCTCGAGATAACAAGATAATTGTCTCATCATCACGAGAAAACAGTTATGACTTCTTTAGTTTCCTATTTCTTTTCACTCATTGTCAGGTCGTGGTCGATGATTTGATTGCATGGAATACAGTAGAAACAAATCTGTCTGTTTTCAATGAAAATCTTTAATCTGGACTCATTTTGGGGGTTAATGCATCTTATACCAGGCGTCACACTGGGGCAGTACAGAAAACACCCCGTGCTAAGACACCAGAGGCATAGGTCTAATTGCTTATGGATCAGAATTGGAAGCAAATCATCAAACCAACAACGTCGCCTCGTAACCTAAAAGTTAAACACAGGATTATTTACAGAATTACACATTGACTGCCATGACTTATAAGCCCTCTCCCGCGTTGTGGCATTGAAGGATGTAATCAGTTTTAACACACACCAATCATCTCGTTATCACAAAAAATGGCTTTCGTTATCTTTAGATGATGAGAAAATTAACTTGTTGTCCTGAGAAAACCACCGTGAAAAAGTATTAGAGGGACACAACCGCTCTCGGGTTCCGTAAAGAGGCTTTCCCGGCAAATAATTAGTTTTTTCCTCTTGTTGTAATTTTATTGCCTCTAATTTTCATATTCATAATACTGAAATAGGCCAGGAGGATCTGAGGTCAACCTCCTGGGTGTTTTGAGTTGCATGTAGTGCATCAGCTGCACTGTCCACATCTGGAAAGATTGAACAACAATCTTAAATGTTGATGATTTTGAACAATCTTATTAGAGACATTGAACTGTCCAAAAGAATCAGCCAAACTGATTCAAGGAACTTCAAAGGAAAACTGTCATTTACTGCTAGTTGCAGCTCATCTCTTTGCTGCTGCTGCATCCAACAAGCTCGGAGATGTGATGAGCAGGTAGGACGCCTTCCCAGTGAGGGATGGGATTGCTTCCTAAGAGCTGCAGGGATTCACCAGGACATTAAAGGAAATGGGGAGCAGAATATATGATTGATGAGGACAGGAATGGTTCTGTCTTAAAATGTCAGATTGCTCCAAACCTGCCATTTTGTCAGAGTCTGATGACTTTTGCAAGGGAATGTATAATCCCAATGGGCAGGCTGTCAAGCATCATTGGCTGCTGCATCAGTAGATACTCCCTGCTTTTCCACTTCTACATAGTAAGATTTATTGGTAATTGCAGTAGAGTATAGGAAAACTAACAAATTCAACATGATTGGGAGTCTAGGCAAGAGATATATTGGTTTAAAGTGATGTTTTCAAAACAATAGAGGTGTAGAGTTTCTGATCTGTCAATAAGGCAGTTTTTATTTAAGGTCAATGATGATAAAATATTTAAGGTTGGTTAAATGACATTCCTCTCTGAAAATCTGGAGAATCGCTGCTCAGAAGGACAGCATACTTTTATTTCAAGGTGAGTAGAAAGATGAAGGGAAAACACGGAGGGCAGAAAATGATAAATGATTTTGAATGCTTGAAAATGGAAAACCAAAACCAGAAAGATTAGAGAAAATGAAGGGATGGAAGAAATAAAACAGAATTTGGAAGACATCCAATAAACAACTCCAGGGTGATTAAACATTTTGCAGGGTGTTTCATCAAATACTTTCACAACTTTTTAAATGTCTGATATGATACTGATATTGTCCCAATGCCATAGCAGCATGTTTTTTCCTTTCCCACTGTACAGCATGGTCCAGTGGACATCATAATATGGGTCATATTGTAAGCCGTACCCAACAAATGAGAGAGGGGTGGACGATTCTAGTTCCTAAGGGCTGATATCGTGCAACATTTAGATTCCTCCTCGGTCTGGTACACCTAAATTAGGAGCTGAATTACGTCCTCAGCTTGCGGTCAGTGTCTCCAGAGTCCTCTCAATCATCAATAACCATATTTAGGAGTGTTCTACCAAGGACAGATCTAAAAGTTGCAGGATACCAGCCCTAAGGAATTGGAATCACCCACCCCTGTCATAGCGGACATCATGGATAAATCGAAACTTGCATTGTCATACAAGGAGACTCATTACAAAAAAAAAAGAAAAAAAGAAAAACATTTTAAGCTTGATGACATAAATTAATTTCATCAATGTCCTATATGCTTTAGGTCAGGCATGCCCAAAGTCTGTCCTGCAGGTTATAGAGTAGAGATGGGGGATCTGGAGTCAACAAGTCATTTCAGTACTGCCAGCAGATGGCGTCTTGTCTGTTTATGTCAGCTCATGTCAGCTGGTGCTGAGGTTCTATTTTGGCTCAAAACGTACAATCAAAACACTTGCATATAGCCTTTTTTATTATAACCAATTGGATTCTGGTCTTTTCTGTTGAGACATATAATGCAACTATATACCTTTAAGGGTTTAAACTATTGATATTGCCCAAGAGAATTATATATATATATTTCTGTATTCAGTGAAAACAAACAGGTCTATATTCTTGTGGTCAGGCATACCCGTCCTGGAGGGCAGCTGTCCTGCAGGTTATAGAGTAGATATTGGGGATCTGGGGTCAACAAGTCATCTCTATGTCCTGTTTTTGTTCTGCCCAGCCACTGAAACAGGTGAGGGAGATCTACAAAGAATAAACCAGATTGGACTCACCTGGTTCTGTGCTTGGGCAGAACAAAAACATGACATAGAGATGACTTGTTGACCCCAGATCCCCCATCTCTGTTATAGAGTGTTCCCTGATTTTCATTGATAGCTGATTAACAGGCTTTTGCTGAACTGCAATCATCAGCATCAGCTCTGCTAAATGAACCGATCTACTGCAAAATTAAGTTCTAGTGAATCCTCCACAGAGCCTCCTTCAAAGAAAAAGAAAATACCCAATTATATCAAACGAAAACCGATTTCAAATGAAAACAGAAGCTAAGAATCAATCAATCAATTAATCAATCAATTTTCCATGATATAATTTGCACTCAGTCTGTAGAGACTAAGTGCAGCATTGCTCCCACCAGTGTCAGCGCTAATAAGGACATATGCATCCATTACCTTAGCAGCAACACCTGAATGCCTCAGCAGCTTTAGCTTCCTCTTCAGCCAACACTAACATCCAGTATTTCCAGCTCTACTGGAGTCTTCTTCTCTTGGAATCAAATGTTTTTGTGGGTTTTAACGAACACTGGATCTCAGATGTTTGTTCATTAATTTTACAGCGTTGCTGGGAGAGAGGTTCTAACTGGCTTAGCTTCATTACTACTTTGTTAATCCCCTGCAAACACGTCTATTATCGCATCGTTCATTAGGAGCTTTATTTATGAATGAGTTGACCCCCCCCCCAAAAAAAAAAGAAAGAAAAAGAAATAAATAAATAAAAATAAATCCACTTACTTGCAGAGTTCATGAAATGGGAGTTCCAACAATACATTGGCCCAAAACATGTCAGTAAAAAAGCAGCATTTTGGCTGCTAAACAAGATGAATGTCATAGAGCAGAAAACCCGATTTCTGGATTTATTACGTCAGAAGAAAATCAGTTTCTCAGGAAAAACTGGGAAATGCAAATTAACTGAAGTGTAGTTCAATCATCCTGATCTGGACCCAGGAGACATCAGGGATTTCAATATGAAAACAGATATTTGAATAAATCAAATTTAAAAATATAACATCTGTAAAGAAATGTTGTAAAATTAAATTTGAAAAAATAAATAATTTGAAACAGTAAAATCTGAGAAATCTGCAGTTAATCTCAAAACTTATTTCAATTAAAATGTTTTTTTATAGATTCATTTCTGGATTGCTTTTTTTTTCTTCGCATTTCAATTTCCAAAATCTTCCTTGCTTACATTAATAATGGAATATAATTCACTCCATATAAAGACTTTATTTTTACATAAGCATTTGTTTTTTTAATTGCTTTACTTCATCTTTACGTCGTATTTATGCAGTTTGAATTAGTATCGTCACATGATGTGAAAATGTTTAAGGGGTTTAAACACTTTCTTTCTCTTTGCAGAAAAAGAGCAGAGAGGAGAGCTGTGGTGAGGGCAGCGGAGTAGAGATCCTGGAGAACAAACCTTACGAGGATGGCCCTGGAGGCTCGGGTCAGTACACTCACAAAGTCTATCACATTGGCAAACACATCCCCTCCTGGTTCTGTGCCATTCTTCCTCAAGCCGCTCTTCGCGTGGAGGAAGAGTCCTGGAACGCCTATCCTTATACAAGAACCCGGTAAGAAAGCAGCATGGCATTATCACAAACACATATACATCACAATAAAACACAACAAAACATTCACTTGGTGCCAAAATAAACACAAGATTCACCTCAAGTTTTCACCTCAGCAGTAAAATCCTCTTTGTAGCTTTTTTTTATGTCTCTCAGAGATCACTCAATATTCCAAATGGATTTTCTTTTCCCATAATAATTATTGCCTCAGGTTTGCTCAGATGATTCCTAAGTCCTAGTTCAGCCCTCTAATAATCTAATTATGGAGAATCAAATTCAGCAAAATCTATTAAGAATATAATATGTTGAGGAAAGACTGGATTGCATCCCATTTCCACTTTCCTGTTCCATTTTCACGCTGATGGCAAAACAAGACTACGAAGTAACAGAGCAGGAAGATTATGGAGTTATTAAGGGGACACAAACAAACGATAGGAAACCAGACTAACCAACGTTCCTCCATCTGGACCCATGGCTTCCTTTTTTGAAAGTTGTGGTTGTGATATGAGGGCTTTGTGTCATATACTGTGCTGAATGTCTTATTTAAAACCCAACATGCAACTCAGCTGGTTATCATCATAATTAGAAACAGGCCAAGGATGAGGAATGATAGACGTAGTACTTAAAGGGATCCACTACTGGTTGAACATGTTTGCTTAAATATTTTGTAATTTTCCTGTTAACTTAGAAAAATGCTGTTTGTGATCCATAAAAAACTCATAATAACTTTATTAGTCACACTTATTCACCACCATACGTTGTGAAATGAATAGAAAATAGAGTCAAGACATTGACAAGGTCGGAAATAATGATTTGTATTTGAAATGAGATTTTTTTTTTTTAACATCAAACTTTGCTTTCGTCAAAGAATCCTCCATTTGCAGCAGTTACAGCATTGCAGACCTTTGGCATTCTAGCTGTTAATTTGTTGAGGTAATATGGAGAAATTGTACCCCACGCTTCCAGAAGCAGCTCCCACAAGTTGGATTGGTTGGATGGGCACTTCTTTCGTACCATACAGTCAAGCTGCTGCCACAACAGCTCAATGGGGTTCAGATCTCGTGACTACGCGGGCCACTCCATTACCGATAGAATACCAGCTGCCTGCTTCTGCTCTAAATAGTTCTTGCAGAATTTGGAGGTGTGTTTAGGGTCATTGTCCTTTTGTAGGATGAAATTGGCTTCAATCAAGCACTGTCCACAAGAGTAGACTGTCGAGTTTCAGATGAAAATTCTCTTTTTCTGGCCATTTTGAGCGTTTAATTGACCCCACAAATGTGATGCTCCAGAAACTCAGTCTGCTCAAAGGAAGGTCAGTTTTATAGCTTCTGTAACAAGCTAAACTGTTTTCAGCTGTGTGAACATGATTGCACAAGCAAACACATTGTACCATTAGAACACTGGAGTGATAGTTGCTGGAAATGGGCCTCTATACACCTATGTAGATATTGCACCAAAAACCAGACATTTGCAGCTAGAATAGTCATTTACCACTTTAGCAATGTATATATATACTCTTTTTATATTTTGCACGCTTGAAGGTGGCCATTTTTTTACTTGCATGCTGGGTTGATGACAGGAGAGAATTGGGAGAGTCAGTGGCAGAGCAGGGCAGGATGTGACTCTGGGCAGGATAGGTAGATGCTGAGTTTGAATGTTTTCAGTTCATCTGTCTGATTGAAGCCAGTGATCTTTATCCCTGACCTCACATCTCCGATATTGTTCTGCCGGAGCTTGTTTTCCAGCCTTTTTCTGTATGCCTCCTTCCTTTCTCTCATGTTGACCTTAAGTTTCTTCTGTTTGCTCCTCATGACTTCCCTGCCTCCCTTCTTAATGCCTAATAGCTTAGGTGGTTTGAGAGGGGCGTAAAGGAAGCCATCATTTCAGCATTTGGAAACCTACAATGCAGCAACTGAGTTAATCCCTTCCCGTTATCATCGTAGCCCCTGCCCCTGTACAGGAGAGCCAAAGACCTCGCCTATTCACCCAGGCCAACAATTCCCTCTAATGACCCCCCTTTCAGACACTTCGACAGGTATGGGGTATTGCTGGCTAACAAAAGAAACCAAACGACCCCCATTCCAAAGGTGTGGACCGTTTCGTCTGTTTAAATTCGCATGTTTTCAAAACAAAAGCAAGGTTTTGATGGGCTACTGTATAAAACCTCAAACTCAACACTATTTCTGACATTTTAAATTGAAAAAGCTTCCTGGATGGGAAGCGAAATGTCTTCAAACTTGGAAACAAAGTCCAGTAGATTGTTTTTAACTATTTTTGAATGACTATGACCTGGATGACTGGGAATCTTCACCAGCTTAATAGCTTGCATTTTCTTGTTTAGGAGTTCCATGGTTTATTATTCCGGAAGCATTTCACTGTTTTGATAGGGATGGTGTAATCTACATAGAGGTGTATGTAGTCAGTCACACACTCAGTCATTGCATTGATATCCTCTCTATGTGGCAGGCACATCGCATTCCAATCTGTAGCCTCAAAACAATCTTGCAGGTCTTCAACCTCCTGTGACCATCTTCTTAAAGTTATGTTTAATGCAGGTTGTTTCTTATAAAATGGCTTATATGAAAACAACATTGGGATCTGATTGGGAGCTCATTGAACCCCAGTCAGCCTCGGCAGATGGCCGCTCACACCGAGCCTGGTTCTGCTGGAGGTTTCTTCCTGTTAAAAGGGAGATTTTCCTTTCCACTGTCGCTACAAGCATGCTTGGTGTGAGGGATTGCATTTGAGTCAATGAGATAAACACCACAGGCCACAAAGCAGAGCCCCCATGGAGGAGAAGGCTGGAAGCCAAGATCAAGGCAACACGAAGACAGGTTAGTCAGCTCTCAGACCTGCAGAAAGGTGTAGGGAAAAGGTTACATAAGTACAACAAGCTGTCCATTCCTGAGGCTCTAGAAACTGCCAAACAAAGACTCGCCGCCCTGGCCACCCGCCTAAAGAGATACAAGGGTGAAGCAGAAGCCAGGAGAATAAACTAGGTGTTCTCCACCAACCCATCCAATGTGTACTCACAGTGGCAGGGTAATTCAAGATCGGATCCACCCAGGGCTGAGACTGAACAGTACTGGAGAAACATATGGGAGAAGAAGGCATCCCACAACACCAATGCTCAGTGGTTAGAAGATCTTAGAACAGATCACAGCAATCTCCCAGAACAAGAACCAGTAACCATTACAACGGCAGATGTCCAAGAAAGAGTGGCAGGTATGAAGAGCTGGACAGCACCAGGCCCTGACATGATCCACACCTACTGGCTGAAAAAACTAACCGCACTTCATGCACGCCTCGCAGCACAAATGAACCAACTGCTGATGGATGGGACCCACCCAGAATGGTTAACCCAAGGACGGACAATCCTGATCATGAAGGATCCCCAGAAGGGAACAACCCCATCCAACTACCGGCCAATAACTTGCCTATGTAAGACATGGAAGCTCCTGTCAGGCATCATAGCGGCTAAGATGAATAGGCACATGGCTCAATACATGCACCCTTCCCAGAAGGAAATAGACAGTAACACCAGAGGAGCCAAGCACCAGCTACTAGTGGATAGAGCAGTCACTCGAGACTGTAAGACCAGGCAGACAAATCTGTGCACTGCCTGGATTGACTATAAGAAAGCCTATGACTCAATGCCACATACATGGATACTGGAATGCTTGGAAATGTACAAGATCAACAGGACTCTAATAGCCTTCATCAAGAACTCAATGAAGTTGTGGAAAACAAGTCTGGAAGCCAATGCAAAGCCAATAGCACAAGTCACCATCAAGTGCGGCATATACCAGGGTGATGCACTATCCCCGCTGCTGTTCTGCATAGGCCTGAACCCCCTCAGCCAGATCATCACAAAGACTGGCTACGGATACCAATTCCGAAGCGGAACAATCATCAGTCACCTCCTCTACATGGATGACATCAAGCTGTATGCCAGGAGTGAGCGAGACATCGACTCACTGATCCACACTACCAGGATCTACAGCAACGACATTGGGATGTCATTCGGACTGGACAAGTGCGGTCGCATGGTCTCAAAGAGAGGGAAGATGATCAGAACTGAGGGGGTTGAACTACCAGAAGGCCACATTACAGATGTGCAGGACAGCTGCAAATACCTTGGGGTGCCACAGGCTAACGGAAACCACGAGGAGATGGCAAGAAAGACTGCCACAGCTAAATACCTACAAAGAGTAAGGCAGGTCCTGAAAAGTCAGCTGATTGGGAAAAACAAGATCCAAGCCATCAACACATATGCCCTACCAGTCATTAGATACCCCGCTGGTATAATAAACTGGCCAAAGGAGGAGATAGAGGCCACTGACATCAAGACAAGAAAGCTCCTCACAATGCATGGAGGGTTCCACCCCAAATCCAGCACCCTGAGACTGTATGCCAAGCGTAGCGAGGGAGGCCGAGGGCTAGTGAGTGTCAAGACCACTGTCCAGGATGAAACAACTAAGACCCAGGAGTACATCAGAAAGATGGCCCGCAAAGACAAATGGCTTGGTGAATACCTCAGGCAGGAGAAAACCGAAAGCGAGGACAAGAAAGAGGAAGGAGAACCATCATGGAGGGACAAGCCACTGCACGGCATATACCACAGACAAATAGAAGAAGTGGCTGATATCAAAAAATCCTACCAGTGGCTGGAAAAGGCTGGACTGAAGGACAGCACAGAGGCACTAATCATGGCAGCATAAGAACAGGCACTCAGTACAAGATCAATAGAGGCCAGGGTCTACCACACCAGGCAGGACCCCCGATGCAGACTGTGCAAAGATGCCTCTGAAACAATACAGCACATAACAGCAGGGTGTAAAATGCAGGCAGGAAGTGCATACATGGAACGCCACAACCAGGTAGCTGTCATAGTGTACAGGAACATCTGCCATGAGTATGGGCTGAAAGTCCCAAGGTCAAAATGGAAGACACCTCCTAAGGTAGTTGAGAATCACCGAGCTAAGATCCTATGGGACTTCAAGATCCAGACTGACAAACAGGTGATGGCTAACCAACCAGACATCGTGTTGATCGACAAACAGCAGAAGAAGGCAGTAGTGATAGATGTGGCAATCCCAAGCGACAGCAACATCAAGAAGAAAGAACACGAGAAGCTTGAGAAATACCAAGGGCTGAAAGAGGAGCTAGAAAAGATGTGGAAAGTAAGAGCAGCAGTGGTGCCAGTGGTAATTGGAGCACTGGGGGCTGTGACCCCCAAACTGGGAGAGTGGCTACAGCAGATTCCAGGTAAAACATCAGAGGTCTCTGTCCAGAAGAGCGCAGTCCTAGGAACAGCTAAGATACTGCGCAGAACCCTCAAACTCCCAGGCCTCTGGTAGAGGACCCGAGCTTGAGGATGACACATACCACCCCACGAGGGGTGAGAAAACTGTTTTTTTTTTTATATATATATATATACATACAGACAAAATAACATCAGAAAACAAGATACTGATCCCCAAACTGGGAAACTAAAGTTCGTGAAACGTCATCAGCCTCAGCCCTAGTACTGTTTCAATTCACAAGAACGGCAGACAGAGAACATCTTGTTCTCGCCCCTCCCTCTTTACCCAGCATGCATCAGAGCAGACTTGTCTTTTCTTAGATTAACAGCTGTCCCAGCATGCACTGCAGCAGCAGCTTTCAATAGAGCTCTCACAGAGCTCAGAGTATTAAGTTAAAAGTTCTCTTTTCTGTTGCTGTTGTTCAATAAAAGTACATTTTAAGATCATATGAGGCGAAAACATTATACTTTTAAGTTTCACTATATGGCCCATTTAGAGATTTAATGCATAATTAAAAAAAAAATGTCCAAAGTTGAGAGGACTGCGGCAACCAGCGAACCTCCGAGGCTAACCACAGCCAGGGCTAACGTTAGCCCGTCTGCAGCAGCACTCTCACGGCATAGCCGTGCATGAAGGACCGCTGGCTATGATGGAGAGTTTTTTGTTTTATTCGGCAAAATGTTCAATTGATTTGTGTTTATGTGACTTTGTTAATATTATTCCCCCATTAAATGAAAAAATTATTATCAAGAGACTATTAATAACAGGAGTTGAAATACAGCTCCAGATGAGTAGAGCGTGTGGTGACGTCGTCAGTACGCTTCTGTTCCAATTGACCCATCTTTATTCTGCGTGCTCCCGTTCTTTCCAAGTCCATACTTTCCTGTGTTCTTCTCTAGAACATACTTGGCAAAAACACAAGTCCATACTCGCGTTCTTGTGAAATGCGAAACAACCATATGCTAGGACAGAGTTTTAAAAGAGTTTTGAAATCCTAAGAAAAAATGTTTAGCACTTATCTATTAATTAACGAAACAGGAGTAACAGATTAAATTACATATAACATATTATATGACACCATATAAAAACAAACATTCAGCAAAGAAAGCTGCTATTTGCTATCCTAAAAGTGGCTATATGGCATCACCACCTAATTAGCATATTTGGTCATGGTTTTGTCCAGCCATAAATAAGAGGAATATTAACATTGGGAAGACAGAAAGTGATAAAAATAAACCCTAACTATGAACTATGTAAAAATTATTTCAGGTATTTAGTAACCAAAAGTACATTAATTAATCCTTATATAAAATTCAGCTTTAAGATGATTCTCACAGAGCACACAGTGGATGAGGGGAATAGAAGAGAGTCGCTCTTCTTTCTCTTACTGCTGGTTTGCTGCTGTAGTAGCCCACACTGCTAAGGAGAAAACCGTAAACTCATTTGGCTTTTTATGTCATTACCAAAGTTGCTATTTTTTCATTTTTTAAATAAAGTCACTAGATGGGTCTGAAAAGTCCCTAAATATAGTCACACAGTTTCTAAATGGGCAGCAGTACATGAGAAGTAATGTAAGTTAATGGCATCCAGTATATATGGAAGAAGTATCAACAACAAACAGATCTAAGTTATAAATATATATATAATCCAATCAACCCAGTCCTGGACAGATTTAGACCCACCCATTGCAATTCTATTCTAATTCTGATGCAATGCAATCCAGCTCACTGTATTACGCCAAATGGTAATTTGATCCAAGGAAATCGTGGGCATTATCCGTTTTTTTTTTCTTATCCTCAGTGTTTATTTAGTAAAAAAAATTACGAGATAATGTTAGGAGAATAAAGTCCTAAAATTACAAGAAACAAGTATTTTATAACAACTGTTACAAGAAGTTGGTGCCCTAAAATGAGGAATATTGAGCATCATATGAACTTATATTTTGGCTCTGGTTTTACAAATAAAGAAATCTTTTAGCACCAGCATCAAATTGGGCAGAAGGTCAAAGTGGACTGAGGTTGCTGATTGGTGGAGCTGGTCGGCCGTTATCTGCTGGACGGAGCTCAAAGGTTCATTTCTGAATCGGGTTGCAAACAACTTTTTTTCTTGTAATGTTATGACTTTATTCATTATTTTTTATTTAATAAAAAATAAAAAAAATAAATCTAACCTGGCCCTAATACTAGTAAAAAAAAGAGAACACATCACACAAGTAAAACTGTTTTTTAGGTCTGAAATAGATATGCTGATGATGGTTGAGGAACTCACAAGAAGAACAAACAGAGAAACCTTGGTTTGTATTTGACAGATTGTGTTTTGTTTCTATCCTAATAGACTCTTCTTCTTCTGTCCCAGGTACACCTGCCCATTTGTTGAGAAATTCTCCATAGACATTGAGACATATTATAAACCAGACACTGGAAATCAAGAGGATGTCTTTAATCTATCCTCTGCTGAAAAGAGGCAGAGGACTGTTGGTAAGTTTGTTTATGAATCTAAACGCACATTCTCTAGGTCATTACTCTTGAATTGTGCCTTTGGGATCCTCTGTTTGATTTTCATTTCCTAATAAGAAGAAATCAGATTTGTGCAGCAGTATTTGCAGTGGAAGCTGCTGTAGCACACATTCATACAGCTTGTGGAGTGTAAGAGCTTGTGTTGAGGAGCTGCATACTAAAATTCACTGGGGAGCAGAATAAATGTTGAGTCTGCTTGTGATACCTTCCTGCAGGGTCTGATTACATAAGAGGAAAGCACATAAAAAATCACACATTTTTCTTCTTGAAAATCTTTATCGGTTCTGCTTATCTGCAGCTCAGATCAGCCTCTGCCTAACAATCCATTGTGTTTTCCCAAAATCAAGACCCTATAGACATCGTCAAGGACTACATACCTCCCAATGAATACCTGGTGGAAGAAGACCCTAAACTCTACCAGTCAGTTAAAACCAGACGGGGGCCACTGACTGAGGACTGGATCGAGGAGATCAACCAGAATCCTGATCAGACTATCGTCATGTGTGCCTACAAGCTCTGTAAAGTAGAGTTCAGATACTGGGGTATGCAGTCCAAGATCGAACGCTTCATACACGATGTAGGTGAGTACGTCTGTACTGGTGTTAAAGGTCATCTCTGAGTCCAGATTCAGACAGATGGAGTAAATTTTGCTCCATTTTTGTTGCAAGCAAAGAGCAGGTTTTACAGATGGAAACTTTAAAAAATGCAATTCAGAAAAAAAACATTGAAAAGTTTAAGATTTTACAGGGAAAATCGAGTGGGTGTGGGTGCAAGGGTGTAACTTTGTTATGAAAGTGGTGGGGACACTCTAAGGATGGTTGCTGATGGACCTACAGTTACTTTTATACAGAATGCAATGCGCAAAACGTGCAAAACCTGAACATAAAGTAACCTTTAAGTTAAAGAAACTATTACACAGTACATTTTGCAGTGTTAAGGTAACACTTTAAGAGTGCATTTGGTCCCACTCAAAATTAGTGTTAAATTAGAACTCCACGTAGCGTATATTTTACTCCAGTTTGTCATGTTGGGATTTAGATGTCTAACCCACATGCAGAAGCACTCGGAGGCAGGGAAAAAGTTTAAAGGTTTATTGACAAAATGTTTATAAAAATGTGAACTGGAATTTAGGTGGTTAGACTGGTCACGGCAGGATCACCACTGAGGAGGACAGAGAGGTTAGAGGAGTTCCAGGTAAACTGCAGTTTATCAGATGATGGGGTAAATACCTGCTCAGAGGTGGAACTGATCAGCAGGGGGGGAACCTTGAGGGTCCAGAGGCTAGTCGGCAGGCAGAGGGCTGAGGGCAAGCAGAGACTGAACTGAGTGCAGGCAGGCGGAGGACTGATAGCTAGGCAGAGGCTAACTGAGTGCAGGCAGGCAGATTACAGACTGAGATATTCTCCAGGATTTCAGGTTGATCTGACAGGACTGGATCTGTGAGGAAGATAGAAACAGGGTCATGCAGGTTCTCAAAAATCAGGGAAAACAGATCAGAGTAGCAGGCTCAGGTTTTGCTGGTACCATTACTGGCAAACACTCTGGCAGGGAAGTGTCAGCCTGTTCCTCCTTAAATAGGGCCTCCTGATGAGCAGATGGAAGACAGGTGTTGCAGTCAGCTCAAGCCCTCAGGAGATCTCGTGCGTCCTCTGGTGGAGAAGGTGGACAAAGCCTCCAGATCCCAACAGTACCCCCCCCTCAACGTCCAAAAGAACAAGACGGGAGAGAAGCATGGTAATCGGTTATGAGAGCAGGGTCTAAAATGAAAGAGCCGGGAACCCAAGTACGGTCCTCCGGACCGTAGCCCTCCCAGTCGACCAGGTACTGCCAACCTCGGCCCCGGCGACGGGAGTCTACGATCCGGCGAACGGTGCTTGCTGGATGCCCTTTCAATGTCACGGGGGGAGGAGGGGAGTCGGAAGGTGGGCACAGAGGACTAGTCAGGACGGGTTTGATTTGGGACACATGGAAGGTGGGATGGATCCGGAGTGAAGGAGGGAGATGTAAACGGACAGCAGAGGGACTGATGATGGTGTCAATTTTGTAAGGGCCAATGTAATGGGGGGACAACTTTTTCGACATGGACTTTAGAGGAATGTCCTTGGTGGACAGCCAAACCTGTTGCCCTGCTGAGTAGGTGGGTGCTGGACGTCTCTTCCGGTCTGCAAATCGACGCTTCTGTTCAGATGATTGGTTCAAAGCTGCAACAGTGTTGCTCCAGATTTTGCGGCATCGGCGGATGTGGTGTTGGACTGAAGGGACTGAGATTTCCTTCTCATCAGCGGGAAACAACTGAGGCTGGTACCCTAAGGAGATTTCAAAGGGGGAGAGACAGGTAGCAGATGAGACATGAGCGTTGTGTGCATACTGCACCCAATGCAGGAACTGACTCCAGTCGGCAGGATTGGTGGAAGTGAAGCACCTGAGGGTGGACTCCAGCTCTTGGTTCATGCGTTCTGTTTGACCATTAGACTGAGGGTGGTAACCAGAAGTTAGAGAGATTTTTGCTTCGAGGGCAGAACAGAAATGTTTCCATACCTGAGCTGTGATTTTTAATGAATCTGCGATAAAAGTTTGCAAACCCCAGGAATCTTTGCAGTTGTTTCCAATTTTAAGGAGTGGGCCAGTCCAGAACCGCCTTGATTTTATCCTCGGATGGCCTCACCTGCCCGCCCTCGAGCACAAAACCTAGAAAAGTTACAGATGGGCGATGAAACTCACATTTTCAGCCTTCACAAACAGTTTGTTTTCCAGTAGTCTTTGTAGGACCAAACGGACGTGTTTTTGATGCTCTGAGATAGTTTTGGAGTAAATAAGGATGTCATCTAAGTAGACGAACACAAAAACGTTCAAAAAATCCCTCAAAATATCATTCACCAGTGCCTGGAAACAAGCTGAGGCGTTAGACAGACCGAAAGGCATAACCAGGTACTCGAAATGTCCCAGAGGTGTTTTGAAGGCTGTTTTCCATTCATCTCCTTCACGGATTCTGAGAAGGTGATAAGCGTTTCTCAGGTCTAATTTGGTGAACACAGTGGAACCCTGAACAGGTTCAAAGGCTGAGGTTAACAGGGGTAACAGATATTTGTTCTTGATGGTTATTTGGTTTAACCCTCGGTAATCAATACAGGGTCGCAGGGATCCGTCCTTCTTACTAACAAAAAAGAAACCGGCTCCGAGTGGAGAAGAAGATGGTCGGATTATTCCAGCGGCTAGGGACTCATTGATATATTTCTCCATAGTTTCCCTCTCAGGCTTGGAGATGTTATAAAGCCGACTGTTAGGGAGAGGGGCCCCAGGGAGAAGATCGATGGCGCAGTCATATGGACGATACGGAGGAAGAGAAAGGGCACTAGCTTTACTGAACACAGGAGCCAAATCATGATATTCAGATGGTATGGCGGAGAGATCGGCCGGTTCAGCCTCCTGACGGCTAGCCGGCGACTGAGTCGGAGGGGCGGCGGAGCGGAGACAGGAACAATGACAGGCAATAGACCAGGACTCCACATGCCTCTTAGACCAATTAATATGTGGGTTGTGGAGTTGGAGCCAATCAAAACCCAGGACTATTGACGAGCTAGCAGATGGAAAAACATAAAATCATATGACCTCCCTATGATTTCCGGAGATCAAAAGCTCTAGCGGTTTGGTCTGGTGCGTAATCTGTGGTAATTGTTTTCCATCTAGCGCTGAAACTCTCAGGGGTTTCGTCAAAGGAGTTGTTTCAATGTTTAACTGTTTTACTAAACTGGAGTCGATTAGATTCTTCTCACAACCAGAGTCAATCATGGCCGACAAAGTAAGAGACTGATCTTTGAAAAACATGGTTGCAGGTGTCATGGTTGGTCTGAGATGTCTGACCCACATGCAGAAAATAACACTCAGGTGTACAGGAAAAGATCAAAGTTTATTTTTGGGAAATAATAATCCGTGACTCCTCGAGGGAACAATCACCAGGAGAGGAGTACGCGAGGGGAAACTCTCGAGCGGGACGCGAAATAATCTAGGAAACAGGGTGGAGAAAATAATTAGCGAAAGGAAGGGCAAATGGAGAAAGAAGAAGAAAGGTTCGGCGCGCCGGCTTACCACTTAGGCCTTGGGAAAGGCCGGGGGGGGGGGGGGGGGGGGGACTGAATGGACCTAGCTCTGCTGGGGAAGAGGTTCCAACAGCTGACCGGTGGAGGAGGGCGCCGGCTGGGTTCGAGCGATGCTGGCCGAATCCTGAGACAGCAGGGGGAACCAGACGGATCCGAGGGGGTCCTTCCGCGGCCCGGTTCGGCGGACCAAGAGCCGAGTGGATCTCCAGGAACCAGAGAGGAAGGATCAGCCTGACCTGAAACGAGCTCAGGCTGGAGGCTGCTTTGCTTCGCTTGGACCACGGGAGAAAACACAGCAAACCTGAGAGACACAAAGAGCACGAGCTTAGAAAAGGGTGGAATCAGTCTGGAGACTGAGGCCTCTGAAGCATACCAACAACGGTTAATACTCTGGCGTCCTCCTGCTGTCAAAGTGCAGATGTTATAGTGCAGCCCAGCACCGCTGAACATGCGGCGAGAGCGCGCGCCCCGCTCGTCAGTCAATTGCCGTCAGCTGTGGAGAAAAAAGAGGAAAAAAGGCAGGCCAGCAGAGCCTGAGTCCTGACAGCAGGTAACAGTAGTCGAGGAGATTTTTCAGTTTGAAGATGATCCGCCAGACTCCTCATTTCCTCTGGCGGACCCCGGCTTTTACCTTAGCGGGACAGGTTGAGACAAAGTGTCCTGGTTCTCCACAGTACATGCATAGGTTTTGTTTGAACCTCCTTTGTCTCTCTTCGGACGAGAGTCTGATGTGACCGATCTGCATGGGTTCGGCTTCTGGGGAAACTGTGGGAGAAGAGACTTCATTAATCTTTTCAGGAAGAACAGAAACTGGGAAGATACGGCTCTTGGATCTGGCTACGGACCTGGCTCGCAGCCTGTTGTCTAGGCGGATTGTCAGTTTAATCAGTTCCTCCAACGTTTTAGGTTCATCTAAAGAAGCCAACTCGTCTTTAATTGACTCATTTAGAGAGTGAAAATAAGCGCTCTTGAGCGCTGTTTCTCCCCAACCAGAAGCGGCCGCTTTAACCTGGAAGTCAATTGAAAACTCCGCAACTGTTCTGTTCCCTTGGTTTATTTCTAGTAAACTACGGGATTCAGTGGTCTTATCTGTGTCTTGGTTGAAAGTCTGTTTGAATTCCTTAACGAATTCTTCAAAAGTACAACCGTACTCTATCTCGGCAGAGAATCTAGCTTCCGCCCACCCCAAGGCTTTTCCAGACAAATGGGACAAAATAAAAGAAATCTTTCTTTCATCATGCGAGAAGCTCAGAGGTGAATGATTAAAAATTATCGAACACTGAAACAAAAATCCTTTGCACTTACTTGGATCCCCAGAGAATCTTTCAGGGAGAGATGGGCGGAATTCAGGAAATGATGGGTGGATTTCTGACCTGAGAGGTGGATTGGAAATCTGAACCGGAAGCTGAACGGCTTCAACCGCAGGTGTAGCGGCCTGAGAGCTGGGTCTTTGGAGAAAGTCGGTTATTTCATGCAGGGTGCGGTTGGTTTCAGCTTGGCGTTCGTTTAACTCACGGAGGGCGGAGTCATGGCTCTGAATTAGGACATGCTGTTGCTCCAAAGTCCTCTTGAGTGCATCCGCGGGGCTAGTTTGTTGGCCAGAGTGTTCTGTCATGTTGGGATTTAGATGTCTAACCCACATGCAGAAACACTCGGAGGCAGGGAAAAAGTTCAAAGGTTTACTGACAAAATGTTTATAAAAATGTGAACTGGAACTTGGGTGGTCAGACTGGTCACGGCAGGATCACCACTGAGGAGGACAGAGAGGTTAGAGGAGTTCCAGGTAAACTGCAGTTTATCAGATGATGGGGTAAATACCTGCTCAGAGGTGGAACTGATCAGCAGGGGGGAACCTTGGGGGTCCAGAGGCTAGTCGGCAGGCAGAGGGCTGAGGGCAAGCAGAGACTGAACTGAGTGCAGGCAGGCGGAAGACTGAGAGCTAGGCAGAGGCTAACTGGGTGCAGGCAGGCAGATTCCAGACTGAGATATTCTCCAGGATTTCAGGTTGATCTGACAGGACTGGATCTGTGAGGCAGATAGAAACAGGGTCAGGCAGGTTCACAAAAATCAGGGAAAACAGATCAGAGTACCAGGCTCAGGTTTTGCTGGTACCATTACTGGCAAACACTCTGGCAGGGAAGTGTCAGCCTGTTCCTCCTTAAATAGGGCCTCCGGAAGCGCCGACTGGAAGACAGGTGTTGCAGTCAGCTCAAGCCCTCAGGAGATCTCGTGCGCCCTCTGGTGGAGAAGGTGGACAAAGCCTCCAGATCCCAACACAGTTGTTGTTGTAATGACTCTAAAAGAGTCAATGTACTTTGACACTGCATATTTATTACTTTGGAATTTACTGTGTAGTTACATTCCTAAATAGTATTTGGTCAGTTCTAGGATGATAAACTAGAAAATTGTAAAAGAAAGTACCCTCTCTTCTTCGTATTCTCTTTAACTAGATTAATTTATTAATTTAACAGTGGGATCAGCCATATTATTAAACAGTGATTGCTGATGATGTGATGCACAAAGGTTCATGCTAATTTTCAACAAATTTTCTGCTACAAACATTTTTAACAACAAATTATATTGATGTGGTGAATTTCTGTTTCAGGTCTGCGTAAAGTGATGGTCCGAGCCCACCGGCAAGCGTGGTGCTGGCAGGACGAGTGGTATGGTCTCACCATAGAGGACATCCGGCAGCTCGAGCTGGAAACCCAGTTAGCTTTGGCCAAGAAGATGGCCCAGTACAGCCTCAGTGAGGAGGGCGGGGCAGAGACCAATGGCTCGTCTGCAGGCCAGGAGCAGGAACAGGCAGGAGATAACCTGGGGTTGGCTGCAGAGGCCGAGGGAACACGGGGAAAGCTTGGAGACTCTCTGGAAACACGAGGGGAGCTCACCAAGCAGTGGTCCACATCTTCTAGATCGTCCAACAGGTCATCAAAGAGAGGAAGTTAGTGGATCTCCCTACGTTTTATCCTGCTTCCAGATTTTTTCCCCTGTTTTTAAAATTAATTTTATCTAATTAATTACAGTATAACCAAAACTTGCTCTTTGGTGAAAACGGCTAAATGAGATAACCCTGTTGTGTTTGCAGCAAGTCCGTCTCACCAAAGCATTTCAGAGTGGAGGATGCAGAGCATTGCTCGGGATTCTGACGACAGCACTGATGATGAGTTCTTCGATGCTCACGGTAAACATCACTATAAAAGCAGCATCTGCACTAAGCTGTCGTATCAGTTTTAAGGATCTAGAGAAGAAATTCACTGAAAAAAATTTTAATCTAAAAAAAATGATTTTTTTCATAAAATAAGTGCATTTGTTCTTGAATTGAGAAAAACATTGCATTGTCTTATTACAGTGCATATTATCTAATTATCTTATTATAAGAGTAAAAATAATAATTTCATTGGCAAATCATCCCATTTACATATTCAAATTAAGGGTAAATACACTTGATTGAATAAAAGTTTTACTTATTTCTAGATCATTTTTGCAGTGTAGAGGTGTGGGATATCAATTAACATTGATATTTTATAAATAATTAAATTGAAACATCCTAAACTGAAAGCAGGAGGGAGCTACTCATTAGTAATTATGGTAATTCTAATTGAAGTGGAAGTTTGCAAGTTGTGTGTGTTTGTGATTACGCCCTTAGAAAGGCTTTTTGATGCTTGTTTCAAAGTGGAAAATTACTCTTTTTATGTTTCTCAGAAGATGCTCCTTAGTTTCCATAAATGAGGTCTCTGCTCACAGAAGCAACTTGAAGCAGGCTGCAGTTTTTTATTTTATTTTACCACCTTTTTTAAGTTTGCCCAAAGCAGACTGTACAACACTGATTCCAATATTGATGAACTACTATAGAAAAACTTGAAGAATATAATCCCTGCACATGAGTAGGAATTAAATACATTTTCTTTCTTTTTTTTAGTTTTAGGAACTTCAGGCAAGGTAGAATAAAATAAGGAAACTTTTGTGCTAGGGCTGGGCGATAATTCAAAAACGATATATATCGATCGATAGACGTGTGGCTCAATAGAAAAAAAGAGAGTCGATAAAAGTTCGATAAAGAAATGCAGTTTTCCTTCCTTCTCATTGTAGCCTAGCATGTAGGTTTATGCTAGTCGCTACTTCCTCCCAACCAATCACAATCGCGGGCCCAGGCACGCCGTCACAAAGCGCCGCCCTCTCAAACCACAACACAGAGCACATGAAGATGTCGCAGCAAGGAGAGGCGGAGGAAATTGTTACAAAGAAGGGTTTTTGTAGTTCGGCAGTCTGGCAGTATTTCGGTCATGGCAAGTCGGACAAAAAACAAACCACAGTCATCTGTAAAATGTGTAGGGAACCAGTGAAAACGAAGTCTGGTAACACAACCAACTTTTTTTATCATCTCAGCCGCTCACACCCGCAGGAGTACGAGCTGTGTAGGCCCCGGCGCGGCTCTCCAACGAGGAATCTTCAGGAATTTCGGGAAAATATATATATATATTCAGTTCTGGGCAGTTTCCCACGTAGTTCTAACAATTGAGAGAAAAATGCTGAGGGGCCAGCAACTTCCAAGTAATAATTCAGGTTAAAGCAGGAAACTCAGCTTAGAAGGGGGGGGGGGTCCATTTATTTATTTACATTTATTTTGGTCACTTTTCTGGTCACTTTAGTTTATTCTTTGTCAGTATTTAATAACATAACTCAGGTCTCTTAAGTTATTTTTCTTTAAAACAATTCTGTTAGATATGCATGAACACAGGTAAAGAATAGGGCTGTTTCCCCCCAGGCCTGAAACTGGTGGAGGAGTGGAGATAGATGAAGTTGGTCAGTCTGTAGACTGCTGGTTAGTGAGACGGTATGCTGAGCTTTATGGGGAGGTCCAATGGACTGCGTGAGCTGATACTAGAGCTTCACTCGGGGACCTGGATGATGGAAGTCCAGTTGGATAACACAGGTTGAGAGAACCTGTCCATGATGAGGAAGCATGAAGTAACAGTGGAGAGGAAAAACTCCCCATTGGGAAGAAACCTCTGGTAGAACCAGGCTCAACATGGCGGTCTTCTGCCAGACCGGTTTAATTGAGACGCGGATGCAGCGAGAGTGCAGGAGGAAACAAACTCTGATGAAGCTTTAGCTACGATTGTGGAGGAGGGGCTGGAGGTCGGTTGAAACTGTGTCATCTGAATGAGGTCACAGCGCATCCGCAGCCTGCGTACTAGGAGCAGACAAGTGCGTATCGGAGGCCTTTTAAGATGAACTTTGGATACTGATTTTCTTTCGTGGAGGCGTGGTTCAAAGCTGATTGGCTGTGTCGCAGGTGGATTTAGGAGAGCAATTAGTTTCTTCAGTTGAACTTCCGCCTAGGCTCCATTTGTTAATGTAATATGTGACGTTTCGATTTAATTAAAACCATTAAGCTTCCCTTTTTTAAAGCGAGCTGCAGCCACCACTGCCAAGCCATTCTAACACATTAACATTATTAACTAAATAACTGTATTGATCTTCTGGTGGTATGAGTTGAATTTAAAGTAAATCTAAATGTATCCAAAAGAAAATTAACCACAATCTACATTAAACATACATTTTGTGTGACATGCAAGCTATTGCTGATGTTTTGCAGAGGACCTTTCTGATAACGAGGAGATGTTTTCCAAGGAAATCACCAAGTGGAGCTCTAATGATCTCATGGACAAGATAGAAACAATAGAAGTGGATGAATCACAAGGTGAATGACCATCAGAGTTGATATGATGCTACGTTCAGACCGCAAGTAGCGGAAGCAGCAAGCTGCTTAATTTTAGATACTTGTACAAGTTTAGTTCTGACGCGCGGCTGAAGCATCTTTGCTGCTCTAGCTGTGTGGTGGAAAATGGGTCCGACACACGTTGGGCGGAGCTACCCTATCCTTTCTTTGCCTGTAATAATGGCAGCTATATTTGCTGTGATCAGTGGGTAAAAAGTAGTTCTAATGTTTTTAAGTGAGAAAGTCCGCCAGAAAAATTTATCTGTGCAATCAATTCATCCAGAATACCATCCTGCCTTTAAATATTATCTTGCTGTTGGAGCCGCTCAGACCCCTGTACATCGGCAGTGCTCTGTCACTGGGAATCCCGTTCAACTGCAGCCTCTGGCCTGGTCGCTTCCTAACGATTTGCCGCTACTGTTGGCGCCGGTGTAGGTACCAGATCTGCTTGGGGCCCCGCCCCTTCTTAGGACATCAAAATATGGCAACTCCACTCGGACAAACTGTATTGCACCCGTTTCTTAAGCATCGAATCTCTTTTGGTGTCTCAACATATTATTACCTATATTTGCTATTATTTTTACATTTCTTTGGCGATCTAAAGTAGCCGAAAGTAGAAAACAATCATTGTCAGTGTTGAAGGAAAGTACTGCTTTCTAAGACTGAGCTCTGCCATTTAACAAGGTGATAATAAAAAAAGAATAAAAATAAGCTGAGACCTTTTTAAGATTTGAGGGGATGAAGGAAATCTTTAAAAAAAATGACTTTCGTAGAGATTTTAGGCAAATATAACAGTTATTCTACTTGTAGAAAACGAACGGTTGTTGTTGATACAAATTGAAAAGTAGTGTAGCGTTAAATCGCTAACTGTTTGCGCTAAAAGAGGCTAGCCTGTTAGCTACTGAGCACAGCTAACTATAGAGTGCTACCAGCTCTCAGATCGAATCAGAATCAGACATACTTTAATAATCCCAGAGGGAAATTACTCCCCGTTTACACCACTGCCTTGAGTTACTTTTTTTAACCAAAAGCAGATTTTCTTTCAGTTTTGTTATCGATCAGGTAAAACTTTTTTCGGTCATTTGAAACTTTAACCCTACTGATGCTCCCGACTCCGCACACTGATTTTATTATCGTTGTCTGGGCAATCACAACGTTTTATACCATGTGTCAACTTTCATCCAATCATGTAGCGTAATGTCACTGGCATGCCCAGGACCCGAGCAGATCTGGTACCTACACCTGCTGGAAGTAGATTTTAGATTTTTTCATGTACGTAATCCAAACTGCAAGCACCAGAATAATAAAAGCGAACATGTTTTGCCGGCAGGTTTCAGCATTTTAAGTTAATTAGGCATTAATAAACTGTTTTAGAGGAGTGATCATAGCGCTCTGCATCAGCAGTACTGTGTCTGACTCCCTGCCAGCTCCCAGATCAGCTTCTCTGATTGGTTGATGTGGCACGTCGAGCAGCAAAAGTAAAATTTTTCCAACTCCAGCAGCTGCAGCTTTCGCAGCACGTCGCGTTAGTAAGATGCTCAGAAGCTCATGTGGTGCTGCGCCTTGATGAACTTCAACCATTGACTTTGCATGTAAACCAGCTGCTTCTGCTGCCTCTCCTGCTTTAGATGTGACCGTAGCATAACTGTGTTGTATTCTGATTCCTAAAATGATTAACGTCTGAGCTCATTTCTGTTCTAACAGAATCCTATCAGGAGTCTACTGATGAGTACAGCATCACAGAGGACACCCAGATGGAGGTAACGTTCCTTCAGTATTTTCTTACTTCAGTTTATGCTTTTAAATTGATGCATCATAAAGAGCTTGTAGGCAAAGACTCTTTCAAATCTATATTAAAAAAAAGCATTCCTCCCAAGCTGCAGACTACAGCTATGTTTAGTGTTTCTCCAAAAATAGATAGTAAAATCCTGCCTCCTGACTTTTTACTACTGACAGGGTAAAGCCTCAGACCATTTTTAGGTTCTGAGGTTTTAGACCAATGTGGCCAGAGGAGCGTGAAAGTCTGCAGGCAGTCCAGAGATATAAATGTAGGAAGGATTTTTAGCTATAGGAAAATAATCTATAGCAAGTGCTTGAAGTAAAGAATCTGAACATGCTGGTTTAAGAAGAATTGAAACAATATTTGCGATAAAGAGATACTACTAGACTGTGTGAATTTTAATTACCCCGTAATGTTTGCATCTATGATAAATCTAATATATGTATGATGATGTGATTAGTCAAACATTTTAAATATAATTTTCAAAATGTGCATTCGGATTAGGTGTCTTTGTCAGATTAAAAGTATCCTTCTAAATTTACCAAATCATGCTTTTTATGAAGTCGATTACGTTAATCAAATAACTGAATCCTTGAAAATATATTTAAATTAATTGAATATGGCTGAAAATAAATATATTCTTACTGTTTTCTTAAGTCCCTTGTTATTTGAGATATGCTTTTTTTAACTTCTTTATTTAAAAAATGTTTTGTTACATTAAACCTTCTTAGCTCTTCTCACCGTCTTTCCTTCTTAATCCTCATTTCAAAAATACTTAATTGTGTATACCATTAGTTTCTAATATTCTTTCATTTCCCCTTTGTATCATTCAGACTCTATATTTAAATTTCTTTATACATTTTCCTGCAGCTGTGTGTATCTTTCTGTATCACCCTGATTTTGCCTTGACTTAACTCTCAGATCCCTCATCAAATTGGATTTTATAACTGCTCTCAGCGACTGAAAAATTACGGGTTGTATGAGTTTAGATAACGGCCAATAAAAATGTATGTTTAGATGTCTGGATTTGTAAATTAAAATCAATGATATAAAAACAGTAGGATTTTTATTTGTTCTTCGTCAACTCAACGAGGAACAAACAGATGTTTTATTTGTGAGAATTTGTTAGAAGTCATAAAAAGTTACAACGTTGCAGCAATATAAATATAAATTTAAGAACACAGATCACTAATTTAAGACTTTAATTTTTACTTGTTAATTCGTTGTTGGTGTTGGTCGAATGTTTCTGAATTTTACTCGTGAATGTATTAGTTGTAGTTAGATATTTTATATTCACCTGTGAATTTGTGATTTATACTCATGTGAGTTGTACTTTCAAAATGGTTTAGTATTCCTACATTGCATTATTTTCGATTCACAATTTTGTATTTGTACATTTGAAATTTGTGTTTGTATTTTGCAAAGTTGTAATAAATTAATTTAAATCTACCACATTATTTACTTTAATCTGCAAATTCTGACGTGTAAGTAGATGTTTTTTTTTGACACTTATCTCACCCCATATACATAGTATGGTTTAGACTTGAGTACATGTGATGCTATGAGATGTGGGATATTCATTTATGGCTTTTTCTGTAAATATATGCTCCATCAGTGCTTTTAAACTTCCCTCTTTTTTTCCCCTCCACCCCCGTATCTCCCCTCCAATTGTCTGCAGGACTCGTCCCAGCAGTGTCCCCAGCCGTCCAAAATCCATGTCCTTATTCTGGTCCTGCATGGTGGTAACATACTGGACACAGGCTCTGGTACAGCAGTGTATTGATTTAAAACCATTTGTTTTCTCAAACCAAATATTAATACTGTTGTTTTGTAATGCATCAGTTATGCCTTATTTACACTTCTGAGCTATTTGAACTTAAAAAACACCAGCAAAGGGTAACAGAAGAGATGAAGATCTGAGCTCAGTACCTATGTTTGTGTAAGGAAATTTCTTTTATGGACTCAATCTAGTTTAATAGGCAAAATAAACATATCCAATAAATGGTTGTTTAAACAAAGTCTACATAAAGTGTTCTTAGACAAATACAACCACAAATGACAGATAAATTATTAAATCATAAGATTAGTTTATGTAAAGAATAATACTCGACAAAACGTTCATCATCATAGATTCATTGAGGTGCTCTAACCATCCATTACGCTTAGATTACTTCGTCCATTCATCTCTGATAATGATATTATCCTGCTTATACCATAGTCACTTGCAAAATAATTTATTATTGAATCAATTATGAATACTTTAATGTTTTTTTGTTTTGTTTTTTATCATTATAGTCTGAAGTTTTTTACAAGAGTTGGCTGAGTGGACTTGTGGCACGTTGCCAATGTAACCGGCACTGGCCAAAGCATTAATGTTAAGTGTAATGTCTGGAACTTTTTTAAAAGGTGTCCTATAACACTTTTTAAAGGAAAAGTCTGGTCATCAAGAACAAATCAATGGATCATTATTTATACCTAAAACAAATACATTTGCTGTGATTTAATTAATTTAGCGTCACGATCACTGAGTCTGGTAGCGGACATTTTTGCCCTAATATAGTAACACGTCCCTCCTGCCATCTTCCCGCAGTGACGTCACGGTGCTGTAAGCATAGCGCCATTCTCCCGCTTTACAAGCAAATTCAGTGGGAACTACTAGACACATCTGCAATCAACAACAATTATTTTAGATTTCCAAAGGACTTCACCATTGAAATTCACCAGAGCTATAGTGAAACTGACAATGCCCACGTGCATGGCATTTGGATGTTGGAATACATCGGGTAAAAGGAAAAAAAAAAAAGAAAAAAGTTATTTTACCCCTCCGATTCATGACGGGTTCGTCATTGGATTGCCAACTTGAAGAGGGAGGATTTGCCATTGAACTTCATGCCACAGAAAAAACATGTAATCTGTAGCCAACATTTGGAAGAAGAATGTTTTCAAGATGACTTGGATAATAGCGCGTTGTGACAAACACCAGATACAGCACTGGGACTTGATCAACAGCCGATACCGCACCGTGCTGTCACAAACCAGTAGGTGGCAGTAGTGTTCTTTGACAAACATGGATGTGTCCAGTAAAGCACATTGACATGAAAATTACTCTTAATTAAAAACACTGATCATTTATTGAACAGTTTGTAATTTTGTAATGATCTCAGAATGTTGGACCCAGAATTCAAGGCGAGACAGGCAGTGAGAAAGTTCAAAGCTTTTATTTACACTAACAGGTGCGCAGGGCCGCTCGTCTGCTGCGGGGCGGATCTCTGCAGAGATGGGAGAATACAGGTCAGTGACTGGATGTGGCGCTGAATACGACTTGGAGCTAGTCACTGACCTGATTCAAAGTTCAGTCCGTTCGCGGAGAACACAGCAGAATCGAGGAGGGAGGTTTGACCGCAGTTGCGGTGGGCGACGCCCCCAGAGTTCCTAGAGAGTGAGCGGAGCGGGCGCCAGCCGACACCGAGCAGCAACAGAGTCCAGAAGGGAAATCCAAGGCCGAAGTCAGAAGACAGTTCCAGGTTCAGAAGCCGGTAGAATCCAGGACCAGATACGACAAACAGAGCTGACAGGGGCAAGGCAAAACTCGAGATCCTCAGGGCAGAAACTGGTCATTATCAGGAAAACAGACAGACTAAAGAATTCTAGGAAACATCTCACCAAAACACTCGAATAAACTGGCGCTGATGGGAGGCAAACTCACAACATAAATAGTAGAGAAACCAGGTGGAAATGATCGGCGATAATCAGCCGCAGAACCAATTAGACAGGGAGCAAGGAGCAAAGGAAAAAACCAAACCATCAGCGCCAAGATCATGACAAATTTTATATTTAAAGTACTTTCGGTATTCTGAATATGACGGACTTCTCCTTTAACAGATGCCCTGCAGCCAATCAGAATTGAGTATTCACCCAGACCAGGGAATAATATTTTCCATAATTTGAGGAACAATTAATATAATCTTCCTGCCCCACGGCAGCTGTGGCTACAATGATTAACACTAGCGTGTATTTTTAAAGTTGAGGGCAGAGATCTAAAACCTAGTAAAATACTTTTGAAACATTAATTAAATTAGGTTTTGCCTTTCTTAGCAGGCTGAACTCTATTAAATATTCTCCTATTTGTCTGCAGGCGAACAGAACAATAAACAGGGAGACGTGAACACGCTGAGTGGAGCTTTTGAGACAGTAATGAGGGTCCACTATCCTACTGCTCTTGGCCGCATCGCCATCCGGATGGTCCCCTGTCCTGCTATTTGTGTTGACGCTTTTTCTCTTGTCTCCAAGTGAGTCATGAGTATTTTGATAGCACACTATAGAACATCTTATTTCCTATGTGAAAAAAACTAAAGTGGCCCGTCTACGTGATCTGTAGTTTAAGTCCCTACAGCTACGACGAGAGCTGCCTGTCCAGCAGCCAGGACCACATCCCGCTGGCTGCTTTGCCTCTCCTGGCTACCTCTGCGCCGCAGTACCAAGACGCTGTGGCAGCAGTTATCCTCAGAGCCAATCAGGTTTACAGTGACTTTATCAAGTCTCCTGAGGGAGCATCTTTTAGCGGCCAGGTCAGTCTGTGGTAGTGTTCAGGGATGTGACTTAAATACATGAACAAATCAGTTTGAATTGTGAAGTTATTATGTTTGGTTTTGTGTTGACTCACAGGTTTGTGTGATTGGGGACTGTGTGGGAGGGATCCTGGGGTTCGATGCTCTTTGCAGCAGCTCTGTGATGGTGTCAGAAAGCCAGAACAGCAGCAGACGGGGCAGCGCCATTAGCGTCCAGGTAAACCTCTAATCTCTCTGATACTAACTTCCCTTACTGGCAGCTTTGGTCTGTTCTATTGGGTAAAAGTATATTTTTTGTTTAGAATAAAAAAACATTTATTTTGGGATCATGCAAAGCATCAATCTACCAGGAAGTTCTAGCATTTAGAACCAGATAGTCCCAGCTTTCATTGAGATAAAAACACGGATCTCTATTTATTCACTGGATTGCTGATTGGCCGTAGAAACTGAAGTCACCCGAAGTCAATTTCACGGAGTCGTGCCATAAAAATGCCTGTAATATTGTGATGGATTTGTATAATATGTTATCTTACATGATTTATAGACTTCATACTGACTATGCAATGTGATGTGCCTTTTTGACCATAAATTACAGTAATGTACTGATGATAGGAAATAGCAATTTTGTCAAAGTGATGGCTTTATCTTTGGTTTAAAAGTCTTAAGCCCCCCTGAAAATGAGAACATCACCACTGTTCAATGCTGTACTGTAGCGCAAATATTGTTTACATTCCGACGATTCTAATTAGGGAGTACCAATATGGTGGCTGGTGACTTCACAGAACCATGTACTACCAACGGCCTGTCAGCAATGCAGTGCTTACATAGAGATCAGTGGTTAATAATGTCTAGCAGATTAACATGTTATCTAAGCATGATAACTACGAGTCTCCCGGCCAGGAAGTGGCACACTTGCCTGGCCAGAAGGTAAGTTAGGTAAAGTTATTTTCTCCTAAACACTCTATTGTGATTAAAAGCCCTTTTTAAATAGTGACAACATACAGGTACAAAAGAGAACCAAATCAAGGTTAAACGTCCTGTTGGAGTTTGAAAGAGGAAACAGGGACATCTAGTGGTTAGAAAACTGTAAGGCTGGTTTTACCTTCTTCAAATCAAGACACTTTTAGACTTGGACTTTACTGTTTTTTATGTTTAAGATAAATTGTATATATCTATTTTGGGGCTGTTGAATTAAAAAAAAATATAAGAAAAAATAAAGTCTTTAGAGGTTTAATAAAATCACTGACAATCATAGAGTTCACCATATGTAATCATTGAGTCAATGTTTGTTGTACAGTTTTATAGCTCTAGTATATAACCTGTTACATATGTTTCCTTATAACAGTGATTGTTCCAATTAAACCATCACATTGTATATCAGACAAACTGAATCTCTCCTGTGTTAAATAAACTTTTTATATTATTGTGGTTCGATGGATTTTAAATGTCTTTGCTGCTCTTTCCACACACACAGATACCTTTATTCTCTCACTTGATTTTGAATTTCTTTATATTAGTGACATCATATGTTGTATTTCAGATCTTTTAGCCAACTTTATATTGTTAGACAGGCACTATTTAGGATTTTTTAACCTTTTTTTCTCCAAATATTTAACAGTAATCAGGCCCAAATGTAACTTGTGAAAATGGATGAAAGAAAAAGATTTTAAAAAAGTCGTGTTTTTTAATGCTTACTGCACTTTTCTTAGTCCAACAAACCTCACTTCAATACTGAAATAGTAATGTGTCCAGCAGTCATTAGATATATCAAACTAATATATGCTGTTGCAAACACCCAAATATTTAAAAATAAAAATAATTAAGATTAATAGGGGTGACCAAACTTTTTCATATGACAATATATATATTGAATAAAAACAACTAAAAAGCTGAGCCTTGTTCGAAAAATGTAAAAAAAGGGTAAAGCAAAAAAAAAATAAATGATAATCTTTTAAATCTATATTATAATCTTTGATAACTTATGAGACATGAGATCATTTTAACATCCAGATTAAAATTTAGTTTATAAGGAAAAGGTTTTTTTGGAGATATTTCTTAACCAGGGTTAGTCTGAGATGGTGACCTCGACTTTGAAATTCTTATTTCAAAGATGCCCAAAGTTGAATAAGCAGTTGGCTTCTTTATTTGGTCTTTTAAACATGTATCTTGTTAGTTAATTTTGTTGTGATGTTATAATGCAAAGGTCATGTTTTTTGTTGAAAGCCCTCATGAATCTCAGCGTGTGGATAAAATGCCATATAGTAGGAAACTGGGATTTAAAAATAAAGACATTAGGTTGAAGCATCTCTCCAGTAAAAAGCTGACAACGCATACAAAAATAGAGTACAACTGATTTATTTTTCTTTCCATCTTTAATTCTCAGGACACAGAACTCCTTTCTCCTGGTATTATCATAAACAGCATCTCCCCATCCTCGCCATCCCTCGAAGGAAGCCGCCATCTTAGCCGCAGCAACATAGACATCCCGCGCAGCTCAGGGCCGGACGACCCAAAGAAACAGCTTCCACGCAAGCGTAGCGACTCTTCCACGTATGAGCTGGACACCATCAAACAACACCAAGCCTTCCTCTCCAGGTGAACTAGAGAGAAGCACAAATTATCTGAGAAACTGTAGAGTCCCGCTCATGTCTGCTTTCCCCATTTCTCTGTGAGCAGCCTGCACTCTAGTGTTCTTCATGGGGAACCCGGGTCAAGGCGCTCCAGTAACAGCACCATGCTGGAGGGGGGCTCCTTGGGAAAGTTTGACTTTGAAGTAACCGACTTCTTCCTGTTCGGCTCTCCGCTGGGGCTGGTGCTTGCGCTGAGAAAGACTGTGGTCCCTTCCTTAGATGGTGAGAAGGGCTGTTTATTTTATGTTAGATGCTCTTTGATTGGCTGAAGCAGAGAGGAGGTCTTAGCTCCATGTGGAGCAGCTGGGAAGCAGAGGTCAGAGGTCATATTCCCTGACAGAATTATATACGTGAGAGATGAGCTCAAACGGCATCCGTCACACTCTGCTGTTCTCTCTTGGGATTTTGATGTTAAAAGGATTTCTCCTGCAGCTGTTTGAACAGATTTCTAATTACATCCATCAGTTTAAAGAATATTTGGACTCTAACTTTATTTCTACAGAGAATTTCATAGGAAGAAAATCAGGAAAACATTGGTCTCATTCCAGAGACGTCTGAGACATAAACATTAACCATTAAACATTCAGTTAATGCCTTAAAAAAGTATTTTATGGAGTCAGAAAGGGGTCAAAATGTTTGTAAACATATAAATGTTAGTTGAAACTGAAAAAAAAGTTGAAACTGAAAAAAATTGGGATATTGAATGTCAAATTATTACCTTGTCTGAGAAATTAAAATAGCAAACATAAAATAATAAGAATTGAATCTAAATTCTTCCGCTCGGCTTAAAAAAACCTGATAATTCTGTGTAGTATTTTATTTTCTTTATTGCAGTTTTAGATTTTCAGATTCAAATCCCTTTTAGTTTTTTTTTTTTTAGTTTCATATTCCCTTTTCAGTTTCAGGAATTTTTTTTTTTTTACCCGTTTGAATCAGTTTTTTTCACATTCAGATTTTGACCCCAATCTGATGGGATTGGGCGGGGAAACGTGATTAACAGCTTGCAGCAGGAGAGATGGCGTTATATTTAGATCAATGACTGATGATAGGTGTACATGAAAGCTCCGTGTTTATACCTTTACACTTTCCCTCCCTGATTCTCTTGAGAAGTGATCACTCGAAACAACCACTTTAAAAACACTTAATAATGCATGCAGCATGTAGAGGTCCTTCTCAAAATATTAGCATATTGTGATAAAGTTCATTATTTTCCATAATGTAATGATAAAGCTTGAACATTCATATATTTTAGATTCATTGCACACTAACTGAAATATTTCAGGTATTTTATTGTCTTAATACGGATGATTTTGGCATACAGCTCATGAAAACTTAAAATTCCTATCTCATAAAATGTGCATATTTCATCCGACCAATAAAAGAAAAGTGTTCTTAATACAATAAAGTAAACCTTCAAATAATTATGTACATTATGCACTCAATACTTTGTCGGGAATCCTTTTGCAGAAATGACTGCTTCAATGCGGCGTGGCATGGAGGCGCTGCTTAGTCGTTATGGAGGCCCAGGATGCTTCCATAGCGGCCTTTAGCTCATCCACAGTGTTGGGTCTTGCATCTCTCAACTTTCTCTTCACAATATGCCACAGATTCTCTATGGGGTTCAGGTCAGGAGAGTTGGCGGGCTTGAGCAGAGTGATACCATGGTCAGTAAACCATTTATCAGTGGGTTTTGGCTCTGTGAGCAGGTGCCAGGTCATGCTGAAAAATGAAATCTTCATCTCCATAAAGCATTTCAGCAGATGGAAGCATAAAGTGCTCCAAAATCTCCTGATAGCTGCATTGGCCCTGCCCTTGATAAAACACAGTTGACCAACACCTGCAGCTGACATGGCACCCCAGACCATCACTGACTGTGGGTACTTGACACTGGACTTCTGGCATTTTGGCATTTCCTTCTCCTCAGTCTTCCTCCAGACTCTGGCACCTTGATTTCCAAATGTCATGTAAAACTGAGCAACAGTCCAGAGCTGCTTCTCTGTAGCCCAGGTCAGGAGCCTCTGCTGCTGTTTCTGGTTCAAAAGTGGCTTGACCTGTGGAATGCAGCACCTGTAGCCCATTTCCTACACACACCTGTGCACGGTGGCTCTGGATGTTTCTACTCCAGACCCGGTCCTCTGCTTCCGCAGGTCCCCCAAGGTCTGGAATCGGCCCTTCTCCACAATCTTCCTCAGGGTCCGGTCACCTCTTCTCATTGTGCAGCGTGTTCTGCCACTTTTTCCTTCCCACAGACTTCCCCCTGAGGTGCCTTAATGCAGCACTTTGGGAACAGCCTATTGGTTCAGAAATATCTTTCTGTGTCATACCCTCTTGCTTGAGGGTGTCAATGATGGCCTTCTGGACAGCAGTCAGGTCTGCAGTCTTACCCATGATTGGGGTTTTGAGTGATGAACCAGGCTGGGAGTTTTAAATGCCTCAGGAATCTTTTGCAGGTGTTTAGAGTTAATTTGTTGATTCAGATGGTTAGGTGAATAGCTCGTTTAGAGACCTTTTTCATGATATGCTAATTTTGTGAGCTGTATTCCAAAATCATCTGTATTAAGACAATTGTGTGTGTGCAATGCATCTAAAATATATGAATGTTCAAGTTTTATCATTATATTATGAAAAAATAATGTACATGTATCACAATATGCTAATGTTTTGAGAAGGACTTGTATTAAATGACTGATGACAACAGATTTAACAGAAATTGTAATCTTTCTCTGACAAGAGAAATGGCTCTTGTTTGCAATGGTTCCACCTGGCTTCATCAGAAAGTCAGGCCCAGACTGAAAGTTAAAGAACTACTTTTTACATCTCCAGGGTCACATCCTACCACATCATCACATCTCACATCATTACATCATAAACATCTGTAAATGAGGAGACATGGCTGGCCCGAGCCACATCAAGATAACACAGTGTTTTTAGATCAAGGACAATCCAATGCACAATGCCAAAGCTCTCTGTTAAGAGTTTTTCACTCTTTATGCTCCCATTTTGTTCCCAAATCCTTGTTACGTACATAAGGAAGATGATTTTTATCCTGATAGAAGAACTGTCCCGATTGGTTTAACTGCTTGGGAAAACAATAGCCTTAACACATAACAGACGGGTAATATTAAGGTTTAACTTGAAATTACATGGATCATAAAAAAGAATCCTAACAGATGATATGTATAATAATAGAGCTAATTGGTTCTAATTTGGTGGTTGCAAATGTCAAACTCATCTATCTTCTTGGTTGCTGTTCCAGTGTCGGCTCTACGGCCAGCCTGTCAGCAGGTTTACAACCTGTTTCATCCAGCAGACCCCTCAGCCTCCCGCCTCGAGCCTCTCCTTGAAAAGAGATTTCACCTGTTGCCTCCTCTCAGCATCCCGCGCTACCAGCGCTTTCCTCTGGGCGATGGACACTCAGCTCTTCTAGGTTTGCCTGCAAAAATGCCGAAACTATTCATGGCAACGCTGTTCTCTTTAACTAATAGTAAAAGTTTGACTTTTTTTATTATTTACCCCTTTGGTTTTCTAGTTGACACTGTGCAGAGTAACCCACAGCTTCTGATGGATTCAGGTGGTGCAGCTTCACTCCGCTGCCATGAGAGCCCTACCAGCGAGACCTCCATCCTTGTTCCAGTCCTGAACTCACAGACCTCTCTGGTCCACGCTGAGGGTATTTTATCAGTCCTGCTTTGCTTTGCGCTCACAGAGCACATTTTTTAAGTATCACTGTGTAACTTAGCCCAATTTGAGATATATAAATAATTTTTTAGGTCAATATTCAGCACATGGTCGTATCGTATCCTTAAACATGGATACACATCTATAAAAGATATTGCTCTTAAAATCCCCACAAGTTTTCCTTTCTAGCTCTCCCAACATCTCGCTGCACTGCTCTGACAGACGGCTTCTGTGATAATCGGTCTGATATTGGATTTATTTAAGGCTGTAGAAGTCAGCTTTGGGCGATCTGTTAGCTTCAGCTTCCAGGACCAGCTAATCTTAATAAAGATGCCAACCTTTCAATGCAGCCTGTTTCAAATATTTGAAGTACGCCTTCAAAATCTCCAGATTTTAAGTGACGCTTTGCATACAGACCTTATTACCTCTAGGGACAATAAAAAGCTTAAAACATTGAAGGTTGATCAATAAAACAGTCTTTATTCTCTCTTCTTCTCTGTTTCAGCAGCTGATACTCTCCAGTCCAATTTATATGCTGATGGTCTGTGCCCCGCTTCCACATCGCCAGGTGTTCCTCATCTTCGCTGCAGTCGCAGGGCCAGCGAGGCCAGCATAGCCAGCCAGGTGTCTGGCCTAGCCGACTCTTACACAGCTAACAACATCGCCACCAGTAAGTTCACTTCCTAAGCCCCCCTGACTGTCCGGCTCTCACAGTTTAAGCGCTGACCCTCTCGTTTCCTCCCCTCACACGCCCCCCCACCGCCTCCAGCGGACAAACATGAAGAGAGCCACACAAAAAGGCCCAGCCTGCTGTCACAGCTGCATCTGCCTCATAATAGATTTGCCTCACGGAGGGCAACGTTTCGCTTGCACAACAAAATCCGTCGGGTGTTCCCGAGAGCTAACGGTGTGGAATCTGAGCATAGCTCAGATCTTAGCTCTGACGTGACCTCTGACATCCCTGATGTCACATCTGACATCACAGACATCAGCTCGGTGCCCCCTTCGCCCAGGCTGCTGAAGCACATAGAGCAAGGTACCCTGGGAGTTGTAGTTAGAGGATGTGAGTGAGGGTTTGCTGTGGGACTGTAGGAGCTGTCCTCATTGCCCAACTTCTGGCCTGTTCCGATCTCAGATAATCTTCCTCTGTAGTCCTGAAATGATGTCAAAAATAATCCTTTTTGCAGCCAAAAATTCTGGCTTACCAGAAAACCAAGAAAATGCAAGTTTCAAACCCTTCAAGTGTGACACATCCCTTTCTGTTTCATCGATAGACCCTCTTAGTGAAACCCCCTCTTCTGCTTTAGACATAGAATCCATCTAAAGACATCTCTATACACATAGAAGCACTGATTGTCTCTACTTACCTCTGATTGCTGTAGTTGCGTCACGCTGGTGGGGGAGTAAGCGCATGGACTACGCTCTCTACTGCCCAGATGCTCTGACAGCGTTCCCGACCGTGGCTCTGCCTCATCTCTTCCACGCCTCCTACTGGGAGTCCACAGATGTTGTTTCATTCCTGCTCCGACAGGTTTGTGTCCCTCTGCTCTCTGCTTTTTCTCATAGTAGCTTCATCTGGTCTCTTCCTATTTGGCTGTGACACCATCCTAGAGAGAAATATGAGCTGCGCTGCTGCCATCAACACCTTTGTAGATTTTGGAGATCGGCCTGTTTTTCAGTGCAGTCCTGTTTCTCTGACTGTGACTGGCTGGATGTGCTCTCTTTATCCTCTTACATGGGAATTCGCTCTGAGCTCGGCTGCCTGGCTGTGTTTCCTGGACGGGGCCGCCTGTGGAGCTGGTTGAGAGTTACCTTTAGTATCTCTGCTTTTTCTTTCTGCTTCTGTCTTCTTGAACCCCAGTCAGCCTCAGCAGATGGCCGCTCACACTGAGCCTGGTTCTGCTGGAGGTTTCTACCTGTTAAAAGGGAGTTTTTCCTTTCCACTGTCGCTACAAGCATGCTTAGTGTGAGGGATTGCATTCGAATCAATGAATCGATGCAATCAACTGGTTTTCCTTACATAGAAAACTTTTAATCAATTTGGCTGTATGATCTGGTTAAATTGTAAAGTGCCTTGAGGTGACGGGTTGTGAATTGGCACTATAGAAATAAAGTGAATTGAGTTGAATTACTGTGAAGTGATGGCCTAAAGGCTCAGTTATGCTTGAAACATTTAGATTCTGCCTAGAAATAAGACTTGCAGACACAACAACTGCAGCTTTTATACTAACATCAGAACACAACCTGTAGAGGTAGAAAATAAGGTCATTTTTTAAAGTGACAGAAAGTCTACGTTGATGTTAGCAGCAATATTTTTATGGGTCAATGCGTGCGTTAAGAGTGAGCGTTTGTATCAGGCTTGAAGTGAAGAGAATGATTACAAAAAATTATTTAAAAAAAACCCCAATCCACTGGACTTTGTTTTCAAGTTTGAAGACGTTTCGCTTCCCATCCAGAAAGCTTTTTCAATTCAAAATGTCAGGAATAGCGTTGAGTTCGAGGTTTTATACAGCAGCCCATCAAAGCCTTGTCTTTATTTTGAAAACATAATAATTGGAACAGAGAATGTAGTCCATTAATTTAGCCATAAACCCCGCTTGTTTGTTTGTAAGGCTTAAAGAAACCTTTTTTTTTTTTTTTTGTTGAAGCCAAAATGAAAACCAAATCCTATTGGCGTGTTGTTCACTACATCAGCAAATAAAGATGTTTATTTTTGGGCGTGCAGGTGACTCAGTGGTTAGCGTGCACGACCCATGTATGGAGGCCTTAGTCCTTTCCTATAAGCCTACTTTTGAAAAAAGGAGCCACTAGTACCATAAAAACAGTAAAAAAAAAAAGATATTAATTTTTAAGTTTCCCACTAAATATTTCTTTTAAGGTTTGTCTTTGGTTTCTCCTTTGGGGCTTTAGGTAATGAGACATGAGAACTCAAGTATTTTGGAGCTGGATGGGAAAGAAGTGTCTGAATTCACGCCCTCCAAACCTCGGGAGAAGTGGCTTCGTAAGAGGACTCACGTAAAAATACGGGTGAGAATTGCTTTTTTTTAAATTAATTTATTTTTTTACACTTCTTAATTTCAGCAACAGAAAGTCTGTTGCAAGTGGAAACTCTTTACAGAATCAGATCTGGTCTCGGTCATTTTATTTAGGTTCAACTGTTCATCTACATGCTACTTATTAAATTAACAGCTAACACAATAACACTTAAAACTACTGAAGATTTATATTAATTAGCTGAAATATCCACACAATACGTTTTCGACCACTACTGACTTTAACTTAAGGTGACTAGATTTCTGCAATCTAATCTGGGGACATTTCCAGCTCATAGATAAAAATTAAAACATTGTATGAAAATTAAAATAGGAAATGGGGACAGCGGTATTTTTATCCATTTTTACATATTTATTATTATTTTAAAAAATTAATCATTAGTTTTTATTAGTGCCATCTGGTCATTCAGTCTTCTCTGTCTTCTTCCCTTGAGAGCAACAGAACATTGTGTTTAGGTACAGGCCAGTTTGCATCAATACAGAGTCTGTGGGAATTTCCCTCTTTTCTATTCCAAAAAATTAAAATTAAATTTTTTATATATATACAAATTGAAAACATTTATATATTTTTTCTACTTAACGATCTCTATAAAATGAAATGGCCTCTAGTTGTTTATGTTGGACAGCTGCGGTGCATTGGGTCGCCTCCAGCAGCCTAGATTAAAATCTGTCACTATTAAAGTTTAGATTTTTATATTAAGATTAAATTACAACCATTAAAACACATCTATAAATCTGGATCCTTCTCATGAGCAGCTTGAAGAAGCCACACCAAAAATACATGTTGTGTCGTTACACGTATAGATGATTGAAAAATAAGCTCTCAGGGTATAAAAATAATGTGTCCTTTAATTAAAGTTATAGTGAAAAATACCGGGAATATATTTTCATAATCCTATTTTCAATTCATAGATACAGCTGTGCTTTTTTTTTTTTTTAAATAAGCTTTTATTTTGATGGGATGTAAATGTAAAGATGATGTGATCTTATTTATCCCTGTTACAAAATTCCACAACAAAAATAATTATTTGGGCAAAAAATGAACATATGCTGGATGGCTGCTGATGGAGATTTTTTTAATATGTCATATTAAATTAAGCATTCTTTTCTGCAAGTTTTGATCCTATGAATTTAATAATAGTATAGTGCATGCTCTCCTCGAGCTCCGAGGAAGTGGGAGCGCAGCAAGACGGGAGGAACAGCGGAGGCTGTAGGCTTTGCTTTGTGCAGGTGGTCTGGTGTACAGCAGCAAAAAGATTATAGAAAAAAATGTCACACAAATATAAATCTTAGAAAAATGTGTGAGATAAATGTGGACTAAAACATCCATCCATCCATTTTCCGTCACAGCGGGGTCGTGAGGGATGCTGGTGCCGCTCTCCAGCTGTCTGTGGGTCAGAGGCGGGGTCCACCCTGTGTAGGTCGCCAGTCCATCGCAGGGACTAAAACATGAGTTTAGACAAAATGTTTTTCACATTAACATTATGCCTAAAGCATAAAGTGTTTTTTACACAAAGAGCAGCACAATTTGCTTCATGCTCTTCTGGTAAGCCCAGGAAAAGCAGAATTAGGACAGATCTACTGACTACTCTTCATCTTACCTCCAAGGAAATGTGATATTTCCTCATTCCTTCTTGTTATTACCATGAACTACCCATGTTTTTAAACTAAAGACAGCCAATTGAGAACGTTGAAAAGCGTGTTTTTTTTTCAATGAACAGCTTAAAAACTTAAAGTACATGTTTATTAATCAGCCAACCATCTAAACACTTTGTAGCTTTTACAAGGTTTCCGCCTGTTATTGAATTATTATTTTTAAATTAAGGCCTTAATTGGCATTAAAATTCATTAAATGTGATTATCGTGACATTTAAACTCCATCCATCCATTTTCTGACACGCTTTATCCCAAGCAGGGTGCTGGTGCTTATCTCCAGCTGTCTACGGGCGAGAGGCGGGGTCCAACCTGTTCAGGTCGCCAGTCCAGGCATTGAAAATGCTTCATTTAAAATATTTTTAAAAATGCATTTACAAAAACAATTTCGTCAGATATATATAATATAATAATATATCGTAATATATTTACCCAGAACGGCTTCCGGTGGATCATAAAGCCGTATGTTCGGAAAAGAAGCTCGAGGCGGAGAAAAAGCGAGAAAATGGGAAAATGCTAATTTCAACAAAAGTGGCTGGAAAGTTGTATATATATATATATATATATATATATATATATATATATATATATATATATATACATATATATATATATATATATATATATATATATATATATATATACATATATATATATATATATATATATACATATATACATATATATATATATATATATATGAGTGTCATGGGTACCTGTTGATGGATAACTGCTGGTTGCATTAAAAAAATTTAAAAGCATTAAATAAGAGATACTCATTCCTGTGTAAACCCTGTTTTAGCCACTAGGGGCACTAACCCTATAACTCTATGCTTGGATCAGCGGATTGAGAAGTGATGGAGTTTGTTGTTAAATCAAGGTGACATTTATCCCGATAGATTAAATCCTAGATCAGATTAGACAAAAATATGTCTGATCAGATGTTTCATATCTGTTTGGTTGGATACAAACAATTTTTAGCTAAGTAGCCCTGAGCCCAGACGGCCATAAAGTGGCGCTCAGGGCCACTATAGGCTTTTTTTTTAACTCATAATTTTATTGTTGTTAAAACTGATGTGCAATGCAATGGAGATTGTAGTGTTGCTACAATTCCTTTGATGACTGTGTACAATATAACAAGAACAACACAGCTTTTCAACAGTTTTATATTTTTATAAACCCCATCCAACCCCCGACTAACCCAATGCCAGCAAAGAAAAAGAGATTAAATAAATTTAAGAAAAAAAAAGGAGAGACATTGAGTCTTGTTTAGAAGTGAGAAGGGAGAGTTGCAAGTTTGTCAGAATAACCTGGTAAAGGTGAAAATATTTCACTTTTTGGATTTTTAAGAAACATCACTATATCGGAAAGTAGTAATTGGGATTTCCATTCTAAAAGTATTCTCCTTTGAGCAATCAGAGTTGCAAAGGCAATAACCTTTTCCTTGCTTGATATCACAGCTTCACTTAACTACATAGGTGAGTTTTTGAGAATAGCAGCTGGCATGGTCTCTGAATATACAAGCACTTTATATTAACCTGAAAAAATCATCTCAAATTAAGCTAATTATTGGGTCAAGAGTTACAGCAATCCTTCAATTTGAAAATAGATAACATCATTTTCCTTAACAGATAACCTTTCATATATATTTGCTTGTTAGTAAACATTTGTTATTTTATATCAGTACTAATGTAATAATATGATGAAAAAAAAATCAAATCTCACATAATGGAACCAAATTTTTAATTTTTCAAATTTTTCAGAACGTGACAGCTAACCATCGTGTGAACGATGCCGTCTTTACGGAGGACGGAGCACAGATGGTAACAGGCCGCTTCATGTACGGGCCCCTGGACATGGTCACCCTCACCGGCGAGAAGGTGCCGTGAAAAACAGTCAGCCGTGAACGACGGAAACAAAGAATCGATCAAATTAATACAGAGTCATTGAAACTTTAACCTTTATCTCTCTTTCAGATCGACATCCACATCATGACCCAGCCTCCGTCTGGAGAGTGGGTCTACTTTGATACGCAGCTCACTAACAGCAGCGGACGTGTCTCCTATGTTATCCCAGCAAACAGGAGACTGGGTATTGGGGTGTATCCTGTTAAAATGGTGGTCAGGTTTGTGTTTCATTTTATCTGTTATTTGTGTTTTTGTAAACAGACCTAAAAGTTTTAGTTTGTGAAAAAAGAAACATCTTTTACAAAGAGAGCCCGAAAAAAGACAAACTCTAATGATGATTGATTTTATTTCTTTCCATGCTAACTTGGACTTTTATGACAGATTAATTACTTGCTCCAAAAAATATATATTTCAATCTAAATGTGTGACAATATGAAGTAATCTAAAAGTCTCAAAGGGGAAACACATTATGCCCCGCTCCAAAAATATCAGGATTTTAATTTGGACTCTAGCAAAACGTCTTCAAACTTGGAAACAAAGTCCAATGGATTGTTTTTAATTTTCTTTTTCTGGAATTTAAGGCTTAGCAACAAGAAATAGAAAAGTTTGCATGACTAGGCTGTAATAATATCAGTGATCATCAGTGATAGGTAATATATCGGTATTACACGTCAGTATTGGCCGATCTTCTTCATTTAAAGCAAACTGTTCGGTCATGTGACCATGATAGTGATGTAGCAAAGGATTGTGGGTGAGAAGCAATATCAGCACTATGGTCAGTATTTATATGGTTTCAAAATGTATAAAGGATATAATATAGGTAATTATCAGTTATAAAATCATATTCAAACTGACTTTTGTATTTACAAATGTTACATTTGGCTATGCACATATTTTTAAAATGATCTGAAAAATGCAAATGTGCCAGAAACGTCTTGCAGAATATAATTTCCGACAACCGCTGAAGTATTCTCTACTTCTATCTCCCTGCTGTGTCTCTAACAGAGGCGACCACACCTGTGCAGACAGTTATCTCACTGTTGTGCCCAAAGGCACCGAGTTTGTCGTCTTCAGCATAGACGGCTCATTTGCTGCCAGCGTATCCATAATGGGAAGCGACCCCAAAGTTCGAGCCGGAGCCGTGGATGTGGTGAGGTACAGATAACCACCAATACGTCGCGTAGAAACGTAACGCAGAGGCTTTTGGGGTAGTTGATGAGCTCACGCCTCGCGCTTCTTTGCAGGTTCTGGCAGGACTTGGGTTACTTGATCGTGTACGTCACGGGTCGCCCTGACATGCAGAAGCAGCGCGTGGTGGCCTGGCTGTCCCAGCACAACTTTCCACACGGGATCGTGTCGTTCTGCGACGGGCTCGTTCACGACCCGCTCAGACACAAGGCCAACTTCCTCAAAACGCTCATCAGTGAGGTAAGCGGCGCTGGAATGGGTCATCATCTGTTTCACGTGAGACATCAGTGGGAATTTCAACACAATTTTTCTATTGCACTTTAATGAAAATTGAAATTCATGCTTTTTTAGAACATTTGTATTTAAACAGCCTTGGAAACATAGAGGTGGCAGCATCATGCAGTGGGGATTCTTCATTTCTCCTTCAGAGAAAGCATTTAGAGTTGAACGGCAGAAGGAACTCAATGCTCACAAACTTAAAAAGTAAAAAAAAGGGGGATGGGATAGGTGCACGGTTCTAAAAAGAGAAAGGCCGTTTCTCAATATGTGTACTTGTGCGTTCCCGTGATGTCATGTACTCATGTACTGCTCATGTTGTAGTTTGAAGAACACCTGCTTGCTTCTGATGATTTCCTTTAGCTAACCAATCAGTGTTTGCGTTCTATGACTCATCCAATTACACTAGTTTTCACTAGGTGTTTATGGCATCTAGGGGTGTAAATCACATCCATCATGGCAATTCGATTCAGTATCGATTTCCTGACCCAACGATTCGATTATTTTCGATACTCAAGAATACACCACGATTCGATTCGATTAATCGGTTAAATTTTTTTATTATTATTATTATTATTATTTTTTACACCTTATAGGCTAAACAAAGTTTCAAGTTTGAAATAAATCAATGAAAGCTGTAATATCATTATGCATTTTCTTTAGAAACAACATCAAATAACAGAAGTAGAAAAGTTGCATAAAAAAATACTGCAAAAATATTGTACAATATCAGTGTAATGAGTTCAATGCAATACCTCGGCTCCAGAGAAACTGTCCAACATATTTTTTTAGAATGTAATAAATATACTCAGGAAAGAGAGATGTTGCGTAGAGAGTTAGACAGGAATAAAAATAAACTAGATATAAGGGAATTGTTTCAAAGGTCATCTGGGGATGTAGTTTTTGGTAGTATTTTTAATTTTCTAAGAAGAACGGGTATTTTAGGGAGAATATAATAGTTTGTCTGGTCCATACTCCATTCTGGAAGGTGGCGGTAATGCACCTATAAGTTGTTTGCCAACCGCCATTAAAAAAAAGAAGAAGAAGGCTCCAGAGTGTCGACGTCACCGCCCCCTTGAGAGACGCTCCGCTGCTCCTCTCCCAGATTGTAGCTGACCGCAAACAGTGCCGCAGAGGCCAGCATGTTTTGTTTTTATGACCGAAATTGCGGAAAACAACTCGTGAAGTTTGACCCGCTAGAAGAGCGAGGTGCGCGAGACCGCTGGGACCCTTTTTCCAGCATGTCCCTCCGTCGTCGGACTAAACTCGCCCCCACTTCCTCACCGCCTCGGCAGTATCTAGACCCACAGTGTGTAGCACAGACCACGCTTCAATACTGAGCATAATTTAAAAATGTCTGTGTCAAGCTCACTGCAACACACTGCTGTAAGAGTATAACCAGGAAGCGCGGTAGGAGGGCAAAATAGGTTTAGCGGCACCGCAGCACGGGAGGGAGAATTACGCCCAGGAGCAAATGGATAAAAATAGACTGGAGAAAAAAAAAAACATGAATCGATTATTTTGCGGACGTGTCGATGCATCGATGCATCGATACAAAACGATTATTATTTACACCCCTAATGGCGCCAATGATCTGCATTGGATGGAGCACATGACGTGAAATAAATATTTAGAAACATTAAACCAGGGGTAACCAATTAAAAATCAGCAGGGAGTGAATAAAGAAAAAAGTTAAAGGGTCAGCAAATGCTAATTCTGCCTGTAAAACAACGACAGTGTAATTGTCGCTGTACGATCTAAAGCCTCATTTGGAGATTTTAAACAGGCTTTTGAAAAACTTTCATAACTTGCTGCTGTAATGTTATATATGTTTTTAGAATAAAAAGCTAGCAGACGTGCATAATAAAAAAATAACAGAAATACAATGATAGAGCATTCAGTATTATAAGAAAGCCCACACTGTTTCTGAATAATTACATTATTGTTTGAGTTAAGTTCTGTTCCGTTTATGCCTCTTTCCTTGTAAATGTGAATTGTCCCATGCTCCTGAATGCACCATAGGTATCTGACACCCGTGAATGCATCACACTGGTCAGTGTAGATGCAGGTTTGATTTTCCACTTTGCAGTTTCCAAACTCATGTCGGCTATCACTGTGTGTGAATAACAAGAGACTACAACAAATGAATCAGCCGTACCTCGGACAAAATCTTTGGATTTAATGTTGTTCATAACACCCCTACTGCACTTTTTGGCATAACACCGGTCCGCCAATCCGTGACCTCTGCATTAAACCGAAACCAAGAGTAACGAGTAACGTTTTTTTAAAAATGTAAGGAATAGAAAGTACAGATACTTGTGTGAAAATGTAATGAGTAGAAGTCAGAAGTAGGAAGAAAAAATGGAGTAAAGTATAGATACCTAAAAAGTGTACTTAAGTACAGTAAGTACTTGTACTTCGTTACCTGACACCTCTGCTTTTAAGCGTTACTTTATGGCAGGTTTACTGATTTAATGCGTAATAAAAAAAAAAAAATTCTAAGTTAAGACTGCGGCAGCTAGCGGACAGCGGCGCCAGGTGTAATCCTAGCCCGTCTGCAGCAGCCCTCTCTTGACAGAGCTGTGGTTTAAGGGCCGCTGGCTATGATGGCAATATTTTTGTTTTATTTGGCAAAATGTACATTTGATTTGGGTTTATCTGACTGTGTAAATTATTATTCCTCCACTAAATGATAAGAATTTATTATTATCTAGAGACTATTAATAACAGGAGGTGAAATGTTAGCCTCGTGAGACCATCCTGATCTCGCGAGCTTTCAAGGTTTCACTCGCAGATCAGTCTGGAGACTCTCCGTTAAAGAAAATTTGGAGCTGTTTACCAAACGAACGTCCAATCAGCGTTGGCTTTGAGGCGGGTTGAGGTGTGACGCAACGAGAAGCGTGACAGTTCAGTCTAAAGAACATGGCGGCTTCAGCCGATGAAACTTGCGTTAGCGTGGCTATCGAGCAAGTTTTATCGGAATTACAGAGTATTACCTCACTGAAAGAAGAGCGAAACACTGCTCTGGAGGCTTTTCTCAGAGGAAAAGATGTTTTTGCTCTTCTCCCGACTGGTTTCAGCAAGAGTAGCCTGGCTTGTGGTTGTGTTTTCGTCATCGCTCTGTTAGTACGTCATATGCTTCGTTGATCTGATTGGTTTATTTGGCCCATCTATCACCAACATAGGCCAATCAGCTAACCAGTATTTTCCCCTTCCCAAAATTATTTCAACGGAAGGTTTCCAGATGGATATGCGGAGCAAATCCATCTGGCGGAGTCAGGTTAGTGAAATGTAGCTCCAGTGACCAGAGCGTGTGGTGATGTCATCAGTACGCTTCTGTTCCAATTGACCCATATTTACGCTGTGTGCTCGTGTTCTTCTAGAGTCCGGACTTTACTGTGTTCTTCTCAAGAACATACTTGGCGAGGACACAAGTCCGTACTCACATTCTAGTAAATTGAGAAATGGCCAAAATCTCTGATGCCGCACTCTGAGGTTGTATAGGGTTGAATAATGGCTGAATGAGCTGATGATGACATGCAGCTAGAAAACATTAAATGGCAACCTGGGGCTCTGGAGTCGCATATCAACCTTCCACTGTGGCTCTTCTAACTTCAACTAAAAATGATTGAAACCGATAAGCGCTTTAAATTTAGATACAATAAATAGAATCTAAGCATTTTTTTCCCCATTTTTTTGGGAAGCTCTGCTTAAAATGATCCATAACATACATATGTGATGTATTTTTAGTAGTAGAGTCACACTGATCGCTGTTTTCTGGTGTTAAGGAAGAAAATATTCTAAAATAGTTAACTTTGGAAAAAGTTTGTCTCTCTTTCTTCCTCTGGATCCCAGGCCCTCCCGGCGAGCCGCGTGTGGCCACAAGGAAACCAACAATGCGTGTGGATGTCACAGAATCACAGAATTTAATCCAACAAGAAACAGCTAATGAATTAACAACAAAACTGCAGAACAACAGAAACATACATTCAATTACCTGAGGTAAAGAAAATAGAAAAGAAAGGCAAAGGGGCGTCTTTGGAGAGAGCTGTTGCAAAAAAAGCAAAATAGTGGCAGCTCTCTGAATTATTACTCGTGTGCACGAACTTTTATAATGTAGGTGTGTCTTTCCTTTTAGTATATTCAGTTAAGGCGTCCCTCCGCTTGACCAATTGGAAACTACCTTGGACACTCAGAAAAACTTAGAACTTCCCCTAATTTATGGCAAAAATCAAAGGCCATTTGCTCCTTTGTTTATCAAAAAGAGCGGAGAGCTTGTCCTGGCCTCCAGGATTCTAAGGTCATCTGGCTAAGGAAAACATAAGATAAGATTTCACAGATAGCTGTGGAATCCGGAGCCTCTCCTGCTATCTCTCCTAACATAAATTCTCAGGAACAAACTTAAATTCAGTAATTTGGTTCAAGGAAAGGTTATCTTCACAAACCCAGTTTTGCTCTTCTGCACAAGATTGAGTCCTGCCTTAAACCAAAAATAACACATAGAATCAACAGAACATGAGGTACAATTCCTTTTTCTAACCTATGAAACATAATATTCAATCCTAAGTATACAAGCTAACACATTTTCCAAAACCCCATTTAGCATGGATCCTGAGCAATTTTCTAATACTAAACAAAATATTTTCATTCAAACAATTTCCATTTGATTCTGATATTGTCACAGATAGTACAATTTTCAAATACGTTCATCATCTACTAAACTAGTTAATTCTAAAATTAGTTAATACAATTTTCATTTAAAAAACATGCTATTAGTACTTAGAAAAAATGTGTTAAAAACTAAATGTTAGTGTTTTAACATTCTACGTTGTATTCAGTTTTACACCATCCCAGATGTTAGTTCTGGAAGACTTTTGATCTTCTGTGAACCAAGCAGACTTCTCTCCTCAAGGCTCAAATGATGCTGCCCCCCAGGAGATACTCATTTTATGGCCTCCTGTCCTCTCTGATAAACAACAGGAGCCTCATTGCGAGATCCCCTTTGATCTACATTTTCCTTCCTGTACTTTGAATACTTACCCATCAATCGTTTAGTTTTAAATCATTAACACAAACTTGTTCAAAATTAAGAAATATGTTCAAAATGAGAGTGTTCAACATACTTTTTACACATGCCATAAGATTAACTGTATTAAAAACTAAAAATAATCATTTTTCCTTAACACTGGTCAATCACCAGTCTTTAAAATGCAAGACGTGCTGATTCTGATTTTAATCGCTACAGAATTTGTTCATCATAGTTGTTAAAAGATCACAATACAATGCTTCAATATTTGAATCCTATTTCAGAAATAATAAAAGATGAATTATTATTTTTTTGTTTTATCTGCAATATCAAATTATCTGGATTATAAATGAAAAGTTTAGAGCTGCAGGAATGGCTAATTTTCAAACATTTATGATAGAATAGATCTGTAGCTGAGATCAGCTTCACATCTAGATTTTGGCAAAACATTGTTCTTCTAAATTTAAGGAAATTGGAACCAGTAGATCGACCAGCTGATCAATCTGTGAACCTCTATGTCTTTAAGATCTATTCCTGTTGTCATTGGGTTGGAAATATCCTTTGTTTTGTTCAATTAGATCAAATATAAGCATCCTCTGGAAGAACAAATGCACTTATTTTAAGAAAAAATGACTTATCTAGACTTCTTTTTTTTTCCAGTGTTCAAGCTAATAGTGTTGTTGGAATCCAGGACTAGACCTTATTACCTTTGTAACATAAAAATAATATTGGATATTTGATGGCAAAAATGTATGTCAATGTAATAAAAAGAAACGCCAACTTGCGAGAATATATTAAGAGGATATATAGCTTATGGGAGGATATATAGCATATCTATATCTGTATAAGAAATTCATGAAAAACACTCAGAGTGAAAGAAACACATTTTATTTTTTTGGTACAACATAACCTTAGAGGCATTAATGCTGATACTGGCACTTACATTATTTAGTTTATAAACCTAAATATAATTGTAACTAGGCTTATTAACTTTGAAACTTTACTTTTTAACTTTTCAATTAGCTTTTTACCTTTTTTTTCTTGACTTGTTAACTTAATTTCCAGTAGGTAGTATAACATTCAAGGGTTCATCTAATTGGTCAAAGGCCAAAATAAGATGTACAGACATGAAGTAACATCTTTGCTGAATGGCTGGATATAGATCTAGTGCTTCTAGACCTCACTGAGAGACGGAGGGGACTCCATTTGTAAGGGGATGTAAGTGATCAAAAACAGTAACTTGGCCTATAAAGGGTTGAGAATATCTATGACTTAAACATCGTTCCTTTAAATGAGGTCAACATTTGCTTGGCAGCACGGATTTACCATCAGATCCCTTTTGTGTTTGCTGCATAAATTAAATAGAAGTTAAGTTTTGGAGTCATAAAAGGAGGTTTTTGAATGAATTTTAATGTAACTCTAATTTTTTTAGGCTCACATGAAGATCTTTGCAGCCTATGGATCCACCAAGGACATCTCTGTGTATTCCGCCATCGGCCTCCCTCCTTCACAGATCTACATTGTAGGAAGACCCACCAAGAAGATGCAGCACCAGTGCCAGGTATGCCAGGCATGGGGGTAGGTTTGCATAGGGACATGTCCCTACCAAAATTTTGGACGGACCTATTTGTCCCTACCAATAATTGGATGTGAACAACATGTTTATAATTTACTATACAGCAGCCGCTTCTTTTCCTCTCGCAGCTTCTCTGCCTGGTAGCTGCAGCTGCTGCTCTTTCCTGTCCCTTTCACATAGCAGCGCATCAACTGTGCTGCGCGGTTTAACTCTCTGATTTTTCTGCCTTAAGTTCCGCCTTCTCTCTTTCTGATGAGCGTGTTTTCTAGTCTGTATGTGCGCGGGTGCTTGGAGCCAGAAAAAAAAGACGCTAAAATAAATTAATATTGGGCTACGAAACTAGTCCAAATTAAAAAAAAATATTATCTACGCTAAGACAGGCGAAAGCTTCTGACTGGAGTTCTGTAAAGAAGCGGGAGAGAGTTTTATTGATTTGTGGAACTTGAGAAATGTAAGTTAACAACGTTAGGATTTCTTTTATTTTATCTTTAAATCAGATAGCCAAAGGCTCCTTAAAGATCTTTTATGAAATTAAACCAGGTGAAACAGAAACGTTTAAACGTTTCCTTTGAAGGAGTTCTGGATGGAGAATATTGACAGACAACTTTTTTTTTTACTTCTTAATTGCAAAATGTTTACATATTTTTTACAATCTTGTTATAATTCCTGCTCTAAGTGGGTCGCTCTGTCGGCTAAAGGCACATTTTAGTGGCCCTATACTCCAGTTTACGATTAATCAATTACTAAATTAGTTCACGATTATTTAAATAATTTGTTAATATGATTCATTGTTTCAGCCATAGATAAAATACATGAAATTAGCTACACAGAGTAACTACAGCCCAGATGTACAACTTCTAATATTAATATTTTAAATGCTCAGTGTCAGTTCCTCTTCTAGTTCCAGTGCACATGTAAATACAATACATTTATTTGCCGTCCCTTGAATGTATTATTTTGCATGATCCAGAGAGAGCATATTAGATAAAAAAAAAAAATAAGAGTGGGTTTTACCTCTGCACAATTCTATATCTTCAGAAGAAAACACAGGATAAATCCACATATTATAGACTATATTTGGTTAAACAGACACTGTCTTAGTAGCAGGTAAATTTAAATGCAATCCTTTTCAAAGTGGAAAAAGTCCTAATTCCACATTCATCAGAGCCGGTTAAGCTTCAGTCATTGATAAACAGCATATGGTGAGAGTAGTGCTTATAAGATTTGTATTAATGTAGCAAGAAATGCTGCTGTTCTCTTATAACAAAATGAGCCCTGAAGCTCACATTAAGCATAAAAAAGAGCATGCATATTTTTGCAAAGGACCAATGAAACTGAAGAATAGTGTCCCTACCAAAGTTGAAATCAAACCTACGCCCTTGATGCCAGGAACCTGAATATGCCTCCCATTGCAGGAAAAACCATCAGACTATTCTGGAGAGATTAGTTTGAGAGTGAAACTCTATGCCTGCTACTAATAAAGTACCTTAAAGGGGCATAGTTATGCTATAAATGATTATTTTTCACCTATAGGCCAGTAATCACTCCGGTTCCATACAAAGTTGATCCTAAATGTTCCCCAGTCCTGCTTGGTTATTATTTGTTATTTTTGTGTTTTACACTTTTTTTTGGTTTAATTTGTTAGTAAATAAGTACTATTGCACCAATAACGATACCAGTATCGGGCATGGCCGCGATCCAGCAATAAAATGGTGGTATCGGTATCGGCCAATACCAACATTTACACTGATACCATACCATACCACATATCAAGAGCCAAAAGTTTATTCAACTATTGTCACCCATTTCATTCACTTTGTATTAGTATTTTCCTGCTTCACAAAGGTAGGCAGCAGCTTGTCAAAGCCATTATGGCAATTATTTTACATCCAAGTAGTATGCAGTTCTTCATATATACACACACATTAATTTCAAACAGATGGTATCGGTATCGGCCGATACTGCAAAGCCAAGTATCGGGGCCAAAAAATTGCATCAGCACAACACTAATAAATAAAGGGCTTTCTTGTGTATTTGCAATAGCATCTGAGTAACGATACTGCACATGTGGGGGGAAAACGAGGAAGTAATGGGGCTAAGCGAGTAAACACATTCCAGTGATGTTGTGAAAGTAACGAAGAAAAGTTCAAGATCCTGTGGGGAAAAAAACACACAAAAAGGTTAAGTCATAGGCTAGGCAAATTTATTTATAAAGAACATTTTCAGTGGAGAGACAATTTAAAGTGCGGTACAAGACAAAAGCGGAAAGCAACGGGAAGGAAAGGGAATAATTGAGATGCCTATAGTGCTCACAGGAGCAGACTAGTAAATTTACATAGTCTAATGACAGAAACAAGGAGGAACTATGTCACAAAAACGCAGTTTAGATTAGTCCGATCATGAGAGACAACACAGCAAAATGGTGCCACTGCCCCAACAGTTTGGGGGTCCTTGGCCTGAAAAACGTTAAAGACCCCTGCTCTAAACTAAAAAAGGTCTAAGTAAACACTATCAGGACAGATGCTTGGCATATATAACATATTTTATCTATGAACCACTGGTCTTAGATCTGCTCTGTACAGGCGTTAAACATGACTATGCACCTCTAGCTTAAAGTTGAAAAGATTAGATTCTAAATCCTGTGAAAATCCCAAACGATCTTTAACCTTGGTGGAAAACTTTTTGTCTTCATAGATCGTATATTTACAGATTTGTCACAAAAATGCTTCTTTAGCCTTACTGTCATGGTAAAGCATGCTGAAAGCTGTCTTACACATTATCTTACTTCTCCAACAGTTTATCCCAGACGGCTACGCGTCCCACCTGTCCCAGCTCGAGTACAACCAAAGGTCTCGGCCCGCCAAGTCCACCAGTACCCGCATGGTCCTCCGGAAGGGCAGCTTCGCTCTGGGTTCGGCCGCAGGAGATTTCCTTCGCAAACGCAGCCACATATTTCGCACCATTTCCTCCCAGCCGTCTGGGAACTCGGGATCCAGCTCAGCCAACCAGCAGGTCCGGACTGAGCGCACGCTGAGCCAGTGCGAAGGAGAGCGGGAGAGGTCCGTCACTGCAGCAGCGCAGAGGAGCATGAGTATAGCAGCAGGGTGCTGGGGCCGTGGCAACAAGGAGGGCCCCAAGTAGGGTTAATAGAGGAGGGAAACAAGGACTCGGCCTGAGCCATCATGATCTCTGGAAGGAAAGAAGAAAACAGACGGTGGGATCTGGGTGGAATTACGCCAGGAAAAGTGGACTTTCAAAGCCAAGTGCGAGGCAGAGATTAAAACTAATCCGTAGCATGATCCTCTTACTCTCAGACTTTTATAGGAAACATCACTTTTAAAATTAAGATGAAAACATTGTAAGCCTTAAATGAATCTCGTTCAACGGGACCCCTCCCCCCTCCTCTCTGTAGGACGCTCCGTCCAATCATTGACGCTCATGAGCTCAGGACTGTTTCATCCTCAGTCGAACAAGTCTGAGGACAACTTTATTTGGCTCCACCCCCCACCACCTGGGTTCTACCGTTTCAAACAACGCCAACCACCATGGCGGACAGGAGGAAGAAAACATTCTCTGAATCCAAAAGCAAAACAGAAATGAAAAAAAAGCAGATAGTTTTGGTTTATCTTGTTAAAATAAGTGAAGAACAAACAGATTCTTCCAACACTGTTCCTCATTTTTACACCTATGAAAGGAAGAACATCTTAGGCAAAAATAAACATCTTATATTATGGCTTTATTTTTGAGGGCAGATTGAAGAAACAGTTTCTTCTCATTCTTTTAGTCTTTATGCCGTTAGAGTGCAGCAATCATTTATTTCCATGGGTTTTTCCACAATCTGTTGATAGTGCTGATATTTCTGAGTTAAACACAGCATCTCTAGAAGTTTATATTTGAAACAAAAGCTAGACATTTTCCTAGAATCGTGGTTGGGAAATTCTGTGGAGACCCAAATTCCAGAATTTGGCCGCCTGGACCTTGCTAATACTCAAGCATAAACTAAGCTTAATTCACCTGCAAAAAAATCAAAAATAAAATATCGCATGTGAACCCTTATTCTTTCATTTCCAACTTTAACTTCCCCCTCAGGCGGTTAGGAAAAATCAACAGAAAAGCTGCACCTTCTTATAAGCTGCAAGGTTCAAAGCGTGGGGAAAAAAGTAGCGACTTATGGTCCGGAAAATACGGTAATTATGATAACTGTTGTGTGCGCCATATTCTGAAGATGGTATTTACCTTTTGATCCAAAATAAATAAATGAGTCACCTTAAGTGCCTTCTAAACTCTGTGCTTTGAAGATTCCAACCCCTATTACAAAATCCAATATGGCTGCCTAAGTAAACCATTTGCTGCATTGGAGTAACTAGATCTGCCCCGCAAAAATCTACATTGTTGCTAATCCACAAAAAAAAACTACAGAAAAAAAACCCAGTCTAAACTAGATTGTCAAATTTCAGTGTAGTTTTAACACATGTTAGAAACATTAACATTTATTAAAAAAGGATTTTCTACCAAATCAGGCTTAAACTTGTGTGTTGAATTGTATTCTAATTGGTGTGTTTTTCTCTCCTGCGTCAATCAACGATGATGAAGGCAAACAGAACATGAACCAGTTTTCACACAGAAGTTAGATTTTCTCTGTCAATAAAATTCAACAGACAATCCACTTTAGTTGGAATTCCCTCTGGGGAAATTTTAAGATTTCAAACCTGAACTATAAAATCCAATATGGCTAACCAGCCTTTAAAAAGAAGAGATAGCCACAAAATAAACAGTTGGATGGATTGCCATAAAATCTGCCTTAAAAGTCAAATTTTTTATGTTCTGTTTCCCTACATAAATAAAAAGCTGCTCATTTGTATTTTTATTTGGTAGTAGTTTAAAAGATCATATCAAACCAGCTGGAATTTACCTTTAAAGCTGGAATTGGAAAACATCAAATAAGCCACTAAGTTAAATTGGTGTCTCTATTTTGTCTATTAACCAACTTTTGGTAGTGATGGCGTTTCCAAAGTTTGAACGTCCGAAATGCTAAATGTTGCTTGTATTACTGTTGCGATAGTCCAGTCACTCTGCATGTTGGCCAATTCCGTCGCTTTCCAACGGCATGATTAAAATAGGTGCGATCTCATTCCCAGACCCAGGTCTGATCAAATGTAAAACCAAAACTGTCGGCTTTTATCTAAATTAGAGGAAGTCTATAATTGGAATTAGTGATTGCTTTAATAGGGTGTTTGGTTTGTGAATTGTGTTGCATCATGTAGAGAAGCCCCTCCTGTCCCAGTCACAAAACAGGGTTGTTTGTAATCTTCTGTTGTTCTTTTGTAATGTTCAGTGCATTGCAGAAGAGCAGGAGTCTTTATTCCACCCAGTGTGGGGGACCTTCTGTGGTATGTTTCCTTTCTGTGTGGCCTCTTGGCCATCAAGGCCTTAATATCCCACAAGATATTGACTCTACAGAGAGAACGGAAAACAGAAAAAACTAACAAACAGGGCATGCAGCATTAAAGCAACAACTGAACTCTGCACAGTCCACAGCAACTATCCCTTTATATAATCATCTGCTTGCAATACCTCGATCCACCTGCTGGTGGCGTTGTGCGCTCTGCTGCTGCAGCTGGAGGTCGACTAGGTGGTGTTTCTAGGATCTGTGCTCCTGGCCTTTCTACAAAAACCATACATGATGGACCAGTTGCTGCTTTTACTGCAACACGACTCAAGGTCTGTACCAAAACGTCCGAAAATGAGCGGAAATTAACGACTGGATGGATGAATGTTAAGGTTGGGAGAATGCTCTCCTTCACCAAGATGGCATACTATGGTTTTTGCTGCTTTTTTCTACAAAATTGTAGATTTTCATGAAAAATAGATGCTGGTAAAGATGTCTTATCAAGGAACTCGGAGTGGGTCAAACAGATGATCTCTGATGAATGAAAGGAACGGTCTGTATGTTGTTAGTTGTAGAACAACTGTCAGGTCCTCCCTGGGACAGACGCTCATCTTATTTTGAAAGGGAAAGACTTTAGGAGCAAATGCCATCCACTTTAAGTGAAAAAGAAATGCCTCAGCAGAGTCAAAGTTTAAATTCAATTCATTTCAGTTTATTTCCAGTTAGTTTTAATCCTGAAGCGTATTAAAAAGTGGTCAGAAAGGACAGGGTTTGAGGAAATACTGTTATTTCTTCACATTCAATGCCATATGTCAGCACAAGATCTAAAGTATGAAGACAAGAATGTGTGGGACAATCACATTTTGAACAAAGCCAATACTAACACTTAAGCTATCACATTCAATGTCAGCATGGATGCTAAAAGCCCTCACTATGACGACCCTGTCAGTATTTAACACCAAATCAGACAGTAAGTACCTGGTGGACGATACAAAGTAGTAAGTTTTGTGGCTTTGCAATTTGGAGGTAGGAAACTAAGGGTTAAATGTTCAAAAGAGTAGTAGTTTTTAACTGGCTTTGGAGTAATCAGTAAGTCAGACTGAAAGATTGTTGCTACTCCTCCTCCTCACCCAGAATATCTGGGTATGTAAATTTTTAAATAATTAGAAGGAGTTGCCTCATTGATGCTCATATAATCCTCTTGCTGCAGCCAAGTTTCTGTACGGCAACATAAATCAATGTGATTATCACAAATCAAGTCATTAACTAGCAGACCTTTTCAAGAAAGAGATCTTATGATAAATAAATCACATTTAATTGTTTTAAATTGTTCCCCGATTGGAGTTATTTTTATTAGATTATCATGATTTACTCCTTTGAGAATCTTTTCTAATTTATTTGATTTTGATCGTGGGCAAGACACTGTCTGGATGGAGTAAAGAGTGGCAGCTGATATTTCCAGACTGAATACATTTTAGAAAAAAAATATTTACTAATTAATTCTTCAAAAAAGTAATAAAGAGTTTGAACTGCCCTAAAATCTAGCAGGTAAAAAAGATCATCAACCAATGGAATGAGTACTTTTGACAAAATAATTAGAGCTGATGTGCTTGAAATCAGATAATGGAGTCTTTTGTCCTACTTTAAACATAAATCATGTTATAAAATTGTCTTGCATACTTGCTGCAGTCAAGAGAAAAATACAACTATTTCAGTTTTTTATACTTCAGTTTTTGCAGTTCGGAAACGTTTGGGATCCTTCTAACCCACTGCAAAAGCCGATCTTTAAATATGTTTAAAAAATCTTGAAATAGGAGTATTTTCTCTTAATTTGAGCAGGTAAATATGATGATCTACCAATGGAAAGAGGTATTTTGTGCTTAGAACAAGATAATTAGATATTAAGTGCTTGAAATAAAACAATGGAGCCAATTTCCCTACTTTAAACATAAATCATTGTATTAAACTGGCCAATTGTCCTGCTTACCTGCTGCAGCCAAGAGAAAAATAAAGCAACAGTTTGGAAAAGTTTGCGATCCTACTTACCCACCACAAAAAGCTGATCTAAAAATAAGTACCAGCCCTAAATTAGAGCAGGTAAATAAGATGGTCTACCAATGGAATGAGTGGTGTTGCCCCCACTAAAGATAATTGGATGTTATGCACTTGAAATAATTTATTATTTTTTTAAATAATGTTATTTTTAACATTACCTGCTCAATAAAAGAGAGAAAATAATCGTATTTCAGAAAAAAAGGCTGACTGATATTTAATCATTTTCAGTGTAGAGCAGAATGTGCAGAAACAAGTTGGAGAGGGGGTGTTGCATACATTTCCCTACAGCCCACAAAACATTTGTATTCTTTCCTTTAGTTATAGATTGATGGGAAAATAGGTGGTTCGAAAACCGTACTTCACCAAAACCTTGAAACCAGTAAGTGGTCCATGAAATTTGGGTTAAGGGGGAAACTTGGAGTTAAGGTTGGAAATAAACTGAGAGGGAATTAGGAAAACTCCCACATTTATTTTATACCAGACTCTGCTGTAGGCCATCATGAAGTATGGAGTTAACTTTGCTCCCTTATTGTTGACAGCAACGAGCATGTTTTGTGAATGCAAATTTAAACACAATGCAGTCGAGAAATGAAATATTTAAAAAATGTTAGACTTTTTTTTTTATTAATAGAAATAATTTCATATTATTTTTTTTGCCATGTTTTCATCAGGTTGTGTGGAGGCTTTGAGGACCCAAATGCAGAGAGGAGTAGACACAAAGAGAGGCAAAAATACAAAAAAACAACAACCTGAAAACCAAACAAAAACAAATAAACGTCAGGGAAAATACACAAAGGAAGCAAGAGACTAGAAACCTTAACACAGTTTTTTCATGTTAGCAGGGTAGCACATAAAACAGTTGTTTTAAAGTTAAATGCCCAAAGTGGTTGCAATATTTTTTTCTCCAGTGTGGAGTGAGGAGTGAAAAACAAAAATTTGAAAATATAAAAAATGTTAAAATATAATTTATGAGTAAAGTTTGAAAACAGAAAAGTTCAAACCTTTTGATTTAGAATATGATGGCGAAGGTTCTCAGTCATCCAGGTCATGATCATTCCAAAAAAGAAATTTAAAAACAAACCACTGGACTTTGTTTCCAAGTTTGAAGACGTTAGGCTTCCCATCCAGGAAGCTTTTTCAATCCAAAATGTCAGGAATAGCGTTTAGAAAACATATTCCCTTCTTGCAACAATAATGGAACAAAATTCACTCCATAAAAGAGCAGTAAAATATCTACCATACATACGGTACCGCTTGTTTCTGTGACTAAACGGCATATTCCCCGCTGCTTCACTTAGACTGGATGTGCATTCAAGAGGAAAATGCTTAAAAATGAGCGCCTGACTATGTTTATGCTCAATTCTTTTCAGCCTCATTATGATGTTGAATAAATCTGGTCCACAATAGTTGAAGGCTGTGAGGTTCAGGAGGGAGGATGGATGCATGGAGCAGCAGAAGCTCTAGCTTCAGTTGTCTGTTTCCACTCTGTATGATCAGCGTCGTCTTCGATGCGCCACAAAAGCCAAAATCATTCTCTAATACTGTAGTCAATCAACTATTAACCTCATTGTTGTTTCTTTTTGCACTAGGTTACAGAAACGTATGTAATAGTTAATGTTTACGTCACCGTGTTTGAAACCTTTGTTGTTAAAAAAAAGCCCTTTGATTTAATGCCAGGGTGAACCCGCTGTGTGTGTTTCTACCATAGAAGTGAAAACGATGTCAGTATGATGAATGTGCCAACATGGAGGCTGCAGATGAAAACCATTACTGTGACTCTGGAACCAGAACCAAACACGTTTTTGGTATCGATGTATTTCTGCCATGAAATGTGGGACTACATTTCCTACAATCATTTTTTTTTTAAATAACTGTTGTTGTTTTCTTTTTTATTTAACTGAACTTTTTTTTCTCCTTTTTTTCCAGAGTTGAACAATGATACAAAATACAGTAATTCAGATAAATTTAAAAGTGAAAATAAAGCTGCACAAAATTAGGAGATCAGGTTACAGTGGAATCCTGACGCGACAGATCTAATTATCTGTTTGAACTATTAGTAAAACTCTTATGTCTTTTTAACATTGCACAATCGATAATAATCCATCCTAAAACTTTGTGCTTTATAGAAACAGGCTCAAGTCCCTATAAACACGTTCTGATGTTTGGTTGATTGTGCCTCAGTGATTTGCACCTCAATCATAAACTGTTTGTTTAAAGCTGTTTTTATTGTTTTAAAGGTTCCCAAAACTTCTAATGAAGCTTCTAAGTTTGTCTCTTCCCCCCTAAGTGTTGAGTAAATCTCTAATGATCTCTAATGTGTGCTGGTAATTGCTTTTTCTTCCTCAATTTACATGATAAAAATTTAACTATGACAAGTCAAAATTGAAACAAACAATAAAACATTAAGAATGGATTGGTAGATGGAGGGAACTGCCATGCATGCTTTTCAATGTGATCTTAAGTCAAGGCTGCTGGTGCAAAACCCCCGAAGTATCAGCCGGTTAATGTATCCGTCTATATCTATTAAATACTGTTAAATAAATCCTTTTAAAAATCAAGTCAGTAAAACTCGTAAAACAATGAATAAAAACAAAATAAGAGCTTCTGAATGGTTTGGATTAGACATGGGCTGCTTATTGATTTCGATTTTAAGACATTTGCATCAATAGAAATTGCCCAATATATATAAAAAAATTGCAAAATATCATTTTAGTGCAGAATTTCTGAGTTAATTTGCAGATTATTTTATTTACCTGCTAAAATTAAAGGTGAGTAAATGAATATCTAGTTGTTGTTTTTTTTATGATTTTGCAGTCTAATCAGAAATAAGTGCTATGAGACAATCTAACTTGGTAAGACTTATTGTTAGTAGAAGAATAACATTTTAATCTGCAAAACAAAATGGTAGCAGAAAAAATTGAAGAGAAATTATGTGAAAATTATTATTTATTTTTTTTATTAAGCCAAAGGCCTGATGTCCATCAAGGAGCCAAATACACAATACAGGAACTAAGAAATAAAAAAAAAAGCATTTTTACTTAATCTGAGCAGGTACATAAAACAATCTGTCTATGAAACGAGTTTTTTTGCCTTTGAAATATTATATTTACATATTGTGCGCTTGAAATGTTTTGTTTATTTTGGAAAAGCTCATCTTTTGCAGTGCAGACTATAAAAAGCTCAAACAGTGCAGATAGTACCCTGCATGTGGCAAAAGCAACCGTAAAACGTAGTATGTTTTATCTAAGAAATGTTTGTTTTGCATTTGTAATAAAAATCAATGAGATTATTTAATGTTTTTAGATAAATTTTGTGTTAATAACATGCTGTCACCCTGAGAACCAGGTAGCAACCCCTGCCTAATCCAGACACATTCAGGAACCTGATGTTCATTGGTTCCCAAAGCTCTGAGGGTCTCATCTGTTTACCTAGGGGGCGCCGTTTGTAAAGTTAACCCATCAAACATTAGGAGCAATATTTATGGTTATTTAGAGTATTTTAAGAGAAAAATAATCATTTTTTTATTCCCCAAGTAATTTTTACACCATGTCATTCATTCATTTCTAAAATCTTACTTTGTTAAATATTTAGTTTGAAGCTAAATATTTAGTTTGCAAATTGGCTAACTAAACTAGCTCCAAACTAAATATTTAGCTAGCTTTGTGCTAGCTAAATATTTACTTTGTTAAATAAATACTTAATTTGGAGATAGAAATTTATTTAACAAACTAAATATTTAGTTTGGAGTGAAATATTTATTTAGCAAACAAATATATAATTTGCCAATTAAATATTTAAAGCTAAATATTTCTTTAAAAACTAAATATTTAGTTTGGAGTTAAATATTTATTGAACAAACTAAATATATAATTTGCAAATTAAATATTTAGTTTGAAGCTAAAAATGTTTTTAAAAACTAAATATTTAATTTGCAAACTAAATATTTACTTTGGAGGTAAATATTTATTTAGCAAACAAATATATAATTTGCAAATTAAATATTTAGTTTAAAGCTAAATATTTCTTTAAAAACTAAATATTTAGTTTGGAGCTAAATATTTATTTAAAAACTAAATATTTAATTTGCAAGCAAAATATTGAGCTCCAAACTTGATATTTATTTAACAAAGTAAGATTTTTATAAATGAATGAATGACATGGTGAAAAATTACTTGGAAAAAAATAAGCCCCTTATTTTTCTCTTAAAACACGCTAAATAACCATAACTATTGCTCCTAATTTCTGAGTGCTTAACTTTACAAACGGCGCCCCGTATTTCCCTCTGGATCACTCAGACTGATTGAAACTGCACCTCCACAGCTCCTCTTTGTTCTGCCGGGTTTTTGGACACAAACAGATTGTTCCAGCTGCTGAGTTGAATGTCCATCCATCCATCTGGATTCAGAGGCTTCCAGAGCCATGGATAAATACTGTGTAAATACTGTAAAGATGTATATGTAGAACCTGAGTGGCTGAGAGTTATTTATTTTAGTTAAGGACCATGATGTTGTTCTGGAAATGTCAGGTTAAATATATTTAAAAATATGTAGCATTCTTTTGTCTCTTTGGATCTCATTAAGGCAGAGGAGCGTAGAAGGTTTTGATTTACCGTGCAATATTATTCTTCCGGCTCCAGCAGAGGCTGCAGGTTTCCACCCCGCAGCCTGCAGGCCGTCACAAACCATTCAACACCTCCTGCAGACAGCTCTTTGTATTCCAACTACTGTTGATCTATGCTGTATCTCTAGCCTTTTATAGGATTTCATGTAACAGTTTTTTCAACCTGGAGTATTTTACAGAACCTTTGACATGTTTAACCAGAGACTGCCTTTGTCAGTCACCAGTACGCGCATGGAAACCGAAACCCTCATAACAAAGAACTGTTTAACCATCTGTTGCATGTTCTCTTATCAAACTGAAGCTACTTAAGAATACACCATTTCTCTGTTCATCAATAAAATATAGACATGGAAAAAACAATTGTCAGAGCATCATTTTTTGGGTTGGATAAAGGCAGATCTTTTTAAGACATTTTGGGCCTCCAGTCGGCTGTTGATTGTTTGTGAAACACTTAAATGGGCTTTTTTTAGTGCAATGGACCAAACTTTCCAAGGTGAAATGTTTTTTTTTTTTTTTTTTGTGAAAAAAAAGATATAGAAATATATCCATATATAATGTTTTTCTTTTGTTTTACTAGCTGAGCAATAAATTAGCTTTTCAACTTTTTTTCCCCCTCGTTGTCCTGTCTGGCAATGTGGCAATAAGAATAATTGGCTTGATGCCAGAAAGAGCCCAATAGATTTTGCTTTCACAAGTGGAGCAGTACGGCTATCGCCATAGTGTTCCACTTGATTTATGCATATAAATAGCTTTATTTTGATCATGCAGGGAGTATTACAGATTATATGGACACTGCAATGTAAGTAGAACAGGAAAGGAAAAACATCAAAACGGAGAAAAGATGAAAGAAAGGAGATAAAAGGGAGACAATGATAAAACATCTTCAGTCTGCTTCATCACCTGCAAAGAGATGTAAAAAGAACAGCACAACCAACAGATATGGTAGAAGAGATACAATAAAGTAACACCTTGATACTATCGCTGAAGTATAAGTAGTATAATTTAATTAAAAAAGTAGAAACGGAAAATGATTGTAGTTCCTAAAAAAGCTCCTAGATATTTTGGATTAACTGTTGTCTATGTTATTTATTTAGAAAGTGTTCTCTTTTACTTATATTTAAGTTTAAGACAGTTTTACTCACTGAGCAATATGTCAGCTTTATTAAATCTTAAGAGGAAAAGAAGATATGACTTAGACTTAGCCTTAGACAGATTTATTTTGTCATTTTTTTATACACGAGTGTATACAAAATGACATTTAGTCTAAAACAGCTCTAGACAATTTCATTTTTAAAGTGCAGCCTTGAAAAACAGTAACAAAAACATTAGAAAAATGGTAATATAAACAAATGACTGTATATTTACAGATTCCAATTTTTTTTTTTTAATAAATAAAATAACCAAATAACTAATGGCAGTGGGGAAGAAACTGTTATGGAATCTGCTGGACCTGCATCAGATGCTTCGAAGCCTCTACCCAGAGGGCAGCGGGGACAACAGTCCATGTTGGGGGTGTGAGGGGTCATTTTTGATGTTACGGGCTCGGGACACGGGGAAGACGAGCCCTGATGATCCTCTCTGCTGTTCTCACCACTCTCCTCACTTTCTTCCAGTCTGAGGCGCTGCAGCCTCCACACCACACAGTGAGACAGCTGGTCAGAATGCTCTCTATGGTGCTTCTGTAGCAGGTGGTTGTTAGGAATCCAATTTGTGTGGGTTTTTTTGTGTGTTCCTTCTCTCTCCACCACCAGGTGGTGCCCTGTCTTCGTTGGGCCTCCCTGCACACCTGCGGCTCGTTGGTTCATTACTGGAGGAGTACTTGAGCAGTGGGCTGTCACTGCCTCGACGCCAGAGTGTTTGCCAGTTTTCGGTACTCTAGCCAAGCTGAGATTAGCAGAGTCTAACCTGAGCCTTTGTTTCTCTGAGTCTAAGGAGTTTTTGTCTTTGCTCTTCGGCAGGAAGCCTTCCTGTATACTGGATACCTGGACCTTCTCCCCCTGGAAGGAATTACTGAGTTTACACTGAGCAGGGGAAAACGTCACATGATCCGTTCAAGTTCCCATCGGAAATCCAAGTGACAGTCCGCTCCATTACTCCTCCGGGTCCAACGTATGTCTACCTGTCCGCTCTCCAACGAGTTCCCTCTTCTCTGGATAATCCCACACTGAGTCCCTCTCCTGCATAATTCAAACCGCAGTCTCAATTCCCACGGTCCCTGAACTAATCTCTGTGATCTTCCCATCTGACTTTCCAGTTCCAGTTCACCAGTTCACTAAGTTCCAGATCCACCCTCTGTTCTCATTACCACAAATAAACCTGTTAAATTTTTCTCCGTGTTCTCTGAGTGGTTTCTCTGCATGTGGGTCAGATTCCTTAAACCAATCATGACAGTGGTGAGGATGGATGGCCCTCCTCATCCTCCACAAGAAGTACATATGTTAATTAAAAAAAAAGTTCTTTGATGTTTTGGGTTCTATTTTATTCTTTTATTGACATTCAATTCAAGCCACAAAAATAAGAACATGTTTTTGAAAACATATGCTGTATTTTGCCAAGTTCAATCAATACATTTTCTTCGAAGGTAAAAAGCTAGTTCATGGTTTTGGCTCTTCTATTACGTTGGGGGAAATAACAAACACAAAAAATAACTGGCTAAGAAAAGAAAAACACTTCGTGTTGACAACTAACTCTCTTTTTAAGATGTATGAATTTGTTATCAAAAAAGTCATCCAAAACTGTCAGGTTGAGTGGAGGCTTTGAGGTCCTAAATGCAGAGATTAGTAGGCAGAGATGAGTTTTGCTGATTTAATGAAGTACTCACTGGCAACTGAGGCAAAAATCTAAAATAAACAATACAGACAAATCCAGAATGTAGGAGACATCATGGAAAGCATGCATGAAGAGCCAGGAAAAGACGAGGAACCAGCACTGAGGAAATGCACAGGAAAAGTATATATAGGAGACGGAACAAAGACTGGACTAATGAGCTGATTGGGAGCAGGTGTGGATGGAAGCACCTAGAAGGGAGGTCTTCAACAGGGGGTCCGCAACCCCAAGGGGTCCATGGAGGTACTGCATTGGGGTCCCAAAAATTTTAGTTGATTAATTATTTTTATATTTCCCCTGCAATTCTTTCCACTAATTGAAATGCCTTTAAATACACATCAACATGATTTCAATTCACAGATAAATGGAGGCAGAAGATGTCTTTCAGTCATCAATGCACACATTCAGCGACACACAGGAGCTCTTTCAAGCTGGTCACCGTTTCATTCACAACACCTGTCCCATCAACCACGAATCAGATTTAGAAATACTTAAATAATCCCAGGGAGAAATGACTTTTATTACATGACTCCATCTGTAATAGAGTATAGGACCAGTTTGATATAACACTATTTCATATAATATATATAATTTCGAACTTATACTTTTATTTTTTTACAGAGCAATTGTACAGCCACACATCAATGGTACATAACACAAAAGTTGAAAATATACAGTTTTCCATAAAATGAACATCTTAGCTTGATATCTCATGATCCCAGCCTCAAATTTGTAGGCTCATCATCCTGAGACCCCAACATAAGGATACACCATATGCCAAGAGTCAAACTTGTTGGGCTTATTTACATCAGCATAGCTTCTGCTGGCCCCCAGTGCAGGCTAAGGGTGGTTTTTTGAAGTCTTAATGAGTAGGTTATCTTTTCCATTTTGTACATCTCTCTTACTTTTTGTACCCATAAGTCATAGAAAGGAGGCTCCAACCGCATCCACCTGGTTGTAATGCATTTCAGGGCTGCTGTAAAAAGAACATTCAACAGATAAGTTTTGGCGCGTCCTTGCAAATTCTCCGGTATAATACCAAGTACCGCAACAGTAACATCCCTCGGTATAACTTCCGTGAAGATCTGGTTCATAGTCCTGTACACCTCATCCCAAAAGTTTTGAAGTTAGGAACATGACCAGAAAATGTGTGTATGATTGGGGACCGCTGAGCCACAGTTTCTCCAACACAAGCTTGGTACTCTAGGATCCATCTTGGCAACAACATCTGGGGTCCTGAAATATCTACTTATAATTATCCATTTATATTCCCGCCACGTATTGGAGTTTGTAACTCGATGTGCCTCAGTCGAGACTCCCTCCCATGTTTCGCCAGAGATTATTCTGGCCGTCTCTGCCTCCCATCTTTGTTTTGTCCTAGTGGGATCGTTAAGGTTCATTGACAGAAATACACTATATAACTTTGCTATCAATTTTTTTATCTCCTCCCCCTTTCTGGGAATGAATTAGGAGATTTTCAATTGGTGTGGGATTAAGTACTCTTTCCCAGTCCCTGTGTGCAAGTAGAAAAGAGCGCAACTGTAAATATCTAAAGAAGTCACTTTTCTGAAGATGAAAATTCCTACACAGCTCTTCAAATGACATAAGGTTGTTCTTGTAGATCAACTGATGAAGAAATGTAAGCCCCTGTTCAGCCCATTTAGAAAATGTTTTGTTCAATAGATTGGGTGTGAAGGATTTAATATGTCCAATGCTTGATAAAGTTGATAAGCCTCTTGGTAGCTTGAAAGAAAGTCGCACTTTATTCCAAATGTCAAGAGTGGTTTTAGTCCACAATGGCAGTTCCTTTACTGGAATATCTAAAAAAGGCAAAACTTTTAATGGTACTGAACACTTTGCTTGCTCAATGCTCATCCATCTTGTTTGAGCGTCCTGTTGGATCCATGAAATTAAAGGTTTTAACTGAGCTGCCCAGAAATAGTATTTTAAAACAGGAAGCTTGAGACCGCCTTCTGTCTGACTTTTTTGTAGTGTTTTATATTTTATGCGAGGGCGCTTGCTTTGCCATATGAATTTGGATATACTTTTATCCAATTCAATGAATGTGGCCCTAGGTATGCCAACCAGTAACATCTGGAACAAATACAGTAATCTAGGTAACAAATTCATGCGAATGGTTTCAATGGGATCGAGGAGGGACAAAGGCAATGCTGACCACAGCTCCAGGTCATTTTTAATTATAGCCAATATTTTACTGTAATTGACATGATACAAATCCTTTAATAAGAGAGGAATGTTGATGCCTAGGTTTTTAATGCCCTCCTTTGGCCACCTAAAGCCGCTCTGTTGTTTGACCTCCAGTGGAATATTGCTGTTGATATCTATTGCTTCTGTTTTATCAACATTTATTTTATAGCCAGAAAAATTGCCATAAACAGAAATCCTTTCCCTCAGACGTAGAATTGAGGATGTCGGATCAGACAGATATAGAAGTACATCATCTGCGTAAAGGGATATTTTATGTTCCTCTGTGCCAATCAAAATCCCTTTAATCTTATTTTGTCCCTAATGAGCTGGGCCAGTGGTTCAATGCTAATTGCGAACAAAAGAGGTGACAGAGGACACCCCTGCCTGCATCCGCGCTCCAATTTGAAACTCGCCGACCTGAAACCATTAACTCTTACAGCCGCTTGTGGGGATGAATATAATGTATGTATCCAATCTATGAATTTCGGCCCGAATTTAAACCTCTTTAATGTTTGAATAAGATACAGTATCTCCATGATACGCGGTCAAAGGCCTTTTGGGCATCTAAAGATATTACAGCTGTCATAGCTTTATTTTCTTTTTGGTGAGAGATAATATTTAATAAACGACGCAGATTATTTCCATAATGTCTCCCGACAATAAATCCGGTTTGATCTGGATCTATGATTTTATTTATTATGACATTTAATCGTCAGTTAGAATGCGTACGTCCACGTTAAGCATTGATATTGGCCTGTATGACCCGCAGTCAGTTTATTTAAACTGGAATCAAATACAGAACGTGTTAAACAAATATATCGGCCTCAAATAAAGATAAATCCTCTGCTTGGGTGAAAGATAGGTAGAATAGGTAGTTTTACATGTGTTGGTTGTGTTTCATCTGAAAGAAGCTTGAACTACTTATGTTTTTTCAGTAAAAGTTCTGAACTGATGCTAATGCTTGCTGCGCCTCACTGAACCACCCATGCTGTGTGTTACTATCGGCTCAATTCATCTTTTTTCCTAGTTTAAAGAGTCAGGCTACTACAGTTGGACCTAGCATCATTAGCTTCAAGCTACCCCATTACTGGCCCTATTTAGTGAGTGCGGTCGGAAAATTTAAATTTCTCTTATATCATATATTAATTTATCATATTTACTCTCTATAAAAGTTTTCACCCAGTCTGAGTGAAAACCTACCCTGTGTGAGGGTTAGGGTGGCCAGATGTCCGGCTTTAGGGCGGACAGTCCGGATTTTCATTGCACTGTCCGGCGCCGCATCCAGCCGGACGTGTATTTGCCCTCCTTTACATCCAGATTCCACATACTCTGTCAGTGCTCCGCTCCGCTCAAGTACGTCGTGCGAAGTACTTGTCTGTCATGTAAATCAATGAGAGCTGTTCCACATCCTCCGCTACTCCTCCGCACGTCTCTGTCCACGTACGTCTTCTCCGTCTTTCACCGTCAAAATACGGAACTGAGCTCTTTTTGTCTCCGCTCCCGTCAGTCCAGATCAAGACCCGCAATTGCAATCGCACCAAACAGGATAAAGAATGTAGTGAAGACCCGGTTTGTCAAATTAAATTATAGTAAAAACAGGTCGGTTACTAGAAATTAGAGCATAGTTCGTATATATTCCCAAAATTAAGAGCAATTAATTAAATAACTGGATGCAGACTATTGGTGCTTCAACAGACCAAAAAATTCTTATTGCAGGAATGGATGAAGAGATGATGAGTTTGGAAGCGGAGAACAAACATAGTTCATACAAACTATGGATGATCCTGTTTATTCCTGTTACAAAAATCCACAGCAGAAAGAGAAAATATTTGGGCAGAAACTGAACATCTGCTGGATGATGATGGGGATTTTTTTTAATATGTCATATTAAATTAAACGTTCACAGGGTTTATACCGGAATGAGGAACTCTGATTTAATGCTCTTTTAATGCTATTAGAAATAATTTTAATTTCATCAACAAGTATCATGTACACAAGTTATTAGTATACATGAAATAAGGAGCTGTAAGCACAGTTCCATGACTCAAGTTTGTGTATATATATATATATATATATATATATATATATATATATATACAGTATATATATATATATCTATATATATATATATATATATAGATATATATAGATATAGATAGATAGATAGATAGATAACATGGTGAAATCATCTTTACTCTCGACAGGCTGCAGCCATGTCACGAATTCCTCTTTTCCAGCCACTTTTTGACATTTGTATTGTCCTATTCTCTAGCTCTCTCTCCGCCTCAAGCTTCTTTTCCAAACAACTGCTTTATGATCAATTGCAGCAGTTCTGCTCAAATTAATCGTGTCAAAAAATAGTCACTTTTTAAACACCACAATGTATTAAATAAATACAAATGCTGGGAACCAATTCTTTTTTTACATCTCTTTAATATTTTGTTCTATTCAACTACACAAGCATCATCTTTAAACTACTAAGAATTGTACTATAAATGTGACTTTACCCGATTCTTATGTACACCTTAGTAATTGATATGCCGCACAATGTCCTCCTTTTTGGTGTTATAGAAATGGCCACCCTAGTGAGGGTGTTTGTACACCAGACATAGCTTCTTGCCTAAACAAGCCAGATTCTTTCTCATTGTTTATTCATAACATGTTACAGTTAACCAAAGTGTCAGTAATTTGTTTAGACTCTGAATACTTTCCATTGTTGAAAGTAAGGGGGAACGAACGCTGCCCAGGCAGAACGGGCCTTAATACAGAGCAGTAAGGGCTGTATGATGACTATTCTCTCTTTGCAAAGAGATGAAAATAAAGTGTCGACTGAGTGAAATCTATCGATCTCCGTTTATTTAACTAGGGTGAATAGTTGAATACTTTTGTTCTTTTCCCTCTACAGTGAGACTCCTAACTTTTTTGTTCTAGATGACCGGCCCTGGAACTGAATATCCTGCCCAGCTGAACTAAGCCAATCTTTCCAATGCCCAGTTTGACATGGAAAAATCACAGAAACTGATTTAGTGAAGATCTGTAAGTGTCATGGTTTTGCTTATGTTATGCTTTACTTTGCTCCTTGTTTTCTAGTTTTTATTGGTTTAATTCCTATTTTGTTGTAGTTTCTAGATTTATGTTAGTTCTCATGTTGTCCTCTGTTGGCCTCTTGTGTGTGTGTGTGTGTTCCTTTCCCCTTGGCTCCCTCGTTGTCTCCTCACACCTGCTCCTTGTCAGCTCGTTAGCCCTCCCTTTGTCTCTGTCAGCTATTTATGCTCTCCCTCTGCTCTCACTCTTTGTTGGTTCCTTGTTGTTACTGGTCCTGTCTTTGCTGTAGTCGTCTCCCCTCGTCTCTCCCTGGCTCCTTCTACGTGTTTTCCCTTGAAGTCTCCATGGTTCTGGTCTGTTACTTTTTTGTTGGATTTTTGGACTGCCTTTGTTAACCATTTTCATTAAAACTACAAGTATTCACCTCTGCCTCTGCATTTGGGTCCTCCAAACCACAACCAACCTTGACAATAAGAGTCTACAAGTTATGTGTGAAAAACAAGAACATCTGGAAAGTCAACCAAGGAAAAATAATATTGTGATTGATGGAGTGCACTGGCGAATCCCGGGCATTTTTAAGCAAAAGCTACAACTACAAAGAGACATGGAGAGGGGGCGTGTACACAGTATAGGAAAGCCTGATGCTGATAGAAATAGACCTAGATCTATGGTTGGTAAATTTCTGAACTTCAAGGATAAAGCTGCTGTCATGCAAAGAGTAAAGAACCTCAAGGGCACAAAGATTATTATCAATGACGACACAGATGCTGTGCGGCTAAAAAGAAAGGAATTGATGCCAAAGTTAAAAGAAGCATGGAACAAAGCTGACATTGCCTACCTCAGACACGACAAACTTATTATCCACTCCCGCACTAGCACCCCTGAGTAGCTTCTGCGCAACTCTGAAGTTATGATAGCACATAAAACTCATTTACTCATTACCAAGAAAAGGTTTAAGACTAGTACATATTAATATAAACAATCTCAGGAATAAAACTAACAATGTTGCTGAACTGCTAAATGAGTTTAAAATACACATTCTTGCTATCTCAGAGACCCACATGGACCCATCTTTTGATTACAAGGAAATATTTATTGAGGGTTACAACATATACAGAAATGACAGAAATGGTTTTGGTGGTGGAGTTGCTTTTTATATTCAGAATCACTTACCATTAAAATAAGAACTGATTTAAATGCATTTATAAATTCATGAAAAGCAGGCACTTCCTGTCCAATGCCATAACTAGTGTTGCGCCGATGCCATTTTTTGGCCCCGATACCGATACCTGGCTGTGCAGTATTGACCGATATCGATACCAACTGTTTGTAATTGATATGATAGATATGATATGAAGAACTGCATACTACTTGGATGTAAATCATTTCCATCATGGCTTTGTCAAGCTGCTGCCTACTGTACCTTAGTGAAGCTGGAAAAAGTCTAATAGAAAGTGAATCCAGTAGAACTTTTTATTGCCTACACTAATATTGGCCAAAAATACCAGCCTAATTAAAAGCCAACAATCCTTCTTACCAAACAAGGCTGTTTTAGAGTAGACTGAGGTTAGCATTTTCTTTGTTTGTTTTATTCTCTTTATCCAGCAGTAAAGAAAAAATATTTTCAATCTTGTACCAATAGTAGTTTACTATTCTTGATAATTTCCTTAACATTCAACTGTTTATCTATTTCAGTATTGATTCTAAGAAATACAATGAAATCACCTGATTTTGGGATCTATACATACGAATATGGGTATTTGTAATATTGTTAAACTATAACCGGGTTTGACAAATTTAGACACATTTAAATGGTTGTGAAAACAATACAGAGGCTTTTATCTAAAACCATTTTCTCCAGGATATATTTTATATGATTACTATGTTTTTACAAAAACAAGAAGTGAAACATTTTTTGAAATTAAAATACTGAAAGTAACTAATCAAGATTAATTTATAACCTTCTGCACACAAAATGACTTTACCCCCATAGATTGGTTCTTATGGAGTGAATTTTGTACCGTTATTGTTGCAAGGAAAGAACATGTTTTGCAAATTGAAATTTGTAGAGAGATCCAGAAATGAAACCTTTAAAACCTTCCACCTAGTAATGGGTTCATGAGGCGTCATGAAGTGTTTGGACACATGTGCACTGCTGGACATTTAAAAACCCTACAGGCAGACGCTGACAGACTAAACTGACACTGATTTGACAAACTATATTAAATCATATTTAAAACCATTGTTTCCTTTAATGTATTATTTCTTATTTTCGTTTAAATTGAAAATATGTTTGGTATTTTTAGATACATTTTTAGACAATCCATAAATGTGAAAAGATAACAGGAAATTTTAAGTGAGCATGTGGGACTAGGATTTATTTATCTATTTAAGATAACTGCACAAAGGACAGCAAACTAAGTCAATTCGAATTCAGATAAGTTGAGTGATAACTGAGAGGAGCAGGTGTTGGGATCCAGAGATCTGCCCTCCAGAGGGCGACGTGGATCCCTTTCTGAGGGGTTCTGCTGTCGGTTGGGATCCAGAGGCTTGCCCACCAGAGGGCGCCGTGGATCCACTCCTGAGAGCTGGTGCTCATTTGAAGCAGCTGATCCCCATCTGCTCATTAAGCTCTCCTTACTTAAGCTGAAGGAGAGCTTCCCTCTGGGCCGGATTGTTGTTCCCTGTTGTGGTTAGCAAGCCCGAGCCATCCTGCCTGTTCTGATTCCTGTACCTGAACCTAACCTACTTTGTCTCCTCCGCTCCCCAGGAGGAACCCTGTTTGGTTTTTCCAATAAACAATTGTACTTTTAACCTGCCTCTCTGTGTCTGTGAGTTCTGCGTTTGGGCTAGAAATCCTGCCTGATCATGACAGAACAATCCGGCCAACTGACTAGCCAAGCAGACTCATTCGACGCACTCCTGGGGGAGTTTGATAACCGACGGACTAATTCAACGGAACCACCCTGGACGGTTTCGTTCCGTCGATGGCTGGAACTTCTGGACCGTCTAGAGACCCCTTAGCCCGCTCTGAGCCGTCTGGAGACCCCTGTGTTGGGATCTGGAGCTGTACCACCTTCCTCCAGCAGAGTGCGCCATGGGTCTCCTGGAGCTGGAGTCTTCCAGCACACCTGAGACGTATCTACTCATCAGGAGACCTGCCCTTTATAACCAGCTGCCAGACCCTTCTTCGACGCGGCAGTGTTGACCTTAGTTTGGTTAGCAACCTGAGCCTTGAAATTGAAAGAATCTTAGCTGTCTCTGGAGAGAGATCAGATTCTAACTCTTCTGTTTTTGCCTCACAGGAAACCTGTCTCTAGCCTGAAGCTCTGGATGAGCTTAACCTGCCCCTGGAGGCACAATCTGCCCTGGAGGGCCAAACCTGAAGATTCCTATGTGGATTCCCCTGCTGCTCTTAGTTAAGAGCTGGAAACTCTGATCAAGGTCTGCCATTAAAGTCAGAAGCTAGACGCTGCAGCTGCTCTGGAACTCTGCTGAACAAACAGTCTCTGGACCCAACGGTTCCCTCTCTCTCAAAGAGAAGCCCGGATTCAGTCAAGGTATAATTCTGAATTATCAAAGACTCATTCTCATCTGCCTGCCTTCTAATCAAACTATCTTCTCAGCAGACTTCTGTGAACCAGCCCGGACCAGCCCCTGACCCAGTACATTGTCTCTTTATTGTGAAACATTTCAATAAACCTTGTTTAACTTTTACCCAGCCTCCGTTGTAATCTGCATATGGGCTAAGAACCTAAACCCATCATGACACCCTGAGCCCGCTCTGAGCCGTCTATTGTCCTCCCTGCACCGTCCATGGACCTTTGAGCCCTCTTCGTTCCTGTACGTGGAGCCGCAACGGGCGGTCTCCTCTGTTCCTGAAGTGGAGCCACAGTCGGTGGCCTCCTCTGTTCCTGAAGCGGAACCGCAATCGGCGGGTTCCTCTGCTCCTGATGTGGAGCCGCAATTGGCGGTCTCCTCAGTTCCTGTTTTGGAGCCGCAATCGGCGGGCTCCTGTGTTCCTGATTCGGAGCCGCAGTGGGCGGCCCTGTCTGAGCCTGTTGCAGAGCAGCAGAAGCGGAGGCGGCGTCCTCCTCGGTGCTTCCTGCAGAAGCGGAGGCGGCGTCCTCCTCGGAGCTTCCTGCTGAAGCGGAGGCGGCGTCCTCCTCGGAGCTTCCTGCTGAAGCGGAGGCGGCGTCCTCCTCGGAGCTGCCTGCTGAAGCGGAGGCGGCGTCCTCCTCGGAGCTTCCTGCAGCTTTGGAGACTCCGGCCTGCAGAGCGCCTGCCTTGTCTCCGGCCCCGCCTCCTGAGACTCTGCCTTGCTTTCGGCCCCACGGCCGGCCTCCTGAGACTCTGCCTTGTCTCCGGCCCCTCGGCCGGCCTCCTGAGACTTTCCTTGTCCTTGCCCACCCTGGGTGGGTTGTTTTGATTTTCGGACCCTGTTGTTTCTGTGCCTGGCCCTCCTTGCCTGATTCCCCCTCCGCCCGCCCTGGGTGGGTTGTGTTTTTATTTTTGGGCGTCTGGTATCCGCCCTTGAGGGGAGGGTACTGTTGGGATCCAGAGATCTGCCCTCCAGAGGGCAACGTGGATCCCTTTCTGTGGGCTTCTGTTGTCTGTTGGGATCCAGAGGTCTGCCCTCCAGAGGGCGATGTGGATCCCTTTCTCGAGGGGTTCTGCTGTCGGTTGGGATCCAGAGGCTTGCCCACCAGAGGGCGCCGTGGACCTGCCTCTCTGTGTCTGTGAGTTCTGCGTTTGGGCTAGAAATCCTGCCTGATCATGACAGCAGGATGACAAAACAAGAACATTAAATCAAACATAAGATCAGAATGGTCTTTTACCTTGAGGATGATCCATTTTTCTTTATTAATTTGATGATAAAACGCAAAAGATCCGATTTTTTTGTCGTTGTGTTAACTGATTTGCTTATAAGCACAGCTCTTGTATCGGTCGCATGACTTTCTTGAAACAATATGTGCACCGAAACAGGGTTTTGCAGTTATGCTACGTTCAGACCACAAGCAGCAGAGGCAGCAGAAGCAGCTGGTTGTCAATGGTTGATGTTAAACTTTTTAAATGTTTCTTTTAAATTGAGTCTTACGAACTGCATTCCTGCCATTTCACAGCCGTCTTTTCACAGGAAAGCCCCGCCAGATCTAAAAACGTTATGATCTGTAAAACACAATTTATAAAATGAAATGTATAAAAAAATAATATATGGAGAAAAAAAAAATCTAAATAGTATAAACAGCTAAGTTACTCTCAAAACCTTTTCATGATTAAATGGTTTTCAAAGGTTCGTAGGTAAAACGTTTCTTTGCTTGCAACAATAACTGAAAAAAATCCATCGATTCTTCAGGTAAAACCAGACAACCAAAATAACACACATACAACAAACAAGAAGCAGTCTTTTAATTTTTAGTTTGGTAAATGAAAAATCTGTGTTGAGAAATTTCCTTTGGGTTGAATTTTTGATAAGTTCCCCCCTCAGCTCAGTTAATTTAAGTAATTTTACTGCCAGTCAGACATTTTATCTTATCTGTCCATCACAAACACACAGCAGCTCATTTTCTACACCAAATCAAAGTGCCCTGTTTGCCCCAAACCAACGGAGGGGAGGAGCCGGAGAGAAAAAAGTCCTTCAAATATTGCACAAAATGGCAAAAGCAGTGTATAAAATTGGCAAAAAACAGCTGCTTTAACAGTAAATAGTACTATAAGCAATGATTGATCATATAAAAAAATTATCTCAAAATGAAAAACATTATAATTTAGTCATTTGTAATGATGTACTTTTGAGGCATACACACATAGAGTATGTATGGAGGGCCCAACTGGAATCAATAGGTTTACTTTCCAGCGTTTGATAAATGGCATCAAAAGTGCAACATCTTTATTTAGAGCAGCGGTGTCCAAACGGGGACTAAAATTCACACATTTAAGTAACAGAGGGCCAAACTATACATGATATATTTACAAATGAAACAAATAAATTTTGCTTTGTACTTTGTGTAACTACCTTTTGTATTTCAGGGTATATCTCCTCTAGCTCTGCACATCTAGTCACTAAAATGTTTGCCCATTCTTATTTGCAGAGTCATTATAGATAGAGAGGACTGGAGAACAGCAGTTTTCAGATCTTGGATTGGGTTTATGTCCGGACTGTTACTGGGCCATTCTAACACATGGATATGCTCAGTTTTAAACCGTCAGGCAACTTCAGAAAGAAATTGGTTGCACTAAGAGAAAGTGGGGTGGGGGTACTTTTGCACACCGCACTTTGCAGTAAAAAAATGTTTAACATCATGTATTATTTAATTTTTATTTTCTACTGTATACAACTTTATGTTGGTCTTTTACATCCGATTCCTTTAAAATAGGTTTATGTTTGTTGATAAAATGTGAAAATGTCGCAAAAATCAAGGGTTTATGAAGACTTTAAAATGCCACAATATGCGTGTATATATATTAGTGTTGCGCCGATGCCATTTTTTGGCCCAAATACCAATACCCAGCTGTGTATTGGCTGATACTGATAACATCTGTTTGAAATTGATGTGTGTGTATATATGAAGAACTACATACTACTTGGATGTAAAATAATTACCATCATGGCTTTGTCAAGCTGCTGCCTACCTTTGTGAAGCAGGAAAAAGATTAATACAAAGTGAATCCAGTAGAACTTTTTATTGCCTACCTGGAATAGGTGACAATAGTTGCATAAACTTTTGGCTCTCAGAATGGTATCGGTGCCCTACAGTATTTGTTGATACTCGCCGATACCGATACAACCATTTAGTGCTGGATCGGGGCCCCGTCCGATACTGGTATCGGTGCAACACTAATATCTATATCAATATATACATCAGGGGTAGGAATTGGGATGATTCTGGTGATATGTATCACGATACGCTATATCCTGATCATTTACAAAGATGATATATTTAGAGTTTTATAATAATTTAGCTCTGGAAAACCTCACAGTATCTTGCTATTACTCTGCTGAATAATAAGCTCCTGGGCGATGTGCTGCCAAATAGTGGCTGCAGATTAAAGAGGTTTATAAAAGTAATACAATGACATGGATATTTGCATTTTTACAATAAAGACCAATCCAGCCGTATGTTTAATCAATACCAAGATGGTTTAACGAAATATCTCGATATGTGACGGAATAGGTTTTTGCTTGCTTCCCTAATATAAATGTGCCACATTCTAATTAAACTAATATAAGAAGAGGATATGTAAATACCGTAATTTTCGGACTATAAGCCACTACTTTTTTGAAAAGCTTTAAACCCTGCAGCTTATAGCCTGATGCGGCTTTTCTATGGATTTTGTGTTATCGTAACAGGATTTCGTTTGGTTTGTTCGCTGTTGTGCAGCATTATTTTGCCTGGCAAGTGCAGCTGATGTATGTACAAAACCGGATTTTCCCCTAATTTTAGCTTGGCATCTAATATTCAGGTGCGCTTTGTAGTCCAGAAAATACGGTACTTCAAAAAAGGTCTTCATAGATATGTTGTCTTAAAAATGCTCTTTTTAGTGCGATTTTTTGGGGGGCTTTTTTTTTTTTCCTTTTAAAATAAAATACAATCAGGACTTGGATAATTTTCTGAAAACTGTTGCTGTTTTGAGCCAGCTTTGGTGCACCCAAGTCTTCAGTAAAAGTCACAATATATATTATGCTCTTTTCACAATAAATGAAAGTGATATAAAAATGATGGTTATAAATACTAGTTTGTTTTGTACACCAAATATTTTGAAGTATAATAATTAGCTTCAAATATGTTTTGTTGTAAAGAAAAGCCAATATGACATATGACTACCGCATAAAACACTGCAGGCTTTGCAGTTTATTAGATGCCAGATGACGATGGAAAGAACATGAATTAATTCCAAATGGGCCTTCCATACAAACGTCTCTGAAACACCTAAAACAAAGGAGCCTGTCAGCTCCTTGGTTCAACTGGACGGATGAATGAAGGAAAAATAAATGCGGGAGCAGCGGATGGTGGAAATCTTGTCTGAGTTTATCGCTTCCTTCACGTACAGTGATGTCATCACAGCAGGACTGCACCTGTCTGAGGAGCAGCGAGGACCGTGTGTACGTTTATAGCGCTCGAGGCCTCTTGGGGGTTATTTGTTTGCTAGCTTGTTCCTCTTCTTGGAGAGCACAGCGGAAAGATTTGACTTTATCTGAAAGAAGAAAGAACGAAGTCATAAATGTTTTTACACACATGAAAATGATTGTTAGAATGAAGCCATTTAAATAAAGATCTAAGCTAGAGAAAGATCAATTAAATAATGTTTTTCCTGCCTGCTTGTTTATTCAGTGTTGATCCTTTATATGTTTCCCCTGCAGCAACAAGAGCTAATTTTTTATTGAATGCAAAGGTTTTTTCTTGCTTTTTCAAATTTTTATTGATTTAATAAAATGCCTAACTTACTCATCATGCACTGCAAAAACAATCTAGAAATAAGTAAAAATTTCAGTGTGTTTCCCCTTAATTTGAGCAGGTAAATAAGATGATTTTTCTAATAGAATAAGTGGTTTTGCTCTTTAAATAAGATAATTAGATGATATGCACTTGAAATAAGACAATGTAATATTTTTTCTTATTGTAAGTGTAAATTGTCTTGTTCTATTGGCAAAGTGTCTCACTTACCACCCAAATTCAAGAAAAAATGCACTTATTTTAAGAAAAAAATGACTTAGATTAAATTTTTTTGCTGTTTTGGAAGTAAAAAAAATTCTTAAGTGTTGGTTTTACTTGAAATATGGCCTCTTTCTTAATTACAATATGTTTTAAGGATGGAAACAACAACGCGGTTTACCCCTCAGCTCAGTCAGAATGTCTATCTTCTGATCCAGGATCTGCTCCAGCTGAGTTGCATATGATTCCACGTCGTAGTCCACCTCCTCTGTCATTTCCAGAAGCACCTTCTCGTCTTCCAGCCAGCGGATCGACTCCTGGGAACAAGGAAGCGGCTCTTAACTGTTTTTTTGTGATGCTCTACTGACATCTAAGGCTGAGACTTAGTAACTACAAGAACATTTTAGGATTCATTCCCTTATAATCACATTGACAAATAATTTGAAGAGTAATATCAGTTGTTTACCTGGAACACAGCCCTGTGGTCCTCCAGCACCTGCTCCTCCATCTCCACCAACTGAGACACAACTTCGTGGAAGGTGAAGAGCTGTGGAGAAACCTCTTCCTCCTAAAAAACAAAATAGAAATCCTGTTGCACTGCCTGATGATGAGTCGGTATAACACTTTTTGTTATCATTACCCTAATCCAAGTTGACCTGGATACAAAAAGAAATGTTCTGAAAAGGATTTTTTTGTGAGTTTTCAGAAATAAAAGAAAAAAATTCATAATTGATAATAGTTTTAAAAAACTGTTGACTCTCAGAGTCCGATTAACTGATCCACATTTGATAAGTTTTAACAAGTTTGAGACAATAAAAAAATAAGATTTCTTGTTGAAGCTAGGACTTTTGCAGAGTGGTCAGTTCAATCTGAAAAACTCACGGAGAAAAAAGACAATTAGAAGAAATTTATTGATACTTTTACTTTAGTCTTTGGCGCTCAGACCTCGGCAGGAAACATAGGAGTAAAGAGGAATATTGCTGTTTCCCCCCCAGGCTTGAAACTGGTAGTGGAGTGGAGATAGATGAAGTTGGTCAGTCTGTAGACTGCTGGTTAGTGAGATGGTCTGCTGAGCTTTATGGGGAGATCCGGTGGACTGCGTGAGCTGATACTAGAGCTTCACTCAGGGACCTGGAAGATGGTTGAGAGAACCTGTCCATGATGAGCAAGCATGGAGCGACAGTGGAGAGGAAAAACTCCCCGTTGGGAAGAAACCAGAAGAAAGAAGAACCAGGCTCAACATGGCGGTCTTCTGTTGGACCGGTTAAGATGAGACAGGGAACGCAGTAAGAGTCCGGGAGGAATGAAACTCTGATGAAGCTTTAGCTACGATGGTGGAGGAGGGGCTGGAGGTGGGTTGAAACGGGGTATTTTGAATGAAGTCACACAGCGCATCCGCCGCCTGCGCACAGGAGCAGACAAGTTGCGGATCGGAGGCCTTTTAAGTTGAACTTTGAAAACTGATTGGCTTTCGTGCAGGCGTGAGTTAAAGCTGATTGGCTGTATCATAGTTGGATGAAGGCAAGTAATCAGTTTATTCAGTTGAACTTCCGCCTAGGCTTCATTACTGTTGCCTTGTAAGAAGAGGCTAAGTCTTTGTGCATGGGTTGGCCAAAGATGGATTGGCTCTGGTCCAAAACCTGCTCTGTCAGATCCAGTAAGGATGGGCAGGTTTAGATAATGGATGGACAGACGGCTGATTTCAATCCCTGCAATATAGTCCTTATCAAAAACCACCACTGATTTGATTAATTAATTCAGATATTTTCCACAGGAGCATAATAATTTCATAGAAATGCTAATTTCTTAGCATAAAAAGCTACAATCAAAAGCGGTATTTAAACTGAACACATGCAATGGTAACAACCCAATGTGCATTTAACAAAAGATAAGATTAAGATAAAATTCTTTTTCATCTCAATACGCTCCATTCAGAACTCCTCAAGTGGAAAAGTTCAAATTTCTCCTGGTTTAGTTTTGAAAAAAGCTTCAGATTATTATTCAATTAATAAAAAAATAATAAAAAAAGAGAGAGATTAATCGATTTACAAAATAATAGTTAGTTACAGAATAATAATTTCGTAGAAATGCTCATTAGTTAGCATAAAAAGCTACAATCAAAAGCATTATCTAAACTGAACACATGCAATGGTAACAACCCAATGTGCATTTAACAAAAGAGGGGAATCAAAGCTACATATTGAATTGTCAGAGGATGATGGTACTCAATGTGTTCCAGCTCCAAACACAGCAGAGAATTCAGATGGAAGAGTCTGTTTAGGTTATTATTAACGCTAAACAATAAAACAGCTGAAAATCCGACAATAATGCTGGAGGCTTTATTTATTTATTTTATTTTCTCTATCTGTCAGTTTCTATCCTCCAGAGACACGCCCTGACTGAAGATAATTTTGTTGTCTTGTAAATTGTATATTATTTTTCTCATAACTAGGCTTGAAATTGTTTATCGTGATTAATCCATGATTAAAATAATTGTCAACTAATTTAGTAATCAATGAATCAATAACTGGAGTATAGAGACTGTAAAACATGCCTCTAGCTGACTTAGAGCAGTGATTATAACAAAATTGTAAAACAAAATTTATGCAATCTTAAATGCAATTAGCATTTAAGTTAAAACTCTTTGTCACCTATCAACATGCTCCATCCAGAACTCCTTATGTGGAAAAGTTTCATTTTCTCCTGCTTTAGCTTCGGAAAAATTATTCTTTAAGGAATCTTTGGTTATCCGATTATTAATCGATTAATCAAGAAAATAATCAACAGATTAATTGATTTGCAAAATAATCGTTAGTTGCAGACCTCCTAATAAGCAGTAACCAGAAAAAAATTGTGGCACTATCAAAAAAAATAAAAATGTTCACTTAGTAACAGTATTGAGTTTAAACTTTAGCTGTCAGACCAGCAGTAGGGCTTACGTTCTGTTCGCAGAGCAGCTTCAGGTCGTCTCTCTGCGGAGAGCTCCCCACGCCCCACTGAGCCTCCAGTACTTCCAGCTGGGTGATGTGTCCTTCCTCATGACAATCCAGTTCTGATGCAGGGTCCACTGTGATATTCTTCATCCTGGAAAAAAATCAGCACTTATTAAAGTCGTAGGGAAACGACCGTTCCAACCGTTGCTTTTCCAAACTCCCCTGAGTTGTGCACGACTTTACACGACTGAACAAAGAGAATGTGATTGGTCGTTTATCGGGCTGGATTGTTGTGGTGGAAGGTTTGCAAGCAGCTTGATCGTGGCCGGTTTCTTAGAAGCATGTTGCTAACCAGTTAGCAACTTAGTGCTAGTAGGTTCCCAATGGGAAATTCCATTGGGACCAAGTAGCACTAAATTGGTGACTTAGAAACGACACTGTCAAGGAACGCTATGGACAGAGGAAACATGCAAGAGGAGGAGAGTTTAGTGTCGGAGGTCATGGATGAGTCTCCTCTGTCATCCATATTTATTATATTTATATTGATTATATATATCTAGTATATATAACATATTATATTATTGTATATAATAATAATAATAAAAATAATAATGAATAGTAACCATAATGTAGAAAGAGGAAAAAATAACCTCTGCCCCTCCAACCTGCTGAACTTTGGTGAACAGTTTCAACAGCTTAAACTGAACCGTGAGATTTAGAGGACATGTTTACTGAGACTGCAAGTCTGAGTTCCTTATCTGTCCCCCCCCCCCCGTGTAGTCTCAGCTGGGACCACTGATTCCAATAAATAGCGAGGAGAACACTGGGACTGCAGAGTGGGTTGGAGATTTGTAAACTCCGCAGTCTCTAAATTAATTGTCTCTGTGCCTTCCTTTCCCTGCATGTATGTATGATGTTTTAGGTGCTTAGACCTGACAGTTACGACTTTATTCTCGTAATATTACAACTTTATTATCGTAATGTTAGGACTTTATTCTCGTAATGTTATGACTTTATTCTCAAAATAAAAAGAAATCCAATCTCTAGCCTGGCCATAATACACTGCAAAAACAATCTAGAAATAGGTAAAGATTCTTCTTAAATTAATTGTATTTACTCTTAATTTGAGTAGGTAAGTCAGAGAATTTGCCAATGGAATGAGTATTTTTATTCCTAAAATAAGATAATTAGTTAAAACTCACTTGAAATAAGACAATGCAATAGTTTTTTCTCATTTTAAATGTAAATTGCCTTGTTCCATTGGCAAAGTGTCTCACTTACATCCTCAGTTCAAGAAAAAATACACTTATTTTAAGAAAAAATGACTTATTAAGATTACAATTTTTTGCAGTGTATTCTGTCGTAGTTAGCCTCCCTAGTATTCAATGAGAAATTGCCTCTAAAAGAATTGCATCTTCACACCTCCCTCCAGAGAGAAGCCCACCCCGAGAAGTGAAGAGAATGTGATCAAATTCTCGAATCTGTGCGAGGGCTAGTGTTACATATTGGTCAGGGCGGTTCTGCTGGGTGACCATTCCTGGATGAATTTTAATAAGAAAGGAGGAGGCCAAATTAGTTTCATCTCGGATTGTAGTTATGGTTTTAAGAAGTCAAAATTTCTACATTGTTTCACATTGGGGGTGATAGTAAAAGACAGCTGTTTGGTAAGTTTCTATGGGGAAACAAGGTGTAAGAATCGTACTCGTAAGTAGGTGAGAGCTCGGAGCGCCCTCCTCCGCCACCGGTCTGGGAAAAGGGAATATCTGAAGGGCTTATTCCAAACTCCTTTACTCTGCAGACACAGAGGAGAAGAAGAGGTAAGGAAGTTAGACATCCATATTGTGCTTTCACATTTCACAATTATTTAAACACAAAAAGCAGCAATATTCACACTTCACTGAGGGTTTTGGACAAATTGAGTTAATTTTATTCCATCATTTTTGCAAGCGATGAATATATTTTTTTAATGGAAAAAAAATGTAATCCAGAAAATAAAATATAAACTTCTTAATAAAAAAGATTTTGAAAGTAACTATTGTTTTTTTTCAGATTTTGTTTTTTATATTTGGTTTTTGTAACGGTTTTTAAAAGATTCTTTATTTAGAGTTTTATGAGTTATCTTATTATATTCTCTTCACTCCAAGCCATTTACAAATGTTTGCTCTTGTGAAGAGAATGTTACCTGCAAAATGCAATTATACAAAGAGTGGAATTTGTACAGTTCAATTCGAAAATAATAGTTCAGTTTGAAAATAAAAATTAAAAAAATGAAATCTGAAAAAAATAATTATGAAAAAAATAAAGTATAAAAATATAAAATAATAAAAAAAACTAGAGAAAAAAAAAACAGTTACTCTAAATCTAAACTTTTTTTTTTCAAATTTCCATTTTACAGAACTTGTTTTTTTTAATTTCCAATCACAAAATTGTTTTTACAATACAGTGTTTTTACATTTCCATTAACAATTGTGAGATTTTTAAATTCAAATTTCCATTAAAAAATGTATCCTTTACTTTCAATAATAATGAACAATTTATTCCATAAATATAAGCTCATTAGTTTTTATCTGGTGAAATATTTTCCATAAAATTAAGTTTTCTGTTCAAAAGCAGCTCATCTTACCTGTTGGCATATCTTAGAGTATTTAACGTGTTTTCACAGGAGGCCATCCCAGGGGAAATAGTTGCTATCTGTCAAAACAAAATCATGGTGTTGTTGTATTCATCTTGCGCTAATGCTAACATAGTGCTGTGCTATTCACATCTCACCATGCATGTTCTTGAATTTTCTCCAATGAAGGAGTCTCTCAGGACTTGGGTCAACTTGCTGGCTCTGAACGGAGTATGGGGTTTGTTTCTGCCGAGGGCTCGGATGCATTCCTACAGGAAAAGAACACGATGATTCATTCATAAGTGTTCAGATTCTATAAAGACAAATTTGTAAATTGTTGAAAAAAAATAAAAGAAAAAAATCCTCTGGAACAAATCTTAGGAAATCTACTAAATACAGCTGAAAGTTTTAGCTGATACAAAATGCTGCAGTCTATGTTTAAGACAAGGTTTAAAACCTTCATCTTGGATAAAGCTTACAATTAAAATGGCTCAGGTTTTCCTGAATTATCTCTATAGTTATGCTGCTATGGAATTAGACTGCTGGAGGACACAGGGGCCACTTTTCATCATTCTGCTCCATTCTATCTCTATTACTTTATTCTATTCTGCAATATCTGTTAGATAAACCCCTAGCATCACTTTCTATCTCTTTTGTCTTGTCATATTAGTTACGCCTGGTTCTGTTTGGCTGTGAGACCATCCTGGAGGAAAATATCAGCAGGACTGCAGCCATCAATACCTTGTATTATGGATAATAGAGTTGGACCTGTTTGCATCTGTTTCCTACACTAAACCTGGTTCTGTTGGAGGTGTCATCCTGTTAAAAGGGAGTTTGTTCTCTCCACTCTCACAGCATGCATTGCTTCGTATGAGGAATTGCTGCAGAATAAAAAATAGAGCTAATATGAACTGCCATGAGACGCTCATCAATGAGGAGCTAATCCTGAAAAGTCAAGTCTGTTCATCCAGTCCAGTCTGACTGGATAAACTGTTCTATGCCTTATCAGATATTATGCAGAATATAATATATAATAGAAACACTGGAAATCAGACAGATGCTCATCCTGCTCAAAGAAGGGAGCACATTCCCCCCAACAGCAGGCGACCAAGGTGTCAGTGCCAAAGCGTCTTCAGAAACCCGCTAGAGCAATAAAGTTGAAACCACCTGGCAAAAACTAAACGAACCGACCAAATATGGCAAAACCCATATAGCGAAAAATAGGCATAACGGACACATTTAAAACCTAACTTGCAGAGCCTGAATTATTCCATGAGAAACTTGATTAGCAGCAGGTGAAGAAAAGTCTTACTGTAAAACAGTAGGTTAATCACCAGCACTGTGGCGCAGGATGTCTAGGCTCACCTACCTTCAATGCAAGCAGGCTCTTGTTGATCTCGGCTCCCTCCAGTCGGGTCTGTCGGTCGGCGCTGGACGTGTCCGCCCCTCTCTCGTTCCCTGCCAGGTCTATGAGGGAGAACTTTCCATGCATCTTACCCCGTCGCCGCAGGATGATCTGGAACACAGCGTGGCTCCGAGAGGAGTGAGCGTTAGCTGATGTCTGACCGGAAGTCCTGAAAAAGTCAACACCTCTCTGTCAGTTTTTTGTTTTTTCCTTTGTTTCACACATTCTGAAATTTCCTTTGGCGTTCACCTGCAGCTGTTTCCCATTTCGATGAGTTTGAGGACATCCTCGGTGCATTTCACCTCCCTCTCCTGCAGCCCTACCACCTGCACCTGCTGTTTCCCGTCCTCCAGGACTCGTAATTTGGCTTTGCGGTTTAGCAGGTCAAACACCTTTAAATGCATGCAGAGATACACTAACTGCTATCCAGAAGTTACAGTATATGCTGTTTTTTCTTTAAGACACCAACCTTTCCGCTGTAAATCTCAAAAAATGTGGCAAAAACTTGCAGATCCAACTTCTTATAAACAGGTTTCTTCAACATGAGAAAAACATCTCTGGCTGCAGGGAGATAAAATGAAAGGTTAGCTGAGATGAATGTATAAACCAGTAAAAACATATAGGAGACACTGACCTGACAGTGCGTAGATTCCCTTAGAGCAGTCCTGGTTCTTTCCTGAAAAGTCTCCTCCCATTGTCTGAAATCACACACAATGCAGTATGAAAGAAAACATGAAGTCACCGAAGAGGAAAGGAAAAGAAGAAACAACTAAAATCGCTCACGTGTGTTTTCCCACTTCCGGTTTGTCCGTAGGCGAAGCAGGTCGCCATCCCCCTCTCAAAAATTGTCTCAACCAGTGGCTGAGCTGTAAACCTGGAAAATAGGCAAAAAACCTAAGATAAAACCAGAACCTGTTTGGTGACTGGAATGGTAAAATTTTCCATTTCCAAATTTCTTTTTCCATTTTCAAAATTTTTTCATTTCACCGGACACAGTAGACTCAGATATTCTAATTTCCTTTTTTCAGGTTGGTGAAGGCACCATACTGTTAGGAATCCAGTTTGTGAAGATTGTGTTTTGTGTCTTTCTCTCCCTCCACCACCAGGTGGTGCCCTGTCCTCGTTGGTCCTCTCACACACCTGCGGATGGTTGATTCATCACTGAGGACTATTTGAGCCATGGACTGTCACTACCTCGGCGCCAGAGTGTTTGCCAGTTTTGGGTACTCTAGCCAAGCTGAGTTTCGCTGAGCCTAACCTAGTTTTTGTCTTTGCCTTTTCGGCAGAAAGCCTTCCTGCAAGCTGGATGTTTGGCCTTCTCCCCCTGGAAGGATTGTTTGAGTCTCACACTGAGCAGGGGATAAACCTCCACAAGTTGAAGTACTCCTGGATTCCCAAGTGACAGTCCGCTCAATAGCTCCTCTGGGTCTAACCAAGTCTATACCTGTCCGCCCTCCAACGAGTCTCAACCTCTGGAAAAACCCAGATTCTGGGAGGAAAGCTTTCTCCACTAACGTGAGTCCCGATTTCTCTGTCTCTCCAAGTCATCGTTCAAAGTTCACACGGATCCTGAACTAACAACTGATACTTTCCTTCCCTCTTCCAGTTCCGGTTCACCAGTTCACTGTGTTTCCTGAATCCAACCCCGCTGGTTTCATCAGTAAACCAGTTCAAACTTTTACCCTGGTTCTCTGAGTTGTTTACTGCATGTGGGTCAGATCTCTCAAGAAAATCATGACACATACCAGGGGTGTTCCAACACCACTTTTTCATTTCCGATACGATACCGATATCAGCAGTAATCGCACCAGCTTTTATTTGTCAGTGAAGATTCTCAGTCATCCATTCATAGTCATTCCAAAAAAAGAAAATTAAAAACAATCCACTGGACTTTGTTTCCAAGTTTGAAGATGTTTCAAAATTTCAAAATGTCAGAAATAGCGTTGAGTTCGAGGTTTTATACATTAGCCCATCAAAACCTTGTTTTTGTTTTGAAAACATGCAAATTGAAGGTCCACCCCTTTGAAATGGGGGCCGTTTGGGTTCTTTTCTGCAATGCTCCGTAACCATCTAAGTGTCTGAAAAGGGGTGTCATTAGAGGGAATTATTGGCCCGACTGATTAGGCGAGGTCCTCCGCTCTCCTGTACAGGGGCTGGGGCTGTGATGATATCAGGAAGGGATCAACTCAATTGCTGCATTGTAGGTTTTTGAAAGCTGAAACCTGAGTCCACCCCCTCTGTTTAAGGTTGTTTTTTTCTTTCTTAACATTGATGGCTTCCCTCACGCCCGTCTAAAACCACCTATTTCTTTCAGCTTTTATTTATTTAATTCTGTTGAATGTTAGGGAAGTATTGGTAAAGTAATATAATTGAAACAAGAAACAAAAGTACAAAAAGAAGATATAAAAAACACTGGCCAATGTAAAATTAACCAATGATTTACAAAAGCTTTTAACAGAAGCATTGTTTCTATCCGCACAAAAATATCAGAGAATTTAGATCCCAACAGATAAAATCCAATATTAATATAGGACAGGGACATCCCTACAACATAGACTAACAGTGTTTCTGAAGTCAGGAGTTGCCTATGTGGACCAGGGCCTTTAAGCAGCCATCTTCACCCTCCCCTCAGCTGAAACTTCGGTTGCCTAGCAACCGTGAAAGCATTAGGCAAATAATTGTGAAGCCAATTGGGCCCGAATCGTTATTATTTTATAAGTCTTAGGGAAGCTGCTGTTACAACCGTTGCATTTCCGAATTCTCCCGAGTGGTGCATGACTTTACACGAGCGAATAAAGTGAATGTGATTGGTCGTTTATCAAGGGGGCAGGATTGTTGTGGCGGAAGGTTTCGCGAGCACGTTTGGTTGTGGCAGGTTTGGCGGAAGCAGCTTGATAACCAGTTAGCAACTTAGTGCTAGTAGGTTCCCAATGGGAAATTCCATTGGGACCAAGTAGCACTAAATTGGTGACTTAGAAACGACACTGTCAAGGAACGGTATGGACAGCGGAAACATGCAAGAGGAGAGTTTTGTGTCGGAGGTCGTGGATGAGTCTCCTCCATCATACATTTTTTATTTAGAGGAGGAAAGTGGGGACGAAGATGTTGTGGAAGAGGACGCCAGGGCGGCAGAAGCTTGGTTTGGTGTAGAAGGCTTCCAGCCGTACATGTTTGAGCCCTTGCCTCGCAACGCTGCCAGTTCTGTTAGCTCTACGCCTGCTGAAGACACAGACGTCCATCCCAGTGAACACTGGGACGGAACTCAATGGGAAAGGAAATGATTCGGGTTTCTTATTTTAACCGTTGCATATATTAGCTGCGACATATGAATCAAGATGCTATGACCGAAAAAATGTGATTGACAGATGATATATGATTGGCCGAATTTAGGTGTTCAGGCTGACCTATAACTAACTGGCCTGCATAACATAACGAGAAACCCCCCCACAGATTTTAAGATAGGATTTTCTTTTAAATAAAAATGTTTTAAATTTTGGGAAAATATCATCTGATTATATATACATTTATATATATAATGTACATATATATACATGTTTATATATATACATGTTTAAGCCAGAATGATATGACATTTAAATATGATTTCTTTACGAATTTAAAGTCAACTTCAGTTATATTCAGCAACAATAAACTGTTAAGTCACCAAAGTATATTAGATCTTAGAAGCCATTTGCAGGCAAACTGTACAATCTAGGGAAAGATGTTCTGTGTTTAAACTGCAAAAAAAGATCAGATCTCTAAAATCATCATACCTGTAAACCATTTCATTGGTTGAGTTCCTGTCAAAAGCGTAATCAAACCGGAAAGTCTGATTCTCCAGGTAGCGGGTCAGGTCCACTTTCTGCTTGGGCTCATGGACCATCACCACGTCCTTACTGGGAATGGTGATCACATCCAGATCCTTAACGGACAACTCTGAGGAGGCAGACACGTCTTTATATACAACTTGCTGGTTTCTGCGTGCTCCACAAAAAAGCATGTATATAAAAACACAAAGAAGACGGACAACTAAATATCCATACTTTATTTGCTCAATGTTAACTCTTACTGGTGAGGAATCTGTTATTTTGTGGATGTATGTGAGGAAACCAGAGGGAAAACACTTTATAAATGAGAAGGTGTCGTTTTTGGTTTTAAATTGTTAAAAAGAAAAAAATTGTCTAGATTAAAAACTATATTCACACTATATTTTTTCCTGCGCTGTAATTCAGGAAGCATACAGTAACCCTTTGATGCCTGTTGTTGCTAATAAGCAACAAAGCGCTTGTATTACACTGCAAAAAATGTAAATAAAAGTTTTTCCTAAGGCACACTTGGCCATTGGAACAAGACAATGCACATTTAAAATAAGAAAAAACAACTGCAGTCTCTTATTTCAAGTGCATAAAATGCGATTATCTTATTTTAAGAGTTAAAAATGCTCATTCCATTGGCAGATCATCTTATTTTCCACCTCATATTAAGGGTAAATACACAGCATCACAGCAAAGCAGACAGGAGCCAGTGGTGTCGGTTCTTCAAAATAACTTTGAATTTTAATATTTCGTTATATTCAATTAGAATATATATATATATATATATATATATATATATATATATATATATATATATATATATATATATACATATATACATATAATTATATTTCTTATGCTTTACGTTGCTTTAATTTTTTTTTCAGCAGGTATAGCTTTTATTTTAGTGTGGCGGTGTGCCATAATTAATATCCTGAAGCAATATTATCACAAAAAAAAACTTTTTTTACCAACGCTATGAATCTCAACACCTCACTCAAACAGTTTGGTCATATTTCATGTAATGAGACCTTCACTTCCTTCTCCCTGGATCTAATGATGTCTCTCTTGTGTTCTTGACAGTGGTTGGCTATAGAAAAAGACTTCAACTATCAACTACACACTTTTTTAGTGTGAGCACTGCTGGTGCTTTGAGTCCATCTTACCCTTTTTATTAAGTGGACGTGCACGAACGCACACACAGATTCTGTGCTCCTCAATCTGTAACAGAAAATGACATCAAGAATGAATCATTCGTATTGATATGACCGACACTCTGCTCTGCTCCAGTCATCTAATCCATCCACTCTATTTTTCTGTCAATCTGCATCATCTTCCCCAGATTAACCCTGAGGGTCTTCATCTACTAGGGGATCCTGTGGGAGGTTCTGACTCACAGCATCATTGGATGTTAGAGGTCTGTAATCCAGGCTGGCCCTGAAGTCTCTGATCATGCACATAATCTCATAGTTTGGTAGATTAACGTCAACCTCCTGTAGAGAGACAAAAAAGAAAACAGAACAATGAAATTGCATCTTTTATGTTTAATGAAATGATGTAATGAATAATATTTAGCCTCCAGATAATTCAACCCTGAATAGACTCCAACAAGGTGTCCCGTATTTGTCTCAAGAAGACAGAATTTCTCTATGCAGGCGAAACCAAAACCAAGAATGGACGTATTTAGGCCTGGACAAATAATCGATTTTGATTATTTTGTTGCGGGAGACAAAAAAAACAAATAAAAACAACGATTATTTGTATAAACGCTGCAATTACAAGAAGCTTGGTTTGGTGTAGAAGGCTTACAGCCATACATGTTTGAGCCCTTGACTCGCAACGCTGCCAGTTCTGTTAGCTCTACGCCTGCTGAAGACACAGACGTCCATCCCCGTGAACACTGGGACGAAACTCAATGGAAAAGGAAATTATTCTTATTTCAGCCGTTGCTTATATAAGCTCCGACATATGAATAAAGATGCTATGACCGAAAAGCTAGAAGCCTAGGCTGGAAGGTGATGAAAACAAACATACCAAACATTAACCGTAATTGCGGTAATTAGCAAGGCGGTTAGCGGTAGCTATAAGGATGGCAGCTGGAATGTTCTTTTAACAAAAATGCTGGATTACTTTTTATCAATACACACTTATGGACAAATATAACATAAACAATCTAAGATTGGATTCATAATGCGGCCTCATCGGTTTAAATATAGGAAGTTGAAGTTTTAAAAAAAAATTATGATTGAATACGCTGCTATATCTTTATTAATTGTGCTTTGCTGCTCATGGTGTCCATGAAATTAACTTGGTGGTTAAATTTTGGAGAATCTAAGCTTTCTAAGGATGTATAACATGTCTATATTGGTAAAAGCTTAACTGGTGTTATTTTCAAGCGTACTGCTTTGTCTATTGTTCATATGCACAATGTGTGGATAAGTATATACTTTGAATTGGAAATAAAAAAATCAGAGATTTTTTAGGCCATATCTCCCAGCCATAGACATATAATTTCCTCCAGATCTGAGTAATTTAAAATTTGGTAAATGTGTGTTTTTTCAACCTCACCTGGGCCCTCTTCTCTCTAAGCTCTTGCTGCTGGAGACGCCTTTTCTCCCTCTGCTCCTGCAGCCTCTCCACCTCCACCTCCTTCACACAGTTGGATTTCCTGCGTGCTGAAAAGTAAAAGATCAAGCAGGTAATTCAGAAATATAACCATAATCTGCAGTGTATTAGAGATTATGGAAAAATGTTAAGCCAAACAACAAAAACAAAAAAACAACAAATTCTTTAATGATGTGCTCCAAAATGGTCACAACTCCAAAATGGTCACAACAAGTAATCTGGCATTATATTAATACCAAAATCATATTTTTTGCATGTTCTTGCTAAGATTTTTAGATTTCAGACTTATATTAGATTTCAAGATTATATTACACTTATATTTAGTTATTTATTTTGTATGCCTTGGTTTAAAAAATGGTAGAGTATCAATGGTAAGAGTATTTTCCTCGGTATCTTCAGCAAGTTTCACATTTTAAACCCTAAAATTTACTATAAATAATTATAAGGTTGCCATGATCTTGGCACCATAGGCTGGGTTTTACTCCTCCTCCTCTCATCTGCTTTCCTCCTCCTAATTATCTCTTATCAGATCCACCTGTTTCTTCTGCTATTTATGCCATCGGTTCCCAGCCCATGGTGCCTGATAATTCGAGCTTCCAGCGAGTCTAATTCTAGCGTTTCTCTGTATGTGTTTGTTCTGCCTGATCTTGACCTGTTTCTGTGCCCGGACTGCTGAGTTTTGACCTCCCCGGTTCTGCTCTGCCTGTATTTCCCTACTGATAATCCCTCCTGGATCCCTCGTTTCCTCTGTGTGCTCTGGCTGCTGCTGATCACTGCTCCTCTTCCCTCCTGGATCTCTGGTACCGGCTCAGTTTCAAGGTTCCGCTCCTCTGGACTTCACTCCTTCTTCTAAACACAGACTGAACATTACCAGGTTAGTGACTTTCAAGCTTATTGTCGTCCCCTGTTTGTTTCAGAAGTCACTGATCTGACTCTACATCCCTGCAGCGTGTCCAGTGATCCCGCCCCAGCTGATGAGCAGCTGCACGCAGTTTTTTCAATAAACTCCTCTTAAATTATCGCTGTCTGAATTCTGGTTCCAATCCTCTGAGCCCTCTGACAAAGGTCATTGTAGATGGGAAAATTAGGTGTAAACTTCCCCTCCAAAAAACATCCTTTCTTCCTTCCTTGTGGAAATTATATATTTAACTTAATATATTTTCCAAAAATAATGTCAAAAACTTCTGATGATGTAAATTTGAAAAGATAAACTCAGAAATTTCTACGCTTCTAACATTTCAATTTGTGTTTTATAATGTAAAATCAGAAAACTGTGGGAAAAGCATAAGAAAACCTGAAGTTTGCTTAGATTTTTAATCTTGGATATTTCTAATCAAAATAGCGGAAGTGTAATTGGTAGCCTAAATGCAGGCTTTATTATTGTGGGAGAATGTCTAGAAGTCAGAAGGTTTAGCATTTATTAAGAACTTCATACCGATGCCCTGGAAAATATTGGATGTTTGATGCCATTTTTAATACCATGGGAAAAATAGAAATATATAACCAAATGTGATATTGGTAAAATACTTTTAGTAATATCAAAAACTCACCTTTTTCAGTCTCAACATGGAAGAGAATCACACATGCTAGTTAAAATCAGTGTGTAAAGAAAAGCTAAATAATCCAAATATAAATGCAAATAATCCTGAAAACCAAAATTAATAGAAAAAATATTTTCCTCTCTTTATTTCAACAGGTATTTGATATAAGCTTAAAGTGCTGCATTTTTATGAGCTTCTTCTTTCCCCCACCCGCAGCTAGAGTAGAAAGAGAAACAAGCGCTGCAGTATGAAGCCACAGGCAGTGAAAGAGGCTTTGACTTGATGAAGCACAGCTGTCTGGGACTGGGAGCATGACATCATGACATTCTGACCGAGTCGCATCAGAAAACAACAGACAGGCTGGGCGCTGTCGCTGAGCACCACTCAGTATCATCGTGGAACTGCATAGACTCCAACCCACCGTTTTGTTGCTGCAGTAGAGACTCTTTTACAGCCTGCTGGGGAGTGATGGAGGGCGGAGGTGGTTCTGCAGCTTGGCTCTGCTGACTGGGACGGGCCCGGGTGGTTCCCACTGCTGCAGCTGTAGAGCAGAGAGCTTATTGTGATCATTGATTGCGAACGAGTTGGTTTGACCGGCATTTATAAAACATTAAAAAAAAGCTTATCAAACTTCTGCCCTTGTATTTAAAAGTAATCTGTATTTCATGTTATTTTTACACTAATTGATAATAATCATGTTTGCATGTCCACCACTTTACTCAATAGATGCTGTTTATTCAGGCCTCTGCCGCCTAAAGAGCTTTTTCATTTCCGTCTAACATTAGAGCACAGAGCCTGTCATTTAGAAATGTATCATTTAATTTTAGTTTGATATATAAGCGGATTGGAGGATTTTTTTCGCCCGATCAACAGTGATGACTCATGTTGGAGCGATAAAACTAGAAATATTTAAATTATAGGAATATTTAGAATTTGTGTGCATTTTTCTTTTAGATTTTGTCATTTCTAGTAAGTAAGGTTAAAGACGTAGTGGAGGATGTTAGTTTTCCAGGTGGATCATCAAAATAAGTGGTCCTCAAAATTGTCCATCGTGATATGTTTAAGTAAGTCCGTCCTATTTGCTCGTCAAATCTTCCTTTGGAAAGTAAGCTTGTATGAGTGATGCAAACAGCAACTTTTAAAGAGAGCATGCACGAGGAGAAATGGGCTTGTGCACGCTCACCATGCGTACAATTGGCGTTCCCGCTCGGGAGCAGGTACAGGGTTGTGCATGTGCATTTTTTTTAAGTGGAGAGGGCGGGTCTTTTCAAAAATTCATTGAAATCCTCCACTCTGGCCGTTTCTCAACTCACAAGAACGGGAGTACGGACTCGTTTCCTTGCCAAGTATGCTCTCTCTCACTGGAGCTGCATTTCACCCCATGTTAATAGTCTCTAGATAATAATAAATTCTAACTTTTTTCATTTAGTGGGGGAATAATAATAAACACAGTCAGATAAACACAAATGAAATGAACTTTTTGCCAAATAGAACAGAAAACTCTCCATCAGAGCCAGCGGACCTTTGCACATGCGCATGCAGAGAGAGGGCTGCTGCAGACGGGCTAACGTTAGCCCTGGCTGTGGTTAGCCTCGGAGCTCCGCTGGTTGCCGCAGTCCTCTCAACTTCAGAAATCTTTTTTGTTTTTAATTAGGCACTTAATCCGTAAATAGGCCATATAGTGATGCTTAAAAGTAAAATGCTCTCCACAACAACCCAGCCCTCTTGAAAACGACCAATCACATTCACTTTATTCAGTCTTGTAAAGTCGTGCACCACTCCGGAGATTTCGGAAATGTAACGGTTGGAACGGCCGTCTCCCTACGAATTTAAATGATTTATAAGGAAAATCTGTTTATTTAGTCAGTTTTTGATATAAGTGGCATAATAAACGGATAAAAGACGTATTATTATTTCTAATTCAGTTTATTGTAAAACAATATTTAGTCTGTAATGTTAATGGACATATCTTAATATGAGGGATTATAAAAAAGGTCAATAATTAATTATCAATTAACCGTAGTTGATTAATAGGATCAATCAACTTTAGATTAATTAATTAATCCATAACTTGCATCTCTAATCAGAAGCTTTATGAAAGTATAGTTCACCAGGCAGAGTTCAGTAATGAAAGTGTGTCTACAACAATAATCACAATTAGAAATCTATGGTAAGATGGTTAGCGGGTCAAACAAACCTCTGTTCTCCCGTGGAGCATTTTCAGGCTTAGGTATCGCTGTGATCCGTTTGGTCTAAAATTAAAATCACAGCAAGCAGTCAGTAAAGAAGCACAGATGGCGAACCGAACACACAGAGGTGAAGCTTTATGTCTGTCTTTGTAGAAATTAGGATATCGATATTATCTGTGTAGACCAGAGCATGTGAACGGAGCGGAGCCTTGAGCGGAGCAGAAGAAATATGGTGGAGCGCAGGACAGTTTTCTATGGTGTCCAATGGAAGTAAATCTGTGTCGCTGGGATTTGAATCAAAAATGCCACTGAAATTTAAATGCTGTATGTTTGTACTTACTGTTTCAGTGTTAAAATATATTCAGAACACATTTTTGAACTAAAAAGAAGTTCATTGTCATTATTTCTACACAGTTGAAATTTCATTTGTTTTCTCTTCAAGTTAAAAATTTACATTACTATTTCAAAGTAATTACATTTTCAATACTTATTTTTCAGTTAAAATTTTCAGTGTTAAAAAAAATCTGCATATAAAAAATTCAACCTTTCAAAATTCAAACTCAATATTTTCAGCCTCCTGAGATTCAACTGGCTCTATTTCACTGTCTTAAATTCGGCGTCTAAATTCAGTGTCAAAAGGGAAGGGTTACTTCAGGTCACAGACATTAGCAAAGGATTGTGGTGTCCAACAGCCAGCCAATCCGGTTACGTTTTCTTAGTCACGTGACGTGTCGCTCATACGGAAGGAAAACCTGCATCACAGAGCCGGTCATGCAAGCTAACGCTAACTCAACGGCGAGTTAATTACTTTCATTTTTCTGTAGTTGAGTTAGCGTTACCTGAAGTAACCCTTCCCTTTTTACACTGAATTTAGACGCCAAATTTAAGACAGTGAAATAGAGCCACACTGCAAAAAATTTAAATCTAAGTAAGTTTATTTTTCTTTAAAAAAACACATTTCTTTCTTGAATTAAGCAGTTAAGTGATACACTTTGCCAATGGAATAAGGCAATTTACATCTAAAAGAAGAAAAAACAATTGCGTTGTCTTATTCCAAGTGGATATTATCTTATTTTAAGAGTAAAAATACTCATTCCATTGGCAAATCTTATTTACTTGCTTGAATTATGCTAAATACACTAATTTTAAGACATTTTTACTCGTTTCCAGATCGTTTTTTGCAGTGCAGTTGAATCTCAGGAGGCTGAAAATATTGAGTTTGAATTTTGAAAGGTTGAATTTTTTTATATGCAGATTTTTTAACACTGAAAAACTGAAAAATATGTATTTAAAATATAATCACTTTGAAATGTGTGTAGAAATAATGACAATGAACATACAACATTTAAATATCAGTGGATTTCAGCGAGGATTTCACTCCCCCCAGTTCGCTCCGATGACCTCACAAGGTCAATTAAAAATTTTGGATTATAAAATTTGTAAAATAAAATGTATGTATTTCTAGTAAATTAAATAAATAAGCAGGTGGAAACATGAATGGAGCGAGGTGTTACGTTCACCGCTGGGAAACAGTGCGATAATTTAACAGCCAGTTAAATAAGACAATACACATGTATCAGTGACATCATTAAATCAAACACTGTATGTCTCAGGGCTCCGGCAGAATTACATGAAGGACAAATACCAGAAAATGCCTTCTCCTGAAAATTTGAGCAGGTTTGGAGCGATTTCACCAGAGCAGTGGGAAAATTAAGGTGAGCGCGGAGCGGATATGGAGTGGAGCGTCCTGACGCAACTTTGAGCGGTGGAATGAATGAGCGAACATCCTCCTGAGCGAGGAGCGGAAATTGGGTGGCGCTCTACTCCGTTCACATGCTCTGACGTAGACTGAGCCATAGGCAGGGAGTAGATTTCTTTACTTCTAATAGAGAATAATAAGTTATAGCAGGATGATGTTTAGAAACTCCACATATTTTTTTTACATATCTACCACTGGAAAAAATATAAATCTAGATAAATCATTCTTTTCTTAAAATAAGTGCATTTGTTTTTGGATTGAGGAGGTAAGTGACATCTTGCCAATGGAATGAGACAATTTACATTTAAAATAAGAAAACACAATTATATTGTCTTATTTCAAGTGCATATTTTCTAATAGTTTTATGTTAAAAGTAGAAATACTCATTCCAGTGGCAAACTATCTCATTAACCTACTCAAACTAAGGGCAAATACACTTCATCTAAGAAATTTTTACTTATTTCCAGATAGATTTCCAGTGCATTAAATCAGGTTGTTGGCAGCTAATGAGGAAGAGCAGACCTTGGGAACTTTGCTGGTTTTGGTGACGCTGGACGGAGGAACAGGAGCTTCGGGACTCTGAGGTATTTCTTCATCAGGAGCAACATCTGGATTCAAAGCAAAGATGCTCTCCAGGTCAATCTGAGGGGGAAAAATAAAACACCCATGAGTCTAAGTAAAACTAGAAAGGTACAAAAACATCCCTGGGAGCGTGTGTTTCCTGGATGGGGTCGCCTGTGGAGCTGGTTGACTGTTGCCTTTTGTATCTATGCTTCTTTTTGTATCTCTGCTTCTGTCTCCTTGAACCCCAGTCGGCCTCAGCAGATGGCCGCTCACACTGAGCCTGGTTCTGCTGGAGGTTTCTTACTGTTAAAAAGGAGTTTTTCCTCTCCACTGTCACTACAAGCATGCTTAGTGGGAGGGATTGCCTTGGAGTCAATGAGTCAATGCAATCAATTGGTTTTCCTTAGATAGAAAACTTTGAATCAATTTGACTGGATGATCTGGTGAAATTTAAAGTGCCTTGAGACGACATGTGTTGTGAATTGGCGCTATAGAAATAAACTGAATTTAATTTTATTTCACGTTAGAGGCTTTTGTCATTCCTGCTTTGTGATCATTCAAAGTTATAACAAACACACAGTTTAAGGGGTGGATGGGTAAACATTTGCAAGTGAAATTGAGAGGAAATCACCAAGCAGATCTTATAGGACAGTAACTTAACCACAGAAGAGAGGGTCAGGGGATTGACTTATAGATTAAAATGAATGGAAACCTTCACAGTCAGATAGTGACGATTAACTGTACCTCCTTCCCTTTAGTGTCCCCGTTCTCGATCCACTCCACCGTCACACTCTCGTTGTCTTCATGCAGGGATGTGACCATAGCCTGGTGTATTCGGCCTGCAGGGAGGATGCAAACAAAGGTGAAACCTGCTCTGACATGCTCTGCTCATTACAGAACCAGTCACCATTTTAACAGAAATGATGATCATCTTTATTAACCCTTTATAGGACAAGTTCCCGTTTTTGATCACTTGCATATCCCTTACAAATGGCGTCCCTCAGTGAGGTCTAGAAGCACAAGATCTATACCCAGCCATTCAGCAAAGATACTGCTACATGGCTGTACATCTTATTTTGGCATTTGACCAATTAGACGAGCCCTTAAATGATATATTACCTACTGCACTCAAAAAATTATCTAGAAATGATAAAAAATTCCTTAAATTAAGTGTATTTCCCCTCAATTTGAGCAGGTAAATAAGATTATTTGCAAATGGAATGAGTAGTTTTGCTCTTAAAGTAAGAGAATTAGATAATATGCACTTGAAATAAGACAATGTAATTGTTTTTTATCTTATTTTAAATATAAATTGTCTTGTTCTACTGGCAAAGCGTCTCACTTATCGCCTAAATTCAAGGAAAAATTCACTTATTTTAAGGAAAAAAATGATCTATTTAGATTTAGATTTTTTGCAATGCGTAAATTAAGTTGAAAAAAGGGTATAAAGCTAATTGAAAAGTTCAAAAGTGAAGTTCAAACGTTAATAAACCAAGTTAAAAATTCTATGTTGCCAATTCTAAGTACCAGTATCAGCATTAATGTCTCTAAGGTTATGTTGTACCAAAAAAAACGTGTTTCTTTCACTCTTTCACTCACTTTGTTTTTGATATATTTGGGCAAGTTGGCGTTTCTTGTTATTACATTGACATTAAAATGAAGAACATCCTTATATTTTGCATGTTACCAAGGTAATAAGGTCTTGTCCTAGATTCCAATAACAGTATTGGGTGGAAATGTTTCCCTATAAAGCATTATAATCACCATAGAGCCAATGGGTGTGGTTAGTGTGACCATTTTCCCTGCTTCTCAAACTAATCAGCTGCCCTAAAGTAGGATGACTGGCCTTTATCGATGCATCATAGGGAGGAGAAACAGTCCCAGCAGGGAACAGCTGTCCTTCTCCATACATGCACCATGTTGGTGAGGAATAATGAAGTGAAAGGGGAGAGGCCCATGCAGCCATCCTCCAGCCCCCAGATCCAGGCCACTGTCTGCTGCAGAGCAGAGCGCTGCATGCAGCCCTTCCAGCTCCGGATGAGGCTTTCTACCATGATCCGCAGGAAGGAGGGCGGGTTCATCACGGTCACAGCCGGACAGGTGGACGGACCCGCCCGCCTGCTGACCCACGGCCTACCGGCTTCACTGCAGGCGGCGGTACGGAGAGCAGGACTGGAACAGCTGGGTTTCTTTTGCACATCGCGGAGCCTCTCAGCGCTACAACATAAAGACTTATTGGGGATGTGGATGTGACAGCTGGTTAGCTAGCAAAGGAGCCGTCGCTGCCGCACGCGCCACTCCTCCTCCTCCTCCTCCTATGTGTGTGTGTGTGTGTGTGTGTTTGGGCGCGCGCGTGTCTGTGGTGGGCCAGCCACGTACCGTCGCTTCGCTTTATCTCCACGTAAATGCCCACGAAAATCTTCCCGAAAATCGCCGCCATTGCTCCCCGTCTCGTCTTCGCCTCGTCCTCCGGTCCAGTTTGTTCGCCGCTGCGGACGCTGAGGTCACTGGCGGCCGGCTAAAGGAGAGGAGAGGAGAGCGGCTGCTGCGCATGCGCGAATCTTCCGCTTCAGTCCTCAGCATCTTCTGCTGACACTGAGCAATTAGATGCGTTTTCTAACTAACTGTTTTACATGTCGATTCCGCCGGTTTCTAATGAAAAAAGAGAGCAATATCTCATAATTATGAATAAACTATCATAATAATTAATTGTGATATAATACTAATAGTATAACAAAATATAATTTGTTGTATTAATGTAATGTTTACCAATAAGCTTTTTTTGTTATTATTTCCTTTGGTTTGTTCCACATGCTAAAAACTGATTATCTAATATATTTAACACAAAGGAATTGTGATGTTATAAAAGTATGATTACTTTACCTAAGTTTTCATGCACAACACTACTTCTCAGTCCCCCGAATGGCCCATACTCGCAACAACTGTATCCTAATTGTATCTTATTATACATATATGGCTAACTCATACTTATGAGGCAGTATCGAAATTTGAACGTTGAACCAATCAGACTGTATGTTCTAGTTGAATTGTCTCTGTAAAGTGCCTTGAGATGACATGACTTAATAAATACACACACATATATATATATATATATATATATATATATATATATATATATATATATATATATATATATATATATATATATATATATATAGTGGGGGGAAAAAAGCATTTAGTCAGCCACCAATAGTGCAAGTTCTCCCACTCAAAAAGATGAGAGAGGCCGGTAATTTTCATCATAGATATACCTCAACTATGAGAGACAAAATGAGAAAAAAAATCCAGAAAATCACATTGTCTGATTTTTAAAGAATTTATTTGCAAAATATGGTGGAAAATAAGTATTTGGTCAGTTACAAACAAGCAAGATTTCTGGCTCTCACAGACCTGTAACTTCTTCTGTAAGAGGCTCCTCTGTCCTCCACTCGTTACCTTCATTAATGGCACCTGTTTGAACCCGTTATCAGTATAAAAGACACCTGTCCACAACCTCAAACAGCCACACTATAAACTCCACCATGGCCAAAACTAGAGAGCTGTCAAAGGACACCCGAAACAAAATTATAGACCTGCACCAGGCTGGGAAGTCTGAATCTGCAATAGGTAAACAGCTTGGTGTGAAGAAATCAACTGTGGGATCAATTATTAGAAAATGGAAAACATACGAGACCACTGATAATCTTCCTCAACATGGGGCTCCACGCAAGATCTCACCCCGTGGGGTCAAAATGATCACAAGAACGGTGAGTAAAAATCCCAGAACCACACGGGGGGACCTAGTGAATGACCTGCAGAGAGCTGGGACCAAAGTAACAAAGGCTACCATTAGTAACACACTACGCCGCCAGGGACTCAAATCCTGCAGGGCCAGACGTGTCCCCCTGCTTAAGCCAGTACATGTCAAGGCCCGTCTCAAGTTTGCTAGAGAGCATTTGGATGATCCAGACGATGACTGAGAGAATATCATATGGTCAGATGAAACCAAAATAGAACTTTTTGGTAAAAACTCTACTCGTTGTGTTTGGTGGAGAGAGAATGCTGAGTTGCATCCAAAGAACACCATACCTACAGTGAAGCATGGGGGTGGAAACATCATGCGTTGGGGCTGTTTTTCTGCTAAGGGACCAGGACGACTGATCCGTGTGAAGGAAAGAATGAATGGGGCCATGTATCGTCAAATTTTGAGTGAAAACCTCCTTCCATCAGCAAGGGCATTGAAGATGAAACGTGGCTGGGTCTTTCAGCATGACAATGATCCCAAACACACCGCCCGGGTAACGAAGGAGTGGCTTCGTAAGAAGCATTTCAAGGTCCTGGAGTGGCCTAGCCAGTCTCCAGATCTCAACCCCATAGAAAATCTTTGGAGGGAGTTGAAAGTCCGTGTTGCCCAGCGACAGCCCCAGAACATCACTGCTCTAGAGGAGATCTGCATGGAGGAATGGGCCAAAATACCAGCAACAGTGTGTGAAAACCTTGTGAAGACTTACAGAAAATGTTTGATCTCTGTCATTGCCAACAAAGGGTATATAACAAAGTATTGAGCTGAACTTTTGTTATTGACCAAATACTTATTTTCCACCATATTTTGCAAATAAATTCTTTAAAAATCAGACAATGTGATTTTCTGGATTTTTTTTTTCTCATTTTGTCTCTCATAGTTGAGGTATATCTATGATGAAAATTACCGGCCTCTCTCATCTTTTTAAGTGGGAGAACTTGCACTATTGGTGGCTGACTAAATACTTTTTTGCCCCACTGTATATATATATATATATATATATATATATATATATATATATATATATATATATATATATATATATATATATATATATATATATATATATATATATATACATAAAAAATCTAAATATTTATATATAAAGGGGAAAATATACAATATGAATCTCTGCTTCTGTCTCCTTGAACCCCAGTCGGCCTCGGCAGATGGCCGCTCACACAGAGCCTGGTTCTGCTGGAGGTTTTTTTCCTGTTAAAAGGGAGTTTTTCCTCTCCACTGTCGCTACCAGCATGCTTAGTTTGAGGGATTGCATTCAAGTCAATGAGTCGTTGTAATCAACTGGTTTTCCTTAAATACAAAACTGAATCAATTTGACTGTATGATCTGGTGAATTGTGCCTTGAGATGGCATGTGTTGTGAATTGGCGCTATATAAATAAAATGAATTTAATTTAATTGAATGTCTATCTTTTTTTAAAGAAGCAAACAATACAAAGTGTAATCAAAAAAGTAATGGTTGGGACAAGCTTGGTTGATGGATCCATGAACCAGAAAACAATGAATAAAACAAGAAAACTGTTATCAGTTCGCTACCTTAAAGGTATAGTCGAGGATTTTCACAATTTTTTTTAAAGACCTGCCCTCTCTACAAAAAATAAAATAAAAAGAAGAAGCACATGCACAACAAACACCCATGAAATCGTGCGAGAGCGTGCATAAGCCCATTTTTCCTCGTGCATGCTCTGTTTAAAAGTTGCTGTTTGCATCGCTCATACATGCTTACTTTCCAAAAGAAGATTTGACGAGCAAATAGGATGGACTTACTACATATCACCAGAATGATGGACAATTTTGAGGACCACCTATTTTGATGATCCACCTGGAAAAAGAACATCTCCACTTTACCTTTAAGCTATACAATGCAGCAGGATGAATATGTAAAACACAATTAAAAGTACATTTAAATAAAGAAAAGCTTTTAAATTACCTAGTCAACATCTGTACTCTAATTTAATTAAGGTTCTCTGGCTTATATAGGGTTATTAAGGTCCTTCTGATGGCTGAATTTAAACAAATCCTTCAAACACAGTGCCAAGGCTGAATGTTTTGTTTTTCTTTTTTATTCAGGTTATGATTGACTGATATAATTGTTTTAAATATCAGTCATGTTATGTTATTTTTGCTTTACCTATAATGCAGGGGTAGTGTTTTGTGAAACATTATACATAGTGGGGGCTTACAGGTACTTATGCGGATATTCAACTTTTCCCCATATGGTAAAGTCCTCTTCTTTGGATTGGGTGCAGGACTAGGACTAAGATGTGAATTTATGTCAGGTTAGGGTTAGTTATATTGGTATGGTTTAGGACCTGAATTTCGTCATGTAAAATGAGATCAATATGTATCTTCCTTTTAAAAATTAAAAATGCTTCATAAAAATGTTTAATTTTGTTCACAAGTGCCCTGTAAGGAAAAAAAAGGACAAATCTGCAGAGATAATAATTGCCTTCTTTATGTCCAACATTTCTGTTGCAGTGAAAAACGACTATTGTCAAGCCTTGTAGGTGATATTTATTTGTTCTCTCTGAACGACAAGGCATCTAATCATCTTTGGTATGTTAACGCTCTTATCAAATGATACAAATCATAAAGCTGTTATATTCTCAATACTGAAATAATTTGTGACTTTAAGATTTCGATGTAAGTCCACCAGTGACCACACGATGGCAGCAGAGGCCGTTAAGAGGACAAGCGGCATTTTCCTCTATCAAATGGATTCTGCTTTGTCTGTATGCTAATTTGGATTTAAGATTTTCTTATGTAAGAATAATTTATGATTCTGTGTAAGATAAAACCGGAATATAAATTAAACCAGCAATTAATGTTACGATTAAAAAATAGACCTTTATTAATTTGCTAAAGTAAAGAAAAGCAGACCAAATATGCAGATGTCAGTGTCTTTCACAGAGCAGTCCTTTAAATATGCATCTCAGAATGTATTTATTTATTTTTTACATTGAAATTGTCGGATAGCACTTGTTTTCTGGCATTCAATTTAATTTCATTTTATTGAATCTCCACTGAAATCCAGCCAAACAAGTTATATTCATTTCAATTTCATTTTTTTTTCTATTTATTTCATACTATACACATTCAATGAAAATCTAATATATTCAATTAAACTCAATATAATTCAAAATTATACAATTAAATTTGATTCAGTTCGAATTAAATCAATTCAGTTATGTCAAGTTTAATAAATTCAATTAAATTTAATTATCTTTTATTCTAAATATGTTATTGATTCAAATGGAAATGACATAATTTCCCATCTTCCTGCCTCTTCCTTTATTCCTAGATTACTTTAAAGTTAAGACTTCTATGTTTAGGATCAGCAATCTCGTACTCTAGACTTCTTAGACAGCATATCAATTAAAAAAAACAAACAAAAAAACTTTTTTGTACCCCAGAAACAAAAACTTTTACCCCTTAATCAAATAATTGCAACTGATATCAAAATATAATATTTTTGAATAAAATAAGAAGTAAAATTTGATTCAAATTTTATATTTGCAACGTGTATGAATAGTCAGCATATATGCTGACTTACATTGATTTATAAGCCTGAATATGATTAACACATTGAAATCATGTATTATGAAAAGGATAACTGATGAGAAATCTAAGGGACATGGAGGATTAAGGTGACTGCATTACACAGCTTATGATAAACAATGGAGTCTTAATAAATAGCTACCAAAGAAAGGTTAGCAAATTCCTCAAATGTTAACAACCAATGAAAAAAATGACATTAGAGTACCTATAGCTGCTTGATTTCACTACCAATTAGAATAAGGATTTTACATCTCTGGCAAGCTATCGCTATATTAAAGGTTTGGATTTATATTGCTAAGACAGCACTTAAGCATGAAATCAATTGTGTAGAAATTGCACCACTTATTACCACAGATTAATAGAAATACATTTTCCTTTTCAAAATAAAGCTTTTTTTTTAAACTTATGAATAAAATAAAAAAATAATAATAATCCCGACTGCATTTTGTTCTCCAAGACTGTTAAATTTATAAATTAAATGCTTAATTGACTCCTGGAATTTGTGAGTTCAAAATATTTTAAGATGCAATTTTTGCTGATTTGAAGCAAAAAAAGCAATTTTTGTTAAGTTAGTTTTCTCGTTAGTTCTGTGCTAATAAGATGAAAACACATTCTAGAGGATCTATTTGGAAATCAAGTTGACTCAAATGTTAAATACTCCTTAGTAATTTTATAAATGTATATGTAGCTATAACATATTTAGAAAAAGAAGCATTTCTGATTAAACATTTGAATTTTCAAATATGACATTTTGAAACTAATTTTGATAACTTTTTGCTCGAACATCTTTTCAAAAATAAATGTTAAAGGTTATAATATGTTTCACTTGAAATTAATTATAAATTGACAGGTTCAGGAATATAATAATAATAAGAAGAAGAAGAGGAAGAAGAAGAAGAAGGAGAAGAAGGAGAAGAAGAAGAAGATTTTTATTTTTATTTTTAACAAAACATTTATTTAACATTGATTCATCATCAAACAGTTAAAAAACTCAGGTCATCAGGGCATCATTATAAAAGCAGCTTGTTATATTTCAGCTCTCCTGACTCAGAAATGGTGCACAACACATTGTTAAAACCCCACAGTTGTATAAAACCCTTCAAATCCCCAGTGGCTCTGTGTAAGCAGAAATCCAGCCTCAACCTGGCTTTGGTGTTACACTTCCACAGAGCCACCGCATCAAGCTGAGGTCCTTCCTGCAGTTTGTCTCTTCGTGTCAGGTAAATGGCCATTTTGGCTTCAGAGATTAAATAATTTAAAATTCTGGATTTGAAGGCAGTGGCTCGGTTATAATGTACACCATTGATAAAAACGGAATGGGTAAAAACCATACTAAATAGGCTAAAAACTTTCATTAAAAAGTTGAAAAAACTAGTCAGTCGTACACAATCCATAAAAATGTGAAACACACTCTCAGGCAAACTGCAAAAAGGACATTTTTTTAAAACCTCAGGACTGATGATAGATAAAAATGCGTTTGAAGCAATGGCGCCGTGAAGTATTCTCCATTGAAGGTCACCTGTCCGTTTTTTAATGGGAGGCTTGTAGTCCTCCACTGAGGTTTTTGTCCTCTGAACTTGTCTGCCCAGACGCTTGTTTGCCTGTTATGGAGAGTTCTCCTGTTTAGGACTTTAGTGCAAGTTCTGTATAATGTTTTTGGGTCCGTCTTGCACAGATCCATCCTTTGATTTTATAGTAGGGGTCCGCTGTCTTCCTCAAAGTCCGGATCCATGCACACATCCGGGAACGGGTCGCTCGTGTCAGGCGGGCGCTTTCCGGTGGCGTGCAGCTGCAGGAGCCATCTCTCCCCAGCAGTCATCCGCTCTTTCAGACGCTCCAGAAAGCGCCGCGCCAATCTGGCGGACCGGACCCCCAGCAGCGAGCGGACCTCTTCGACGCCCCAGAAAACCGGCCCGGCGACCCGCACCAGATGCCTCAGGGTCACCGCTGCCGACCTGGACAGCGTCTCGGGAAGGCCAGGCACGGACCTGTCGTGGACATCCAGCCTCGCTCCACACACCAGCGGTTCTTCTAAAAGCCAATGCAGAGAGTTATGCGTTTTGGACCTGTGCAATTTAAAAAAAGCACATGATTTAAAAACACTTTGATAAAATTGAGGTAACCCTCTTATCTTTAAGAGACTTAAGTCTGTTAAAAACAGAGCAGCATCCAGCCCCAGAGAGTTTACACGTCTGAGAATGCAGCTGGCCACGTCTCTCCACACGGGGTCTTCTGTGAGGAACTTCTGAAGGAACTGTAAACGAAAAGTGGCTGTTCTGGCGGCCAGATGGACAAGGCCCTGGCCCCCCTCCTCTCTCGGTAAAAACAAGACAGACTGTGGCACCCAATGTCAACCGCTCCAGAAAAAGTTAACCATTTCTGACTGTATTTTTACAAGAAGGTCAGAGGGTGGGTCTAAAACAGAGAGTTTGTGCCACAGCTGTGATGCTATAAGATTGTTTAAAACCAGCACTCTGCCCCTATAAGACATCTGGGAGTGCACCCACTTCCATTTTGCCAACCTGGTTTTTATTTTTCCTTCCACTTCCTCCCAGTTTTTCTTTAAAATTGCTTCACTGCCTAAAAACACACAGAGGTACTTAAAACCGTCCCTCTTCCACACCAGACCTCGAGGAAGAACTGGGAGCCTGACGGACCACTCTCCGACGGCCAGGGCTTGGCTCTTTGACCAGTTCACCCTCGTGGCGGACAAGACGGAAAACTTTTCAGTTACCTCGGTTAAAAGACTGACGTCCCGTTGATCCTTAATAAAAACAACAACGTCATCAGCGTAGGCAGATAAAACCATGTGATTAGTAAAACCAGGTAAAACAAGACCGTAAACACTCGAACGTATTTTCTGAAGGAGGGGTTCCAGGGAGAGTGCGTACAGCATCCCCGAGAGCGCGCAGCCCTGTCGGACGCCTCTATAGACTCTAAAAGGAGCACACAGGCTACCGTTGATCTTCAGCACACTCTCTATGCCACTGTACAGTACCTGGATCTTGGCGATGAGACCCTCGCTGAACCCAAACCCCCTCATGGTTTTCCAGATGAAGCCGTGCTCAACGTGGTCAAACGCCTTTTCTTGATCTAATGAAATCAAGCCGACTTGTAAACCCAATGAACCGGAGACCTCCAAAACATCCCGAATAAGGTAGACGTTGTCTACCATGGACCTGCCGGGGACGCAGTAGGTCTGATCTCAGTGGATGACCTGCTCCATAGCTTTTCCCAGCCTCACGGCCAGAGCCTTGGAGAGGATCTTGTAATCGGTACAGAGGAGGGACACGGGGCGGCAGTTCTTGACGTCTTGCAGGTTACCCTTTTTGGGGAGCAGGGTATATATATATATATATATATATATATATATATATATATATATATAAAACTTTTTTCTGTGCGGCCCGGTACCAAGTGAACGACGGACCGGTACCGGTCCGTGGCCGGGTGGTTAGGGACCACTGCTTTATCAGAACTCAGCATTTTGGATCAGCTTATAATACAGAGTTAAAATAGTCCAGACTTCAAGTAGTAAATGCATTGAGAAGATTCTCTGCATCAGCCCTGGACAGGATATTTCTAAATTGTGCAACATTTTAGAGACGAACAAAGGAAATTCTAATCGAAAGTCTTGAACGACAATTACGCAAAGAAATTTGAAGTTAAATAGGAATCCAATTTAATATCATCCAGCTTCTTTTTTTTTAAGATTCTGCACCAAAGACAACTACTTCTGTTTTTCTCTGCATTCAATAGCAGGAGTTTAAAAGTAATCAAGGTTAAATTATGCCTGTTGTTGTAGCAGACGGAGTTAAGGCACCAATTGGTTAAGGCGAGATGGAAAAAATAAAAGTAATTTCTTTTCTGGAGTTCTGCTTTCTGTGTAAGCTAGAGAAACTGTAATGCACCCTAGATGTCATGATTTGCTCTCTGTCCCCCAGGATTCTGTGCCAAGTCGAAAAATCCCCCTAAAAAAAGTATTTCTCATCATCACTGACTTTTCTTTCTAACTTCCCGAGGAGCACTGGCAGAAATCATGTCACTACCTTCTTCCTTATTGAACATTTTATTTGCTTTAGCTTTAACATTTTAGGAAAAGTCTCTCAAAGTTGTAACTGTATAGAATTCTGATGCATAAAACACCTTTGAAGTTATACGGACTGTAATGCACCCCTTTGAACATTAGCCATTTTTTGGAAGAAAGCGTCAGTTTGGCTGGTTTGAGTGTTCAAGGCTCTGAAAGAAAAGCTCAGTTTTAAAGGTGCACCTGTAATCTCATACTGCACCATGCAGACAGTTTGTCTGCACCGATGAATTGATGAAGAATTATTAACGTGTTTCATATCATATTAATTGGATGATTATCTGCCATTATAATCAACTGGAATTAGTTTGATTTGAATTTGAACTGTTTGTCTTATTAATACAATATTTGTTATGAATAAGCACTATGAAACCCAGGAAGAAGTTATCTTATCTTATGAGAAGCAGCCAATCAGATGGCTCTATGGAAGTGGCTCTAGTTCCACCCAGCTTGATGGGTTTAATTGATAGGTTAAATCATTTTATGAATTGAGTAAATATTCTGTAACATTGTGAAAGGTATATAAGAATTAATTCATTTAAAACAAAGTTATATTGTTATTTAATATTATAACTTAAAAGGTGTATTTCATTGTTTGAAGGCACATTTAATTATTTTATGTTACAAATTTCAAATATAATGGTACAGTTAGCTATATATATAGATATTATATGATTATATGATAAAACAAAAAAAAAATATATATATATCTTTCCTTATTTTGACCTCCTTAGCCCTCCTGTCATGTCAATGCTCTTCACACTTTCAACTCTAAAATCACCCATAATTTCACATGTTTTCTCTCTCTGCTACTGTGATGGTTGATTATCCACAGGTAATTAAAACTCACTGTCAAATGTGAGGGTCTGTGCAGGAAAACCAGGCCACGGAGGTCGGATAAGGTCTCATTGGAGTCAATCAGATTACTTTCCATTTTACTGATTTCATTTCCATGGTGGAGGCTCCATGACACTGGAGCAGCCTGAGTGGGTAATGGTTTCTGGCAACAATGGATCCTTAGTCCTGTTCAATGAAGCTGCAACATCCCTCCAGGGAATCATTGGCAGTTAGAGCTATAGCTTCTCATGTCCTGAAGTAATTTTATGCTGAAGAAAAGCCTCGTATTAACCCTGACCACTGCTCATTTATGCATAATATATTCCTGCTTGTCTTTCCATACAATGAATTTGGGTCCTTATGTAAGATACACTATATTGCCAAAAGTATTTGCTCACCCATCCAAATTATTGGAATCAGGTGTTCCAATCACTTCCATGGCCACAGGTGTATAAATTCAAGCACCTAGGCATGCAGACTGTTTTTACAAACATTTGTGAAAGAATGGGTCGCTCTCAGGAGCTCAGTGAATTCCAGCGTGGAACTGTGATAGGATGCCACCTGTGCAACAAATCCAGTCGTGAAATTTCCTCGCTCCTAAATATTCCACAGTCAACTGTCAGCTGTATTATAAGAAAATGGAAGTGTTTGGGAACGACAGCAACTCAGCCACGAAGTGGTAGGCCACGTAAACTGACGGAGCGGGGTCAGCGGATGCTGAAGCGCATAGTGCGAAGAGGTCGCCAACTTTCTGCAGAGTCAATCACTACAGACCTCCAAACTTCATGTGGCCTTCAGATTAGCTCAAGAACAGTGCGCAGAGAGCTTCATGGAATGGGTTTCCATGGTCGAGCAGCTGCATCCAAGCCATACATAACCAAGTGCAATGCAAAGCGTCGGATGCGGTGGTGTAAAGCACGCCGCCACTGGACTCTAGAGCAGTGGAGACGCGTTCTCTGGAGTGACGAATCGCGCTTCTCCATCTGGCAATCTGATGGACGGGTCTGGGTTTGGCGGTTGCCAGGAGAACGGTACTTGTCTGACTGCATTGTGCCAAGTGTAAAGTTTGGTGGAGGGGGGATTATGGTGTGGGGTTGTTTTTCAGGAGCTGGGCTTGGCCCCTTAGTTCCAGTGAAAGGAACTCTGAATGCTTCAGCATACCAAGACATTTTGGACAATTCCATGCTCCCAACTTTGTGGGAACAGTTTGGAGCTGGCCCCTTCCTCTTCCAACATGACTGTGCACCAGTGCACAAAGCAAGGTCCATAAAGACATGGATGACAGAGTCTGGTGTGGATGAACTTGACTGGCCTGCACAGAGTCCTGACCTCAACCCGATAGAACACCTTTGGGATGAATTAGAGCGGAGACTGAGAGCCAGGCCTTCTCGTCCAACATCAGTGTGCGACCTCACAAATGCGCTTCTGGAAGAATGGTCAAAAATTCCCATAAACACACTCCTAAACCTTGTGGACAGCCTTCCCAGAAGAGTTGAAGCTGTTCTAGCTGCAAAGGGTGGACCGACGTCATATTGAACCCTATGGATTAGGAACGGGATGTCACTTAAGCTCATATGTGAGTCAAGGCAGGTGAGCAAATACTTTTGGCAATATAGTGTATGTGACATAGATTAAGTCACAAATAAAATGAGCAATTGTGCTACGTTATGAGGAATTTCACAGAGAAAAACATTGCTGCTTTTTTAGGTTAGAAGCAGCAGTTTTGGGCGATGAGTGAAGAGAAAGAAAAGTAAAGGATTCTTTACTTTGGATTGTGCTGTAGGATTGGGTAGAGCACAAAATCCTCGCACCCCCTTCTCCGCTCTGTCTTGAAAGGCTTTCACTTCGTTTGCTCATTAGGTTTTCATGGGCTCATTTCAGAGTCCTGAATCAAATCTTCTGACCCTGGAGAGTAGGACTGCAGGGGAATAGGAATAAGGCAGAAATACATGTGTGTTTTCATCTCACAGCTGTCAACATGGATTGCTGTGGCCGATTTTAAGACATGTCAGGCAAGGGCTTCTGTAATCTATGTCACATCCAAGGCTCTGCACAGAAGGCATACAACTCTACACAGCCCTATTTAAATATCAAATAGAGGGGGCTATTGTGAGGAAACAAATTGGCTAAATATAAATTATTGTTGAAGTTTTAGATCCATTAATACAAATGATAACCTCTATAACTGAGTTGCACAAAATTCTGGAATCTTTTAGGGGAAGAAAAAGTTTTGAAAGCTTTCGGTTTGCGGGTTTAACACAGTAACCAAGGCTTCAGATATATTAGCGAACACAGGTAGAACAAAAGTACAGTAAATGTGGTGCTGGAAGTATCTTACTAGCAAGTGGAGAACTCAAAGATGCTACCAAGATGTGAAGTGGCATTGAAGAAGCTGCAGGCATTTCGGCTAAGTCATGGCTGTTGAAAACACACAAAAAAGCAATCTCCAATTTTCACGATGCGACCTTTTAGTGAACTTTAGCAGCGTGGATGTTGCAACAACAAACTACTGTCTGAAAGAAAAAAGCAGCATTCCCTATCCTCATCTCTCTCTACGACTCTAGACTAACTTTTATAAAGACAATATAGACCAGTAAAAAATTATCAATTTCGTCCACCTAAATTGCGTATATGAAGCACAATCCTAATAAGAAAAGGTTGGTGCCTTAAATGCATTGCTGAGCTGTAACATATGTGTTAAACAGAAAACAGCACAGATGAAAAAGTACAAAGTATTTTAAGGGTTATAAACATTACATTTCATGGCTCAGTGTCTTATGGACCGTTGTTCACTGCAATCGTTTGTTGAGGTCTGGGAGTTTCCTTCTAACCAGTTTTCAGCTTATCCTCCAGTGGTCCAGCCTCGTGAGACCATCCTGATCTCGCGAGCTTTCAAGGTTTCACTTGCAGATCAGTCTGGAGACTCTCCGTTAAAGAAAATTTGGAGCCGTTCACCAAACGAACGTCCAATCAGTGTTGGCTTTGAAGTGCGACAGTTCAGTCTAAAGAACATGGCGGATTCAGCCGATAAAACTAGCGTTAGCGTGGCTATCGAGCAAGTTTTATCGGAATTACAGAGTATTTCTTCACTGAAAGAAGAGCAAAGCACTGCTCTGGAGGCTTTTCTCAGAGGAAAAGATGTTTTTGATCTTATCCTGACTGGTTTCGGCAAGAGTTTGATCTATCAATTGGCTCCTCTTCGTCGTCGCTCTGTTAGTACGTCATATGCTTCGTTGATCTGATTGGTTTATTTGGCCCGTCTATCACCAACATAGGGCAATCAGCTAACCAGTATTTTCGCCCCTTCCCAAAATTACTTCAACGGAAGGTTTCCAGATGGATATGCGGAGCAAATCCATCTGGCGGAGTCAGGTTACCAGAGGTCCTCCTTAAGCACTTCTTTGTCTTGTAGAATTTTATGGTGGTTGGCAAACTAGTTGTAGTGCATTGCCACCACCAACTGATTTGCAATTAAACAGGAAGCAAGACTCGTCCCCAGAAAAAAGAAAGAAAATAAATATATATATATATATTTTTTTTGGAAATGTTTAAGTAAACCTAACATAATAAATGAGAAATACTTAATCAAATTCGTCCTCATTATTTCTATATTTGTCTTTATGTTATCGTCACTTTGCCAGTTTCTTGTGGTCCTACTTATTTTCCCATCATTCTTTCAACCGTTTTTCAGTTTAAATTCTTCACCTCAAGGTACTTCTCTGCAGCTTTCCCTATTATTTTGATATTTTCAATTTTCTTTGTTGTCTGAGCCCTACAATTGATGACTTATACCATGAAAAGTACAAAATTCTTCTTTTTTACAATCATTGAGTCTTTTGCAATATTGGGACACTTCTCCAAAGGTTTTGCACTTTTTATTTGCCTCACTGTTGATTTGAGCCTTTCTGACCGGGATGGGATCCTGATCCTCCCTCAAGGACTTTCCTCCCCAAGCGGCAGGTTGATTGGTTTCACCTGTTCCCCATAAAGCAGTGGACTACTTAAGGAGCATCCTGCCCACTCTCCATTGCCAGATTGTTAACCTTTGTGGTAACTGTTTGGCTGCCTGAGTTCCTAAGTTTTCTTCCCTAGAAACCTCTTCAACAAGTTCTCCATTCCTTGCTTGTCTTAGGACCAATGTTCCAGAGGTTCAAGCTTTTAAGACACCTTCTGAGTTCTTCCGACATCTATAAAGCTCAAGGTGAAGCTTGTGGTGCTTTTCCCAGCTTAAAGCCCAGAGCACCTCTAAAGTTACTGCTCCGTTCAAACCGGATACACTTTCCTTTGTGCTTACCTGGATTCCTTCGTTTCCACGACAAACTCCGTCCATGCCAAGACTCTCACTGAATTTCCAAGGCTCAACTCAACCTCGCCCCTGGCGGATAAAACCCAACCTCCAAGTAAGCTCTTTCTAGAATTCATATTTCCCTCAATTCAGTACAACGAAATAACTTTCCTGTCCATCTTTTAGTGACCCCTGCCATTCCTGTTCCTGGTTCCCAAAAGTAAATTTGCAATATGCACCTTCTGTGTATTCTAGAAAAGACTGTGGAAAAGCAGTTTTCTGCATATTTTACATCTTGTGAATTGTGTAAAACTAATATAAATCAAGGAAAACACTATTTTGTTCACACTTTAATACCCAAGTTATTGAGTGCATTGTGAAACAAGTATCTGAAAAGGAACTGAAAATATCTCCTGTTACCATGATGGTAAAAGAAAATTGTCAAAATAAAGATCAAAATGCAAGATCTTGAAAAATATGGTCTATTGGACATGAAAGATATGATCAAGTACTGTGTAAAAGCTGTAAACTAATGTACTGGGTAAAGAGTTTTCTGATCAAATAAAAATGTTGGTCTTTTTTATTTTACAAGAGAATTAAAATCTTGGCTTTGCAAATCAACATTTGGACAGAATAAGAATTATATCTCAAATAATTGTGAAGATTGCAGAGCACTGACTGCAATATAAGAGTCAATACAAAGCCTTTATGTGAGCATGAATGAAAGCAAAGCCATGTTCCTAAGCTTTATCATCTGGCCAGAAGCAGGATGTGATTCAATAAAATTCCCTGACTGGGAATTGACCTAGGCCACAGCGGTGAAACAGCTGAATCCTTACCACTAGACAATCAGGGACATGCTGTCTGCTTGCTGTTTACTTGAATCTCCAACAGACAATTTGATGTGTTGCTAAAGAGGCTAATAGACTCTACACACATCACACTTCTGCATTTAATCAAGGATGCAATTCTTCTTCCGGTCGTTGTCGAAAGTGCATAATATGGCAGAGTCTGGGAAAAAATGTACACATTTCATCTTGGAATTGCAAAAACTCAGCATAAATGATGTTGGTAGGATTGTCCGACTGGCCAGAAAGATACCCACGACTAAACTTGAAAAAGGTTTCAAGTTTTATTTGTCGCCCTATTTGTGGGATTTTGAAGGTAAGTTGCTAATGCTTTGCTAGCTTTAAGTAGCCTTGGCTGTCATCTTACATTATTCATGTGTTAAATTTGTAACATTGGATATGTAACTATTTGGAGGCTTCTGTTTGCAACAATTCTCAAGGAAAGCTAGGGCAAATGAGCTCACAGTGAGAGCTCCCTGCTACCGCTCCATAAGGAAAGCTGAGGCGCCAAATCAGCTAACAGTAGGACATGTTGACAGAACACTGTTCCCAGTTTTACTCCAGGCCACATTCAACGTTCAGTTGATCATCTTATAAAGGTTTGTTCTGACCTTGTTTTTACAACTTTTTACGGTTCAAACTTTGCTTCAAGAAAGTTGGTAGTCAGATGCAGTTCCACAGTAGTTGTATGGAAGACAGCTTTGCTTTTGCTATAGTAAACAAATAGGAGTTTCCCACTTCATTAGCATTAAAATCATGGCCCCAAATGCAGGTCAAATTTCATTCACTCAGCTAGTCTTGCAGGCCTGGGTAGAAGCGTTTGAAAACTGCAAATTCTAACTCAAATCAGGGCAACATTTGCCACAACCTTTTCACTCTCTGTTACATTCAACAAAAGAACATATTTAAAGAATCTGTCACTTAAGGAAACTCTTAGGGCTAATATGTGTAACTGTAGAACACTAAATCATGGATGGTTCAACAGAGCTATGGCTCTGGGTGAGTTTGGCAGGTGTATTAAAAAGACATCTAGGATTATTCTTATTCTCCTCTATTAATGAGGAGAAATATGCTGGTCTCCCTTGTTCGAATGATCATCTTATACAGCAGTAAACCATTTTTACAGACCAGGTAGGATTCCCGCAGACATGTACAGTCCCACTTTCTCTGCAGTTTCCTAGCATTTTGATTCAGAGTGCACAGCTCTGCATTAAACCAGCAGAGAGAGGGAGACAGCTTTATATTTTTAAAGGTTTTCTTGTTCACATGCTTACCTTTTTTAAGGCAGTATGCAAAGAACTAGTAACCTATCAACAAAATCATAAACATGTGAAGGGGTATAAACTTAACCTTTGCCCTCTGCAGCACCATTCAACAACACAGAGAACAGATAATGTGAACCAGATCCTTTAAAATTTAGAACTGCATTATCTAGTAATGATATGCTAAAGTGGAGCCTACTTTTTAGGGAGGGGAACTCTGTTAAAGTAATTCTGAAGGTTTTTAAAAAGTGGTAAGAGAGGACAGGATTGTGAGCAAATGCTGTTATTTATTCCCATTTAATGCAATATGTCAGTACAGAGTCGAAAGTATGAATATGAGAATGTGTGGAACTACTCATATTTGAACAAAGCTAATCGTGTCTAAGATAGCATTATAAGCTGCATTTAAGCCATCACCTTCAATGTCAGCATGGATGTTAAAATCCTGTCAGTATTCAACACTAAATCAGATAGGAACTTTGTAAACTCATCTAAAAATTCGGAGTAAGGACTTGGTCAACGATACAAAGTTACAGAAAGAGGAGGATTTGTTGCTTTTCAATTTATGTAGTTATTAACTGACTTTGGAGTAATTAGTAAGTTAGACTGAAATATTGTTGCTACTCCTCCTCCTCGCCCAGAACGTCTGGGTATGATGAAAATTTTAATAACTAGAGGGAGTTGCCTGATTTTTGCTCACATAATCCTCTTGCTGTAGTCAAGTTTCTGTATGGCAACATAAATCAATTTGAGTATCACAAATCAATTAATAAACTAACAGACTTTTTGACGAAAGAGATCTTATATTAAATAAAGCACTGTCATGATTTTACTAAGGTTCAGACCCAAATGCAGAAGTCCAAACAGGGAGACCAGTGAAAAGGTTTAACAGGTTTTGTTGAAGAGATAAAACAGAGAGAAGTGTTGCTCTGAACACTGCTCAACCGGAACCGAAAAGTGAGGGGAAGACATAGCGGTTAGTTCAGGCTCAGTGGGAAATTTTACTCGTGAACTTGTAGAAGAGGATTTGGTTGCTGACTCACATTTCCAGAAAAGTTGTTGAATCCTTGACTTTAGTCTGTATTCTGTAGTTCCAGTGTTTGTCTGATTCGGTGGAGGGCGGAACAGGGTTTACCCAGAATGCGGTTGTTTGTAGGTGAACAGAAAAACTGACTGCCTCTCAGATTTCATGCAGTACTTGAACGGATCATAGTGGAGAGGAATCCCTTTCTCAGGGAGAAGCTCAAATGATCTCTTGGGGAAAGTGGATCCAAACCTCCTGTTTGAACCCCAGCTCAGTTTGTAGCTCAGCTGATCCTTCCAGGGAGAGAAGGTAAAAAAAAGATCCAGTTTGCAGGATGACTTCCTGCGGAGAGGCAAAGAAAAAACAATGTTAAAACTCAGGTTTAACTAGAACTCAGTTTGACTCAGCAAAACTCAGCTTGGCTACAGTACCCAAAACTGGCAAACACTCTAGCGTCGAGGTAGTGGCAGTCAGCATCTTAAAGGAATAGTACACCCAAAACATGATTAGCCTTCATTTTCTACTCACCCCCATGCTGAACAACACTCTGGAGTACTTTTTTGATATCTCAAATGTATCTGGAGATCTGGGAGGCTTCTTACTGTCTGCTGACATTTAAATAATGGAGGTCTATGGTGCCTGAGGCAGAAAGGTCCATAAAAGTCCACAAAAAAACGTGTCAATATTCCTCCATACTGCTCGTCCAATGTATTCCAAGTGTCCTGAGTGGGTAGGGTCCATATTCAGCATTCAGCTCGGCAAAGAACTCATGCTCTTCCTCAACACTGAAGTCCTCAGACATTTTCTTTCGTTGTTTCTTTCTTTGCACAGGTAAAAAGCACATTTCTTCTTCTACGCTTGCATTATCAAGAGCAGACGCTGAATGCGCACCTACATCTGGCTTGGTCTGCCGCAGTTTCCGTAGGCTCGTGAACTCGCAGGCGCGCGCTTTTAGGAAATCCTATACACTACTGTTTATGCTCTAAAAACATTCTAAATGACTTCGTTTCGAGTAAATTATGGACCCTACCAACTCAGGACACTTGGAATACATTGGCCGAGCAGTATGGAGGAATATTGACACGTTTTTTGTGGACTTTTATGGACCTTCCTGCCTCGGGCACCATAGACCTCCATTATTTGAATGTCAGCAGACAGCAAGAAGCCTCCCAGATCTCCAGATGCATTTTAGATATCAAAAAAGTACTCCAGAGTGTTGTTCAGCATTGGGGTGAGTAGAAAATGAAGGCTAATCATGTTTTGGGTGTACTATTCCTTTAAGAACACTCCGTTAACGAGGAAACCATCAGCAGATGTGTGAGGAGGCGGACCAGAACCAGAAATTAGAAGAAATTAGCTTCTTACAAGCGGGTACAGGGTTGTGCATGTGCATGTGCATTTTTTTTTTTATGTGGGGAGGGTGGGTCTTTTTAAAAATTCACTATACCGTTAAGGAAAGTCAACATCTTCTATTCACAAGACTGTTGGATAATGGCCATGCCAGGCTTACCCCAGATAAAAAGGAACAATCTGACAAGTCTAGGCCTTTTCTGGGAGTTGTTAGTTCTGTCATGATACTGCTTTTGGCCAGTGATATTGAACTGAATCCCAGAACTCCCCTGAACTTTAATTGTCCTGATAAACTACAGCTAATTTGGCTTTAACAGCTACCTGGGCTAACTCCCCTGCAGCTAAACGGCTGGTTATACTACCTGCAGCAGTGATCTTGTCATAGATATTTTTGATTTATACCCAATATTGAAGTGTGGTCTGCATTATGTTATTCCACACCACAAAATCCACATCCACTGTAAAACTAAAGCAGGGCTGCCAACTGTTCACCAAACCTTGGGGTGAGATTTTGAAATAGTTTGGACAGGAAACCCTGTCAAGGTCAGATGAGAAAAGGTGCAGCTATAGGTTGTAGGTTTTCAAAGGATTTAACTCAAAAAAAGTGGCAAAATGTGGAATTTTTGTTAGCATAGTAAATGAGTAACAATAAGTGGTCTGTAGTTATGTGGAAAATTTCCCTTACAATATAAATTATTTTCAAAATTGAAGTAAAGCAGAATGGGCCCTACTAAAATACTTGCATCTTAAATATACTTTAAACTAAGAATTTCACAACTTTGCTAATGAAATATTCTCTGCAGTACAATAAAATTAAACAATGGGGAACTAATAAGCAATTACTGTATTACTGGCAGTGACACCGGAACCAGTGCAATCGAAACCTATGCAAACTACACTCTGTATGAATATTCGCTAAGGATTAAAAAGCTTCATTCATTATGTTATTAGTTACAATCAATCTTACTAAATCTTACGGCTAAACAATTCAGACCTTCTAGAAGGCTGCAAATTTTAAAACAACTTGTCGTGGACAAATCCCTTCAACGACTTAAAATTGGAGCTAAGTTTTGTAAAAATTCAAAGCTCTTAAAAGGCAGAAAAGTCTTCAAACAATGATCCAAAAAATCAGGCAGAAGCAGCTGAAGTCCAGGTCCAATGTGATTTATTGCAAAATACAAAGAATCACACACAAGTTGGCTGCCGGCAAACAACTGAACAAATGATGAAAATGGCCCTCTTTTATACACTTCTTGGGGCCTGTAGACTGCTCCCACAGGCCCCCTCCTTTTTTCATTATTCTAGGAACTTTTTCTTCGGGTAAAACTAATTATTTTTATCTTACCGGTGGAAAACCCCTTTCAAAGCATATTTTTATATATTTAATCAACAGTCTTTGTTACAGGTCATGGTGACATTTCTTTGCAAATCATGATGACATATATTGTCATTAAATCAAAAACACATCATTTTCTTAATTATTAATCTTTCAAAACAAAGCTTTCATCTAGTGTAACTTATGATTATAACATTTCATTGAGAACAGTCTTACAGGTCATGATGACATCTGGTGCACTTAAATCAGAAACATGAAATTTTCAAAAAATAATATGTCAAAACTAAGCCTTTCTTCCAATGTGATCTAAGATCATAATATTACTTCAAACCAGGTCAGCATAACCCTGGTATTCCATGTCCCAGTAAAACATCACCCTTTCTGTGACCAATACTGCACAGTATGTTTTGAAGATGACAACTCAATTCATCACAATTGGTTTAGCTGAGCTTAGCTGAGCTGTGCAACCTTGATATGACAAATAACTCATTTTTAATGAGTGTGCCTTTTTCACTAGAAAGGCTCATCCATGTAATTCTGCAGCATTTCCCAATCTTGGATTTAACCCAATACCTGCTTTTGACTGGATTCCAAACTTCAAAAGGCCAGGTGCAGAATCATACACACACTGCTTCTCTATTTCTCCCTTTGGCCTCCATAAATGTATTTATGAAAACAACTCTAAACATTTAATTCTGTTTTTATTCTAATCATTGGTGCGGATTATTACACTACATTTCCCCCCTTTGATCCTGAAAAGGATCAACACAAAGTTACTCTGCAGGTGATGACTCGCATAAAATACCACTATAGTGAAGTTTCAAAAGTAACAGATGGTTATATATATTCTGCACACCAAACTAGAAGTGAGACTAAACACACCATATACTTGTAGTGACTGGTATAAGATCTCGTGAGTAAATGAAGGACATTTGAAACAAAGAGGGATCCCCCTCTTGGCTCACTTATGAGGATCTTCTCCTCGTTGCTTACTTTTTTTGTAGAAAGATTTTCCAACTTTGTTTTCTCAGCAGAGGAAAATTCCAATGCCAAGCAGCATCTTGTGTCACGAGGTCATCGCATCCCCCTCCGCACGGGTGTCATTATACACCCATAAATAAACCAAGAAAAGCCTCATCATGCCTGGACTATGCCAGGCGTACACATCATCCAATGTTCTATGGACCGTCATTACAACCAACATAGGAGTAACCTTGTGGCACTCTCCTGCACAGTACTTGTACTGTCATATGTATTTTACACAATTATCTTGCCAGTTATTTGTAACATAGGTATTGATAATCATTAATAATCAACATTGTCCTTTATACGCAGTGTGGTGTCATGGGTGAGAATAATAACATTTTAGGGCTTCCATGTGGCCACTCGCTCGGTCAGCTGTAGCAACTTTCCTTGCAGAGTGATTATGGTGGTTCGTGCCTCCTGTAGTTGTTGTCTCAGTTCCTCATTTTCTCGGGTCAAACGCTGATTCCTTCCCTTTTCCCTGGATTTGTATATGGCACGACGGACAGCCTGTATTGGGAGCTTAGATGTAGGGTACTGCAGACCCCTCATCATTTTTGAATACGCCTCTGTTGTCATAGAGGTGACCTCTGGCACTAGGTCGTCGACGGAGCGATAGGTATGCATTGGATGGGCGAAGAACCCCTTGAGGTGCATATATTCCTGTGTGCTGACGCAGAGGCCTGCGAAATTCACGCCTTGTCCTACGTATGGAGCAGTAGCCAACATGTCGTAGTGGTTAGGTTGCACACCTGATGTGGATGGCCGCTCCTGAAGCGGTCCAGCTAGTTGTCCTCCATACTCCGGGTTGGTTGGGATGTTGCTTGGTTCGGTCTCGATCACGATCTGTAGGGCCCCAGGGGATTGTGGGTTGGACATTGGCCTCTCTGTAGGTAGTGGTGGTTGATCATGCTGCTGCCTGTGGAGTGCCTCCATGACGCCTGGTCCCCCGGCCGGATCTTCTGGCTGCCTGTGAGGAACATTGGAGCCTGCGGCTATTTCTACCTGTGTGCCTACCGACGCCTGTGTGAGGTATTTGTCTCTATTCATAAACAGATAGTCTTCTCTGGTTGGGGGAAGTGGGCCATAATAAGCTTCCATGTATGCCCGCATTTCCTCATAATTTTCCGCCATTGTCAATTAACCTGCATTTGGAGACATAGTGTGGCATATTTAGATATCATCATAAGGCATGTTATTTCCTAAATCTACGGATGGTTCAGCATGCAAATTACTATAACTACGTGAGTAAGTATATGAGTCTTTGTTATACCTAGTAATATACATATATACAATTTGTGTTATTAAAGAAATACACGTACCTGGTGAGGGTGGGATGTGATCATGGCTATGTTTTACATCACTTGGTCCAATTGTATCTCTACAATCGGGAACTGACCAGTTACACTTACAACAAGCTTTGAGATCAGTCCCCGAACAAGGGGTATTTCGCAACAAATAACTATCAATATGATCAATATTACTACTCCTAAAATCATCCCTGCTGCCTTAAGATATTTTCCCCATCCGAGCTTATTAAACCAATCCCAGAATCCCTTCAACTGAGTGTTCCAATTAGACTGCAGTACATGTTGATCTCTCATGCGTTTCATTTCCTGGAGGACTCCTGTGAGGCTGCCGTTAACATCTGTATGCATAGGAATTAAAGTACAACAATCTTCTCCGATATAGTCACATATTCCTTGGTCCCCAGCCATGCAGGACTCTAGCACGAACCTATTTTGCAGAACCATTAGTGAAGTAGCATGCAATTGTTCCTTCCCCAGATCTACGCCCTTTATTGTAAAATTTATAAACCTTTGTTGATTATACCATAAGAGATTTACCCACCTACTATTGCGAGCTATATACTGCGCATTAACAATTGATCCGTAGATTGGTACTGAACCAGACCCTCTTCTGCTTTCTATCCAACCACTCCCTATAGCAACCTGTTCTTCAGGTACTTCATATGGGATCTGATCCCATGTGATATATACCTCATCCGATGTTTTCCACTCGTGTTTAACGGGAGTACTTCTTTTAGCGCGGTTGGTTATTTTGTTAGATGTTACATTAATGCCTATTGGGTTATTTGCTATTAACTTTAGTTGTCCTGTCAGCATTACTGGTGCACAAATGCCTTCCCACTGTGGGGTTAATGTGGCCAACATCTGTGTCTCATTGTGACACATCCAAAAAATGTCACCTAATGGGACAGATCCCTTCGCCAGGCTCAGTATTCAGTATTGAGATACACTTGAAGATTGGAACTCATAGATAACATGTCCCCCATCTGGTACTACTTGTTCACAGCATATGGTAGCATTGGGACTTGTTTTACAAAACTTAATGTGGTAGGTAAGGTTCCCATTTGCTGTCGGTGGGTACCACGTTCCATTACTACATGTCACCAGTCTATCCGTTGTCCACATCTGTCTAGAGGTTCTATTGGTCACCTCTTCTAATTCTTTCCCTCAGGCTATACAAAACGGAAAAATCAGTTCAGCTGGTTTTTGTACTACTGGTGGAAGGGAGAACGTGCTCATTACATCATTTATTGAGGAGTTCAGCGCTCTGGGGCATATTGTGTGGTCATTTGACAACGATGCAAGACCTCCGGCCATCTGCATGGCACAGTGAGCAAAGCACTCGGTTACTTCTGGGCAGTCACCTATTTTACTTCCAGGAAAAATCTGAAGGGCTGGTAATTTTTTAACATTATAGCAGGTGTTAAAGAAAAATGATTATTTTTAGTTTTTAATACAGTTAATCTTATGGCATGTGTAAAAGGTATGTTGAACACTCGCATTTTGACCATATTTCTTAATTTTGAACAAGGTGGTGTTGATGATTTAAAACTAAACTATTGATGGGTAAGTATTCAAAGTACAAGAGGCCATAAAATGAGTATCCCCTGGGGGGCGAATATCATTTGAGGCCTCGAGGAGAGAGGTCTGCTTGGTTTACAGAAGATCAAAAGTCTTCCAGAATAAACATCTGGGATGGTGTGAAACTGAATACAATGTAGAATGTTAAAACACTAACATTTAGTTTTTAAGACATTTTTCTAAGTATTAATAGCATGTTTTTTTTTTATGAAAATTGTATTATCTAATATTAGAATTAACTAGTTTAGTAGATAATGAATGTATTTGAAAATTGTACTATCTGTGACAATATCAGAATCAAATGGAAATTGTTTGAATGAAAATGTTTTGTTTAGTATTAGAAAATTGCTCAGGATCTATGCTTAATGGGGTAATTGAATATGTTAGCTTGTATACGTGGGATTGAATATTATGTTTCATATGTGAGAAAAGGAATTGTATCTCATGTTCTGTTGATTCTGTGTGTTCTTTTTGGTTTAAGGCAGGATTCAATCTTTTGGGGTGAGATGGTGCAGAGGAGCAAAATTGAGTTTGTGAAGATAACCTTTCCTTGAACCCTAATACTGAATTTAAGCTTGTCTTGAGAATTTATGGCAGGAAGAGGCCCCCCGCATTCCACAGCGATTCTGTGAAACCTTACCTGATGTTAGCCAGATGACTTTAAAATTCCTGGAGGCCCGGCAATAAATTAGGTGAAGCTCTAAGTTTTTCTGATTGTCCAAGGTAGCTTCCAATTGGTCAAGCGGAGGCCCTTATACTAAAGGGAAGGACTTATCTACATTATAAAATTTGTGCACACGGGAAAAAAAATTCAGATAGCTGCCACTATTTTGCTTTTTGCACCAGCTCTCTCCAAAGACGCGTCTTTGCCTTTCTTTTTCTATTTTCATTACCTCAGGTAATTGAATGTATGTTTCTGTTGTTCTGCAGTTTTGTTGTTAATTCATAAGCTGTTCCTTGTTGGATTAAAATCTGTGATTCTGTGATGTCCACACGCCTTACTGGTCTTCCTTAGGGCCACACGTAGCTCGCCGAGAGGCCCGGGTACCGGAGGAAGATAGAAGCCAAACTTTTTTTCCAAAGTTAACTATTTTAAAACATTTTCTTCCTTAACACAGGCTATACAATCATCTTTAGGGCGCTTTTTGGCTTTGAACATTGCCTGGACAGAGTACTGAATCCATTGTTGGAACATATTGGTCTCCCAGTGTGCAGTCTTTAATTTATCTAGATCTCTTTTCTGTCTTCTGTTTATTAGTTGTACCACTCTATGCGCTCTTTCTACTGTCATTACTTGTTCTGTTAGTGTGTTTTGGCATATGTTTGTTTTGCATCTTACCTCAATGATCACCATCCCATTCCCACGGCAGTCCATGCTTCGTGGAATTCCAAGCCAATGTTTCCCCATTGACTTCCCTAAAATTTCTTCAGACATTACATAATCATATCCTTTGATTTGCACATGCATTAGTGATATATTCTTCCCATCATTAATACTGATTACCCCTTGGTTAGTAGCTAGTGTTATCATTGGTAGTGCACATGTTTGTGTTTGTGTGTGACGCATTAAGTGTGTGTGTACATTGTTAGTAGTAACCTTAATAAGATCCCCCCTTGTTAACCCGCAAAGGGTTAACACAACAAGAAGATTAGTCAGAGTTGGGAGAAGGCGCATACAGGAGATGCCCAAACGGCGATGGGGTGGGCGGGACCGACTCGATCGACGGCCCACTTGTCGCGGAGGAGGAAGGGGAAAGGGAGGGGAAGAAAGGGGAAGGTGCAGGTGAGGGATGTGAAGGGGACAGGACTCCACCAGCATCTGGTGGGTCAGAAGAAAGAAGTTCGTCCAGTGCCTGAACGACGGATGGATCTGGGTCAGACCCAGAAGAAGTCTCAGCGGCAGAAGGATCATCATCATTGCCACCAGAATCAGAAGGTGGATGGGAAGCATAAGAATGAACACTGTCATCCTCAGAGTCCCCTGACATTGGTGATTGCCGGGCTGGCAAGCGTGCCAAACGTCTTTGTACGCCTGACGTTGAGGGGAGTGGGGACGCATCAGTGCCCGACACCGGTGCAACATCTAAAGTCTGTGAGCTAGTGGAGGGGTGCTGCGGAGGGAGACTTGTTGCTGCCCTGTCAGCATGCGCAGAGCCCGTCGGTCCTGGATCAAGGCCAGGTGGGTCTGGAGGCCGATGCCTGGTGCAGTGGTTTTTATGAAACCAGAAGGGCTTACCTTCAACTTTCAGGGCATTGGGAGTGGTAAGTACAACTTTAAAGGGGCCTTCCCTACGAGGCTCGTTCCACTGACGTCTAAAGACTCGTATGAACACACTGTCACCAGCTTGAATGTCCCTGACGTCCACTGGAATGTGTGTCTCGTCTCGGCTGTGAGCTGCTTTCACCTGTTGAAATATAAGCCTGTGAATGCGGGTTAAGGACCTGAGGTAATCCCCCAGTTCACGCTCAAGCTGTGCCAAGGAAACCTCCTGCAGCTGGGGTTCCTGAACTTGTGGAAGAGGCATTGGTCTTCCTGTAAGCATTTCATGAGGGGTAAGATGGGTTATTCGGTTAGTTTGTGAACGCATTGCCATCAATGCAACAGGCAAGGCGTCAACCCAAGTCAAACGGTTGTCGCTGTCAGCTATTATCTTAGCTATCTTCGATTTCAGCACTCCGTTAGCTCGTTCCACGGATGCCTGTGACTGGGGATGATACACACAACCAAACTTCTGTTTTATGCACAACAGTTTGAACATCAGCTGGATCACCTGTGAAACAAAATGAGGTCCGTTATCAGATGATATTGTATCAGGCATGCCAAATCTGGGAAAAACTTCTTTACACAAAAACCTTGCTGCTGCTTTGTGGTCATTCTTAGCAGTGGGATACGCCTCCACCCATCTGCTAAACCTACAGACAACCACCAACATATACCTCTTTCCCCGAACCCGAGTTATCATGTCAACGTAATCCATTATCAGATGGCGGAACGGACCGTCTGGCATGGGGATATGTGCTAAGGGCTGGGTAAACATCTTGCGCACATTATACTTAGGGCAATGTGGGCATAAGGCCAGCTCTCTGTCTACCATAGGTGTCATATATGGTGACCACCAGACTCCCTGTAACTTTTGAACAACTTGGGAACGTGAACAATGATCAGGTCCATGCATTATTTTAATGGCTGTTGGTAATAAGGACAACGGTACAGTACAAAATGTCCTTGAGAACTACGCCACAACCCAGCGTGAGGGTGTGTTAACCGAGCCGCCCCCCTTTGCACCACAGGGGTCATTTGCAGGCCTAGTGGCATCATGTAGGCTTCATTGTTGTCTGTTGATACAAAAGAAATTCCATTAGGGGTACATTTGATTTTAGCATTTAGCTGGCACAGCACATCTCTACCCAGTAGATTGATTGGCGTATCTTCTGAGTAAAGCAGTGGTGCATACACAGTCTTTTCACCTATGATCATGGGAACTGGCTCAGTCATAGGTATTATTTGGGTCTTCCCAGAGAAACCTACTGTTCGAATCTTTGATGCTGAGAGAGGCAGGCCAATTCCACTTTTTCCTATACAGGAGTAGGCCGCTCCTGTATCAATCATGAAGCGATGATGGCTGTCATATATAGTGACATCAATGGTGGGTTCTGTTTGTGGACGTTGGGTTAATACAGCTAGAATGGCCTCTCCATCAGGTTTCTCTGGGCACCCCTATAGCAAGTACGTGTCTTGTCCCGCTCCATAGGTGGCTGGTCCAGCAGTAGGGGGCTGAGGTCCCATCCATGGGTTAGTGGGGCAGTCCCTTTGCATGTGTCCAACTTGTCCACATCCCCAGCATTGCATTCTCACTCGCTGTTGTCCCATGTCTGGACCTGCCTGGGGCATCTGCTGGTATTGGCCTTGAGGGGGCCTTCTTGGGGCTCCTTGTGGCCCCCTCCCTCTTCGCCTCATGGGTGGCCCCCCTCGTCCCCTTCCGAACGTTGTTTGTTGGGGACCTCCTCCTTGGTTTAGATGCACATGAATAGGAGGAACTGGTTGAGGTTGGGTCTGCTGTGGCTGGGCTCCTCCCACAGGTGGCGCTGCTGGATATTGCATCTGCTGTGTGGGCAGAGGGATGACAGGAGACACTACTGGTGCTTGTACCACTGCCTCCCCTGTTGGTGCATCCTTAGTTGGGGGTGTGGCTGCCACAGTCAGTGCTGCTTGATGTTTGGGCTTTTCTGTTTCTTTCTTTGCCTTGGACAATTCCCTGATCTGTAGCTGGGTCAACTTGGTGGCCAGCATCTTGCTCTGGTCCTCAAAGGCCCGTTTTTTGGCCCGATGCATGTTTATATAGTGTATAACATGCTCAGAGAACAGAGGCCAATCCATCTTCATGAGCCCCACAACTCCATCCAGTTTGGCTTGTACTTCCTTGGGCATGGCCTCTCTGATGTAAGTTCTGAACTGGGGGCCAGATTTTTTCAGTACATTCCCATCACTTCCTGTCTCTGTTTTCCATTTCTGCTGGAACCTGTGCAGAAACTGGGCGGGGCTTTCATCATCCCTTAGGCATTCTTGTCTCAGCTTAGTTGGGTCACTGCAGGTGGGGAATTGGTTCCTCAAGGCTGCCCACACCTCAGGTCTTATTTTGTTGAGGTCATGACCCTTGGAAGCTGGGCTTTGTCAAACACCTCTCTGGCTGCTGAGTGTCCTGCCGTTTTGATCAGCAGCGCCTTGATGTCTCCAGCGGCCAGATTGATGCCTCCAGTGATTTCTTCCAGCTTTTCTATCCACCTGTCAGCACCATCTGCCAACGGGGTCAGCCTTCCAGCAAGTGTGATCATGTCCATAAATGACCATGGCACATATCTATCTTCTTGAGGTCCTTTAGACAGCAAGGGAGCTATATAGACCTTTTCTTGATCTGTTTCTGTCTTCTGTTGTCGTGCTCGGTACCTGGTCAGCATTGGGTGAGGGCCGCTTTTTTCTATTTGCAGGTCCACGTCACATTCAGCTGCGAGTGGCTTCCGTTTTTTAGCCGCTGGCCTGCTTTTCTCCTTGAACCCCTCATGGAATGGGTTTGTTGACGGCAGTATGTCTAAGCCTTCATCCTCCGTTTCAACATGCGTCCAGTCAGCCCCATCACTCTCTATTAGGGCTTCCTCCTCACTTCCCCTCTCTTCTCCCTCTGTCTTGCTTGCTTTGTCAATCAGGGTCACGGTCTGTGGACTTGGCCGGTCTGGGTAGTCATCCTGGGCCTCTAGTATAAGCTGCTCCGTTTCCATTCTTTTCCGTTTTTCTAATTCTTCGTCTCGCCTTTTCTTTTCCTCCTTTTGTTTTTTTATTGTCTATTTTAAATTCTTTAGTTGTCTCAGTTGTGCTTTTTCTTCCAACTTTTTCTCCCTGTCGACGAGTTGTACAAATGTTTCTGTCAGTTCCGCCAACTCCTTGTCTATTTGTTTTGTCAGTATTTCGGGTTCATTCAAGAATAACTTGGTCCTGGGCTCTGAGTGGCATGTGGGGCCTCTTTGATATGGTGAATGCCTGCGACGTACTGGGGGTAGGGAACGGCTATGGGGAGATTTTCTCCTTACTTCTGGGGTTCTATCCCATTCGCTGTCTTCACTGCAGTAGTTACACTCTTTCTGCTGCATGTTACTAATTTCTTTTTCTGTTTCTTCCTCTTCTTCTTCTAATGCTAATTTGAGTACTCCTGTAATCTTTCCCTTGCTACCTGACTCTACCACTACTGGGTACTGGCCTGCTACGCTGGGGCGATAAGGTGCTGGCTTATGATCAGTGTAGTCAGGGGCTGTTGGGCTCTTTTGATGTTCAACTTTAAAATATCGCAGGATGTCTCTCTGTTCAGCATGTTTCTGTTTTTTATGCCAGTGCATTCGGTCATGTTTCTTTTTTTTATTTCTCAATCTTTCTTCAACTTCATCACAGCATGAAGGATCAAAGCTGCCCTCTTTAGGCCAACGATTTTTTCCAGATATCATCTTATGCCATTCTGTCATGCATTTTTGAATTTTGCGCTTATTGGATGGGTTTGTCATTATTACCAGTTTGGCAGGCGTTAGCCCCTCAGTCTGTTTGCTCACATTGGCTGTGGCATTGGCAATCAGCAGTCACTCAACCCTTAGGGTCTGCACTTATTCACCAACCTTTATAGTCTTTAATTAATTTTTATTTAACCGGTTCTGCTCTCTCCAATACAGATCATGTTTTATTATTCTACTTCTTAATTTTTAGATCCCCACAGTTTGAGTTAGGATCTCTAAAAGAACAGATTTATAATGTTATTTTGCACTTTCACTAATTATTGATACCTTATAATTTATTTCATATATAATATAATTTGTAATAATATATGTTTATACTATCTTTTATCTTATAATGCTTACAACTTTTTTCAATCTTATTTTGGGACTTTGTTAATTTATTTCATTCTCTTAACTCTGTGTTTTTCAGTTACCAATTCTGTTTACCAATCCTTATTAATTTTCAGGTTATTCTTTTTAACTATTTTTTGTAATAATTATTTCTGTTAATTTATTATTATATTTTAAGTCTTATCAATATTATAATCTTTTGTTATTATTATAGTTAACCCCTTATTCCCCCTTAGTTACTTGACTCTTTCACTCTTCACACTGACAAAGACACACAAGACAAATGATTATATATTTATAGTGCACTTCTACTTTTCCTCACTGTCTCCTACAGTGGCATACGCGTTTTCCCTGCTGTCCGGATCTACTCAGATAACAGAAAATAGATAACGTTCCCAGTAGAGCGGTTCTATTTCTCCGATTATCGCTTAATCGGTAATACTCTGGCTATCTCTTAGCCTGGCTATCGCTTAGCCTCTCAATACCTTAATACCTAATACAACACAAATTCTGGCTATCGCTTAGCCTTTCAATACCTAATACAATACAAGCTGGTTCATGGAGCACGCTGACTATCTTAGTCACCAATACCCTCACGTAACACGCGTACTTTTATGTTCCGGATTTATGGCTTCCACAGGCTATGTCAAACGCTTTGACCAGTCTGTCCCTTTACCAATCATCCGCTCAGAACATCACGTGTTAAGCTTAACTTATTCACAAAATAATTCCAACACTGAACAGTTCACATACAGAATAATACAAACATTAATTAACACTTAAATTAACACTTAAACCATGCATTCACATATACTCATACATACCTAGTTTTGTATATTCTTATATGAATGCTTATCAGATTTGGACAATAATTATTAAATTTGGAATACTAGCTTCTTTTTAGGAGAGCCTGATGGCGCCTGACACCCACAAGCAGTCGCCGGAGGCTGGTTCCCCACTAATTTAGAAAATTATACCTGTAACCGGTGAATTTCTGGGCCCGTTTGGGGGTTCCCCGCCTCCGACTGGTGTCTGCAGGTTGGTCCGACGCCTGGGGCTTGCTCCTCCTGGCTGGCTTGCCAAAATGTCGTGGAAAAATCCCTTCAACGACTTAAAATTGGAGCTAAGTTTTGTAAAAATTCAAAGTTCTTAAAAGGCAGAAAAGTCTTCAAACAATGATCCAAAAAATCAGGCAGAAGCAGCTGAAGTCCAGGTCCAATGTGATTTATTGTAAAATACAAAGAATCACACACGAGTTGGCTGCCGGCAAACAACTGAACAAATGATGAAAATGGCCCTCTTTTATACACTTCTTGGGGCCTGTAGACTGCTCCCACAGGCCCCCTCCTTTTTTCATTATTCTAGGTACTTTTTCTTCGGGTAAAACTAGTTATTTTTATCTTACCGGTGGAAAACCTCTTTCAAAGCATATTTTTATATATTTAATCAACAGTCTTTGTTACAGGTCATGGTGACATTTCTTTGCAAATCATGATGACATATATTGTCATCAAATCAAAAACACATCATTTTCTTAATTATTAATCTTTCAAAACAAAGCTTTCTTCTAGTGTAACTTATGATTATAACATTTCATTGAGAACAGTCTTACAGGTCATGATGACATCTGGTGCACTTAAATCAGAAACATATGACAATTTCAATCAATAATATGTCAAAACTAAGCCTTTCTTCCAATGTGATCTAAGATAATAACATAATATTACTTCAAACCAGGTCAGCATAACCCTGGTATTCCATGTCCCAGTAAAACATTACCCTTTCTGTGACCAATACTGCACAGTGTGTTTTGAAGATGACAACTCAATTCATCACAATTGGTTTAGCTGAGCTTAGCTGAGCTGTGCAACCTTGATATGACAAATAACTCATTTTTAATGAGTGTGCCTTTTTCACTAGAAAGGCTCATCCATGTAATTCTGCAGCATTTCCCAATCTTGGATTTAACCCAATACCTGCTTTTGACTGGATCCCAAACTTCAAAAGGCCAGGTGCAGAATCATACACACACTGCTTCTCTATTTCTCCCTTTGGCCTCCATAAATGTATTTATGAAAACAACTCTTTAAACATTTAATTCTGTTTTTATTCTAATCATTGGTGCGGATTATTACACTACAAACTCACCATGAGAGGGGACAGCACTTCTCTGCATGTTTCATTTGGAAGGTGTGATGGAAATAAAGTTTTCAAACATATTCAATGGACCAAAATAAAGATAAATGAATAACATAAGTAATAATAAAATGAGAACATCCCTGTGGTTTCTCCTGTATGAATCCAGGATAACCAAGTTGTTCTGCACATCGTCTCTAAATGTGGTTGGTCTTTTCTTTGATGGCCGATCTTTTGAAAAATAAAAGTTAATGGTTCTTTTTTCTTTTTGTCGAGCTCCTATGGGTTTGAGAGGCAAGCCTGTAAGCTTTAAGAATTAAAATATTTGTGTTGGTTTAATTACTCCTAAATGCCAAGGGGAGATTATAAAACTAGACTGACCAATAATTATTTAACTAATTTAACTTATTTAATTAATTATTTAAGCAAAACATGGTCCTAAGGTTGTATTAAAAATGTGGACTGGATTTTGATCACCATTGTATTTTTAAAGATAAACAAGTGGAACAGAGTTTTAATTTCTTCCCTTTTTGGTGTGAAGAAAAAGAAATTGGGAGTATGGAGTGAGAGTGTGTAAAGACACTGAGATAGGTTAGTCTCACTCACAATGGGTGAGAGTTGAACCCTTGCAAAAGTCATTGAATCCAGCGTTTAGAAAACAAAGACAGACATTTTTTTCCCCCCAAACTCTCAATGGTGCAAAATACATTTGGGACCTCAACCAAGAAGAATTTTGATTGGACATATTAATATCTGCAGCACTAAAACACAACACAGAACAAATAGAACATAATTTAGGTGACTCAAATATTGATATAATTGGCCCAATGCTTCTTCGGAGGATGTGGAGGTTGATCCGAAGAATTTGGAGAAAGGGTACCATTCCATCGTGCTGTGCTGGAAGAGGGCAGAAGGATTATTCATACCAAAGGAAGAGAACTCCTTAACCATTGAGCAATTTCGAACAATATCACTGTTAAGCGTGGAAGGTAAAATATTTTTCTCTGTATTGGCCAAGAGGATGACCTCTTATATGATCGAGAACAAGTATATCAACACAGCTATCCAGAAAGGCGGAATTCCAGGCTTTTCTGGTTGTCTGGAGCACACAGGTGTGAGGCCAAGTCCAGAAACGGCAACCTTACAGTAGTCTGGCTGGATTTGGCCAATGCCTATGGATCTATCCCTCATGCCCTAATCCATACAGCACTAGACCACTACCACATCCCTCAACACATCAAGGGAATGATCACCAGCTACTTCGGTGGAATCCAGGTGCGATTCAAGGCAGCCCATTTTACAACTCGTTGGAAGAGCCTAGAAAAGGGAATTGTGACTGGCTGCACAATCTCCCCAATCCTTTTTGTCATGGGAATGAATTTGCTGATAACAGTTGCAGCAAAGGAGGCAAAGGGCCCAAAGATGGAGTCAGGCATCTAACAACCTTTAATAAGGGGTTATATAGATGACCTTACAGTGACAACCAGAACCCATGTGGAGGCGAGATGGGTGCTAACAGCACTGGACCAAATGGCAACATGGGCTAGACTGAAGTTCAAGCCAAAGAAATCCAGAAGCATGGTCATCAGAAATGGGAAGGTGACCAACAAGTTTAGGCTGTATGTGCAAGAGGAAGTGATCCTGTCGGTGGAGGAAAACCCAATCAAGTGTCTCGGAAAGTGGTTTGACAACTGACTGGCCGACCAAAACAACATGGTCAATACAGAGAAGCAGACAGAGGAATGGTTGAGGAGTGTCGAAAAGTCAGGACTTCCAGGGAAATTTAAAGCGTGGCTCTACCAACACGGGCTGCTGCCAAGGCTCACATGGTTACTGACTGTGTATGAAGCCCCAATGACAAGTGTGGAAGGGATGGAGAGGAAAGTCAATAAGTATCTCCGGAAGTGGCTGGGGATTCCTCAAAGCTTCACGTCAGTAGGCCTGTACATAAGATCAGGACAACTTCAACTTCCTCTGACATCCATGGTGGAGGAGTTTAAAGTTGCTAAGTGCAGAGTCGTCATGACCTACAGAGACTCCCCCGATGACCAAGTCAGACACGCAGGGATCGTCACGAGATCCGGCCGCAAGTGGGGAGCTGAGCCAACGGTCACACAGACGGAAAGCATGCTGAAGTTCCGTGACATCATTGGGGCACCATGCACAGGAAGACCGGGTCTTGGAACATCCCATTTCCAACAGTGGAGCAAGGCAGAGACTAGGGAAAGAAAAATGATGATTCAGGAGGAGGTTAGAAGTTTGGAGGAGGAAGGGTGAAGGGAGTATCTTCCCAAGGAGCCTGGACCAAGTGGGACCTCCCCAAGCGTAAGATTACTTGGGCAGAGCTTTGGAGGCTGGAGCCGTTTCGTATCTCCTTCTTCCTGCGATCAGTGTATGACACACTCCCGACCCCAGCAAATTTGCACAGGTGGGGGCTATCTGAGAGCCCACTGTGCAAGCTCTGCGGGGAGAAAGGGACCATGGCGCATATCCTGTCTGGGTGTAAAATTGCACTTGCCCAAGGAAGATACAGGTGGCGCCATGACAAAATGCTCATGACACTTGCCAACACCCTAGAGCAGGAGAGGAAGAAGAAACGGCAGAAACATCCAAAGGCAACATAAATCCAGTTTGTAAGGGAAGGGGAAAAGCCACCAACCGCAGTTACAGCAAAACCCAGTCTACTGCAAAAGGCCCAATCCTGGGAAATGAAGGTTGACCTGGGGGGAAGGTTGAAGTTCCCACTGTTTGTCCAGACATCCCTGAGGCCAGATGTGGTACTGTGGTCAGAAGAAGCAAAGAAGATAATCCTTATTGAACTGACTGTCCCATGGGAAGAGGGGTGTGAACAGGCCTTTGAAAGGAAAAGTGGAAAGTATCAAGACCTGCTGCATGAGTGCAGAGAGAAGGGATGGCAGTCATGGTTGTTCCCAGTCGAGGTCGGTTGTCGAGGGTTCCCTGCCCAGTCTGTATGGAGAATGTTCACAGCCCTTGGATTGGGAGGGAGGGAAAGAAAGGTTGCAGCTCGCAGGATGGGGGAGGCAGCGGAAAAAGCCTCATGCTGGTTATGGAGTAGGAGGGAGGAGGTTAGCTGGAAGCCAGGAGGAGGAGATGGGCAGTGACTTGGCCACCACTGCCGGCCCACCACCGGGAGGCTGTTGTGGTTCAGGGTCGAAACAGCCAGTGAACGGTGGATGCCACCTGATGACTGATTCCTCCTGGCCAAGGCTACATTCACTCAGGGTGAATGAAGGAGAAGCATTTTCGGATGTATATGTATCGCATATCAGAAAGTTGGTTGTATGCAAAATCTCCAACTGCAGCTGTGTACACTCACCGGCCACTTTATTAGGTACACCTGTCCAACTGCTCGTTAACACTTAATTTCTAAGCAGCCAATCACATGGCGGCAACTCAGTGCATTTAGGCATGTAGACATGGTCAAGACAATCTCCTGCAGTTCAAACCGAGCATCAATATGTTCAGTTTCTTGAACATGACAATGGGTTCACTGTACTCAAATGGCCTCCACAGTCACCAGATCCCAATCCAATTGAGCATCTTTGGGATGTGGTGGTACGGGAGATTCGCATCATGGATGTGCAGCCGACAAATCTGCGGCAACTGTGTGATGCCATCATGTCAATATGGACCAAACTCCCTAAGGAATGCTTCCAGCACCTTGTTGAATCTATGCCATGAAGAATTGAGGCAGTTCTGAAGGCAAAAGGGGGTCCAACCCGTTACTAGCATGGGGTACCATGGGGTATAAAGTGGCCGGCGAGTGTATATGTCAGAATACAATGTGCATAGAAGAGATAAAGAGAGAGGGAGTGGTGGGGGTATATTAGTTTATGTTAAACTATGTTCCTGAGCTATCTCTATAGTTATGCTGCTATAGGCTTAAACTTCTGGAGGACATTGGGACCCCCATTTCATCATTCTGCTTCATTCTTTCTCTATTCTCCCACTCTGCAGAATCGTTTAGTTCAATCTCTAATCTTATGCTCTATCTGCTCTTTCTCATAGTAGCTTCACCTCGTCTGTTCATGTTTGGCTGTTATTGTAGTACAACATTCTAGATTCTGAACATCATTAGATCATTTGGATGCGCGTGTCATGGTTCCTTTTTGGGACTTTGAGTTTTCAGTTTTCACTATCTAAGTAATTCTGTTTTGTTGATTGTTCTGTTTATTTTCCATTTTGTTATATTTAAGTCGGTCTTTAGTTACTCTCTGTTGCCCCCTTGTGCCTGTCTCCTTTCCCGTAGCTCCCTTCTAGTCACTTCCATCCACACTTGCTCCATATCATCTACCCCAGTCTTTGTTCTGTCTCCCATATATACTCTCCCTGTGCAGTTCTTCACTGCTGGTTCCTTGTTGATTGTTAGTTGCTTCGTCGTCTCTGGCTTCCCACACGCGTTTTGTCTGATGTTTGCTGGTTTTTTGGTTCTCAGTATTTTTGTGTTTTAGATGTTTGCCTCAGTTTGCTTTAAATCTACAAGAACTCATTTTTGCCTCACTCATCTCTGCTTTTGGGTCCTCAAGCAACCTCAGCCCCCTTGTTGACAGTGTGTCTTGTTCTCAAAGTTTTAAATGGACTTGCTCCTACTCCTCTAACAGATTTTATAAGCCGAAAAAAAAACATTACTAGAAAAAAACCTGGTCTATAACTAGAGGAGATTGATTACAGTCTCCTCTAGTTATAGCCCTGGGATGTTCAGCAGCATAGGACCAAATTTGGCCAAATGGTTGCATCCATCAGAGGAGCACCATCATGGGACACACTGCCAGCTCATATTAGGGGCTGTGCAACCTACATAAGTATCAAATTCTCCTTGAAACATTGTGTTAGGAATCCAGTTTGTGTGGGTTGTTTTTGTGTTTTTCTCTCTCCACCACCCTGGTACCCTGTTCCTCATTGGGGCTCCCTGCACACCTGCCGCTCGTTGGATCATTACCGGAGGAGTATTTGAGCAGCTGGCTGTCACTACCTCGAAGCCAGAGTGTTTGCCAGTTTTGGGTACTATAGCCAAGCTGAGATTAGCAGAGTCTAACCGAAGCTTTGTTTCTCTGAGTGTAATCTTGTTTTTGTCTTTGCTCTTCGGCAGGAAGCCTTTCCTGTGTAACTGGATAAACTAGACCTTCTCCCCCTGTTTAGGGGTAAACCTCCACATGATCCATTCAAGTCCTATCGGAAAACCAAGTGACAGTCCGCTCCTTTACTCCTCTGGGTCCAACGTATTACTACCTGTCCGCTCTCCAACGAGTTCACTCTCCTCTGGATTCCCCACAAACTGGATTCAAGGATTAACAGGAGCCCCCCTCAAACCTGAGTTTCTCTCCAGCTATATTCAAGCCTCAGTCAATTTTCCTACGGTCGCTGAACTGATCACTGTGACCTCACCTTCAAACTTTACGGTTCAGGTTAACCAGTCCACTGAGTTCCAGCTCCTACTTCTGTGTTTCATCAACATACACAAAACCTCTTAAACTTTTTCCCTTGGTCTCTGAGTGGATCTCTGCATGTGGGTCAGATCGCTTAAACCAATTATGACACATTGGTTGAAAACTAACCACACATGTGTTCATGGTGTTATTGGCATCTTATGTTTGTGTCTACTCTGTTTTCTCCCATAGTGTCTTGTTTTTACCTAAAAAAAGAGTGTTTACTCTAACTCCTTCATGTTCAACAGCCCACAGCTGGGGTTCTAACTCTGACATAAATATATAAGAAGCTCTGAGAAACTGATCAGCTTAAAGAAACGACAGTCTGTATTTATAAAAAAAATGTCACACATTCATTTAAAAGGGCTTAATGAGGACAAAAACATTTGTGACACTAATAATTTATTTGTAAACAGAAGGTTGAGAGTCTGAAATCTGAAGAAGTTGTATTTTAGTTTTTCATTTTATTTATTTTTAATTCATCGATCAGTTTTTTTGTGTAAATTAAGAGCTGGGATTTAGGTTGATTATTAGCGGGCTTATTTTTGACCACTCAAACCAACCCCTTAGTTATAGCAAAAATTCAAACAATGGATGAGAAAAAAGGAAAGTCAAATGTTTATTAAAGTAATCAAATTGAAGGATAGGAAATTATGATCTTGTAGTTATTCAGCAGCTATGTTGTCAAAGCTTTACATCCAGTGGAAGCGACATCATCAGCAAGAAATCACAAGAGGAAGAAAATCAGAGGAATATAGCACAGATGAAGGGCAGGTTTTGGGCGCAATTTCTGTCATTCAAATAATCCCCCCCTGTAAAGACACAAAAAAACAACATCATGATCTTTGTAAAAACACCTTTATTATCTATCCTTAATGTTAAAAAATATCAAACTATAAAGGCTGATTTTAACTCAGAAACCAGTTCAACTGCATGTTTCACAGTGAATGCAAATATGCCCCACCCCTTTTGCAAACACTCTGCTGCACCTCTCTAAAATGGAAAGGAGGCATCTGATTGGTCAAATCTTCATCCGCTCTACACTATGCGTATTTCCTGTTTGGTACCTGACCGGCTTGTTAAGTTTGTATGACCGCCATTGTGGAAACGCCCTCGCTCTTTTTCGCACTCATGTCCCTTGTCCCCACTTCCTCACCGCTGTATCTAGACCCACAGCTAGCTGGTGATTGTCCCTCTTGCGTTGTGGTGTGGAATAACATGGCGCAGACCACACTTCAATATTGGGCATAAATCAAAAATATCTGCGACAAGCTCACTGCAACACACTGCTGCAGGAGGATACCCAGCCCTTAAGATTTATAATGATTTGATAAGTAACAGAACATTTATGAGCAGCAAGTGAAATAAAGGATACGGAGACCTTAAAAAAATATAAAAGCATCTACAACAGTTTTAGTAATTATTACTTACTTATTTCCATACAGCTTTCCTCTCCACCAAAGTTGTTTGGTTGATTTTTATCCCAGGGAGCAAAGCCAAACTTAGCACCGTCACTCCACATCCAGAAGCCCTCCTGAAAAATATAAGACAAACTGAACTTTGTTTGCATCACTGCACACCCCCCCAGTCGGCCACAGCAGATGCTGAAAAAGGTTCTGCTTCTGTTGGATGTGTTTTTCTGCCTTCCTCTGCACTTTCACCAGATGCTTTCTCAGAGCATCTGGTGAGGGCATAGCCAGTTACTCTACGAAATAGGCTGATGTAATTAGGGTAATTGGTTAAAGTTATTTTATTATAACCAGTTTTGGGAGTAACTGCATTACATAATAAGTGCTTTAGTAACAGAGTTATTTTTTTAGTACCGGAGTAATCTATTTCCTTTTCACATATTTTTTTTTTTTGGGTGCACGGTGGAGCAGTGGGTAGTGCTGTTGCCTTGCAGCAAAAAAGTTCTAGGTTTGATTCCTCTGAAGTTTGTACTTATATCAGTGATTTTATTAAACATGGCTGGAATAAATTCTGTTAATGCTTAAAGATGTTTCCTTCTTTGTGTAAACTATCTGAGAAACTTCCCTCCTGGGACTGAACCTGGGTTGATAAAAATTTTGAACGAATATATATATATATATATATATATATATGTATGTATATTTGAGTCTTACCTTCACCGCATCATGAGCTCCAACCCAAGTGTTCTTTTGTCCACTTTCTTTGTGGACAAGATCTCTGATGAAGTTGTATTCGCTCTTGCTGTGGAAGGAGGCCAGATTACCACCCACCGAGAGACAGTGACTCTGAAAGAGTCAGAGCCACAGTGGATTATATCCTACTCTGTCCAGTGAGACAATTGGTGCAGCCAAGTTTGAAGTTTCAGGAATTAATGGTTCCAAAACATCAAACTGTGCTTTTACATTTTTTTAAGTAAAGTTAGTATTTGCAACTCTGTCCAACCCTTGCAGCTGCTGTACCTCAGCGTCAGCCCAGCTCTTTTCATCCTTCACAAAATGGAAACAGCGATTTTCGTACCAACTCCATCCAGGAGGGCAATCACCAGCAGTAGCCGCTGAAAAAATGTGTGAAGTAAGAATATAAATACAAGGAATTTTTTTCAAGCATTACTAAACAATCCAACACAGTTTGAAGTTCAACTGTATCCATTTGTTCACAGCAGGCATCCCCAAACTCAGTCCTCAAGGCCCCCTGTCCTGCAGGTTTTAGAGGTTTCTCTGCTTCAGCACAGCTGGATATAATGATTGCAGTAGAGCTGAAGCCTGTTAATCAGCTTTCAATTAAAATCAGCTGTGCTGGAGCAAGGAAACCTCTAAAACCTGCAGGACAGGGGGCCTTGAGGACCGAGTTTGGGGATGCCTGGTTTACAGCAAACGATCCAAATCTGCTCTTAGAATAAACATCAAAACGATTAAACCGGTCATCATATTTATCAGTTCCTTGTTGCGAAACAATCTTAAATAATTCAATTAACTTTATTTATATAGCACCATTTCACAACACATATAGTCAAATTGATCCAAAGTTTTCTATCTAAGGAAACCAGTTGATTGCATCGACTCATTGACTCGGATACAATACCTCACACTAAACATGCTTGTAGCGACAGAGGAGAGGAAAAACTCTCTTTTAGCAGGAAGACACCTCCAGCAGAACCAGGCTCAGTGTGAGCGGCCATCTGCCGAGGCTGACTGGGGTTCAAGGAGACAGAAGCAGAAATAGAAAGAGCAACTGTAAAAGGCGGCCCCGTTCAGGAAACACACAGCCAGACAGACGACCTCCGAGCCAGCTCCCATGTCAGAGGATGAAGAGAGCACATCCAGCAATTCACAGTCTTAGAAACAGCACTACACTGAAAAACCTTTAGAACATCTATAAAGAAAAGTTTTGATGGCAGTAGCACAGCTGATATTTCTTTCCAGGATGGTGTCACAGCCAAACAGGAACAGACCAGATGAAGCTACTATGAGAAAAATCTGAGAGAGCATAGTTAGAGATTGAACTAACAGATTCTGCAGAGTGGGAGAAAAAAAATAAAATGAAGGTGTCTGTATGTCCTTCAGAAGTCTAAGCCCATAACAGCATAACTATAGAGATAGCTCAGGGTAACCTGTGTTGGGATCTGGAGGTCTGTCCACCTTTCTCCAGCAGAGGGCGTTCTAGGTCTCCTGGAGCTGAAGCTGATCACCACACCTGTGGCTTATCATCAGGAGACCGGCATTTAAGGAGGGGCAGAGCAACACTCAGACGCCAGAGTGTTTTGCCAGTTATGGTTAGCAAGCCTGAGCCAACCTGCCTGTCTGATTCTCTGACTCCCTTGAAGCCTGAACCTGAACTTAATCTGTTTTTGTCCTCTCTGCTTCTCAGGAAGACCCTGCCTGAAAACCTGAAACCTGGAAGAGTTTCTCAAGCGTGAAACCAAGCAGTCTGTTCTCAGAAGAACCCTGGAAATCCAAGTTTGTCTGATACCTACCTGCCCACTCTCAGAAAGAGCTAAGAGAGAAGCTCTGAACCTGCTCTGTAAGAGTAACCGCTTAGCCCTGCCTCTGCCTAGCCCTCTGCCTGCCTTCAGCCTCTGGACCCTCCCGGTTCCCCCCTTCTACCGCTCTGCTCAATCTATGATCAGGTATAGACCTGCAAACACCCAACCTGCAAGTTCACAGAAAGACTGCTAACCAATCTGTCCCTCTCTGCAGTGAAAACCAGTCGTGACCAGACCTGGACCCGGTTTATCCCAGAACCATTGTTCTTTATTGTGATCAGTTTTCAAATAAACTTTGTGAACTTTTTCCCAGCCTCTGAGTGTTCTGCATGTGGGTTAGATCCCTTTAAACAAACATGACAACCTGAGCCACTCTAACTATAAGCTTTATCAAAAAGGAAATCAATACTAAAGTGATTTTCTCATTATTTTGCAAAGATTTGGGCAGAGGTTTTAAATGATGAAAGTAATTCAGATGAAAATCCTTTAAATTCACACGTCTTCAGCTTCTGATGAAGTTGTTTTATTCAGATTTCTCCTTGCAGCATTACAGAATGGTCTCTATAAAAACCAATTTAATCTAGCAGCTTAATGTGAGATAAGTTATTTAATTATACAACACGATCTTGGTACTAACAAGTTCACTTTGAAACCATTCGTACGAGTGATTTTTAGAGATAGAACTATCTGTCTCTACATCTCCAGCTGGCAACCCAGTATCCAGCGTACACTGGTTTAATTATTATTTGTCATTTGTCAAAAGACTTTTATGTTTATGTATGATATAGCTGAGTGTGATGAAGGTATGACAGACATAGTTTCGAGATGTACAGTCATGTTTAAGTGTATTAAAAGCGATTCTTCAGAAAGCGTCTTGTTGACTCATTGCAAACTTATTTTAATTATTAAGATCATACGTTGCACCTCTATCAGCAGTTTCACTGATTCTGCTAGACATGTTTTGATACCATTTTCAGATCAAATAATTTCCATTTTTGTTATTTTTATTTGTTTGTTTTTTACTTCCGTAACAGTGCAACCAAGCGATTTACAGCTTTACAGCACATGTGATGTATTCCTCGCTGCTTGAATTTTACTGGTTTCTTAATTTTGCTGCTCAGCTCTCAGTCTGTCATGATCTTGGCATTGATGACTGGCTTAATGGTTTATTCCATTCACCTGCCTAGTTCCGCCCAGTTTTTCATTAATTTTTATCTTATCCACCTGTATCTATTTAAGCTGCTTGCTCCCAGTCATCAGTGTCAGATTATTTTAGCCTTCAGTAAGAGTTCCCTAGTGTACCCAGTTTATTGTTCTGATTGCCTGATCCTGACCAGTTCTGCCATTTGGACCTCTGAGCCTGCTTGATCTCTATGCCTGACCTGTCTTCGGACAGGATTGGATTGGCTTCTTCCTGTTGACTACCCTGGATCTGTCTCCTGACTTTAACTTTCGATTTCCCTTCGGTACCTCTTCGATCTCTGAACTTCTGGCCTGGACTCCTGTTTACATATTTGACTTCCCCTTGTGGGAACTCTGCCTTCCTTCATCTGATTGGATCTGCTTGTCATCCAGTTCAGCAGCCATCTTGGCTTCGGCTCCTGGAACTCTCTGGGCAGCGTTCAATGTGTGCTGTTGGAAGCCATCCAGCTGGATTCCCTCCTTCTGGGCACAGACTATACTCTAAAACCAGAGATTCCAGCCTTTGACACTCTACTGTAGCTCAGAGGTGTCAAGCTGGTTCCAGAAAGGGCTACAGGTTTTTCTTTCCAACCAAACAATAGCACACCAGACTCTATTCATATCTTCGAGTCATCATGTTCAAATTGGACTCCCTTTCTGGAACCAGTTTGACACTGATGAAGTAAATTAATCTGCACCAATGATTAGAATATATTGGATACATGTTTTACATATTGAATAAATGTTTTACACTAAATACAGTTATGTTATACAGGTCACAGGGTCCAAAAGAGTGTGCGCCACCAAATGTGGAGAGATAGAAAGCAGTATGTGTGTGTGTAAAGGCTCTCTGCAGCTGCAGCTTTGAAGCGCTGCCTTGAAGTCTGAGAGATGAGACCAGGGTGGGAAAGCACCGACAATGAGCGAAAGAACAGGAGCGTTGCAGGGAGTTCAAGGCTATTTGAGGTCTTTGAAAACCAGGGTGCAGAAATGAGACCTATTTGTAAGACAGATGCATTGAGAATGGGTTGTTCAGGGCTGCACAGCTCAGCTGAACTAATTGTAATATATTGAGTTGTCATCTCCAAAGCATGCGGTGCAGTACTGATCACACAGACAGTGAGGTGTTTACTGGGACTTTGAGTTTTAAACATATGCTGACCTTTTTTGATGTAATGTTATGATCATAAGTCACACTGGATGAAAACATTGTTTTCACATATTGATGATTAAGACTATGATGTGTTTTTGATTTAACTGCACTAAATGTCATCATGATCTACAAGAAATGTCACTATGACTTGTGAAGGAAAAAGCTTTGATAGATCAAAGAAAGGCTTCAATTAAAAATATAAAATATCGTTTGAAGGTGGGTCTTCCACCAAGATGAAAGAGCCCCGAGCGTGAATATAAGCGGGACTGTCTCCGTTTGTAAGTCAGATGTGGACCGGTGCGCATCTCTGGTGTTTTATATGTATTTTGCAATAAAACACTCTGGACCTGGACCCATTTGCCTCTGCCTAATTTTTGATCATAGTTTGAAGACTTTTCTACAGCTTTTTAAGAACTTTGAATTTTTATAAGACTTAGCTTCAATTTTAAGTCGTAGGGAGAACAGTTTCCACGACATTTTGGCCTAAAGAGGGCAGCTTTGATCCATCATGCTGTGATGAAGTAGAAGAAAAATTGAGAGATAAGAAACGAGACCGAATGCATTTGCATAAAAAACAGAAACATGCTGAACAGAGAGATATCCTACGATATTTTAAAGTTGAATACCATAAGAGTCCAACAGCTCCCAATTATAACGATCATAAGCCACCACCTTATCACCCCAGTGTAGCAGGCCAGTATCCAGTAATGATAGAGAAACCAGGTAGCAAGGGAAAAATTACAGGACAACTTAAATTAGTGTTAGAAGACGATGAGGAAGAAGCAGAAAAAGAAATGAGTAGCATGCAGCAGAAAGAGCATGACTATAGCAGTGAGGAAAAAAAATCTGATAGATCCTTAGCTGAAGTAAGGAGAAGATCACGCTATAGCTACACACTACCCCCAAGACGTCACAGACAAACCCCATATCAGAGGGGCCCCACATGCCACTCAGAACCCAGGACTAAGTTGAAGTAATAGATGAAACCGAATCACTGACAGAAAAAATAGACAAGGAGCTGGAGGAACTGAAGAAAGAATTTTCACTAATCAGAGGAGAAAAAGAAAAAGCACAAGTGAAATATCAAAGGGTTAGGAGAAAGACAATAGAAAAACAAAAGGAGAAGAAAAGACGAAATGAAGAATTAGAAAAAGTGAAGAGAATGGAAGCAGAGCAGCTTATAAGAGATGCCCAGGCTAATTACCTAGACCAGCTAAGTCCAATGACTATGACCCTGATTGACAAAGCAGGAATAAAAAAGGGAGAAGAGACGGAATGTGAGGAGGAGGCCTCAATAGAAAGTGATGTCACTGAATGGGAGGACTTTGAAATGCAGGATGAAGGCTCAGACATACTGCCGTCGAAAAACCCATTTTATGAGGGGTCCAAAGAAAAAAAGCAGGCCAGTGGCAAAAGAACACAAGCCACTTGCAGCTGAATGTGACGTGGATCTGCAAATAGCAAGAAGCGGCCCACGCACAATGCTGACCAGGTCCCAATCACGACAGCAGAAGACAGAGCAAGGTCAGGGTGGGGCTTATATAGCTCCCTTGCTGTCTAAAGGACCTCATGAAGACAGATATGTGCCATGGTCATTTATGGACATGATCACACTTGCTGGAAGACTGACCCCGTTGGCAGATGGAGCTGACAGGTGAATAGAAAAGCTGGAAGAAATCACTGGAGGCATCAACCTGGCAGCTGGAGACATCAAGGCGCTGCTAATCAAAACAGCAGGACACTCAGCAGCCAAAGAGGTGTTCGACGAAGCCCAGCTTCCAAGGGTCATGACCTCACACCAGTATGACAAGATACCATTCAACCACATAAGACCTAAGGTGTGGGCAGCCTTGAGGAGCAAATACCCCACCTGCAGTGATCCAACTAAGTTGAGACAAGAATGTTTAAAGGATGATGAAAGTCCAGCCCAGTTTCTGCACAGATTTCAACAGAAATGGAAAAAAGAGACTGGAAGTGATGGGAATGAATAGAAAACATCTGGTCCCCTGTTCAGAACCTACATCAGAGAGGCCATGCCCAAAGAAGTACAAGCCAAACTGGACGGAGTATTGGGGCTCATGAAGATGGACTGGCCTCTATTCTCTGAGCATGTTATACATTATGTATACATGCATCGGGCCGAAAAACGGGCCTTTGAGGACCAAAGCAAGATGCTGGCCACCAAGTTAACCCAGCTGCAGATTGGGGAATTGTCCAAAGCAAAAAAAGAAAAAGAAAAGCCCAAACATCAAGCAGCACTGTCAGTGGCAGCCACACCCCCGACTGAGGGTGCACCAACAGGTACAGTCGTACAAGCACCAGTAGTGTCTCCTGTCATCCCTCACAGCAGATGCAATATCCAGCAGCGCCACCTGTGGGAGGAGCCCTGCCACAGCAGACCCAACCTCAACCAGTCCCTCCTATTCATGTGCATCTAAACCAAGGAGGAGGCCCCCAACAAGCAGCGTTTGGAAGAGGACGAGGGGGGACACCCATACGGGGAAGATGGAGGGGACCACAAGGAGCCCCAAGAAGGCCCCCTCAAGGCCAAAACCAGCAGATGCCCCAGGCAGGTCCAGACATGGGACAACAGCGAGCGAGGCTGCAATGCTGGGGATGTGGACAAGTCGGACACATGCAAAGGGACTGCCCCACTAACCCATGGATGGGACCTCAGCCCCCTACTGCTGGACCAGCCACCTATGGAGCAGGACAAGAGGCGTACTGGCTATAGGGGTGCCCAGAGAAACCTGATGGAGAGGCCATTCTAACCCAATGCCCACAAACAGAACCCACCATTGATGTCACTATATATGACAGCCATCATCGCTTCATAATTGATACAGGAGCAGCCTACTCCTGTATAGGGAAAAGTGGAATTGGCCTGCCTCTCTCAGCATCAAAGATTCAAACAGTAGGTTTCTCTGGGAAGACCCAAATAATACCCATGACTGAGCCAGTTCCCATGATCATAAGTGAAAAGACTGTGTATGCACCACTGCTTTACTCAGAATATACGCCAATTAATCTGCTGGGTAGAGATGTGCTGTGCCAGCTCAATGCTAAAATCAAATGTACCCCTAATGGAATTTCTTTTGAAGCAACAGACATAAATGAAGCCTACATGATGTCACTAGGCCCACAAATGACCCCCCAGACAACAAGTCATCAACTAGAAGACCAAGTATTTTGGCTGAAACTCACATCACAAACTTCCTTCCTCCAACTGGAGTGGGAAACATGGAGACCCCTGATAATGAATCACTACGACATATCTAAAGAACCTTTTCTCCCTCTCCATTGTACCATGTTTTATGACAAAGGCAAAACACACGAAGACTACGAGAAAGGCTGGGATGAAGAAATTAACAACAAAACAACTGTCATCCAATACGCTGACATAGTGGTTGGACCACAAGGAGCTGCAGCTGTTGTCACATTTCCTGATAAAGATGTAGCAGAATGGTTCCAGGTTACCAACTCAGCACCACATGTCACATTACTGATTGCGGACAAGTATGAGTCACATGACCTAGGACCCATGGTTCAAGAAGCCAAGCAAGTCACCGAATGGGTTGACACAGCATGGGACTGCATTAGCATGTCAAAAGATGGACTGTTTTTCAAAATCTCATATTCACAAGCTGATGAAGTAATAGCAGAACACATTAAAGTTCCTGGGAAAAGACAAATGGCAGTGGCTGAAGAACATGAATCATTATTAGAACCATGGGCGTAGGTTTGCATAGGGACCATAGGGACATGTCCCTACCAAAATTTTGAACCGACCTAATTGTCCCTACCAATAATTGGATGTGAGCAACATGTTTATGATTTACAGCAGTAGTTGTTACAGCAGTGGCTTCTTTTCCTCTCGTAGCTCCTCTGCCTGGTCTCTCCTGTCCCTTTCACGCAGCAGTGCATGGAACTGTGCTGCACTGTTTAACGCCACTCTCATTGGTTGTTCTGCATTAGGTCCCGCCTTCTCTCTCTCTGATTGGCGGTTTTCTAGTCTGCGTGTGCTTGGAGCACAAAATTGAAAATGTATTCACACTAGAATGCCACAGTTACTACAATTAATATTAGGCTGCAAAACAAGTCCCAATTTAAAAAAAATTATATCATGTACACTAAAAAACAAAACCCTTTTTCTTTCTTTTATAAAACGAAATATTCTGAGTCAGCCAGGAGTTCTGAAGACTGCTGGAAAAATGGGCAAAAAAAGGCTGTAAGCCATCAACATTTCTGATTCTTAGCCACAGCCAACTAAAAAAGAAAATGTGAGGGTTTCTTTTTTACAGATATTTAGTTGCTATTACTGTTTTCATTTTTTGATGACTCTTTGAGGAAGTTCAGGTATAATTATTAACAGGTGTTATTTCTCTTATAGAGTATAACAACAAGAAATGGTGTCTAAACATCTGCTATTTTTCATTTAAAAAGCATAATTAGGGTTCCACATAATAATAGTAATTTAATTGACTATTTATACTTCTAGAAATAGGATAGAGACAAGAACAAACAGAGGAAGAATATTAACATTGATTTTATCTTACAAAGATTTCCACACAGTCTATAAGTAAATTAGTACAAACATTAATGTCTTGTAAAAATGCTTGAATCTGGCTGTTTATTTTGGATATTATTAAATTACAGATAAGATAGTGTTATATTGTCTTTTATAATTGTTAAAAGTGATTTTATATTTTAATACACTTAGGCTCCTGCTCAGTGTTGGGTTTTTAGATGATGCCACTATAAAAGAAAATAGACATAAGGAGCTATTTAAACAGTCAGACAGTAAGCAATATAGGACAATGATAAAAGGTTGTGTTACATTTAACCCTTTACTATTAAAAATGCACTTATAGATTATATGATTATAGGAAACACAGTATCCAGTAATAATGATGCAGGGCAGCTTGTAGGTGAAGCAGCTGGCCCTTCAGTGCTTCAGGTGATGTCTAAATAAACCAGGTGATACTAAAACATTTCCACATGAGGACTTCTGGATGGAGAATATTGACAGACAAAAACAATTTTTTTAATCTTATATATCATATATATTGTATTTTTACAATTTTGGTATAATTACTGATCTAAGTGGGTTGCTCTGTCGGAAAAAGGCATATTTTATATTTTTATTATGTTTTAGAGTCTCTATTTTCCAGTTAATGATGAATCACTTACTAAATTAGTTGACGATTATTGAAATAATAAATTAGTATGATTCATTTTTTCAGCCCCAGATAAAATACATCAAATGTGCTACACAGAGTAACTACAGCCCAGATGTTCCACTTTTATAGTGAAGTTAATATTTTAATGAATGTATTATTTTGCTTGCTCACATCAAGCATAAAAAGGGCATGCATATTGCATAGCACCAATGACACCTGACCAATAGTGTCCCTACCTAAGTTCAAATCAAACCTACGCCCTTGATTAGAACAAGTTCCAGAGCAGGTATGGTCTAAAAGTAAAACAGATGTAGGATTAGTAAAATCAGCAGATCCCATCAAATTTACCATCAAACCAAATGCTAAATTACCCTTCCAAAGACAGTACCCACTTAAACGAGAAGCAGTAGAAGGAATACAGCCTATCATTACAGGATTAGAAACAGCAGGAGTTCTTAAACCAACAGTAAGTCCAGGTAACACACCAATTTTTGCCATCAGAAAACCCAACAGTAATGACTACAGACTAGTCCATGATCTAAGATTAATTAATGCTATTGTAGCAAAAGAAATACCAGTAGTACCAGACCCCCACACACTACTGAGTAATATACCCCCAGGTACAAAATGGTTTACTGTGATAGATCTGTGTTCAGCGTTTTTCAGTGTACCGGTCCATCCAGATTCCCAGTATTTGTTTGCATTTACGTACAAAGGCCAACAGTATTCTTATACGCGATTACCACAGGGTTTTGTACACTCGCCATCAATTTTCAATCGTGTACTGGGGAATGATTTAAATCACCTTGACATACCATCTACAACGTTGATGCATGTTGATGACATTTTGATTTGTTCTGCTTCTAAACAGCAGTGTGAGAGAGACTCCATTACAGTGTTGACTGCATTGGCAGAAGGAGGACACAAAGTAAGTAAACAAAAATTGCAATTCTGCCAGCAAATAGTGGAGTATCTCGGCAGGCAACTCAGTGGGGGCAAGAGGTGTATTGCACCGTCCCAATTAGAAGCCATAACTCAATTGCCCAATCCTCAGACTGTTGGTCACATGTTGTCTTTCCTTGGCATGGCAGGTTACAGCAGACCGTGGGTGTGTGATTATGCCATCAAAACGGCTCCACTAAGAGCCCTGATTAAAGCTGCGGGTCAAGGACACCAGTCGGCTCAATTGCAATGGACAGATGAGGCAGAGGGTGCGTTCCAGCTGCTGAAACAAGATCTCCAAACTGCTCCTGCTCTGGCAAATCCAGATTACGGCAAACCATTCCATCTCTATGTGGCTGAGTGACAAGGGTATGCATGTGCAGTATTGATGCAAGACACCCCCACAGGTAAACAGCCTATTTCTTATTACAGCACAAAATTAGATGGTGTCGAAGAAGGTCTGCCTCCCTGCTACCAGGGCTTGGCAGCAGCAGCCTTCGCATATAAAAAGGCCTCAGTTATTACTATGGGCCACCCTGTTATTTTGTATACATCACATCAAATACATGCACTGCTCACAAGCCCGCGCTTTGTGATAACCCAAGCTCATCGAACAGGTTATGAAGTTCTGCTTTCAGGACCTGACTTAACTATACAACGCTGTACCACAATCAATCCAGCCATAAGATTGGTATTGCCCACAGAAGGTGAGCCCCATAATTGTCTCCAGGAGACGGACACCTTCATGAAGGTAAGGGAGGACTTGTACAATCATCCAATCCCATCTGATCTGACGCTATTCGTAGACGGATCATGCGTCCGAAGTGAGACAGGGAAATAGAGCTGGATATGGAATAGTCCAACTTGACCCCGATGGGATCTTTACCAAGGTACAGACAATGAGCCTTGATCAACCTTGCTCTGCCCAGTTGGCAGAGATAAAAGCATTAACAGCAGCATGTAAATTGGCTACTGGTAAAAGAGTGACAATCTATACTGACAGTGTATATGGATACGGGGTATGCCATATAAACGCAAGCATCTGGAAACAACGAGGGTTCGTTAGAACAGATGGTACCCCCGTGACACATGGGCAAGCTGTAGTGGAATTAATACAAGCTATGTAACTTCCGTCTGCGTTAGCTATTGTAAAATGTGCGGCTAATCAGACAGCAAAGACACCCATTGCCATAGGAAACAACTTGGCAGATGAAGGAGCCAAAGAAGCCACAGGACCTGCAGTGCAGGGACCAATGGTTCATATAGCTGAATGTGAACCTATTGCAAATCTAGCCTCATTAATAGAAGCCCAAAATAGAGTATCTAAAGCGGAAAAGCGTCTGTGGGCGCAAAGGGGGGTGACACGTCTATCACACCCCCATGATGGGTTGTGGCGAAGTTGTCAAGGGCATTTTGTACTACCTTTGTCTTTGTTACCAACCGCGATTAAAGTAATGCATGGACCTGATCATTGTTCATGAGCCCAAGTTATTCAAAAGTTACAGGCAGTCTGGTGGTCACCTTACATGACACCTATGGTAGACAGAGAACTGGCCTTATGCCCACATTGTCCTAAGTATAATGTGCGTAAAATGTTTACACAACCCTTAGCACATATCCCCATGCCAGACGGTCCGTTCCGCCATCTAATTATGGATTACGTTGACATGATAACTCGGGTCCAGGGAAAGAGGTATATGTTGGTGGTTGTTTGTAGGTTTAGCAGATGGGTGGAGGCATGCCCCACTGCTAGGATCGACCACAAAGCAGCAGCAAGGTTTTTGTGCAAATAAGTTTTTCCCAGATTTGGCATGCCTGATACAATATCATCTGATAATGGGCCTCATTTTGTTTCACAGGTGATCCAGCAAATGTTCAAACAGTTGTGCATAAAACAGAAATTTGGTTGTGTGTATCATCCCCAATCACAGGCATCGGAGGAACGAGCTAACGGAGTGTTGAAATGTAAAATAGCGAAGATAATAGCTGACAGCAACAACCGTTTAACATGGGTTGATGCCTTGCCTGTTGCACTGATGGCAATGCGTTCTCAAACTAACTGAATAACCCATCTTACCCCTCATGAAATGCTTACAGGTCGACCAATGCCTCTCCCACGGGTTTGAGGACCCCAGCAGGAGGAGGTTTCCTTGGCACAGCTTGAGCGTGAACTGGGGGATTACCTCAGATCCTTAACCCGCATTCACAGGCTTATATTTGAACAGGTGAAAGCAGCTCACAGCGGAACCGACGAGACACACATTCCAGTGGATGTCAGGGACGTTCAAGTTGGTTACAGTGTGCTCATACGAGTCTTTAGACGTCAGTGGAACGAGCCTCGTAGGGAAGGCCCCTTTAAAGTTGTACTTACCACTCTCACTGCCCTGAAAATTGAAGGTAAGCCCTTCTGGTTCCACAAAAACCACTGCACCCGGCATCGGCCGCCAGACCCACCTGGACTTGATCCAGGACCGACGGGCTCTGTGCATGCTGACAGGGCAGCAACAAGTCTCCCTCCGCAGCACCCCACCACAAGCTCACAGACGTTGTGATCAGGCACTGATGTACTCTCACCGCCGTCCACGTCACATGGTCAAAGGCGTTCGGCACGCCTGGCGGCCCGGCGGTCTCCAATGTCAGGGGACTCTGAGGATGACAGTGTTCATTCTTATGCTTCCCCTCCGCCTTCTGACTCTGGTGGCAATGATGATGATCCTTCTGCCGCTGAGAGTTCTTCTGGGTCTGACCCAGATCCATCCGTCGTTCAGGCACTGGACGAACTTCTTTCTTCTGACCCATCAGATGCTGGTGGAGTCCTGTCCCCTTCACATCCCTCGCCTGCACCTTCACCTTTCCTCCCCTCCCTTTCCCCTTCCTCCTCCACGGCAAGTGGGCCGTCGGGCGAATCGGTCCCGCCCACCCCATCGCCGTCTGGGCGTCTCTCGTATGCGTTTTCTTCCGTCTCTGACTAATTTTCTTCTTCTGTTAACCCTTTGTGGGTTAACAAGGGGGGATCTTATTAAGGTTAGTACTAACAATGCACACTCACATTTAATGCGTCAAACACAAACATGCGCCTTAGCAATGATAACACTAGCTACTAACCAAGGGGTAATCAGTAATAATGACGGGGAGAATATATCACTAATGCATGTGCAAATCAAAGGATATGATTATGTAATGTCTGAAGAAAATTTAGGGAAGTCAACATTGGCTTGGAATTCCACGAAGCATGGACTGCCGTGGGGATGGGATGGTGATCATTGAGGTAAGATGCAAAACAAACATATGCCAAAACACACTAACAAAACAAGTAATGACAGCAGAAAGAGCGCATAGAGTGGTACAACTAATGAATAGAAGACAGAAAAGAGATCTAGACAAATTAAAAACTGCACACTGGGAGACCAATATGTTCCAACAATGGATTCGGTACTCTGTCCAGACAATGTTTAAAGCCAAAAGACGTCCTAAAGATGATTGTATAGCCTGTTATAATGTAAAAAAGTTATCAACCCTTCGGATTCTATCAGGAAGTAAAATAGGTGACTGCTAAGAAGTAGGGATACGGTGCTTTGCTCACTGTGCCATGCATATGGCTGCAGGTATGAGATCATGGTCAAAGAATTGGACAGTATGCCCCAGAGCGCTGAACTCCTCAATAAATGATGTAATGAGTACGTTCTCCCTCCCACCAGTAGTACAAAAATCAGCTGACCTGATTTTTCCGTTTTGTATAGCCCGAGGGAAAGAACTAGAAGAGGTGACCAATAGAACCTCTAGTCAAATGTGGACAGCGGATAGACTGGTGACATGTAGTAATAGAACATGGTACCCACCAACAGCAGAAGGGAACTCCACTCACCACGTTAACTTTTGTAAAACAAGTCTCAATGCTACCATACGTTGTGAACAAGTAGTACCAGATGGGGGACATGTCATCTATGAGTTCCAACCTTCAAGTGTATCTCAATACCGAATACAGAGCCTGACGCAGGGATCTGCCCCTTTAGGTGACATTTTTTGGATGTGTCACAATGAGACACAGATGTTGAACACACTACCCGATCAGTGGGAAGGGATCTGTGCACCAGTGATGATGACAGGACAACTAAAGTTAATAGTAAATAACCCAATAGGCATTAATGAAATAACTAGTCGCGCTAAAAGAAGTACTCCCGTTAAACACGAGTGGAAAACATCAGATGAGGTATATATCACCTGGGATCAGGTGATATATACCCACATGAAGTACCTGAAGACCAGGTTGCCATAGGGAATGGTTGGATAGAAAGCGGAAGAGGGGCTGGTGCAGTACCAATCTACGGATCAATTGTTAATGCGCAGTATATAGCTCGCAATAGTAGATGGGTAAGTCTCCTATGGTATAATCAACAAAGGTTTATAAATTTTACAATAAAGGGCATAGATCTGGTAAAAGATCAATTGCATGCTACTTCACTAATGGTTCTGCAGAATAGGTTTGTGCTAGAATCCCGTATGTCTGGGGACCAAGGACTATGTGATTATATTGGAGAAGATTGTTGTACTTTGATTCCTATGCATACAGGGGTTAATGGCAGCCTCACAGGAGTCCTTCAGGAAATGAAATGCATGAGAGATGAACATGTGCTGCAGTCTAATTGGAACACTCAGTTAAAGGGCTTCTGGGATTGGTTTAATAAGCTTGGATTGGGAAAATATCTTAAGGCAGCGGGGATGGTTCTAGGAGCAATAATATTAATCATAATGATAGTTATTTGTTGCGTCATACCCCTTGTTCGGGGATTGGTCGCAAAGCTTGTTGTAAGTGTAACTGGACAGTTCCCAATTGTAGAAATACAGTTAGACCAAGTCATATAGAACATAACCATGATCTCCTCCCACCCCCACCAGGTACGTGCATTTCTTTCATAACAAAAATTGTATATATGTATATTAACATGCATAACGATGACTCATATACTTACTCACTTAGATATAGTAATTTGCATGCTGAAGTTTTATGGATTTAGGGAAATAATATGCCTCATAATGATATATAAATATGCTACACTATGTCTCCAAATGCAGATTAATTGAACATGGGGGAGTCTTACGAGATAAATGAGGACACTTATTATGGCCTCTATCCCCCAAATAATCCCCAAACCGTAGAGGCATGGATAGAGTGTAACAAGCCCGGGGGACCCAACAAACATGCGTCGATAGGCACACAAGTAGCAGTAGCCGCAGGCTCCAATGTTCCTTACAGGCAGCCAGAAGATCCTGCAGGGGGGCCAGGTGTCGCACCTCCGGGGTGGAACAGACCCATGATGACACCCAGAAGACAGCCGGATGATCAACCACCATCACCTACAGGGAGGCCAATGTCCAACCCGCCATCACCTGGGACTCTCAGGATCAACTTCGGCCCAAACAGCACCCCTGCCAGTTCAGAGAACCCGGAGGACCGATTACCGCCCATCAGATCGCTTCAGGAGCTGCCATCCACTTCAGGCGTGCTGGCCGAGCTAAACGAGATGAGGCCTGCCTCTCCGCCAGAACCAGCACACGTTGTCGTTGCGGGCCTGGTGCTCACCCCTGAGGAATCTCGCCACATTGCAAGGTTCTTGGCTCATCCTCTGGAATCGTACAAAACCAACGATGACCTTAAGCCTGAAATCACTTCTATGAGCACGGAAATTTATTCAAAGTTGATGAAGGCTCTGACGCACATCTACTCACGTCGTCCCTTGGAAATGATTCGCTGCACCATGTACAAACGCAGGGCAAAGGCAGGGAATCAGCGTTTGACCCGAGAAAATGCAGAGATGACATGTCAACTTCAAGAGGCACGGCAGACCATAATCACCCTGCAAGGGCAGGTGCTGCAGCTGACCGCTGATCAAAAGCGTATGGCTCCCTACCCCCGTGGAGGCCCGAACTATTATTAATCTCAACCACAACACCATACTGGACAATGCTGATTATTAATGATTATGAATACCTATGCTAAAAATAACTGACAGAATAATAGTGTATATGCATAACATATGTGACAGTATGAGTACTGTGCAGGAGAGTGCCACATGGTTACTCATATGTTGGTTGTAATGACGGTCCATTGACCATTAGATGATGTGTTAGCCTGGCATAGTCCAGGCATGATGGTGTTGCTCTTGGTTTATTTATGGGTGTGTAATGACACCTTGCGGGGGGGAATGCAGTGACCTAGTAGGAGATGAAGCTGCTTGGGCATTGGGATTCCCCTACTGCTTAGAAAACAATAACTGAAAACCCTTCTATAAAAGTAAGCAAGAGGTAAGAACCCCTCTTTGTTTTAAGTCGTTCTCCATTTTTTACATTTTATCACTTTATCATGTAATCACCACATTTTATATCTCTCACTATTAGTATATGGTGTGTTTTAGTCTCACTTTTAGTTTGGTGTGCAAAATATATAAACAGCAGTTATTTTTGAAACTTCACATTTATAGTATAGTGTTTCACTTTGACAATCACCTGTAGATTCACTTGGTGATCCTTTTCAGGATCACAGGGGGGAATGATGAAGTAAATTAATCTGCACCAATGATTAGAATATATTGGATACATGTTTTACATATTGAATAAATGTTTTACACTAAATACAGTTAGAGTGTGCGTCACCAAATGTGGAGAGATAGAAAGCAGTATGTGTGTGTCTAAAGGCTCTCTGAAGCTGCAGCTTTGAAGCACTGCCTTGAAGTCTGAGAGATAGGACCAGGGTGGGAAAGCACCGACAATGAGCGAAAGAACAGGAGCGTTGCAGGGAGTTCAAGGCTATTTGAGGCCTTTGAAAACCAGGGTGCAGAAATGAGACCTATTTGTAAGACAGACGCATTGAGAATGGGTTGTTCAGGGCTGCACAGCTCAGCTGAACTAATTGTAATATATTGAGTTGTCATCTCCAAAGCATGCGATGCAGTACTGATCACACAGAAAGTGAGGTTTTTACTGGGACTTTGAGTTTTAAACTTATGCTGACCTTTTTTGATGTAATGTTATGATCATAAGTCACACTGGATGAAAACATTGTTTTGACATATTGATGATTAAGACTATGATGTGTTTTTGATTTAACTGCACTAAATGTCATCATGATCTACAAGAAATGTCACTATGACTTGTGAAGGAAAAAGCTTTGATAGATCAAAGAAAGGCTTCAATTAAAAATATAAAATATGGTTTGAAGGTGGGTCTTCGACCAAGATGAAAGAGCCGGTACGCATCTCGGGTGTTTTATCTGTATTTTGCAATAAAACACTCTGGACCTGGACCCATTTGCCTCTGCCTAATTTTTGATCATAGTTTGAAGACTTTTCTACAGCTTTTTAAGAACTTTGAATTTTTATAAGACTTAGCTTCAATTTTAAGTCGTAGGGAGAACCATGACAACACCCCTGCTCTAGCTGCTGAGTCGCAAAACCGACGTAAAATAAAGAAACGCCTTTTGTGAATCACATCTGTATGTCTGCTTGAAATTCTAGGTCCATAGTTCTGAGGCCTGACACACTTGTTGAATTTCATGTGGCACTACAGCCCACGGTAGGAGAAAAAGTTAAATAAAATTAAAACAAGAACACAAATTTGCTGTTTCATGAGGCAAAATCCCTCCGGAATTTCAAAATTGCAATAAAAAGGGTAGGTTTTATGAATTTAGTTCTTTTATTTCAATAATTTATCAGAATGTGACCTTCTGCTTCCTTTATTTTTGATTAATGTTCAGTTAATTATTATTTTACCTACATCTCTGTGGCTCCTTCTGTATTGGTTGTATTCATTTTCTTTTATTATCCCCGCTCGCTGCTTTACATACAGTTACATTCCTCCTTTGTTTCAACTAATCAGCTTTACCCCATTTATCTCTTGGTCATCATATTGACAGCTAGATTAAAATGCAATTTTTGTTTGTTCTGTTTTCACCTTAATTTTATTTCTTCTTTTGTTAACATTTTGATTTTACTTCATTAAAAGAGTAAGCACTGATATCTTTTTTCTTTCATCTTTAATTCTAAGCTTCTATTTATTCAATATTATTTTCAATATAGTAAAAAACTGTTGTAATTAGTTGTTCTTTAGTTTCATAACTGTTGCTCTTTGCTAATATTGCAGTGTTTCTATTTTCAAATAATTACTCACTGAAATAGATTTTATAGATATTTATAACAGGAGTTTCCATCCAGGAGCTCCATATCCTTAAATTTTAAGATTCAGCATCCATTGATTTCCATTGATGGCTGATCAAAAGGCTTCAGCTGAACTGAAATAATCTGAATCAGGTGTATTAAAGCAGGGAAGCATTTAAAACACGCAGCAGTCCTTTAGGACTGAATTATGGCACACCTACTTTGATGATTGGACTAACGATTAAGTCTTAACTTTATAAAGAACTTTCCACAATGCAATCTTTGTCCTTTAGGTGAAATAAACTCCAAAATGAAAATGAAAAATGAATCACACACCTCTCAGCTGACATTCTGCCTGTGGATGGAAAAAAAAAGCAAAAGTTTAGAGCAGAATTAGAAACAACCCAAATGTTCTCAGTGAATACTAACTGGAGGCACTTGTGGTTAAGATATCTCCATCTAAACTACCTCAGTCACCCAACCTCTGTGTAGGTAGACTTCCATTTACTTTAGAAGGCAATTCTCATGATAGAGACATGGCAGTAATCTTATTTAAGTCATACTTACATCAGCTCCAGCCCAGAGTCCAAAGCTCAGTCCAAGAAGAAGAGTGACGGAAAAACCTGAAGCCATCTGTGGAAAGAACCATTGGGAAGTTAGAGTGTTCACAGAATTCAAACACAAAATGCAATCTGTGCTTCAGGCCAAGTACAGCAAATCGATTAGATCAAGTCCAGATGAAACAGCATGAGGGAAAGCAAGGTTCCAACTTTACCGTGTTTCAATTATTAGTTGAAGAGTCTGTTCCAGGAGCAGTTTCTGGTCACAGGATGTCAGAGAAATGGAAACGCAGACTTTATATATGTCTTTGACTTTATTTTGCATCTTATCTATAATCATATTCTCAAATATTGTCTCAACTGAGCTGATATTATTTAATTAAAAAAACTATTGACTCCAAACCGTTGAAATGTCTTATCTGCCCCAAGGCTGTTTGAAGTAGTTGAAAAAACAAACATCTCCAGTGGGATTTCATGTACAAAGTCTCCCAGAAGTTCCGAGAGTCTCCCTGATATAGATAGTTGTTCACGGATGCCCACGAGTCAGATAAATTATCCCAGATTTTATACTATGTGAGGTGGTGTTTTTTTAATGCGAGTGAGAGCGTGCAAGCAGTACAATAATTCATGCATCATGTGCAGATTAGAACTACTTCGAATGCGCAGGAACAACAAGAGAGAGCGGGGTGCAGGGAGGAGGCTGCTTGTGAAACCTGTTCAGCGTATCTGTCCAAAGAGATGCTCTGTTCAACCAGCGTTCCAGGCGACTGGTTGATCAGAGAGCTGATTGGATCAATCCGATAAGTTTCTCTGGGTTACTCTCTGGCAGTCACCTAGTTACCACTCAAAGCTGTGCATCCTGGGAAACGGCAGAGGTTGAATCCTCGAGTAAAAAACTAAAATATAGGAGTAATTTTACAGCAGAATATACTAAAGTATATCCACGTCTAGTTAGGGTGAGGAACAGTGGCGTGTTTTCATGGGGGCCCAGAAAAGCATGAAATAAAAAACAGGCCAAGGGATTCAAATATATTAAGAGAGCTGCATGAAGGGAAATTTCTATTTAATTAGATTTAATAAAAAATCAATTTCTTATGAGGTCAATGTACATTTATAATTTAGGAATTAGGAATGAATGCGTAAACTAATAATCCAAACCGTTGAAATGTTATGTCTGCCCAAAGGTTGTTTGAAGTAGTTGAAAAAACAAACATCTCCAGTGGGTTGTCAAGTACAAAGATGAATGTATATTAATTTAGACTAAAAAACTAAAATATAGGAGTAATTTTACAGCAGAATATACTAAAGTATATCCACGTCTAGTGAAGGTGAGGAACTGTGGCGGATCTAGACAAAATGTACCAGGGGGCCAGGAGGGGGCCAGCGTGTTTTCATGGGGGCCCAGAAAAGCAGGAAATAAAAAACAGGCCAAGGGATTCAAATATATTAAGAGAGGTGCATGAAGGGACATTTCTGTTCAGTTAGGTTCAATAAAAATTCTATTTTAGAGGTCAATGTACATTTATAATTTAGGAATTTTACATATTTTTGACTTAATATAAGTTAAAATTACAGTTTTCCATTAAATTTACATTAGAACTCAAGACAATCTGTCAAATTCATCTGTAAAAATTAGGGCATTTTTTTATTTGTTGTGGAAAAAAAAAACATTTAGCAGATTAAAAACTGGGATCCTATATCAATACCACTGAAGCTATCACCTTATTGTTTTTGAATAATTAGTAAAACAGAATATGAAAAGAATTAAAATTGAATAGATCCAAAAGACCTATCAGTAGCCATGTCTGTTCCAGGGCATATCATCATTATAATTTATTTCAGCATTATGTCCTCAGTACAGGGGCCAGGACATGATCTACAGGGCCCCTGTAGATCATGTCCTGGGGTTGGGGATAAGCATCTCCCTGTAATGAGTTTTTGGAACTTGGGATGTCTGAAACAGCGTTTCCTATATGTCTGCTTTCATTAAAGCCAATCAAATTTTTTATTAACTAATTGAATTAGCAGAGATATGTTACAGTTTTGTGCATACTGTACATAAAAAAAATAATTCACTAGGTCCGTTAGAGACATTAGGTTTTAAGACAAACATTGCATGTCCGATTGACAGGGATCCTTTTAAAGAATGATCTGCATTAATTCAGAAAGAATTAAACATTTATGTGGAGAGGATTCAGACAGGATGTGAGATTTATTTGTTTTTGGGTTTGTTTAATATAAGGGACACACGTTTTTTTTTACAGTTCATAAAGAACTACTTAAATTTTTTTCAGATTACACACAAATAGATTAATATAATTCCTCTGTGAAAATAACAATTACTTCAGGGTTAGGATTAGGATTCATTCGGTGATAACTACCTACTGATCCTACTGGTAGTTAGGAGGCAAAGTCTGAAGCCATCCTATGGAACTGATAACTGCTAATAACGGCCATTTATTGGGATAACATCCCAAACGCCCACAAAAACACTTATTATTTACTGCGTAATGGAGGACAGAATCAACATAATTTTTAGACTTCATCTTCACCTGTTGCAAGGCGATTTCACCTAAATAGAAAACTTTGCCTACTTTGATCTAATACCATTCAAGCAATAAACTAGTGCCCTCCGTAATAAGGATCCAACAATACCAGATTTTTTTTTCAAACCGAGTACTTACATTTCAGTGCTTGCCGATACAGAGTACCAATACGAGTACTAAGAAATGTGATTAACTCTATGTAATTAATTTGATAATGTTTTATTTCAATTTGGCTCATTAAACAGAAATGCACTTTGTGTGTCTTAATTGTATAGATCTGCCCACTTATTATATTTTAAGACATAGAACACCACTTTTAGTCCAATCAACGCTTTTAATGTAACATAGATTATAACATTTACAGAAAAAAAATAATACATTTACTATTTAAAGATAGGCTAGTCTTGGGATTGTAGGTGAAAATCAGTACATCATATCATCAAGTAACTTAAGTTTACTGTGTATTATGTTAAATGCAAGAAGTGTAAGTCTAAATAAAATGTTGAACTAATTAAGTTTTGTGAAACATTTTAGCTTAATTGGTTCTAGATTTGTTGTTGTCTTTCCTTCATTGTATTTTTTATTAGCCAGTCTGGACCAAACTAAAGCAGTCATCCATTATATTGTTTCTCTGGCCGTGGCTGGGTGGATGTGCTCTCTTCATCCTCTGGCATGGGAGCTGCCTTGGAGCTCGTCTGCCTGGCTGTGTGTTTCCTGGACGGGGCCGCCTTTTACAGCTGCTTTTTGTATCTCTGCTTCTGTCTTCTTGAACCCCAGTCGGCCTCGGCAGATGGCCGCTCACACTGAGCCTGGTTCTGCTGGAGGTTTCTTCCTGTTAAAAGGGAGTTTTTCCTCTCCACTGTCGCTACAAGCATGCTTAGTGTGAGGGATTGTATTTGAGTCAATGAGTCAATGCAATCAACTGGTTTTCCTTAGATAGAAAACTTTGTATCAATTTGACTGTATGATCTGGTTGAACTGTAAAGTGCCTTGAGATGACATGTGTTGTGAATTTGGCGCTATATAAATAAACTGAATTGAATTGAATTGAATATAACTCTATCCAGGTACTTTGGCTGCAAAACAAGTCTAAATTAATATACATTCATCTTTGTACTTGACAACCCACTGGAGATGTTTGTTTTTTCAACTACTTCAAACAACCTTTGGGCAGACATAACATTTCAACGGTTTGGATTATTAGTTTACGCATTCATTCCTAATTCCTAAATTATAAATGTACATTGACCTCATAAGAAATTGATTTTTTTATTAAATCTAATTAAATAGAAATTTCCCTTCATGCAGCTCTCTTAATATATTTGAATCCCTTGGCCTGTTTTTTATTTCATGCTTTTCTGGGCCCCCATGAAAACACGCCACTGTTCCTCACCCTAACTAGACGTGGATATACTTTAGTATATTCTGCTGTAAAATTACTCCTATATTTTAGTTTTTTACTCGAGGATTCAACCTCTGCCGTTTCCCAGGATGCACAGCTTTGAGTGGTAACTAGGTGACTGCCAGAGAGTAACCCAGAGAAACTTATCGGATTGATCCAATCAGCTCTCTGATCAACCAGTCGCCTGGAACGCTGGTTGAACAGAGCATCTCTTTGGACAGATACGCTGAACAGGTTTCACAAGCAGCCTCCTCCCTGCACCCCGCTCTCTCTTGTTGTTGCTGCGCAATCGAAGTAGTTCTAATCTGCACATGATGCATGAATTATTGTACTGCTTGCACGCTCTCACTTGCATTAAAAAAACACCACCTCACATAGTATAAAATCCGGGATAATTTATCTGACTCGTGGGCATCCGTGAACAACTATCTATATCAGGGAGACTCTCGGAACTTCTGGGAGACTTTGTACATGAAATCCCACTGGAGATGTTTGTTTTTTCAACTACTTCAAACAGCCTTTGGGCAGACATGACATTTCAACGGTTTGGAGTCAATAGTTTTTTTAATTAAATAATATCAGCTCAGCTCAGACAATATTTGAGAATGTGATTATAGATAAGATGCAAATAAAGTCAAAGACATATATAAAGTCTGCGTTTCCTGTGACCAGAAATTGCTCCTGGAACAGACTCTTCAACTAATAATTGAAACACGGTAAAGTTGGAACCTTGCTGTCCCCTCATTCTCTGAACACTCTAACGTCCCAACGGTTCTTTCCACAGATGGCTTCAGGTTTTTCCTTGACCCTTCTTCTTGGACTGAGCTTTGGACTCTGGGCTGGAGCTGATGTAAGTATGACTTAAATAAGATTACTGCCATGTCTCTATCATGAGAATTGCCTTCTAAAGTAAATGGAAGTCTACCTACACAGAGGTTGGGTGACTGAGGTAGTTTAGATGGAGATATCTTAACCACAAGTGCCTCCAGTTAGTATTCACTGAGAACATTTGGGTTGTTTCTAATTCTGCTCTAAACTTTTGCTTTTTTTTTCCATCCACAGGCAGAATGTCAGCTGAGAGGTGTGTGATTCATTTTTCCTTTTCATTTTGGAGTTTATTTCACCTAAAGGACAAAGATAGCATAACTTTGTACCAAAAAAGGCTTTATGGAAAACCTGCTTGGTTCAGATGTTTCCCTGCTTTGATACACCTGATCCAAATTATTTCAGTTCAGCTGAAGCCTGTTGTTCAGTCATCAATGGAAATCAATGGATGCTGAAGCTGGGAAATAAATGTTTTTTAAATATTAAAAATAATATTGAATAAACAAAAAAGCTTAGAATAAAAAATGAAAGATGAAGTTTCTGCAAGGCAACATCAATCAATTTGATTATCACAAATCAAATAATCAACTAGCAGACTTTTTGAAGAAGGTGATCTTACATTACATAAACCACATTTAATAGTTTTAACTATTCCTACTCCTTTATAATTCTTTTACTATTTATTTGACTTTGCTCATGGGCAAGACACTGTCCGGATGGAGTAATGATTGGTTAACATAACATAAGCTATATTAAATTAGGACTCTGCTTCCTGGTCTGCACCCTGGGATGTCAAGGTTTTGGAAAGTGGGTTGGATGCACTCTCTCCGAATCAGACCAGGTTTTCCCCAAAAAGATTGCCTTATATCAACGTTGCCCACCTTGTCTTCTCGACACCACCTAGATGAGACGGGGTTAAATGATTACATGCGGCTAAACATGTCATCACTGGTCAGATCAGGGAGGGGACGAGAAAAAAATTCAGAATCGAACATTGTTTTGACAAACTTACACAGGGAAGCAACACTAATTTTAGTGACCTGCCTCGCCCCTTCTGGCCTCCGGCAAACATTTGGCAATGGTCCTTGGTGTCTCTAATGCCACGTTTCTGACTATGTAGCTGCCAATTACCTGGGTGTCCTTCTCAGTGGGTGCGTCACTGAGAGGTGTGGTACACCCTGAACAGGTCGCCAATTTGTAGCAGGGAACACAGAAGCACAGACTTACCACCATGCGCACACATAATCCCGCCTAATAAATACCAATTAATCTAACATCCTTGTCTGTGGAGTGTGGGAGGAAGCCGGAGTACCCAGAAAGAACCCATGCATGCATGGTGGGTACATGCAAACTCCATGCAGAAAGACCCTGGGGTGAGAATCGAACCTGGAACCTTCGGCCATGAAACCTGAAAACTACGGCCATGCAGCCGTATGAACAATTTAGAAAAGAATTTGATCATGTCAACACTCCTTGCATGTAGTTTACAAATTAAATAACTAATTGAGTAGCAACATATAATGCTGCCAAGAGAAATCTCAATAAAATAGTTTTATCAGAATCATGAGATGTGTTAGTTTAAAGGATTTTCATCTGATTAATAAAATTACATTATAAAAATAATGATATAATAAAAAAAACGATAGAATCACTTCAATATTGATTAAAATATTATTTTACAATAACAAATGATAAATATAGTTACCAATTTTAATTGGTGCAATAGAGATTCCATTAAATTTTAAACAGATTTAGATAATTTGCTGTAAACACATGGATACAATTGAGCTTCTTAACTGTGTTTAATTTTTTATATAATGCTGGAAAAAAAATTCTTGTATTTATCTTCTTACTTCACACATTTCCCAGCTGCTAATTGTGATGATTGCCCCCCTGGATGGAGTTGGTACGAAAATCGCTGTTTCCATTTTGTGGAGGATGAAAAGAGCTGGGCTGATGCTGAGGTACAGCAGCTGAAATGGTTGTATAGAGTTACAAATACTGAGTTAAGTTCAGTATTAAGAAAGGGAAAAAATGTATACCATAAGCAGAGTTTGACTTTAAGACTTACATGAAACTTCAAATTCAGCAGCACCTATTGTCTCACTGCGCAGAGTAAGATTTAATCGGCTGTAGTTCTGCCTTTTTTTCCTAGAGTCACTGTCTCTCGCTGGGTGGACATCTGGCCTCTTTCCACAGCAAAAACGAGTACAAGTTCCTCATAGATCTCATCTACACCGCAGGACGGCACAAGAACTGTTGGTTTGGAGCTCATGATGCAGTGAAGGTAAGAATAAAAAACTAAAACCATCTTTGTTGTGCTGCAAAGATTGATTCGAAATAACAGCAAAACTAGTCAAGAAAAGAAAAGCTATTCCTGTTTTTAAGTAAGCTGATGAAATACACAGACATCAAATTAAAAGAAGGATTCTTCAATTCTTGACAAATATCATTTAAATAAAGAGAAAAGTGTTAATAATTGAGATATATAATTACAAATGTTCAAGAGCAGAGAGCACTAAATGTGTCACACCATATACAGGATGTTACATAACTAAATCCGTTAAAAAAGGCAGTAGAAGGGACTCCTCCTACTATGGAGGATAAAAAGTGCCAAAATTAAATAAATAAATACAGCATTAAATAAATAATTAAATGTGTCAATAATTAATTAAATGTGGAATTAAATAAATAAATGTGTCATTCATTAATTAAAACCACGTCACTAATATAAAGTGCCACAATGAAATAAATAAATACAGCGATAAACAATTAATTAAATGTGTAATTCATTAAATAAATAAGGAATTAAATATATAAATGTGTCGTTAATTTAATAAAATTCGTCTTCATTTTATTAAAAAAATATATATAATTATTTCAGTGTGCATTTAATTATTTCATGTTCCTGTGTCGCAGCGCATCGAAACCATTAAAATAATCTGTCAAACTCACCCATCAAAGTTAGGGGGCGGGGTTAACGAGTCGCCACCTACTGTATCAGAGTATGTTCACAACCTGTGGATCAAAGTCTCTGTAATCGATTTGCTTCGCCTTAATGTGCAGGGTGACCAATCAGGTGTTAGATAACCGCCCCCTAACTTTGATGGGTGAGTTTGACAGATTCTTTTAATGGTTTTGATGCACTGCGACATAGGAGCATGTTTGTCCAGAAATGTCCAGAAACAAAAAAACAACCCACCCAGGGTTGGCGGAGGGGGAAGCAGGGAGGAAGGCACAAAACAAAACAGAGACGCTCTGGAGGCCGGCCGCGGGACCGGAGGCGAGGAAGACACTCTGGAGGCCGGCCGCGGGGCCAGAGGCGAGGCAGACGCTCTGGAGGATGACGTCCCCGTTGTTGCAGGAACCTCGGAGGAGGACGCCGCCTCCGCTTCAGCAGGAAGCACCGAGGAGGACGCCGCCTCCGTTTCAGCTGCTCTGCAACAGGCTCAGAGGGGGCCGCCGACTGCGGCTCTGGAACAGGCTCGGAGGGAGCCGCCGATTGCGGCTCTGGAACAGGCTCGGAAGGGGCCGTCGACTGCGGCTCTGGAACAGGCTCGGAAGGGGCCGTCGACTGTGGCTCTGGAACAGGCTCGGAAGGGGCCGTCGACTGCGGCTCTGGAACAGGCTCGGAAGGGGCCGCCCACTGTGGCTCAGGAACAGGCTCGGAAGGGGTCGCCCACTGAAGCTCAGGAACAGGCTCGGACGGGGTCGCCCACTGCGGCTCAGGAACAGGCTCGGACGGAGCCGCCCACTGCGGCTCAGGAACAGGCTCGGACGGGGCTGCCCACTGCGGCTCAGGAACAGACTCGGAGGGGGCCGCCCACTACGGCTCAGGAACCAACATGGAGGGGTCCTTGGAGGCTTGGGGCGCCCGCTGAGGGGCCTTGGAGGCTTGGAGCGCCTGCTGAGGGGCCTTGGAGGCTTGGAGCGCCCGCTGAGGGGCTCTTGGAGCTGATGGAGGTGGCAGGAATAAAAAAAAATCTTCCCTCTCCCCATAAAAAAAGCTCCAGAGGTCTGACTCCGGGATATGGGGAGCTCTGAGGACTTCACATGCCTGGTTCTCTGCTGGGTCCATGTTGGGCTGGATCCTTCTGTCATGAAACGGTGTTTGTTTGGAGGACCCAGATGCAGAGACCAGTTGACAGAGGTGAATTAAAGTCGGTTTATTGAGGTTCACAGGTCCAGGGGCAGGAATCAAAGTCCAACAGAAAACAAAAAACGCACCTGAACCTAGGAGACATCTGGGGTAAACCAAAACTAGGAGCCAGGGAGAGTAGAGGTACACAGACAGAAGTTAGACAAGGATCCAGCAAACAGGAACTGAAGAGGGAGGGCTTTTAAAGGGGACAGAGACAAAGAGAGAGCTAACGAGGGGATTGAAAACAGGTGAAAGCAGAACAGAAAACAGAGCAAGGGAGGACACAAGAGGGCAGCAGAGGACAACAAATGGAAAACCAAGAAAAACAAGAACAAACAGGCCAAGACTCTGACATAACCATTCTATGAACCAAATAAAGTAAAACTAACTTTTACTTAGCAGAAACAATAAGTGAGTATTTAAGTGACAAACTAATTGAAAACAACTTGAAACAAGTCTCCCCCATCAGTCTTTCAAAAATGGTACGCTCCAGGTTTCCTTCTCCAGCTGGTTTGCATCAGCAGCACCTCAAACAAAAGAACAAGTGTAAATAAACCATTCAGACAGACATTAACTAAAGTGTGCACCCATTAGAAAATATCTGTCTAAAATAAATAACCAACTTAAACATAAATTGTAATATAATATAAAGCAAGAAAAGAAAATACTAACACGATGTGGTGGTGGGAGGATCATCCACCACAGACAATATAAGTAAAGAATTTCCATTAATCTACAATATTTTGGTGAGTATAGTGGGACACGTGAGTAAAGACACCCAAATGCAATCTATGTGAATATGATTAATTTTTTTTCTGTTAGATTAAAAAAATAAATAAATACTTTTAAGGCTTGAATGGTAAAAAAAAATAAAAATTTTTCAAGCTATTTAACACAAACGAGATATAAATTGTGATAAAGTCATGTAGTTGTCTCACTATTCCAAAAAAAAAACAGCAAGGCTATATCAATGTAGAAAGATAACAGAATATCATGCAAGTATTTTCAGTTTTATGCTGAGAAAGTAAAGTGCTAAATGGGTGGATAAAGCCCCTTTCACATCACGCCGATTTAGACGAGTGTATGCCTGACAAATGGAAAATCTAGCAAAAACGCTGGCATACGTTGGATAAGTTATGGGTACATTTTGTATAAGTTATGAGCATTCTGAAGTATGCTGAAGCACTCTGAAACACACTGGCACACGTCAACATACAGTAAGTACGTCGAGTAATTTTCAGCGTGCTTAAAATTTCCCGACCTATGCCAGCGTATGCCATACATGGGCCATAAGTTACAGGCAAGTCATTGGATCGTTGACATTAGTTAAGTGTAAGTTATTCATAAGACGTGGTGTCTAGCTTATCCTAAACCTATGAGTAACTTTTTCATAACTTATGCGTAACTTATCAAGAACTTATCTCCAATGCATATCAACGTATTTAACTTGTTCCAGACATGTTTCTAACTTACAGCTACTGTTTAATGGCATTGCGGAGCAGTGATGTGCCTGAGGGGAGCAGCTTTAACTGATGCTTTGTATTGCGGAATTGCCTTGAAATGATGCTTTTGCTTTTCACAAGGTGTGACCGGGCCCTTAAGCAGCCCACTTTCATTCAGTGTTGTTGATAATGTGATATTATGTGGAGCCTTATTCTCTTAGGGCTTCTTGTAACTTAAGTGGATAAAGCCTTTGCTTGTGGACAGTTTTGGAACACTATCAATGAATCTGTCATGATTCTGGCACTGGTGGCTGGCCTGAGTGCTCATTCCACTCACCTGTTTAACTCTGCCCGGTTTCTCATTACTGCTTATCTGATCCACCTGTTTTCAGCTCCTATATATGCTGTGTGTTTTCCAACTACCAGTGCCAGAATATTCAAGCTGTTTGGTGTGAGTAACTCTAGCTTTCTGTTTGTTTTTCTGATTACCTGATTGTGATCTGTTTCTGTCCTGTGGATCCCAAGTTTTGCTTTGCCCTAATCTGCTCTGTTCTGGACTGATTCCTGGATTCACCTGGCTCACCAAACTTGGACTGTTTTTCTGACATCGGCTTGGATTCCCCTTTTGTACCTCATCGGCTTTCTAAACTTCTGGTCTGTGAACTTGGTTCTGCTACGACTTCGGCTTTGGACATTCTCTTCAGGACTCTGTTGCCTCTGGGCCACGGCTGGCTTCAGCTCCACTCAGAAACAGGATCCAGTTTATCCGCCCCAGCTGACGAGCAGCCATACTGAGTGATCAATAAAGGCTAGTTTTGAACTATCCAGATCTGTCTGTTTTTGAATATTGGGTCCAAGGTTTTGAACTCCTTACAGAATATATGGAGCACTACATCATCTTTCCTCTCAGTATGAGTGAAAAACCAATGTCAATATTACACTTCCCAACCAGTCAGTCAATCTCTCCCGCTCTGTACCTGCAGCAAATTAGAAAGCAGCCCACATTCTGCTGCAGACAAAGTGGGATACTGAAAAGTTGCTTTGATCGATGGAGTTCTAGTAGCACAGTCTTAGACTGCAAGTAATGTTAAGGTGTTACCAATATGTTAAAAGAAATTTACTATAAAAATAACTCTGTTGCTAAAGCATTTATTAGGAATCCAGTTACTCCCAAAACTGGTATTAATATGACTATAACCAGTTACCCCAGTCTGGTTCATAGAGTCACTGGCTAGGCCCTCATGCTTAGAAAGCATCTGGTGAAAATGCGGAGGAAGGACTCTGTTTTAAACAGGGACATCCAACCAAACCAGAACCTTTTTCAGAGTCACCGACCATCTGCTGTGGCCAACTGGGGGTGTGTGCAGTGATGCAAACAAAGTTCTGTTTTTCTTCAGGGTTGACAAAGGTCTCAATTTTTTCACTATTCTCCATTTTTTTGCACGGAAACTTAAAATTCAAATGATATTCTTTCAGGATGGCATCTGGATGTGGAGTGACGGTTCTAAGTTTGTCTCTGCTCCCTGGGGTAAAAACGAACCGAACAACTTTGGTGGAGATGAAAGGTGTATGGACATCCGTAAGTAATAATTACCTAAACTGTTGGAGAGGCATTTATATTTCTGTAAAGTCTCCATATCCTGAATTTCATCTGCTGCTCATAATGTTCTGTTGCTAACCAAATTATTGTACATCTTTATTTAAAAATACATAAAGGATCAAAAACAAAGGTAATTTTACAAAGATTAATATACTGGATGTGTTTTTATGTTTTTACAGAGAAGGGTTATGTAAATGATCAAAGCTGCAACGATAAGCTTCCCTTCATCTGTGCCACAGTCCAATAACTGGTCTTCTTCTGATTTCCTGCTTGCAGTGTTAATTTCAACTATATGTGAAGCCTTGATTACACCACTGCTGGACAACTGCATGAACAATTTGTTGTCCTTTAAGTTGATCACTTTAATAAACAATTATCTTTTTCTGCAATCTGATTGTTCAATTTAAATGCACAATGGGTAATCTTCAGGGATATCTAATGGTCAAACAGCAGCGACATAAATGGTCCGCTCGTCCTACCCACCACGTGGTTTGGGATGGCCTTTAATGTGGTGGACCCTCGGAGGGAATGTCCAAACAGAGGGTTAGTGTTTAGGGGCCAGTTTGGGATTCAGACTCAGTCTCTAGATCCTATCCTTGGCCGGCCATTGTTTCTTCCTGTTTATCTCCCTGGCAGCTCCTCTGATGTCACACAGTCCTCCTCATGGTTGGCTGCAGCCAGGCCAGCTGACAGTCTTGACTGGGCACGAGACAAAATCTAAAGAATTGACGAATGAGGGCCCGTAAATTCATATTTTGTATAGTCTTGATTGATCAATCTTTGAAAGAGTTCTTGCCTAAAATGTTACATTTTTTAAGTAACATTTTATGGAAGCAAGAGAAACATATATACTGTAGGCAAGAAAACAGTGGGGGGTAGATGGGTTTACTCCATCAAGACTGATGTAGACAGAAAAGACAAATACAGTGGGTGATGGTTGGAAATGGACACTTCACTCACGCTCCGCGTGTTTCATAAATTTTGTGAAAAACATGTGACTACTATAGCCACTAGGTGGCAGTCTGAGTCCATTTCGGCGTCCCATGAGTCAGGATTAGATAGGTGAATGAGCAGACTGGGAGGGGTATGACGTGTTGCGAGCTGAGCAGATTATTGTTCCCCAGGTTTAGCGTGAGGGTAGGGTGAATGGTCTGCAATTAAAAAGGTTAAGGGTTCGGTCCCAGCTGTGGTCAAGTTATTAATGTTGCCTTAAATGTTTTTCTTTTTTTTTTAATCACTTGATGGCCTATGATATCAGAAATTGTACAATAACTTATTTAACTTATTTATATATATTATGGATACTAGCCTATTATGCTGTTTGATTTTATGGCATCTTTCTTTTATTTAGATCAGCTGATGTGCGCTCCACCTTTCCAAGGAATTACATTAGACCATAGGGATTATCATTCTACAGCCTCAGTATCTTACTCTGATAATAATAGGCGTATTGTTATACCATTTTTGTTATTTTTATTATCATCTAGCTGGTAAAATTTTCAGTTTGATCTGGAAAAGGACGCTAGGATGCCTTACAACAAGCATGAAAGGCCCAACCCCCCAGGCTTTTTGGGCACATTATGCAAGAATGCTGCTTGCTGCCGCGATGAATAGTGGCGTTTCTAAACTGTTGTCAGGGATGGCTGTGACCCACCCAAAAGTCAGTGAGCTAATCCGGAGTATTCCCATTTTAAATACAGTCAACCCTCGTTTATCGCGGAGGTTACGTTCCAAAAAGAACCCGCGATAGGTGAAATACGTGAAGTAGAAACCTTTTTTTTTTTTTTAGAGTTATCATACAATGAAATACTCCATACAACATTGAAATCAGGGAATAAAAACTTTATACAGGCCCAAGCATTTGTTTAACAAATAAAAGTACGGTATAAACGTTCACTACTGTACTGTACTGTAAAATAATATAGTTATAAATACTTTTAATCATCAATAAGAAATGAAGGGTTAATATTGCGGGGATCTTTACCGCCCCACCGTGACGGATTGGATTTTTCTTCCAAAGCCTGCGGTGCAGCTGTGTGTTTTGGAGAGAAGAACATAGTTATGTGATCAACGCGCAAGTCAGTGAGCTAATCCGGTTTATTCCCATTTTAAATCATGTACTATTTAACCACGTATGACCAGAACGTAATCTGGATATAATGGGTTCCTCTTTTGTATGTCATCCTGTTCTAAACATCACCAATTAATTAAGCAAACCACTTAATGCAGGAATGTCGCTACTACTGTAAATGGTGCTTGAACTCGATTGTCAGAGAACAAGAGAGTAAATGTCTACACATCGGTTTTTCCAAGACAACGATGAGGTCATAGCCTTGAATGGAGCAGCGACTGGCATGTAATATTCCCAGGGCCAAGAGATACATATCATTTGCTATCAGTAATATATTGATTTGAATAAAAAACATTTTCTATGAGACATTTTCCTGACTTTATGTTTCACTATTATATTATGGGCTACTATATAAATCTTTTTAAGCAAACCTGTAAAAATGTAATGATGTCAGAATATTGGACCCAGAATTCGAGGCGAGACAGGCAGTGGGAAAGTTCAAAACGTTTATTAAACACCGACAGGTGCGCGGGGCTGCTCGTCTGCTGCGGGGCAGATCTCTGCAGGGATAGGAGAATACAGGTCAGAGACTGGATGTGGAGCTGAATGCAACTTGGAGCAAAGTCACTGACTTGATTCAAAGTTTAGTCCATTCGCGGAGAACTCAGCAGAATCCAGAAGGGAGATTTGACCGCAGTTGCGGCGGCCACGCCCCCAGAGTTCCTAGAGAGCGAGCAGCAGAAGTCAGTGATGGAGTACATCACTGACCGGTCTCCCTGTCTGAGAGTCAAAAGTCCCCTTGAGGCTTCCCTACTCGGAAGAACTGGGCAAAAAACTCTGAATACTTCCAAAGAAAAATTATTATAAGAGCTGCAGAGTTCAGGATTATTCAACCACTTTGACGTTCCCCATAATTTGGCCTTTCCCGCTAACAGAGAGATTACATAGGCCACCTTGGCTCGATTTGAAGGAAACGCAGAGGGCTGTAATTCAAAATGAATTTTGCACTGAGTCAGGAAGGCTCTGCATTGATCAGGATCCCCTTTAAACGCTTCAGGAGGGGACAGACGCGGTTCAAGAGAAGCTGGTCTATCAGTAGCAGCCGTGGGCGCGGCAGCTGTCACGGGCGGGGCAGCTGGAGCAGCCTGATTAATAATCAAGGATCTCCTGCATGCCTGATTCTAGCTGGGAAATACTTTGATCCAGAATCCAGAAGGGAGATTTGACCGCAGTTGCGGCGGCCACGCCCCCAGAGTTTCTAGAGAGCGAGCAGCAGACGCCGCTGATCCACAGGACAGAAAACTGGTCATAATCAGGGAAGCAGACAGACTAAAGAAAGCTAGGAAACGTCTCACCAAAACACACAAATAACCTGGCGCTGATGGGAGGCAAACACACAACTTAGAACCGCAGAACCAATTAGACAGGGAGCAAGGAGCAAAGGAAAAAACCAAACCATCAGCGCCAAAATCATGACAAAAAACCCCATTTCCATTTCTTTCGTTTTTAAAATTAACTAAAAAAATTAAATGGCAAAAATCCAAACGTGTCTGCTAGTTTAAAGTCCATCTTATTTATTTGAATATTAGAGCTGTTAGCCCAACTTATTAGGGATGATCAGAATATGAAAGGTGTTGTAATAAATACAGAACAACATAAAATATCATTATATGCTGATGATGTCCTATTATATTTTACCGAACCTGCTTCAACAATTCCTCATTTTAAATGTCATTCAGCAATATGGATATTACTCAGTATATAAAGTGAATGTTGATAAAACTGAAGTTATAGACGTAAACAATCTTTTTAATGACAATGTTAAACTCCTAAGTGGATTTAAATGGCCCAAAGAAGGCATTAAATATCTCTGCATCTTTATTCCATCCTCTTTAAGTGATTTATATAAATCTAACCACACAAAAATAATTAAAAATATTAGCAATGATTTTGAGCGATGGTCCTCTAGCCCTCTTTCTCTATTAGGCAGAGTTGAAAGTGTGTGCATGAATATTCTACCCCGGCTTCTTATTTATTCCAGATGTTACCTATAAATATCCCAAAACAAACATTTGACCTCATCGACAAATTAATATCTGCCTTCATATGGCAAAAAAGCGACCCAGAATAAGATTAAAAACTTTAAAACTGTCTAAAATGGACGGTGGTCTTAAGCTCCCAAACCTTACAATGTATTATTGGGCAGCACAAATGAAACCACTGTTATCTTGGATCAAAAATGATGAAACGACGAGATGGTTAAACATAGAAAATAGCACATGTGCAGAACCCTTACAAGAATTGCCATTTCTAGATGTTCAAGTTAAAGAAATGATTGGTTGGTCTATACATACACTTAATATTTGGAATAAAATGCGGTCATCATACAGACTGCCCAAGAATCTCTCAGCATTGACAAACATTGGTTTAATTAAAACCTTTCTCCCCAACGTATTGGATAATGGCTTTAAAAAATGGACAGAATATAACTTAACATACCTATATCAACTGGTCAAAGATGGCAATATTAAAACATTTGAGACACTAAAGGTTGAGTTTGGTCTCCCCAATACAGACTTTTTTTTAGATATTTGCAATTGAGATCATTTCTAATGTCCCATAAAGACTGGGGAAAAATTCTACATTCCAATCCTATAGAACAATTTCTTGTTAAACAAGTGTTCAATGAAGACAAAAAAATTATCGGTAAATTATATGATATATTTTTATCTCTAAGTACTTGTAACTTACTAAATATTAAACAAAGATGGGAAGCAAAGACCTTGATGAATATTTTGATGCCCTAAAAGTAATCTTCAAACAGGAAATCCCATTCAATATAGACATTGCCTTATTGGGAGTAACACCTACAACTATTATTACACGAGATGAAAAATATCTTTTGAACATATTATTAACAGCTGCTCTAAAATGTATAACAATCAGATGGCTCAAACCTGAGCCCCCTTCCTACAATATATGGATTCAGAAGGTCTGCGATATATACCAAATGGAACAGATAACATGTTCTCTGAGACTACAAATACCCATGTTCACTAAACGTTGGAAACCTGTCGTACCACTAATGATGCAATGAATTTTTTTTTTTTCTCCCAACTCTCAAAGTTTGGAACCTGTACCTCTCATACTCTTGAAACCACTCTTGTTTGTGTTTTGTATTTTATGTTTATAAGTGTAAAATGTACATTCGTACCACACTGTATTTTTTGAAAACAATAGAATAAAATAAAAAAATGTGTTCAAAATAAAGAAAAAAAAAAGAAGGGAAGGTGATCATAATCATATGGGTCAATGATCTGAGCATTGCAGCGGCGATAAAGAGAGACTGAAAAATGTGAAAGAGATGCTTGACAAAAAGTTTAAAATGAAAGACCTTGGCAAACTAAAATATTTTCTGGGTATCGATTTTAGTCTGTCAGATGGGTGCGTAAAAATGTCACAGGAAAAGTACCTTAACCAGACACTACAGCGTTTTGATATGCAAGACTGTAGACCAAGAGAAACACCTTGTGAGCAAAAGCTAGAGTATACTGAGGGTGCAGTAAAAATGGAAGATGTCAAGATGTACAGAGAGGTTGTGGGAAGTCTTATATACCTAACAGTTTGCACCAGACCAGATTTAAGCTTTGTTGGGAGCAGGTTGTCACAATTCTTTGCTGAGCCTACAGAGGAACAGTGGGTCACTGTGAAGCATGTACTTCGGTATCTCAAAGGCACAGCTGGAAAATAATTAAGTTTTAGGAAAAACAACAGTGTGAGACTAGGTATACAGGCCTACAGTGACGCTGATTGGGCGGCTGATACCAGTGAGAGACGCAGTACCACAGGATACTGTGTGACCCTTAGTCAGAAAAGCTCTCTGATCTCTTGGAAGACTAGGAAGCAGCCTACTTCTTCCCGTTGCATTGGGTCCCGCGGGACTTCCACATGGCAGTGCGGTGCGGGTGGGAGGGAGAGCGCACAGCGCGGGTGATAAGTGGCAGTCCCGCAAACTAAAAATGTGTTTTAAAATGTAAAATTAAAGTCATAAATTATCAGCTGTTAAGGAAGAAAATATTCTAAAATAGTTAACTTTGGAAAAAGTTTGTCTCTCTCTCTTCCTCTGGATCCCAGGTCCTCCCGGCGAACTTTTAGTATATTCAGTTAAGGCGTCCCTCCGCTTGACCAATTGGAAACTACCTTGGACACTCAGAAAAACTTAGAACTTCCCCTAATTTACGGCAAAAATCAAAGGCCATTTGCTCCTTTGTTTAACAAAAAGAGCGGAGAGCTTGTCCTGGCCTCCAGGATTCTAAGGTCATCTGGCTAAGGAAAACATAAGATAAGATTTCACAGATAGCTGTGGAATCCGGAGCCTCTCCTGCTATCTCTCCTAACATAAATTCTCAAGAACAAACTTAAATTCAGTAATTTGGTTCAAGGAAAGGTTATCTTCACAAACCCAGTTTTGCTCTTCTGCACAAGATTGAGTCCTGCCTTAAACCAAAAATAACACATAGAATCAACAGAACATGAGGTACAATTCCTTTTTCTAACCTATGAAACATAATATTCAATCCTAAGTATACAAGCTAACACATTTTCCAAAACCCCATTTAGCATAGATCCTGAGCAATTTTCTAATACTAAACAAAACATTTTCATTCAAACAATTTCCATTTGATTCTGATATTGTCACAGATAGTACAATTTTCAAGTACGTTCATCATCTACTAAACTAGTTAATTCTAAAATTAGAAAATACAATTTTCATATAAAAAACATGCTATTAGTACTTAGAAAATGTCTTAAAAACTAAATGTTAGTGTTTTAACATTCTACGTTGTATTCAGTTTTACACCATCCCAGATGTTAGTTCTGGAAGACTTTTGATCTTCTGTGAACCAAGCAGACTTCTCTCCTCAAGGCTCAAATGATGCTGCCCTCCAGGAGATACTCATTTTATGGCCTCCTGTCCTCTCTGATAAACAACAGGAGCCTCATTGCGAGATCCCCTTTGATCTACATTTTCCTTCCTGTACTTTGAATACTTACCCATCAATCGTTTAGTTTTAAATCATTAACACAAACTTGTTCAAAATTAAGAAATATGTTCAAAATGAGAGTGTTCAACATACTTTTTACACATGCCATAAGATTAACTGTATTAAAAACAAAAAAAACAAAAGTTTAAAAACACAGCCTATGTCTATCATATATATATATATATATATATATATATATATATATATATATATATATATATATATATATATATATATATATATATATATATATAGATATATACATATATCTATATATATATATATATATATATACATATATCTATATATCTATATATATATATATATATATATATATATATATGTATATATATATATATATATATATACACACATCACAATGTGCTGGGTGGGGCTCCCTCATACGGTGTTTAAAATTATTAATTATAACTTTTTATTTTTATTTGATACGTGCGTATAAAATTATGCACAATATATTGTTCTTAATATCTTCGGTAGATTTTGGTTGGTTAGTTGAGTATTGCTGTAAAGCAGCAGCTCGTGCCACCTAACGTGGGTAATGAACTATGCGGTGAAGAATTGGCCGGTAATGTGCTCAGCCAAGCACAGCGTGTTTAATTCTCAAACTAATGACACGAATTGCCGTGAGCAGTAGGCGAACGTCTGAATCATGCGGGACAAACTATTACAGGTGGGGGCGGGCGTGGGACTGAAAAATAATATTTCTTTGCGGACTGAACAATGCGGGAGCGGGCGAGCGCGGGACTGGAAAATCTGTCCCGTGCAGGCCTCTACTGCAAGGCTTTTAAAACAAGTACAAGCACAAAACGTAGATAGTAAATAAACACATTTGGAGTCATCGTTTTTAAAGTAAGGGCGAAACACACTCGTACTACTAACTGGCATGACACATGGTTAATACTGTTTTCTTGCGGTATTAATTGAAGCTGCACAGATATCCATTTCTCTCAGTAATTATAAAAAAAAAAAAAACATCCTGTGAAAACCCTACTAAAAAGTTAGAAACATGTCCCTGGTTGTCTAGGGGTCAGGATTCAGCGCTTTCACCGCTGCGGCCCGGGTTTGATTCCCGGTCAGGGAAATTGTATTGTGTCACAAACTGGTGGCTGGATATAGAGCTTCAGTACTCTACACCAACATGGCTGGTGTTTCAGCTCTACTAAGTGGGAGAGCATCTTATTGAATCTTAAGCTGCATTTGGTGTTATGCAACCTCCCCACTTAGTTGAATTCATATCTCTAATCTTGTTCGAAGTTTATTTTCTTGAGCTAAAAGTGTATTTCTGTGAAAAGATATATAATGCAACCCATGTGTTGATTAAGTCAGACTTTTCATACTGACCATCTGGCTAGGTAAAATCTTCCTGGTAAATGAGGTTACAACCTCCAAGCCCAACTTACTACCTTATTTTGCAAGATCTAGCCTGGTTTTATGTCTTAGGAGTTTTGTAGTTTAATGTGACAACTTGTGTACTATGACCTGTCAACGCTCAGTGTAACACCAGATCTTTTCAATTCTTTTCTTTTCCATTCTGATACTTGTTTAATAATGCATTTGGGATCTAAAATTTGGATAAAGTTGTCGTTTCTTGAGCTACGGAAGGTTTTCACAAATCACACTATGTAAGATAATGTGTGGAGAGCTGCTAGGTCTTTACTATATCACTTCTACAGTACTTTATTGGGTAAACAGTCAATTAAATTGATAAAATTTAATGGTATTTTGCAGATACAACTTTTGTAGGCCATGGCATTACTGACCTGTCATCCAGTGTATGCCAAAGGAGAAAACATCTTGGCTTGGAATCCAAAGCCAGATAACTGTGTTTAAAGGAAATCCATTTCATCCCTACCATGACAATGACTTTTTGTGTATTTAGTGAAAGGAAAGGTATTAGAACACAATCATCGCTTACTTTACATCAATACATGTGGTTAAACTGTCTCTATTTCAGTGTGATGACGACAGAATCATGTCTAACCTGAGGAGCATATTGCCAAGCTTCACATCACATCGTTGATTGAAAGACATACATGTGAAAACCCTACTAAAAAGTTAGAAACATCTCCCTGGTTGTCTAGTGGTCAGGATTCAGCGCTTTCAGTGCTGTGGCCTGGGTTTGATTCCCGGTCAGGGAAATTGTATTGTGTCACCAACTGGTGGCTGGATGTAGAGCTTCAGTACTCTACACTAACATGGCTGGTGTTTCAGCTCTACTAAGTGGGAGAGCATCTTATTGAATCTTAAGCTGCTTTTGGTGTTATGCAACCTCCCCACTTAGTTGAATTCATATCTCTAATCTTGTTCAAAGTTTATTTTCTTGAGCTAAAAGTGTATTTCTGTAAAAAGATACATAATGCAACCCATGTGTTGATTAAGTCAGACTTTTCATACTGACCATCTGGCTAGGTAAAATCTTCCTGGTAAATGAGGTTACAACCTCCAAGCCCAACTTACTACCTTATTTTGCAAGATGTAGCCTGGTTTTATGTCTTAGGAGTTTTGTAGTTTAATGTGACAACTTGTGTACTATGACCTGTCAACGCTCAGTGTAACACCAGATCTTTTCAATTCTTTTCTTTTCCATTCTGATACTTGTTTAATAATGCATTTGGGATCTAAAATTTGGATAAAGTTGTCGTTTCTTGAGCTACGGAAGGTTTTCACAAATCACACTATGTAAGATAATGTGTGGAGAGCTGCTAGGTGATTACTATATCACTTCTACAGTACTTTATTGGGTCAACAGTCAATTAAATTGATAAAATTTAATGGTATTTTGCAGATACAACTTTTGTAGGCCATGGCATTACTGACCTGTCATCCAGTGTATGCCAAAGGAGAAAACATCTTGGCTTGGAATCCAAAGCCAGATAACTGTGTTTAAAGGAAATCCATTTCATCCCTACCATGACAATGACTTTTTGTGTATTTAGTGAAAGGAAAGGTATTAGAACACAATCATCGCTTACTTTACATCAATACATGTGGTTAAACTGTCTCTATTTCAGTGTGATGACGACAGAATCATGTCTAACCTGAGGAGCATATTGCCAAGCTTCACATCACATCGTTGATTGAAAGACATACATGTGAAAACCCTACTAAAAAGTTAGAAACATCTCCCTGGTTGTCTAGTGGTCAGGATTCAGCGCTTTCACTGCTGTGGCCTGGGTTCGATTCCCGGTCAGGGAAATTGTATTGTGTCACCAACTGGTGGCTGGATGTAGAGCTTCAGTACTCTACACTAACATGGCTGGTGTTTCAGCTCTACTAAGTGGGAGAGCATCTTATTGAATCTTAAGCTGCTTTTGGTGTTATGCAACCTCCCCACTTAGTTGAATTCATATCTCTAATCTTGTTCAAAGTTTATTTTCTTGAGCTAAAAGTGTATTTCTGTAAAAAGATACATAATGCAACCCATGTGTTGATTAAGTCAGACTTTTCATACTGACCATCTGGCTAGGTAAAATCTTCCTGGTAAATGAGGTTACAACCTCCAAGCCCAACTTACTACCTTATTTTGCAAGATGTAGCCTGGTTTTATGTCTTAGGAGTTTTGTAGTTTAATGTGACAACTTGTGTACTACGACCTGTCAACGCTCAGTGTAACACCAGATCTTTTCAATTCTTTTCTTTTCCATTCTGATACTTGTTTAATAATGCATTTGGGATCTAAAATTTGGATAAAGTTGTCGTTTCTTGAGCTACGGAAGGTTTTCACAAATCACACTATGTAAGATAATGTGTGGAGAGCTGCTAGGTCTTTACTATATCACTTCTACAGTACTTTATTGGGTCAACAGTCAATTAAATTGATAAAATTTAATGGTATTTTGCAGATACAACTTTTGTAGGCCATGGCATTACTGACCTGTCATCCAGTGTATGCCAAAGGAGAAAACATCTTGGCTTGGAATCCAAAGCCAGATAACTGTGTTTAAAGGAAATCCATTTCATCCCTACCATGACAATGACTTTTTGTGTATTTAGTGAAAGGAAAGGTATTAGAACACAATCATCGCTTACTTTACATCAATACATGTGGTTAAACTGTCTCTATTTCAGTGTGATGACGACAGAATCATGTCTAACCTGAGGAGCATATTCTCAAGCTTCACATCACATCGTTGATTGAAAGACATACATGTGAAAACCCTACTAAAAAGTTAGAAACATCTCCCTGGTAGTCTAGTGGTCAGGATTCAGCGGTTTTGCTGCTGTTGCCTTGGTTCGATTCCCGGTCAGGGACATTTTATTGTGTCACCAACTGGTGGCTGGATGTAGAGCTTCAGTACTCTACACTAACATGGCTGGTGTTTCAGCTCTACTAAGTGGGAGAGCTTCTTATTGAATCTTAAGCTGCATTTGGTGTTATGCAACCTCCCCACTTAGTTGAATTCATATCTCTAATCTTGTTCAAAGTTTATTTTCTTGAGCTAAAAGTGTATTTCTGTAAAAAGATATATAATGCAACCCATGTGTTGATTAAGTCAGACTTTTCATACTGACCATCTGGCTAGGTAAAATCTTCCTGGTAAATGAGGTTACAACCTCCAAGCCCAACTTACTACCTTATTTTGCAAGATGTAGCCTGGTTTTATGTCTTAGGAGTTTTGTAGTTTAATGTGACAGCTTGTGTACTATGACCTGTCAGCGCTTAGTGTAACACCAGATCTTTTCAATTCTTTTCTTTTCCATTCTGATACTTGTTTAATAATGCATTTGGGATCTGAAATTTGGATAAAGTTGTTGTTTCTTGAGCTACGGAAGGTTTTCACAAATCACACTATGTAAGATAATGTGTGGAGAGCTGCTAGGTCTTTACTATATCACTTCTACAGTACTTTATTGGGTCAACAGTCAATTAAATTGATAAAATTTAATGGTATTTTGCAAATACAACTTTTGTAGGCCATGGCATTACTGACCTGTCATCCAGTGTATGCCAAAGGAGAAAACATCTTGGCTTGGAATCCAAAGCCAGATAACTGTGTTTAAAGGAAATCCATTTCATCCCTACCATGACAATGACTTTTTGTGTATTTAGTGAAAGGAAAGGTATTAGAACACAATCATCGCTTACTTTACCTCAATACATGTGGTTAAACTGTCTCTATTTCAGTGTGATGACGACAGAATCATGTCTAACCTGAGGAGCATATTGCCAAGCTTCACATCACATCGTTGATTGAAAGACATACATGTGAAAACCCTACTAAAAAGTTAGAAACATCTCCCTGGTTGTCTAGTGGTCAGGATTCAGCACTTTCACCGCTGCGGCCCGGGTTTGATTCCTGGTCAGGGAAATTGTATTGTGTCACCTACTGGTGGCTGGATGTAGAGCTTCAGTACTCTACACTAACATGGCTGGTGTTTCAGCTCTACTAAGTGGGAGAGCATCTTATTGAATCTTAAGCTGCATTTGGTGTTATGCAACCTCCCCACTTAGTTGAATTCATATCTCTAATCTTGTTCAAAGTTTATTTTCTTGAGCTAAAAGTGTATTTCTGTAAAAAGATATATAATGCAACCCATGTGTTGATTAAGTCAGACTTTTCATACTGACCATCTGGCTAGGTAAAATCTTCCTGGTAAATGAGGTTACGACCTCCAAGCCCAACTTACTACCTTATTTTGCAAGATGTAGCCTGGTTTTATGTCTTAGGAGTTTTTTAGTTTAATGTGACAACTTGTGTACTACGACCTGTCAACGCTCAGTGTAACACCAGATCTTTTCAATTCTTTTCTTTTCCATTCTGATACTTGTTTAATAATGCATTTGGGATCTAAAATTTGGATAAAGTTGTCGTTTCTTGAGCTACGGAAGGTTTTCACAAATCACACTATGTAAGATAATGTGTGGAGAGCTGCTAGGTCTTTACTATATCACTTCTACAGTACTTTATTGGGTCAACAGTCAATTAAATTGATAAAATTTAATGGTATTTTGCAGATACAACTTTTGTAGGCCATGGCATTACTGACCTGTCATCCAGTGTATGCCAAAGGAGAAAACATCTTGGCTTGGAATCCAAAGCCAGATAACTGTGTTTAAAGGAAATCCATTTCATCCCTACCATGACAATGACTTTTTGTGTATTTAGTGAAAGGAAAGGTATTAGAACACAATCATCGCTTACTTTACCTCAATACATGTGGTTAAACTGTCTCTATTTCAATGTGATGACGACAGAATCATGTCTAACCTGAGGAGCATATTGCCAAGCTTCACATCACATCGTTGATTGAAAGACATACATGTGAAAACCCTACTAAAAAGTTAGAAACATGTCCCTGGTTGTCTAGTAGTCAGGATTCAGCGCTTTCACCGCTGCGGCCTGGGTTCGATTCCTGGTCAGGGAAATTGTATTGTGTCACCAACTGGTGGCTGGATGTAGAGCTTCAGTACTCTACACTAACATGGCTGGTGTTTCAGCTCTAGTAAGTGGGAGAGTGTCTTATGAATCTTAAGCTGCATTTGGTGTTATGCAACCTCCCCACTTAGTTGAATTCAGATCTCTAATCTTGTTCAAAGTTTATTTTCTTGAGCTAAAAGTGTATTTCTGTAAAAAGATATATAATGAAACCCATGTGTTGATTAAGTCAGACTTTTCATACTGACCATCTGGCTGGGTAAAATCTTCCTGGTAAATGAGGTTACAACCTCCAAGCCCAACTTACTACCTTATTTTGCAAGATCTAGCCTGGTTTTATGTCTTAGGAGTTTTGTAGTTTAATGTGACAACTTGTGTACTACAACCTGTCAACCCTCAGTGTAACACCAGATCTTTTCAATTCTTTTCTTTTCCATTCTGATACTTGTTTAATAATGCATTTGGGATCTGAAATTTGGATAAAGTTGTCTTTTCTGTAGCCACGGTAGGTTTTCACAAATCACAATATGTATAATAATGTGTTGACAGCTGATAGGTCTTTACTATGTTACTTCTATATTGCTGTTTTTGGGTCAAAACTCATTTAAAATGATACAATTTAGTGGTATTTTGCTGATACAACTTTTGTAGGCCATGGCATTACTGACCTGTCATCCAGTGTATGCCAAAGGAGAAAACATCTTGGAATCCAAAGCCAGATAACTGTGTTTAAAGGAAATCCATTTCATCGCTACCATGACAATGACTTTTTGTGAATTTAGTGAAAGGAAAGGTATTAGAACACAATCATCACTTACTTTACCTCAATACATGTGGTTAAACTGTCTCTATTTCAGTGTGATGACGACAGAATCATGTCTAACCTGAGGAGCATATTGCCAAGCTTCACATCACATCGTTGATTGAAAGACATACATGTGAAAACCCTACTAAAAAGTTAGAAACATCTCCCTGGTTGTCTAGTGGTCAGGATGCAGTGCTTTCCCCGCTGCGTCCCTTGTTTGATTCACGGTCAGGGAAATTGTATTGTGTCACCAACTGGTGGCTGGATGTAGAGCTTCAGTACTCTACACTAACATGGCTGGTGTTTCAGCTCTACTAAGTGGGAGAGCATCTTATTGAATCTTAAGCTGCATTTGGTATTATGCAACCTCCCCACTTAGTTGAATTCATATCTCTAATCTTGTTCAAAGTTTATTTTCTTGAGCTAAAAGTGTATTTCTGTAAAAAGATATATAATGCAACCCATGTGTTGATTAAGTCAGACTTTTCATACTGACCATCTGGCTAGGTAAAATCTTCCTGGTAAATGAGGTTACAACCTCCAAGCCCAACTTACTACCTTATTTTGCAAGATGTAGCCTGGTTTTATGTCTTAGGAGTTTTGTAGTTTAATGTGACAACTTGTGTACTATGACCTGTCAACGCTCAGTGTAACACCAGATCTTTTCAATTATTTTCTTTTCCATTCTGATACTTGTTTAATAATGCATTTGGGATCTGAAATTTGGATAAAGTTGTCGTTTCTTGAGCTACGGAAGGTTTTCACAAATCCCACTATGTAAGATAATGTGTGGAGAGCTGCTAGGTCTTTACTATATCACTTCTACATTGCTGTTTTTGGGTCAAAACTCATTTAAAATGATACAATTTAGTGGTATTTTGCTGATACAACTTTTGTAGGCCATGGCATTACTGACCTGTCATCCAGTGTATGCCAAAGGAGAAAACATCTTGGCTTGGAATCCAAAGCCAGATAACTGTGTTTAAAGGAAATCCATTTCATCCCTACCATGACAATGACTTTTTGTGAATTTAGTGAAGGGAAAGGTATTAGAACACAATCAACGCTTACTTTACCTCAATACATGTGGTTAAACTGTCTCTATTTCAGTGTGACGACAGAATCATGTCTAACCTGAGGAGCATATTGCCAAGATTTACATCACATCATTGATTGAAAGACATCCTGTGAAAACCCTACTAAAAAGTTAGAAACATGTCCCTGGTTGTCTAGTGGTCAGGATTCAGCGCTTTCACCGCTGCGGCCTGGGTTCGGTTCCTGGTCAGGGAAATTGTATTGTGTCACCAACTGGTGGCTGGTTGTAGAGCTTCAGTACTCTACACTAACATGGCTCGTGTTTCAGCTCTACTAAACTACTTGTGGGAAAATTTATATCTTTCTCTAATTATATATTCATATTTACTCACTATAAAAGTTTTCACTCAGTCTGTTTCTCTCTCAAGGCCACACCATTCCCTGCAGAATGTTGTTTGTAGACCAGACATTGCTTCTTCCCATAACAATCCAGATTCTTTCTCAAGGTTTATTCAAAACATGTTACTGTTAAGCAAAGTGTGTGTAATTTATGACTCTGACTGCTTTCCATTGTTGTACCTAGGGGGGGACGAACCCTGCCCAGATCAGAACACAGCAGAATGCTGTGCCATGATGACTGTTCTCTCTTTGCAAAGATTATTAATAAATGTGCCGACTGAGTGAAATCAACCGATCTCCGTTTATTTAACTAGGATGAATAGTTGAATACTTTTTTCCCACGACAATTTGGCGTTGTCGGCAGGATTCTCTTTGACTGATTTTTCTGAGGACAGCGATTGTCAGAAGTGTCAGGTAGCACCTGGAGGAAGCAGTCTTCCAGCCTCAATACCCCGTTAGAAGGTTAAGGGAGTGAGGACTTCTGACATCAAGGTCCCTGGAGGTCAGCAGGAGGATCAAAACGAACCATTTTATTGAGACGGTGAGATGAATCTTTTGTCGGCACAGTTTAAATTAAATTTCAAAAACTAAATTACAAAACAACAGATTGTTAACAGATTTAAAGATAATTAGAAATCAAATACTGGAAGATTAGCTCAAACAAAGTCCTCTTCTTCTCCATTAAAATAATAATCTAGCAAGAAACTAACTAAATTAAAGATTAATAAGTTAATCATTTAATGCACTAAAATTAGTATAATACTAAAGATTATACATATGAAATAACAGATAATTTTTGTTTTGGGGAGCAGAAAGGCAATTCAGGTATTTTTCCACCTGTGAACCAAAAGACCTCGCATAGGAACGTGAGGCTCTCTCTAAGGGTGAGAGGAAGGTTGTAGGTGCCACCAGAAGGCATTTAATTTTACTGAGACGTCGGTAATCTAGAGTGGGATCCCCCCCAGTTATCCAGGTCGGCACCAGAGGAATGGTGGGCATATTGGAAACCGGTAAATTGGGATAATGGGAAAGGTTTTGCAGTTCTATGGTAGAACAAAAGGCAAGGTTCCAGAGAATTGTCAACTCCTCAAGAAGAAATTTTTGATTTAATGTTGCAATAGAAAAAAATGTTGAAGATAAGATAAACAAATATCATGAGAAGTTAGAGGCTACAAAGAAGGTAAGAAATTTACAGATTTTGAAAAAAAAAGACAAAAAAAATGGAAAAAGAAAAAAGAGAAGAAAACTGTTTAAAATGATGGATGGTTAAAAGGAGAGTTCAAAGAAACTCTCAGCTTCAAAAAGAAATGGGTTAAAATAAGAAGTAAAAAAAGGCAGAGTTTAAACCTGATACTAAACATATTTACAATGTATTACATATTAAACTTACACTATACTAAGTTATAATAATGAATTTTTATTTCAATGGTGCTTTTAAAGAAACAAAACTCTCTCAATTTTTACAGGAAGTTAATAACTCATAGCTAAAAATAAAAAACTTTTAAATTATTACAGAAAAAAAAGTAAGTAGGGCATAAAATAAGGTGAAATTAAAAGTTTAAAAACTGAAAAAACTTGTAAAATGGAGGAATTAACCTAAAATCAAATAAAGAAAGCAAACAAAATTAAATAGAGAAAAGTAAGGTTGATGATAAAAACAAAATTTGAGAAAATTAGATGAGAAAAGTTTGTGACGAGAGGGAAACGTGACTTAAAGTGACTGAAGGATGAAGTGGGGCGACTGACGAGACAACATTCCTTTCCTGAAAAGGCTTCTTCTTTTTTATGGTAAAGATGAACAACTTTATTTTATGTTTTTATTATTATTATTCATTTGAAATATTGAAACTTAAACTAATCATTGTTTTTTTTTACTCCCTGCCCTTTAAACATGGACTCCCTGATCGGAGCCGCTCCTTGTGGATTTCAGACCTGGAGGAGATGCCCCCCCTCCTATCAGCCCGCCGGAGAAAGACAGCCTGCTTCAAGCATCAATCTCCCCCCACCCCCCAACGCACACACACCGACACAGCAACCGGATGGAAATGATGGGTTAAAATCTGGGGAAAGCAACACAAAAGGATTTTCATCTGCTCTGAACCCCTGACCCTAATACATGTAGCTCACCTGAGCTGCAACCTGCTCCACAATGTGTGTGTGTGCAAAAAACCATGAGGACAGAGACACTGGGGAATTTTTTTTTGTGGGGAAACAAGGAGGAGGTGCACCAACATAAGGCTTTCGTTCTCTCCGGTGCTAAATAATTTTTTAAATAATTTTTTTTGTTTGAGGAGTGGCTGACCTTTTTGGACTGAGGTGGTGGAGCTCCAGGACTGAAATGCCTGGTGGCAGAAATCAGTAAAGGGTAAAGTGATCGATTATATATTTTCTTTTCTTTTATTTCATATTCTATTTCCATAGACTTCCAACTATTCAAGAAAAGTTTGATAACTTTCTCTTATTAGATTCCTTTCTGCATCTTGCAAGGAAGAAAATGCTTGCTGACAGACTGACTTTCTTGACATGAATCGGTGGGAAAATGTCTAATGAGGGTGATAATGAACGGCTTTCACTAAACCATGATTGTTTTAGAGTAATTTTTGATCAAATTAGAACCAACCTTAAGTATCTAAACCAAAAATTATCGTTTAAAAGAGAAAAATTCAGCAGCAACTGTCTTTTCCAATGTCGGCTTCAGGACTGGAAAACAAAACGTTTATTATCAGGCAGGTGGTTGTTTAAAAACAGGACGGGTCTCGTTTTGTTCATTTCCTGCTGTCACCATGTTCCATAATTTTATGGACGGACCTGGAGATGAAAACTTAGGCAAATCCAGAGACAGAAAAGGGTCCAAACATGGTCTGACACTGTAAAATGCGCACAGGTTTTAGTCACAAACCAAATTCTCTATTTCCACAGCAGCCACTCGGAGAGATTAGCTTCATCTCTTCATGATTTTGTGGTATGTTGCTTTATCCCTGTGCCATGAATGTCTGAGGTTCTGACTAAGACAGAGAAAAGGTGATGGTTGCTCTGACTTATGAAAATGTAAACAAAACAGCAACTTATAGAGGAAAAATAATGAATAATATAATCCAATAGGATAAAATCTAAAGTTATGCGTCAGTTTAATCTGAATTAGATTTCACTGAATGAAAACTAAAAGAATTAGATTTTCCTTTCCTCCAAAAATATATGAATACACATGTATATCATTTAAAACATATAAACAATGAAAACAGCAATTTTCATCCCTTAAGTGTTTAAAATAAATAAACCTTACAGTTAACCAAATATATGGGATGAAGTTTGGGAAAATGCAACTAAAATATATAAAAGCTATGAGTTTATTAACTAAAATTATAGATTTGCATAAATAATTAATTCCTGAAAGATTTGAATCAAAGTGGCATATTTTCCTGAGAGTAAAATAATAATAATAATTTTTTGGCACATTTAAAACAACTATGTTTAAAAATAAATAAAACCTAAAACCTGCTTAAGGGATTTAAATAAAGGACTATAAAAACAAAAAAAACATCCTAACTTTCAGAATTAGGACTGAAATAGCACCTGACATAAAGTTATAAATGGTTGGCTTACAGCAGAATAGTAACTGATTCGCTGTTTAGAGTTAAAGTACCTGCGTATAAATAGACAGAAAAGCGTCCATTTTACTGTTGAACCAGTTACAGGAGGTTCGGTAAAGATGGGCGGGCTAAGGGTCCCCCCTCCAATGAGAGAAAAGGGCCTGACACACATGAAGGTTTGCATGCAACAATTACGTTTAATTATTTATGTTATGGCCATTTGTTTGTGTTTGTTTGCCTTATCTGTTTGTCTTATATGTTGTCTGTAGTGTCTGTGGATCCACTCTAACTATTGTATGTTGTCCATTTGTGAAATGATCATTTAGTTATTTTTGTCTTGGTAAAATAGAAATGAGGGAATAATTAAGGTTAAACTGCAAAATAAGGACAGTTTCTAGTTTCTGTGGCTCATTCTTTTCCTTAACCTGTTTTCAAAACAAAGCAGGAGTTAAATGTGTTAAAGATTGTCATGATCGGTTCTGAATTAAACCCACATGCAGAACACTACAAAGGAGACTGATGAAAAGTTAACAGAGTTTATTTGAGGTTGGTACAAAACTAGATTACGTTCAGGAAACAGGTCCGGGCTGGAAACTCGGGCGTCTGCAGAGATGACAGTTTGGTTAACCAGGTGGATTTGAGAAGTTGTAGAGATTTCAGATTTACTCAGAAAATACCTTGGTTTGGTTCTGGCTTTCTTCTCTGAGGGAGGGAACCGGTTGGGTCCAGAGACTGTTGGTTTAGCAGAGTGCTCAGCAGCTGCAGCGTCTAACTTCTGACTGTCTGACCTTGGCTTGAGTGATTAGCTCTCATCCAGAGAGCAGCAGGAGGATGCCAAAGTGAGATCTTCAGGTTTGGCTCTCTAGGGCAGGCAGGCTGGTTCAGGTTAAGCTCTCCCAGAGCTTCACACGAGAGACAGGTTTTCCTAGGAGCGAGAAGACAAGGCTGGTTAGAGTTAGGTTTAACTCGGAGACAAAGTTCAAGATCTTAGAGGCTCAGGTTTGCTAACCAAACTTGGCTAACACTGCGGCGTCGAAGGAAGGTCTGGCAGCTGCTTAAGTAGTGGAGGTCCTCTAATGGGCTGACGAGCTCCAGGTGTGCTGGAGGGCTCCAGCCCAGAGGACCCACGGCGCATTCTGCTGGAGAAGGGTGGAACTTCTCCAGATCCCAACAAAGATAATGCACAGCTGTTTAAATTGGTAATAAAGGGGATTGACATAAGGTTCAAATATCACAACAAATAAAGTTTAATGAGACAGATTTTAAAAATTAAATCAAATGAACAGATTATGCTTGTTTAACAATAATTGGGCATTTCTTCAAATAATCAAGGACCTGTGTCATTATTTAAATGCTAAATGCTAAAGTTTAATTTGTTCACCTTAATTCTTTAGGATTTAGATTAAACTTTAAGGGTAAATAAATCTATATGTGAGTAGCACAAATGACTTGTATAAAAATAAATTAGGCTGATTGAATTTGCTTTTACATTATTTACAATTCTTTAAGAAGTAAATCTATCTTAAGCTGATCTGGAATAAATATGCAAATTTATTTAACATAATTATTGGTTAGTAATTATACGGTGTTCAAATGACTAAATTGGAAATAATGATGATAATAACATTATTTAATAATAATAATAACGATAACATTAATAATAATGATTACGATGATAGAGGATATAAATAACAGGATTTAATTCCTACATTAAGATGAATGGTGGAGACTTTAAAATGACCTACGGTATTCTCAATGAATCCATAGCTCAGATATATCTGGAGGTTAAATTGACTGAAACTTTGTGGTTTTTCTTCAATAGAACATATTTTATTTGTTCTGATGAAGAAAAGGGTGGAAAGAAGATAAAACAAGAGAAAAACAGCAAAGCTAAACTCATAAGGATCCATATAGATGCTGTTTATTTTTTATGGAACAGTCCATGTGGAATTATTCTTCTTCCACACACATCATGTCTGGTGGAAGCAACAGAAGGCTGTGCTGCAGCGTCTCCCCTTGTTTACAGCGCTGCAGCCCACTGACACACACTGTCCTCCCTCCCTCCTCTGCTGAGGAGAAGCTTGTTTGGATTTCTGCAGGTGCAGAAGTGATAAGGGTACCGAACACTAAAGAAGTACATTTACTGGGTAAGTTTGAAATTATGGAATAATTCAATGATTTGTGACAAAGTTTAAAGTTCAAATTTTAATCTAAAGTTCTTTAAGCTACATGAACTTATTTTGATCTACTATTGTTTGTGATAGAGTAAGATAACATCTGATCTGTCCTTCCCTCAGCTCGTTTAATTCAGCATGTTGGTAACTTTGACTCCCAGTTTTCCTCCCCATGAGCTCATGACGGGTCGACCCGTTCCTGGACCACAGAACGGGCCAGACCACTGACCTCTGGCCAGACTGGGACTGACAGGTGACACATTAAAATGACCTACAAGACCTTTTTTTCCCCTTAGTCAGAGAAGGCTTTACAGAGGGACCAAGGTGCCTGCAGATCCTGATGGAGGACCTTCTCAGCCATCCTTCCATCCTTCAGCAGGAGGAGGTGTGGCTCAAAGTCATCAAAAGAAAGTGATCAGAGCTCATTTGAGCTCATCTGGAAGGAACCAGGAAAAGCTTCAACAAAACAAATCAGAATAAAGGGGCAGAATAATCCCCTCTGATTGGTTAATTAACACATCAGTTGTCCACCTGATCTGTTGAGGACCAGCTGCTCTGCAGACCACCCATTGAACCTCTTACAAAATGTCGCCTGTATAAGGGACCAACATCAACAGAAAGATGAAGACGCCCACCTGAAGATGTCTGACATCAGTTTTGGCTTTTTGATTTTTTTAATCATACAACATGAATGAGAAGGGAAATGTGTTGTGATGTGTTGTATTTTAATCAAAGATTAACATTTTTAGTATCTAAGTGTTTGGTATTACTTTTCTTGATAATAAAAGAAAGTCCAAGTGTTAGATGACCACTTGATGGCTGATGGTCAGTATTGGCAGAGATTTCTGGATTAGACAATGAACTCTGATGATCGGGTCATCTCAGCTACCATTGAGGAAGAGGAGCGCTGAGATTAAATCCTCCAACTTTTCAATGTGTGCTTTGACTGACCCTGATTCTGAAGAGCTGAACTCGTCATCTGCGTGAAACATCTTTGTGTTATGATTTTAACATTTTGCATAGAGATTGATCTTTTTTTACTTTTAATGAAGCTCAGATTAATAATTTGACTTACAGTTTTTAAATGAAGGGGTCTATTGTTTTGACTGATTTGAACTTTTCTCTTTCCAGGGAAACAAAAAGGGTAATTGATAATGATAAGAACTAAAAATTAAAATTTTCAGCAAATAGATATTTTACCATAAAAGTATCATAACGGGGAAAAACAGTAAATATTTTTGCCAACTAAGATGTGATTCCAGGACTCCTTTTATTGGCAACATATTTTAGCTATTATAATCCTTTCCATAATTTTTCCATCTATTATAATCATTTAACATTGTCCACCGACTTAATGCAGTTGTGGATTTTTGATTTATTATTTTTTTATTTTTATTTTTCTTAATTTTTTTTTATTTTAGTTTTGTAGTTTTTCACAATTTTAGTTTCTTAGTTTTTTATATTCATAAATTTTCCTTTTTTTATGATATCGATTACACAAGGATAATATCCTTTTATAATCGAAAGGGTGGACTGTTGTGGGAAAATTTATGTCTTTCTCTAATTATATATTAATATTCATATTTACTCACTATAAAAGTTTTCACCACACCATTCCCTGCAGAATGTTGTTTGTAGACCAGACATTGCTTCTTCCCATAACAATCCAGATTCTTTCTCAAGGTTTATTCATAACATGTTACTGTTAAGCAAAGTGTGTGTAATTTGTTATGACTCTGACTGCTTTCCATTGTTGTAACTAGGGGGGGACGAACCCTGCCCAGATCAGAACACAGCAGAATGCTGTGCCATGATGACTGTTCTCTCTTTGCAAAGATTATTAATAAATATGCCGACTGAGTGAAATCAATCGATCTCCGTTTATTTAACTAGGATGAATAGTTGAATACTTTTTTCCCATGACAGAGAGCATCTTATTGAATCTTAAGCTGCATTTGGTGTTATGCAACCTCCCCACTTAGTTGAATTCATATCTCTAATCTTGTTCAAAGTTTATTTTCTTAAGCTAAAAGTGTATTTCTGTAAAAAGATATATAATGCAACCCATGTGTTGATTAAGTCAGACTTTTCATACTGACCATCTGGCTAGCTAAAATCTTCCTGGTAAATGAGGTTACAACCTCCAAGCCCAACTTACTATCTTATTTTGCAAGATCTAGCCTGGTTTTATGTCTTGGGAGTTTTGTAGTTTAATGTGACAACTTGTGTACTATGACCTGTCAACGCTCAGTGTAACACCAATTCTTTTAAATTTTTTTCTTTTCCATTCTGATACTTGTTTAATAATGCATTTGGGATCTAAAATTTGGATAAAGTTGTCGTTTCTTGAGCTACGGAAGGTTTTCACAAATCACACTATGTAAGATAATGTGTGGAGAGCTGCTAGGTCTTTACTATGTTACTTCTACAGTACTTTATTGGGTCAACAGTCATTTCAAATGATACAATTTAGTGGTATTTTGCTAATACAACTTTTGTAGGCCATGGCATTACTGACCTGTCATCCAGTGTATGCCAAAGGAAAAAAACATCTTGGCTTGGAATCCAAAGCCAGATAACTGTGTTTAAAGGAAATCCATTTCATCCCTACCATGACAATGACTTTTTGTGTATTTAGTGAAAGGAAAGGTATTGGAACACAATCATCGCTTACTTTACCTCAATACATGTGGTTAAACTGTCTCTATTTCAGTGTGATGACGACAGAATCATGTCTAACCTGAGGAGCATATTGCCAAGATTTACATCCCATCCTTGATTGAAAGACATCATAGGCGGATCTACTGAGGTGGCATAGGGTGGCAAATGCTACCCTATGGCGAGGCTTATAAATTATGGATCATTTGAGAATTACGACCGCTAATTTCCAATGTCGGACTGCAGTGAATGCAGCACGAGATGACAGAGAGCGACTGAGACTGATTGTTTTGAAAACCGAATGGGGCAAAGCGAGGGAGCCAGTGGTCATGGGGAGAGGAGAAACGGGATGAAACAGGTAAAAATTGATTAACTATCTATCGAGAAATGAAATCATAATGAAAGCACAATGTTGCTAGCATAGCTGCAATGCTGATTTTGAGATGATAAAAATCAGGTTGCAGAACGTTATTTCTCTATCTATGATGTTAGTTAGGCCTGACGTTTCAGGCCCATAAAGACATATTTGCGGTCAACTATGACAGAAAAGAGACAATCACGTTTGGTTGTACTGAAATCAAAACGCACAAAGGCTTTGGATCTAAATAAAGTTGTGAAGCGTTTTGCTGAGCAACATGGAAATCACTGCATTCAGCTGTTATAGTCATGTCAACTTTATGTTATGCTCTCTGCTGAGCCTTTACAGAGCTGTTACATTTTGTTTTGGCACCTGAGAAAATCTGATATTTCCTTTAATAAAACCAAAAGTGTTAAAAGTTAAAAATGTGATACTGGTGTGAATCCTGCTTAATATGAAGCATTGTTGTTGTTTCTTTTTTGTATATATAGTATGAAATTATCCAGAAATGACCTGTATGAACCTACTCACAAGCAAAATGTATTTTTATGTTGCTTCTTTTCAGATTTGTGGAGATTTTGATGTAACATACAGAACCCGCCTTTTTGTTGATTTGTTGATACAGCAGTATGGAGGACCAACTCTGCCATATTTAAAAATAAATACAGAAATAAATAAATGCTCAATAAATAAATAAGCATACAATTAATTTCCACCAAAAATACAATCAACAAATAAATGTAATTAGAAATTATATTATAATGGTAGGCAGAAATGTTAAAAGGGCAGGCAGAAAGAAATAGCGGCGAAGAAATAACTAGGGTAAAAAAATACAAAGGAAGAATAAAACAGACAAAAATATGATAACATGCACATAAATAAATACTTAAAAATATAAGTAATTAAAAAATGAAGTTGAAGATAATAACAATGACAATGACAAAAAAATAAATAAGGTAAATATTAAAAAGGCAAAGAAATAAAGAAGCCAATTAAAAGAGTTATATACCTTTATGACTAGCTGTATAATTTAATTTGCCACCAAAATACAAACAACAAATAAATGTAAGTATTTGTTGTAGCTCTATCTACAGCATATTTACATGCATGAAATGTCCCTTTCATGTTGCCTTAACTGCTGTATGTCAAGTTACTGAGGAACAAATGGGGTAAATGTGTGTTCAGAGTAAACAATACATAGATGTCTGGTACCTTGTTTGGTGCCTTGACCCATTTATTTCTACTGTGTAGTTCTGCTCACTTTAGTACAGCTCAGTCCATAGATCTCTGATGGGTAACTTTTTCTTTCTATAGTTTTTTCTTGTGCAAATGCTGCAAAGCCGCCTCTCTGAGAGTCAATCTCACACATCTGCGACTCAACACCTGTGTCTTACCTTAATACCTTTCCTGTCATAAGGCCCCTCTAGAAGTAGTGTTATCATTCTTCTATCTCCTATTAAGTGAGATCACATTGTACGATATATTATTAATATGAACTGTTTCGCATGAAACACTAGTACTGTACATACTATTCTCACCAAACTGTGATAACTGTGATTAAATTCAGTGTAAACAAAGGCCATATGTTGCCACCCCTAAAAAATTCCTGCCCCCCTCTTGCCACCCCATAAATATTTTTCTAGATCCGCCCCAGAAAGACATCCTGTGAAAACCCTACTAAAAAGTTAGAAACATGTCCCTGGTTGTCTAGTGGTCAGGATTCAGCGCTTTCACCGCTGCGGCCCTTGTTCGATTCCCGGTCAGGAATATTGAATTGTGTCACCAACTGGTGGCTGGATGTAGAGCTTCAGTACTCTACACCAACATGGCTGGTGTTTCAGCTCTACTAAGTGGGAGAGCATCTTATTGAATCTTAAGCTGCATTTGGTGTTATGCAACCTCCCCACTTAGTTGAATTCATATCTCTAATCTTGTTCAAAGTTTATTTTCTTGAGCTAAAAGTGTATTTCTGTAAAAAGATATATAATGCAACCCATGTGTTGATTAAGTCAGACTTTTCATACTGACCATCTGGCTAGGTAAAATCTTCCTGGTAAATGAGGTTACAACCTCCAAGCCCAACTTACTACCTTATTTTGCAAGATGTAGCCTGGTTTTATGTCTTAGGAGTTTTGTAGTTTAATGTGACAACTTGTGTACTACGACCTGTCAACGCTCAGTGTAACACCAGATCTTTTCAATTCTTTTCTTTTCCATTCTGATACTTGTTTAATAATGCATTTGGGATCTGAAATTTGGATAAAGTTGTCGTTTCTTGAGCTACGGAAGGTTTTCACAAATCACACTATGTAAGATAATGTGTGGAGAGCTGCTAGGTCTTTACTATATCACTTCTACAGTACTTTATTGGGTCAACAGTCAATTAAATTGATACAATTTAGTGGTATTTTGCAGATACAACTTTTGTAGGCCATGGCATTACTGACCTGTCATCCAGTATAACGCTAAGGGAAACACATCTTGGCTTGGAATCCCAAGCCGGACAACTGTGTTTAAAGGAAATCCATGATATCCCTACCATGACAATACATTTTTGTGTATTTAGTGAAAGGAAAGGTATTAGAACACAATCATCGCTTACTTTACCTCAATACATGCGGTTAAACTGTCTCTATTTCAGTGTGATGACGACAGAATCATGTCTAACTTGAGGAGCCAAGCTTTACATCACATCATTGATAAAAAGACATGAAACATGTCCCTGGTTGTCTAGTGGTCAGGATTCAGCACTTTCACTGATGCGGCCCGCGTTTGATTCCCGGTCAGGGAAATGGTATAGGGTCACCAACTGTTGGCTGGATGTAGAACTTCAGTACTGTGGCCCGAGTTCGATTCCCTGACTGGAAATCAAGCCCAGGCTGCAGCGAGGACAGCGCTTAATCCTGACCACTAGACAATCAGGGACATTATTGTAACCTTTAGTAGGGTTTTCACACAATGTCTGTTAATCAACTATGTGATGTGAAGCTTGGCAATATGCTCCTCAGGTTAGATGTGTTCCGTCGTCATCACACTGAAATTGAGACAGTTTAACTGCATATATTGAGGTAAAGTAAGAGATGATTGTGTTCTAAAACATTTCCTTTCACTAAATTCTCAAAAAGTCATTGTCATTTTAGGGATAAAATTGATTTTCCTTAAACACAGTTGTCCAGCTTTGGATTCCAAGCCAAGATTTTTATTCCCTTTGGCATACACTGGATGAAAGATCAGCAATGTCATGGCCTACAAAAGTTGTATCAGCAAAATACCACTAAATTGTATCGATTGAATTGACTTTTGACCCATAAAAGTACTGTACAAATGACATGTTAAAGAAATAGCAGCTCTCCAAACATTATTTTACATAGTGTGATTTGTGAAAATCTACCGTAGCTCGAGAAAAGACAGCTTTATCCAAATTTCAGATCCAAAATGCATTGTTGAAGAAATATCAGGATGAAAAAGATAGGAATTGAACAGATCTCGTGTTACACTAAGGGTTGACAGGTCGTAGTACACAAGTTGTCAGATTAAACAACACGCCTTAGACATAAAATGGGTTAAGATCTTGAAAAAAAAAGGTAATAAGTTGGGCTTGGAAGATGTAATTGTGTGTTGTGTAAAGGTTGTAACCTAATTTACCTGGAAGAGTTTACCTAGTGTTAAAGAAAAATGATTATTGTTAGTTTTTAATACAGTTAATCTTATGGCATGTGTAAAAGGTATGTTGAACACTCTCATTTTGAACATATTTCTTAATTTTGAACAAGTTTGTGTTAATGATTTAAAACTAATCTATTGATGGGTAAGTATTCAAAGTACAGGAGGCCATAAAATGAGTATCTCCTGGAGGGCAGCATCATTTGAACCTCGAGGAGAGAGGTCTGCTTGGTTCACAGAAGATCAAAAGTCTTTCAGAACTAACATCTGGGATGGTGTGAAACTGAATACAATGTAGAATGTTAAAACACTAACATTTAGTTTTTAAGACATTTTTCTAAGTACTAATAGCATGTTTTTTAAAGGAAAATTGTATTATCTAATTTTAGAATTGACTAGTTTAGTAGATGATGAATGTATTTGAAAATTGTACTATTTGTGACAATATCAGAATCAAATGGAAATTGTTTGAATGAAAATGTTTTGTTTAGTATTAGAAAATTGCTCAGGATCTATGCAAAATGGGGTTTGTGAAGATAACCTTTCCTTGAACCAAATTACTGAATTTAAGTTTGTTCCTGAGAATTTATAGCAGGAGAGATTGCAGGAAAGCCTTTGCATTCCACAGCTGTCTGTGAAATCTTATCTTATGTTTTCCTTAGCCAGATGACCTTAAGAATTCTAGAGGCCAGGACAAGCTTTCTGCTTTTTCTTGTTAAAACAAAGAAGCAAATGTCCCCAGATGTTTGCCGTAAATTAGGGGAAGTTCTAAGTTTTTCTGAGTGTCCAAGGTAGCTTCCAATTAGTCAAGCGGAGGGACGCCTTAACTGAATATACTAAAAGGAAAGACACACCTACATTATAAAACTTTCTACACAAAAGTAACAAATCAGATTTTGCTCTTGCAACTCTCCAAAGATGTCTTTGTACGTCTTTGCTTTCTTTCCTTCTCTCCATTTATGTCAGGTAAATGAATGTATGTCTCCGTTGTTCTGCAGTTTCTGGTGTAAGTTTGTGCATTGTCTTACTTCTAAGTTTATGCATTGTCTTATATTGGATTAAACTCTGTAATTCTGTGACGTCAACACGCATTGTTGTTTCCCTTGTGGCTACACGTGGCCGCCGAGAGGACCTGGGATCCAGAGGAAGAGAGAGAGCCAAACTTTTTTCCAAAGTTAACTTTTTTGAAATTTCTTCCTTAACACTAGCCAGATGGTCAACACGAAAGGTCTGACCGAAGCAACACATGGGTTGCATTATATTTCTTTTTACAGAAATACACTTTAGCTCACGAAAAATGAACTTTGAACAAGATTAAAGATGTGCCGTCAACTAAGTGGGGAGGATGCATAATACCAAATACAGTTTAAGATTCAATAACACGCTTTCCCTCTTAGTAGGGCTGAAACACCAGTCATGTTAGTATTGAGTACTTAAGTTCTATATCAATCCACCAGATGGTGACCCAATACAAATTCCCTGACCGGGAATCAAACCCGGGCCGCACTGAAATTGAGAGTTTACCCATTGCCTACAAAAGTTGTATCAACAAAGTACCACTAAATTGTATTAATATAATTGACTGTTGTCTGACGGGTCTATAAACACCGTCAGATAGCGTTTCCTCTGCTTAACATGGGGGACCAGTATTTGATGGGCTTCTAAACCCCGTCAGATAGCGTTCCCCTCTTCTTAATATGGGGGAAAAAGTGTCTGATGGACCTATAAACCCAGTCAGTGTTAGGAATCCAGTTTGTGTCGGTTGTGTTTGTCTTTCCTCCTCCACCAGGCGGCGCCTGGTTCTGGTTGGCCTCCTCACACACCTGCGGTTGGTTACCTCATTAACGGAGTACTCTTAAACTGCTGACTGTCACTACTTCGACGCCAGAGTGTTTGCCAGTTTTGGGTACTGAGTTTTGCTGAGTCAAACTGAGTTTTTTGTCTACCTGAGTTTTAACCTTTCTGCTTTTTGTCTTTGCCTCTCGGCAGGAAGTCATCCTGCAAACTGGATGTTTTGAACCTTCTCCCCCCTGGAAGGATTCTCTGAGCACCAAACTGAGCTGAGGATTCAAGTTTGTGTTTTGGATCAACTTTTTCCCCAAGGATTGTTTGGGGCTTCTCTCTGAGCAGGGGATTCATCTCCACTATAACCCGTTCAAGTACCGCAGGAAAACTAAGTGGCAGTCAGCTTCTCCGTTCACCAAGGAACAACCGCAATCTGGGTAAACCCTGACTGCCCTCCAACGAACAAGACATTCACTGGAACAACCCACACCAACGGGATTCTATAAGAGACACCTTTTTCTGGAATCGTGAGTCTGCAACCTAAATCCTCTTCTTCAAGTCAAAGACACTAATTTCCCACTGAGCCTGAACTAATCGCAGTATCTTCCCCTTCACTTTCCAGTTCCGGTTGGACAGTGCTCAGAACAGCACTGGATTCACCTCCTTCACTCTCAATAAAAACCTGTCAAACTTTTCCCTGGTCTCTCTGTTTGGTCTTCTGCATGAGGATCAGAGCTCTAGATAAAATCATGACAGTCAGATAGCGTTCCCTCTTCTTAACATGGGGGGAACGGTATCTGATGGGCTTCTAATCCCTGTCAGATAGCGATCCCTCTTCTTAACATGGGGGGAACGGTATCTGATGGGCTTCTAATCCCTGTCAGATAGCTTTCCCTCTTCTTAACATGGGGGAAAGGCTATCTGACGGGCCTATAAACCCCATCAGATAGCGTTCCCTCTTCTTAACATGGGGGAAACGCTATCTGACGGGCCTATAAACCCCGTCAGATAGCGTTCCCTCTTCTTAACATGGAGGGAGCGGTATCCAATGGGCTTCTAAACCTCGTCAGATAGCATTCCCCCTGCTTAACATGGGGGAAGCGCTATCTTATCTAAAATTTTTATGAAAGTAGTTGCAAAACAAGTGTGCGATCACTTGTCCGACAGATAATTGACTCTTATCTGTACTTTTCCTGTGAGATCTCAGTGCTGCCTCAATGCAGTTGATCATAATAATCTTTTCGAAAGACTTGAATATTTTGTAGGAATTTAGTCTTATCTTATCTATCTGATCGATTTCAGTTTGTTCACGTTAATGACAAATCTTCCTCATGCTCCAGGGTTACCTGTCGAGTACCACAGGGATCAGTGCCAGGACCAATTCTCTTTACTTTATACATGCTCCCAATTGGTAGAATTATTAGACAGCATGGGATTAATTTTCACTGTTATGCTGATGCTACCCAGCTATATTTGTCTATAAATCCAGATCAAGCTAACCCATTAGATAGATTACAGGCATGTGTGAAGGCATACAATCCTGGATGACTCTTAACTTTTTGCTCCTGAATGCAGACAAAACAGAAGTTATAAAATTTGGATCAGAGTCTTTGAAAAAGAAGCTAATTAGTCAGTAACTTCACTTGGATGGGATTAAACTGATTTCAGACCATAAAGTAAAAAATCTTGGTGTTATTTTTGATCAGGACCTGTCATTTAAACCCCATATAAAAGAGGTTTCTAGAATTTCCTTCTTTCAACTGTGGAATATTGCAAAAATTAGAAATCTCCTGTCCAGGGGTGATGCTGAGAAACTAGTCCATGCATCTGTTACCTCAAGGCTGGACTATTGTAATTCTTTCCTATCAGGAAGTCCACAAAGTGTGGTTAAAAGCCTTCAACTGATCCAAAATGCTGCAGCCAGAGTTCTGATGAAAATGAAAAAGAGAGATCATATCTCTGCTATCCTGGCTTCTCTTCATTGGCTTCTTGTTAAATCCAGAATCGAATTTAAAATCTTCCTTCTCACATATAAAACCTTAAATGGTCAAGCTCCATCATATATCAGATATATGACTATTCTTTATGTTCCTAACAGAGCACTTTGCTCTCAATCAGCAGGTTTACTAGTGGTTCCTAGAATTTCGAATAGTAGAATGGGAGGCAGATCTTTTAGTTATCAGGCTCCTCTCCTGGGGAACCAACTACCAGTTTTAGTCTGTGAGGCAGACACCCTGTCTATTTTTAAGGGTAGGCTTAAAAGTTTAATTTTTGATAAAGCTTATAGTTAGGGTGGCTCCAGTTATCCTGAGCTATCTCTATGGTTTTGCTGCTATAGGCTTAGACTTCTGGAGGACATAGGGACCATTATTTCATCATTCTGTTTCATTCTATCTCTATTCTCCTATTCTGCAGAATCTGTTAGTTCAATCTCTAACGTTTTGCTCTTTCTGCTTTTTCTCATAGTAGCTTCTGTTCCTGTTTGGATCTGACCTCATCCTGGAGAGAAGTGTCGGCTGTGCTGCTGCTATCAACATCTTTGTTTATAGATGTTCGAGATTGGCCTGTTTTTCAGTGTAGTCCTGTTTCTCTGACTGTGATTGGCTGGATGTGCTCTCTTCATCCTCTGACACGGGAGTTGGCTCAGAGCTCATCTGCCTGGCTGTGTGTTTCCTGGACGGGGCCGCCGTTGACAGCTGCTTTTTGTATCTCTGCTTCTGTCTCCTTGAACCCCAGTCGGCCTCGGCAGATGGCCGCTCACACTGAGCCTGGTTCTGCTGGAGGTTTCTTCTTGATAAAAGGGAGTTTTCCTCTCCACTGTCGCTACAAGCATGCTTAGTGTGAGGGATTGCATTTGAGTCAATGAGTCGATGCGATCAACTGGTTTTCCTGAGATAGAAAACTTTTAATCAATTTTACTGTATGATCTGATGAACTGTAAAGAGCCTTGAGATGACATGTGTTGTGAATTGTCGCACTATAAATAAAGTGAATTGAAAACTGAATTGAATAATGGGGATGGGTAATCATACATTTTATCACCTGCAGCTGCAATCAATAAATTAGATGGAACTGCAAACTTAATACGATAGCTTATTAGATATACTGTAACACATATGGGAAGACATTATGCTTCCTGCACAATTTTCAATCTGGTCAGGGATCGAGATATGCAGACTATCTACAACAGACTCTCTGGGGATGTTAGAACAGCTTTTGTTTTGTTTTTTGTTCTATTATTTTACATCGCAGCACTTTTTTATGGGGAATATTTTTATTGGACTATAGCTGGAAACTTTGCATAGAGGAAATGGAGTCGAATTCAGCAGGTTCAGGAACTGTGACCTGCAAAGATTTGGGAACACAGAAACAAGTCAGAACACAATCCTGTGCTCTGAACAGATGAACATTTAAATATGACTTTCTTCTTGAAGGGAGGACAACCTGCTTTGATGCCCTGTTTCCTTCTGCCTCTGTTATGATGCTCATGACACAGGTAAAGACTTATCCTTCAGGGGATGTGGTCCTTCAAAGCTGCTGTGGTAACAGAGGGTAACTTGACGGACTTGTCCTAACATTGGACTGTTTTGCATGTTAAAGAGGATCGCTGCTCCAAGACATACTTTCTCTTCCAAGACCAGTCACAGGATGGCTCCTGACCAGTTTCCCACATATAGATCCACTCACATAGATTCACACGCACACATACTGTACATTCACTTACTAAGACACTCACACATGGTTAGAGACACATAGGACACGTGAGCGTCCACATGGGAATTACGTCCTTTCATACTCTGTCATTGGAATTGCTACTACGTAAGTCTGATAAGGGAATTTTAAAGGGGAGATCAGCGCAAAGCTAGTTGTTCTTAGAGATTAAAGAACTTTTATCTGTTTCAGTGGGGAGAGGATGAGAGTAGAATAAAAATGCAGTTATAAGTTTAGAAGAAACTAAAACTTTTTATGCTGTGATGAGTTGTAGTGTTGTGCCAGCTTACCAGAAGATTATGAATAAATTAAATAACTAGAACAGGAAGTTATAGTTAATTAATAGGTCATTCAAATCAAGGGTAAAACGAGTTGTTTGCTTACTGACCAGGGTTTTAGCTGTCAGGATCCCAGTTTTGTGTTTGTCTTGTCTTTTGTGTTCTCCCTTCCACCACCAGGAGGCGCCTGGCTCCGGTTCGCCTCCTCACTCACCTGCAAACGGTTACCTCATCACCGGACTGCTCTTAAGCTGCCGGTTGCCACTACCTCGACGCCAGAGTGTTTGCCAGTTTGGGGTACTCTAGCCAAGCCTTGTTTATTCTGAGCCTAATCTGAGTTTTTGCATTTGCGTTTAAGTACTCTTGCCAAGCTGAGATCACATTGAGTTTTACTGAGCGCTTGTTTCTCTCTGAGACTCAACTTTGTTTGTTCTTTGCCTTTCAGCAAGAAGCCTTCCTGCAAACTGGACCTTTCCGGACCACCTTCTCTCAAGTGGGATCAACTGAGTCTTACACTGAGCGTCGGATTCCAAACAGGAGGTTTGGATCCAGCCACCTTTGAGAACGCTGAGATCACTCTCTGAGTAAGGAAATCATCTTCACCACGACCCGTTCAAGTACCACAGGAAAACTGAGTTGCAACCAGCGGCTGCATCAGTCCACTCCGTCCGAGTTCTGGGTAAACCCTGTTCCGCCCTCCACCGAATCAAACCAACTCTGGAAGACCAACACACAGACTGGCGTCTAAGTGTCTCTTCTTCTCTGGAAATGTGAGTAGCAACAAATCCTCTCCTTCAAGATTAACAACTCCAATTTCCCACTGAGCCTGAATCTAACAGTCTGTCTTCCCCTCGTCTTCCAGTTTCCGGCTGAGCAGAATTCGGAGGAACTCTGCACTGAACTCAAAATACTCTTCAATAAAACCCGTTGAACTTTTATACTGTGTCTCTCTTTTTGACTTCACTGCATGTGGGTCCGAGCTTTAGAAAAATCATGACATTAGCCTCTTTCAGCCAGTTGTCTTTCACCAATTTAGCTATGGCTCTTAGCGAAGTGTCTCTGTTCATTTGGATCCTACTGAAAGAAGAGTGAATCCAACCTGAGTGATAAAACATTCACTGTGTAAAATGACCAAAAGACCAGGGGGTTAAAACACAACGGTACCTTTATTAGCTACAATCACAGTATTATATCTAATATCTAAGCAAAACACTAAACACTACGGAAAATAAGCTAAATTAAAGACATAAAAGGGGAAGAGGGGTTAAAGAGTTTGTTCAAAGTTTGAGTGATGTTTGAAGTTTAAGGCTTAATGCATTTGAAAGTGTCCTTAAATAGCAGCAGATAAAATGTGAATAAACTTTGACATAGAGATGTTGCCTGCAGTCTACAGTTTTCTGGAAGTTTGTTCCAGAATAAGCAAAATTAAGGAATAATTATGGAGATGTATGTATCTATGCTTACACCTATCTAAAAAAAAAGCCATAAAACATGAATCAAATTAATATTTTGGAGACAAATGTACATCACATTAAGAGCACATTTATCCATCCATTAATTATCATTAATTATCTTTATAGTGGGGTCATGAGGGCTGCTGACTCTGGACAGATCTTCAGTCTATCACAGATTAAGATTCAGATATAAACAACTATTTGCTGGTGCTGAAGTTCAAATTATAGATTTTGATGTTGTGAATGGTACTCTTAAAATAAATTAAAATCTAAAACATATAATACATAGCCTTTGGCTTATTTAAAAGGAACTAGATGGAAAAGAGCTTTGGTCAGTAAAACATTTAGTCAACAATTTTGGCCAACTTAGTGCATCCATTCCCAGTGCAGTGGTTGCCATTTTTCCTATTATTCACATTGTGAATATAATTTATAAACAAACCAAACCAAACTTCTTACAAGTCCCATTCCGAAAACTAGAATATGCTTGGTTGCAGGTGACCTGGCTCAGCTATTATTATTGTTTACCATGTCTTTTGGAAACTTTTGCTATAAGGACGACAGCTCAGCCAGTAAACTGATTGGTGTCCCACTATTCCATTTAGAAATTCCACATTAATTTTACCAATTCAGCACTCTAAAAACTTAAATATCAAATTGTTGCAAAACCCTAAGTGATTAATTAAAACATTAAATGTAGCTTCAACCTGGAAAGACTCACACAGAAAGTAGGTTTTAGAAATTTTATTTGACAAGAAATTATCTTTGGCGCTCAGACCCCAGGCAGTAGAAATTGCACTGGTAACCGCCGGAGAGAATGATCTGCTGTGGATGAGTTATTTTCTATATGAAAACCTTTTTGAATGAAGTAACTGGATACATAATTTATACCAATGTGTAATTTCTAAGCATAACTGTCTTCAACTCAGCCGCTCAGCCAATCACCTGATCATGTGCCTCCGTCCCCGCCTAACAGCGCTGGTCTAGTCTCCTCCACCCTTCATAAAGTCCAGCTAGATTTGTGCAAATGCTTCTCACCTGAGCTTCCATCACCTCTACCCCAACTACCCCTTCGCACTGCTAGTTTAATCTTATGTTTGTATCTGAGCAATATGTTTCTGTATGTATATTACAAAAAAAACAAGTTGATTCTGACTTTTAAAACATAAACAACTTAGCTGTATGTCAGGTTTGATTGATTCCAGTCAATTTTCAAAATGTATAGGAAACATTGTATATTGCAAGTTATTAGCTTTCCTTGCATTTAAAATATCTCAAACAAGGTTATTCTATAAATAAACAACTCTGTTACAATATATTTACAACTACTTTTTTGCTTCTACTCTCTCTCCAACAAACTAAAAGCCACAATGTAACCATTTCTATGAAAACTAAATAATGTAAATCAACTGAGCTACAACAAAACGAACATTCAAAAATGTAAATAATCTTGAAAGAACACATTATGTAAAAGGATACCTGCGCAAGTTAAATGTAAATATGCTTTATCAGAAATTATTTTAAATGGCATGTCACAAAAAAAAAATAATAATAACTAACAATGTGTGACAACTGTAATGTTTGACAGATTAAGTGTTTGCATTCAGGGCAAAGTCCAGGTATGCCAGCACAGTAATAATGAGGATACTGACCTCGTTTTCCAGATTTCCAGATTTTTCCTGATTTTGAATAATTCAAATCAGTTGAAAGATGGAAGCCAGCAAGTACATTTTGTAAGCTCAAATGTTCTGGACAAGTATTTGATCTCTGAGGCGTCAAGGAGAGTAATAAGTTCTCTCTCAACACATTCAGAATTAAGTGAAAGGCTGAAAGGAAAGGACTTTAAACAAAGAATTAGGCCTTTTTTGGCACAGTGCTTTAGAGTAGTTCAGACAACAAAGCTGAAGTGTGGGGCAAAGTCAGTAAAAGGAAAGGACATATCAGGACAAAACAAAGATAAATCTGAACAGGAGGAGAAAATTGCAGAAATGGAAGAATTTGCTGTACTTAAAAAATCTAAGGGTACCAAATCCAAGTATCATATCAGTAAGCTTTGCAAAGGTAAATGTCTTGGAGAGGTTTCACAGTCTTCATCAGATGTGAAAGACATCTCTGAAACTGAGAAACACTCTGTGATACAGACCTGTGTTGCTGGCATAGGATCTAAGGAAACACGGCAAAGTTATTCCTCTGAAGACTCAAAACACCAGCAAACAGAAACTGAAACAAAGCATCCAAGTATATTAACTGATCTTGAAGTTCAACTGCTCTACGAAAAATATCAGGAGAGAAATCTTAGTGACGAAAATGACGATTCTCAGGAGGATGATATTTTTGCAATCTTTGATGAGGAGCTACCAAAAAAAGAAACCTTTTCTGCAGTTGCAGCATGTAAACTCTTTTCCGGAAACCTCTTTAAAGGTAAATGTTGCTCGAAGGTTTCACCATCGGTATCAGAGGTGCCAGACGTTCCTGACAATACCTCAACAAAAATGATTCATGTTGCTGGCATGTCATCTCAGGAGAAGCAGCAGATTTCATCCCATCAGGACTCGAAAACACAGCAGACACCAGGAGAGGATGGCTCTGAAACAAAGAAAGAGCATCCAAATGTATTGACTGAACTTGAAGTTAAACAGATCTACCAAAAACATTACAATGATAAGAGAAATCTTAGTGAGGGAGATGAGGATTCTCAGGGCGATATTTTTGCAATCTTTGATGAGAAGGAGCTACCAGAAAAGAAAACCTTTCCTGCACTTGCTGCATGTGAATACTTTTTAAGAAACCTCTTTAAAGGTAAATATTGCTCAAAGGTTTCACCATCGTTATCAGACGTGCCAGAAGTCTCTTAAAATAATTCAACAAAAAAGATTCATGTTGCTGGCGTGTGATCTCAGGAAAAGCAGCAGATTTCATCCCTTCAGGACTCGAAAAGACTGCAGGCACCAGGAGAAGATGGACCTGAAACAAAGAAAGAGCCTCCGAGTACATTGAATGAACTTGGCGTTAAACTGACCTACCAAAAATATTACAAGGATGAGACCAATCTTAGTAACGGACATGACGATTCTCAGGAGGAAGATATTTTTGCTACCAAAAAAAAGAAACCTGTTGTGCACTTACTGCATTAAAAAGCAGACAAGTCATTAAAGATAAATGTCGTGCTAAACATGATTTAACATCATTGTTAGTGTTGCCGGAAGTCTCAGAAAGTAAGGAAAACTTGTCAGAAATGTCTAAGGACATTTGCTCCTCTGAGCACTCGGTTACCCAACAGAAAACAGCCAGGGAACAGTATACACAAATCAAAAGTGCTGTGAAGATGCTTGTCAGGAATATTTTTTCCAAAAGCATCAGAAAAATCAGGAATCCACTGCAGTCAGAAGGTGTTTGAATACATAGAGGGACGGTCGTTTAGTAAATTGTGGTCAAGAATTGATTCAACACTGTTAGATCTGGACCCAGAAAAGATAGCAAACTGTGACACTATGATTTTAATAGAGCTTGAACAATTATTTAACCGCCAAAGCAGTTTACTGGATTATTTGTATTTAGATAAAGAACCAAGCCTTTATCTCGAAATTGTCGTGTCTTGTGCCAAAAAACACTTGAAGAGGCTTAGTGAATCTACCGAGTGAAGTTATATATAGACTTTTTAAGACACACAACAGATATAGATATATATATTTTTTCCTTTCCCTACCTCTTCTCTTCTGTCATATTCCCTTTCTATCTCTTTATCTCTCCCTATCTCTCCTTCCATCAATCCATCCATCCCTCCCTTCATCCCCCTCCCTCTATCTATCGATATTACTTATTATGGTGACCACAGACCCACTTTCGACATGACTTAGGTGTCCTTACCAGTTTGAGGTATTTGGATCGGGCATTTGCATATCTTCACGCTTGTGATACTCCTTGCATGTCAGATTTATAGGTGTGCAAGAAAAAGCGAATACAATATTTCCCCTTAGTAGTTTAGTATATATATCTTATGATCCTTGGCAATAGTGCCGTTTTCATTCAACACAACTGTAAGCTCTGCCCCATTTCCAATCAGTCCCCATCCTGCTCATCTGATTATATAACCAGCTCTCAGACCGGCCACTAGTGCCAGATTATTAGGAGCCATCAATGATTTTCCAGCATTCCTCTTACCTGACTGATTCTGACCTTAATTTGCCTCCTGATCCATCCATCCATCCATCCATCCATCCATCCATCCATCCATCCATCCATCCATCCTCCTGAGCAGCACTTCCAACAAACAATTTTCAAACAGAACGCAGCTAGGCGGATGAAACGACAGAGAATTCTATCTGAAGGAAGAGGGAAAGTGGGCTGTGGGCATAAGCCAGTTTGTGACTGGATCAGGATGGAGTGGATGAGGTTGTAGTGGATGAGGAACATCTGGATAGTGATATGGATAGTTGGACGCCAGTTGCTAGTTACCGGGGAAGTGGAAAACTCAAAAGTAATGAAGCCGGCAGAGTTTCTGTGAATTCAGGAAACAAAAGAAACGGTGAAGACGACAGTACAGATGATGGAAGCAAGGGTGTGCGTAAAAAGATCATGAAAGAAGAGGTAAAGATAATATTGCAATTCAACAAGGAAGATGAAAATATTGCTCTAAGCCCAATAATAGTTTCTAAGGAACAAAAAAAGAAAGAATTGACAAGAGTAAATCAGAGGTTAAAAGTATTATTAAAAGAAAGATTCAAGGAAAATGGCAAAAACAGTGGAAATAAGATAGAAAAGGTAGATAGCTTTACAGAATACAAGGGAAAGTTGGAGAAGCTCGAGGAAAAATTGGAAGGAACAGGAAAGGATAATAACAAGACTACGGTAGGGACATACAGGATATAATTCAACATTACAGTTAATGAGAAAACACGAAACAGAAGGTTGCAATGTATGCGGGGAATTTGAAACCATAGAACCTGTTTCTGGATGAAACCTTTAACAAATCAGTTGAAGTGAGTGATTACTTTTGGGACACAGATAAATTCATCATATCTGTCCGACTTTTAAGAGACTGGGGAGGAATGACCTCCTGGCTGAAAAGAAGCGTTACCATCTTAATAAACATCTTGCAATCTTGAGGAAAGCCAAGAAATTAGGACCCAGTAAAAAAAAAAAAACAGGAAATAGAACAATCATGCATCATCACCTGGTGGCCTCTTCTTTCTACCACTCTTATGCTAGTTTCAGCCTTTATGTTTCTTTCTCTCTTTTTAATATCTAGATGCAGAGCCTGAAAATAGGATCTTTAAACATTAATGGAGAGAGGGACAGACATAAGAGAGCTTTAATATCTGAGGTGGAAACTCAGAGAAATATTGATGTGTTATTTTTACAGGAGACAAACACTATTGAAACAGATGACACAGATTGGGGCTTAGAATGTGGGGGGATCTTGTTTCCTGAGCCACGACTCTAATCTAAGTGCAGGAGTAGCTATCCTGTTTTCAAAGCACATTGTTTTATCAAATGTGGTAATAGTACAAGCAACAATCAGGGAAACACCCTTTGTGTTTGTAAATGTATATGCTTAAACCTCTGCTGTTAATGGTATTGACCTTTTTCATAAACTTAATGACACACTGAAACAGTTTAGTCATTCAGTTATGGTGGGAGGAGACTGGAATTGTTCTACAAATTATTCCGTTGATAGGAATTCAAGAAAGTCTAATTTATCATCTGCTTCTCTTTTATCCAGTATAATTGTAGAAAATTATTTTGCAGATGTTTGGAGGAAACTCCATCCAATTAGCAGACAGTATACTTGGGTGAAAATCACTGAGGGCAGGGTTAGTGCAGCCAGAGTGGTAAGACATCTTATGATAGATTATCTGCAGCCATGATATCACCTGTTGGTTTTTCAGATTATCATTTAATAACTGTTCATTTTTCTTTAACGGTCCATTCCAAAAGATTTTCTACTAGCATTTTAATATCAGACTGATTGTCTTTCTGTCAGTCGTTCAATGATTTCTGCGGTCAATGGAGACGCAGGAAATCAGGTTTTGAAAATATAAGTCAATGGTGGGAAGTGGGGAAAACACAAATTAGAATATTTTGTCAGCAATACACATCACAAACAAAAGCAATAGAAAGCGATCATTTTGAATTATTGAAAAAAGAAATTAGTTTATTAGAAGAGGGCATCATTAATGGGTTAGATAATAATAATAATAATAATGCAAATTGGGAGAATAAGAGGGCATCTTTAAGTAGATTTTTGTATGAAAAAGCTAAAGGTGCTCTATTTAATCAAGAATCCTGTCTATTAAAGACATAGATGCACCCACTTGTCTCTTTTTTAACCTCTTAACATCCACCTCATTTTGGGTAATCCTCACCTATTTGCATAACCAAATGGAAAAGCAAATAACTTAGGAACTGTAAGCCCAAATTACATGTGCAATGCATTATTTGAAAGCTAACACCCTCTAGTTTCCAAATATATTGGGTGACTAGAACACAGACCAACCTGCATCAGTTCAAAGATGACTCGAACTGATAAGTCTTTTTTGAACAGCAGTAATAAAGACATTTTTTTTAGAAAAGGCAGGTTTTATTGTATTATATTTGTTCTACATCATGTCAACCACAAATGCAGAAAATTTCAGACCTCTAGCTATAACAGTTCCAGAGCTGTGAGGCTTTGAACTTTTGGTGTCAGCAGGTGGAGCTGCACGCAATGGCTCCACCTGCTGGTAGAAAATTTTACTGGTGGAATTTTATGCATTCTGAGTTATTACCCCCACTTAAGGTTTTAAGAGGTTAAGTTGGAGAAAATGTTCAGGCAACAGAACCAGATGATGCACCTCAGGAACTCCAATGGAGCTGTGACCTCTGACCCTTCAAAGATGAGGAAGGTGGCCACAGAATTCAACAGCAGCCTTTTCAGTGCTGATGATTGTGACTCTGAATGTATGGATGAGACCCTGGAAGGACTCCCTCGGTTAGGAGAAGCATCTTCAGCCTCACCGGACTCTGCCATTAATTTCGAAGAGCTGTCTGCAGCGGTGAATCAGCTCAGCATTGGTCGGTCACCAGGCATTGAAGGACTTCCTGCAGAGTTCTATAAGACTTTTGGAATTTACTTGGAAAGGATTTAATGTAAGATTTTCATAGATGTTTGAATTGTGCAACATTACCAACCAGCTGCAGGAGGGCAGTCCTGACTTTGTTGCCAAAGAAAGGAGAGTTAGGTTTCCTACAGAACTGGCAGCCTGTTTCATTACTTTGCACAGACTATAATATTCTGGCAAATGTTTTGGCAAATAGACTTAAAGAATGTATGGACATGATTGTACATGTCATTCAGACATACTGTGCCCCATAAAGGACAACAATGAATCATTTGTTTTTGCTTAGAGACATTGCTGATTTATCACAATTACAGGAACATGATGTTGGTTTGTTTTCTGTAGATCAAGAAAAGGTCTTTGACTGTTTCTCCTTCAATATATAAAAGGGTGGACATGGATTAATAGTGATGTTTATCTGTGACAGAGGAGGACATTACACCCAGCCAGCCACTGGCCACCCTGCCTCACCACAGAAGAGTGTCATGTCAATGTCAGACCTTATTAGAGGATTGGGACAGAGTCATGGAGAGAAAAAACAAGTCAGGAAGAAGGAGACACAGCTGGGGAGTGGGAAACAGATTGATACCTAACCAATTTTGTTCTCTATTTCATTTCCAGCAATACGCAGAATAACCATCAAAAGGCTTTGGACAAAGTCAGAGAAACGCGCCGTGAAAAAGCATCTCTCGAGATTTACTGCAGAGCGACGGCTCCCAGGGAAAGATCCCTGCCCTGCGTGCCTCTAAAGAACAACACCTGGGAAATAGGTCCTGGAAGGACGTAAAGAACTATGCATATAACAAAATAGTGACACTTAACCGGCAGTCGGCAGCCAAAAGGAATTTGTTCTAAAAAAAATTCTACGTTGTTCTGAAAAATGTGTCTAAATAAAAAAACAACCATTGCCTGATGATTTCAGCTAAATCTTATCCCTGGGCAATCTGTTATCAGTGTTAGTGATGTAATGTTTGGAGTCCTCAGAAAACGTTTTAAAAGTAAAAAAAACCCAAAAACAAATAGTCTATTGTTCAATAGCACCTTTGTTTTCACAAACTAACAGTGGTATGATTCAAGGCCCACTCTACAAAAAAATAAAAAATAAAAATAAACTTTATGTTTAATGGCATCTTACTCCTTACTCAGGGTCCTCACTTCAGTGGTTCCACACTGAATTTTCCAATGTTTTTTTCAGAATCTGAGAGGACCACTTCAGGGGACGCTTTTCCAGTGTTTATTATCGGAGTTTCCTTCACTAACTGTACCATGTTTTTCAAACACAGACACATAACACGGGATAGAGCATTATGTATATATTTTAGATAAACGCAAGATAAATATTCAATCTTTAATGAAGAGTAAAGCTGTTTTAAATTTTTGGCAGATTGGTGATGTATTTCCGTCCTAGGGCGCAAAAATCTTTGCCATTAAAAGATTTACATGTGCAGTAGGCCCTCTGCAATATAGAAGTATAGGAGAGCTTGGGGCATATATATATATATATATATATATATATATATATATATATATATATATATATATATATATATATATATATATAGTTGGGATCCGGAGGTTTGCCCACCAGAGGGCGCCAAGGATCCCTTCCTTAGGGCTTGTGCTCACCTGCAACACCTGTCTTTAATCTCCTCATCAGCCTTGGGCCTACTTAAGGGGGAGGAGACAAACACTCCAATGCCAGAGTGTTTGCCAGTTACGGTACACCCTGCCCGTAACCTGAAACTCTGGAGAGTTTACTCTGCTGGAAATCTGCCTGCCCGTTCTCAGTTGAACTCTGGAGGGCCTCTTCAGTCAGAATCAGCCTGCCCGCCCTCAGAGGATGATTGGGAGAGAGACTCTGTCAGAGATCTGCCTTCAAGCACACTGTAAGCTCTGCCTCCACCTCAGCCTGGTCCTCAAGAGAGAGAGAGAGAGAGAGAGAGAGAGATCCAAGCCTGGAATCTGCCCGTCTGCATTCTGACTGTCTCGACCCCGCTCTCAAGAGAGAGAGAGAGATCCAAGCCTGGAATCTGTCCGTCTGCATTCTGACTGTCTCGACCCCGCTCTCAAGAGAGAGAGAGAGATCCAAGCCTGGAATCTGTCCGTCTGCATTCTGACTGTCTCGACCCCGCTCTCAAGAGAGAGAGAGAGATCCAAGCCTGGAATCTGCCCGTCTGCACGCTGACCATCTGAACCCAGCTCTCAGGAGGGAGAGAGAGAGAGAGAGAGAGAGATCAAAACCTGGAGTCTGCCTGCCTGCATTCAGACAGTTTCTGCCCAGCTCGCAAGAGAGAGAGAGCTCATCTGGAATCAGCCTGCCAGCACTCATACTGCCTCTGCACAGCTCTCAGCTCTCCTCCTGCCTTTCACTGTTTTCCAAACCTGGAACCTGCCCCCCAGAACTCAGACTGCCTCAGCCAAAGCTCTCAGTTCTCCTCCTGCCTGCACTCAGCTCAACCTCTGCTAGTCCTCAAACCTTGGTCTGCCAACAGCCTCTGGATCCACAAGGTTTCCCCCCTCTCTGCAGCTCAGCTAATCTCCAAATCCAGATCAGTCTCCCAAACCCTGGACTTGTTTATTATTCTCTTTTCTTAAATAAACCTTTGAACTTTTCTCCAGCCTCTGAGTGTTCTGCATATGGGCTAGGTTCTTGTCATCATGACATATATATGTATATATATATATATGCCTTTATATAAGGTTTGCTCTCTAATATTGTCTTGATTTTCATTGCAACATTGTTCTGTTGTGGTTGGCAGTTTGTTGTAATGCTAGTAGAAAAGTGCTGCTGCATTATGGGTAATTTTGGCATTGAGAATCATGCATTGAAACTCCAGCCAGATCTGGCCGGAGTCAGCAGCAGTTTACCAGACTGAATTACACAGAGCATACTTTAGGCTCGCTGGCCAAGCAACAATTAATGTTTATTTCTGAAAGAAATGACAGAGGTACCAGACTTCCCGATCCACTCACACCTCCTTCAGCTGCTCTGGGGGGACCCCGAGGCGACACCAAGGCCAGCTCAGAGACATAGTCCCTCCAGCATGTCCTGGACCTTCTACAAGGCCTCCTCCCATTAGGACATGTCTGACAACCTGCTGAGGGAGGCGAACAGGAGGCATCCGCTCAGCTGGCTCCTTTCAACGTGGAGGAGCAACGACCTCTACTCTGAGGTCCTCCCTGGTAACTGAGCTCCTCACCATATCTTAAAGGATGTTGCCAGCCACCCTGAAAAGCTAATTCCTCACGGCCTCTTGTATTTGCCATCTTGTCCTTTTGGTCAGTAGTTCGGATCATTCTGATATAGATGGAACTAAAAACAGAAATCCTGGGAGGGAAAAACATTTCAAATATTGCAAAACATCTGAGATGGTGATTCCCCTCATTAACATAAAGGCCCAACATAGATGGAGAGCAGCCATGGAAAGGTTAAGATCAAAATGTGATAATTGATCAGAATGGTCTAATTACAGTCAAAACTAAAGTCAAATGTAAAACCTGTGTCAAGAATTGAAAACTGGTGTTTGTAGATGATCTTCATCCAACCCGCCTTTAGCTTGCAAGAAATCTTGAAAAAAATATTCTTTTTTGTACTTAACAGTAACATAGCATGTTTTGTTGGGGTCTAGTACTTATAAATTTGGGGAAATACACAAAGATTTGGGTTTGTAATATGATAAAATGTAGAGGAATACCTTTCCTATGTGCTTTTCTGCAAAGTTAGCATTGGTATTACAATCATTTTCTTTTCCTATTTAGTTTTGTAAAAGTAAAGCAGAACTTAACAAACTTTGGTCTTTTACATTATTCCCACTGCCCCACTTTCCCACTTTGCCTTCATCAATACATTTATATTGACTAAAAAACAATCCATGTCTTCCTACTGGATAAAACTTTCATTCTCTAAAAAAAATCAGGCGACTATTATGAGTCTTTACCTTTTGTATGAAGAACAGAATAAAAAATGCAACAGAAATCAGATCAAATGTCAGAGCGGACATCTCTGACATGGAGATCAGCTCCACTGTTTCTCTCCCTCTGTGTGTCATTAACCAGGGTCTCTGTTGTGAAGAACTGGCCTTTTCAAAAACACCTAATTGCTATTGGCTGTTTCTCTTGCTGTGACATTTATGAAAGCTTTATGGATAGCTGTCCCACCAGCTTGTGACATTTTAGATTTCCTTCAAATCGTAGAATATAGGAGTCTTTTCTATGACTCAAAACACCAGCTTCATGTCACTTTGGCCAACATGAAAGAGAGTGGGGAGAAAGCAGACTGACCATTTTTACAGAGCAGAGAAAGGTCATTAAAATGATGGGCCCTGATGTACTCTGAATAAACACCCAACTAGCTGTATGATAGGGCAACAGATGAAAGTGTGATTCAAGCTCCTATCAGGGTCAAACATTTAACTTTGCAAACAAATGGATTATGTTCACAACATCTATTCAAAATAAATAACTTATTAACAAAAAAAAAATCAACCCTAGGTCGAAATATTTAATTTAAAACTATCTACAAAGCTAGTAGAAGTCAACTAAGCTTTAGTTGCGAGTAAGCAAAATTTTTAACTAGAAAAACATTTGTAGAGCACAGAACTCCGCCAAATAGCTCGTTCCCCCAACATATTGCGACTCTAACCTAAAGTTCAATCTGAAAAACTCCCACGGAATAAAAAAGACATTTAGAAGAATTTATTGATACAATTACTTAAGTCTTTGGCACTCAGACTTCGGCATAGCCCTGAATTTTGTTTGATATGCATGAACAGCAGTAAAGAACAGGATGTTTCCCCCCAGGCTTGAAACTGGTGGTGGGGTGGAGATAGATGAAGTTGGTCAGTCCATAAACTGCTGGTTAGTGAGACGGTATGCTAAGCTTTATGGAGAGATCCAGTGGACTGATAGTAATATTTCACTCAGGGACCTAGAAGATAGGTCAGCTTGGATAACCTGTCCATGATGAGCAAGCATGAAGTGACAGTGGAGAGGAAAAACTCCCCTCTGGAAAGAAACCTCGGGAAGAACCAGGCTCAACATGGCGGTCTTCCGCCAGAGCGGTTGAGATAAGACAGGGAACGCAGTAAGAGTCCGGGAGGAAAGAAACTCTGATCAAGTTTTAGCTACGATGGTGGAGGTGGGTTGAAAAAAGGTCATCTGAATTAAGCTCAGACGTGGTGCAACCACTGCCTGCGCTTTGGGTTTCAGTTGTGGATTGCAGACCTTTTAGGAGGAACTCTGGATCCTGATTGGGCTTTCGTGAAGTTGTGGTTCAAAGCTGATTAGCTGGTGTCAGAGGCAGATGAAGGCGAGTAATTAATTACTGCGGAGGATGAGGAGAGCCTACCTGTCCCCACCCATCCTCCCCACCTTCTACAGAAGCACCATATAGAGCGTTCCGACCAGCTGTCTCACTGTGTGGTGTGGAGGCTGCAGCTCCTCAGACTGGAAGAAGGTGAGGAGAGTGGTGAGAACAGCAGAGAAGATCATCAGGGCTCCTCTTCCCTCCATTAAAGAAATTTCATCCCAGTGCTACTGGTCCCAAGCCCATAACATCATCACTGACCCCTAACACCCACAACATGGACTGTTCTCCTTGATGCCCTCTGGGAAGAGACTTCGAAACATCCGATGCATCCCCACTGCCATTACACTGCTAAATGTTGTATGAAATGGGGTTTAAAAAAAAAACTGAATGTTGCAAACTGTAAATCATATATCGTAAATCGTATGTTTACATTTTATCACTGCTGCTTACTTTTTATCGGAAGCTCATGAGGCGCCGCTTCAGTTGCTTGAGATGTGCTGCGGGACCTTTTGCTGTGCCTTGATGCTCGTCAAACATTGACTTTGCATGTAAACCGGTTACATCTGCTGCTCAAATCGTGTGAAGGTAGCATTAGACTTTTTTTTTTTTTTCAGATTTAATGCTCATGTTCATAGTATTTACAAAAAATATCAACAAAGGCTCTACATGCTGCACCGGTGGAAGCGCTTTGAAGTTAGTGATCATCTCTTAAAAGTGTGCTGATTTTTAGCATGGCATCTTGGTTTGGTCACTTAACAGGCAAAGCAAAGACAAACTTATCAGAGTTGTAAATCAAGGCAGTAAAATCCCTAGCCAATCACAAATTGCGTTGCTTGAACTGTACTTCAAAGCTGTGCATCGTCTCAGTTCTAAGATCAACAATGTAAGCCATCCACTTTCTGACTACTTTGAGCTCTTTGGAAGAGTCCAGCAATACAGAGTTCCTTGTGCTCGCAAAAACTTGCACAAAAACTCTTTTGTACCCTGTATCATTAGACAGCTAAAAATACTGTCTCCTAAACACCAGTCATTTTTAGGTTCTGCTCTACGTAAAAGTAACTGTTGTTTGTGTATGTGGCTTTTTATGGACATGGTGTGCGCTTTTGTGTTTACTATACAAGCCAAAGACAAATGTCTGCCACCTCATGGTTGAAAGACAATAGAGCTTTTTCCATTCTATTCAATTCTATTTTATATTTGAGAATCAAAGTTTATCTTGAGGGATTTAAAGTGGGGTCGAATTAGCTTTTAAACTAATTTAGAGCAATTAGAATGTGTGCAAATCCAAGAAGTTAATAAAACATTACTGGGTTCAATTAGATTTTTACTTATTTATTTACTCCCTCTATCTCCCTGGCTGGCTTCTCCGATGTAGACTGCCCTCCTCCTGGCCAGCTGCAGCTTCTCCTCCACCTGCAGTGCATAGTCTGCCCATCGGATATATCTGGTCTACCGGCGTCCTCCCTCAATTCTCCACATTTAGACTCTATAGCTAGCCACCCAGTGGGCTTCTCCAATCTACCGCTGTGCTTCTCCACTCTCCTGCTGAGCTAGCCCCACCTTCTCTTGCCGTTCTGGTGCGCTGTTTGCTCCGATCTCCCAATGTCGTTCCTAAGCTCCAGAGGTAGGCAGAAATGGCAGCCTCTCCCCAGTTCTGCTGCTCTCTCTGCCTGTGCACTGATTTCCTGCTGCTTCCGTCTGAGCTGCAGAACGACATCTCACCTTACCTCTGTTGTTCGGGTGACTTGTCCACTTGGAAAACTTCTTAAATTTCTTAAATTAAGAGTATTTACCATAAATTTGTGTTGGTAAATGAGATGATTTGCCAATGGAATTAGTCTTTTTACTCTTAAAATAAGCTATTTAGATAAAATGCACTTGAAATAAGACAAAGCAATTATGTTTTCCTATTTTAAATGTAAATTGTCTTGTTCCACTGGCAAAATGTCTCTTTAACCTTCACAATTCAAGAACAAATGCATTTTAAGAAAAAAAATTACTTATCTAGATTTCGTTCTTTTTCCAGTGTCCTCCAGTGCAGGACACCAGGAACCTGAACTGGGTCATGGATAAGCAGAAGTAACACTAAAAGCAACTGTCCCTCAGAGTTAAACTATGGATGAGGTGGTGGTATAGTCCATATTGGCTCCACCAGTAGGGATGTCCAGCAGTCCATATTAGGCTTTCAAAGTAAATTAAGAACTGTAAGTTGCTCATTAAATCCATGCCCCCCATGTTAAGGTGAATCCAGGATCCAGCAGTCTCAATGAGGTGAAAGCCTTTTAACTCGCTGTGCGAAATGCGAGCAAAAGGCGAAACTGGCCACATTTTTACAGGTTTCACACCTGAACATACGTTTATTTTGTATTAACTAGGTTTTGCTGATTAAGACAACTTCAATAATACCTAGCAAACATGTAGGAATTAGTTTCAAAAGACTCTTCAGTCAAAATTTAGCAATCTAATGTAATGAGCGGATAAGAAACCACATAAACATTAAGGTCATTTTAGTGTTAAGCAACAATTGGCAAAATTACTCTAGATCTTCTGGGAAGTATCCTGCCTGTTCAAGAAATACAGTACAGCTTAAAAAAAGAATTGAGGAATAAAACGTTTATAATTTTGCAAAGTATCCTTTTTTAATCATAGGCTCTGTATTATTTGACATTCCTCAGGAACTGCTCTAATTAAATTCAGGTATGTAATGCGTCGTATTTTCTTTTAATGCCTAGTAATTTACCTATCATAAATCTGAGCACACACAGAGCTTAATTACCTCTTGCTGTAGCTTAGAAAGCTAAATCCAGACACATGAGGGCTGCTACACCATCAAAGTACAGTTTTTTGACACTGTGCTGTTGTGGCTTTTTTTGCAGGAGTCCTTAGAGATGTGGCATTGACAAATGTACTAAGAGTAATTGGGCTATAAGGACTCACTGAGATGATATTGATTCTTTTATTTTAAGAGCAGGGGGGTAATGGGCATCTAGACACAATGGTCCATATTGCAGGCAGCAGTATTAGCCACTATTTCAGGGATTCATCATATCAGGGAGTTGTTTTCTTTTGCACAGACTCATTGCAACACTTTAGTCCCAGCTGTTAAAGTACAACTGTGGTGCTTTTGCCAAAGTGAGAAGCAGTTTCAGATGTAAAATTGATGAAGATTTCCAACAAACCATAAATGTATAGATGTCATATTGACATCTATACAGTTAGTTGCAAGTATCCTGCAATATTTAGATCCATCCTTGGTCCCACAAACCTGAATCAAATAGTCGAGTTAATTCCTTAGTGTGCAGTCAGTCGCTCTGTTTGAATTTATGGGATGCGTCCTCCGAAGGTCTTCCGAAGATTCGAAGACCAATTACATAATAGCGCAACGCCGAGGTCTCGATGGATTTTTATTACTATTTTGCACAGTTTGCTTTACTAAGTATTTTTGTTGTTGAAGAGATTGTTGTTGATATATTTTTTTTATAAATACATTGTTTAGATTTACTTATATATTTTTACCCCTTTAATAGAATAGAATAGAATAGAATAGAATAGAATAGAATAGAATAGAAAATCTGTTTATTGTCCCACAATAAGTACATTTACAGCTGGAGAAAGATAATTGAAAATGGTCACACAAATGTGGACCTTAGAAAAATATAAGAAAAACATAATAGGGAAGAGTTAAAATATAAACAATATATACTGTCAAGTGTTTTAACAATATAAAACTGTGCACCTGGAGAATAAATAACCAATATACAGCTATGGACATTTTTACAGTAATGGATATTTGAAAATAGCAGCAACATCAGAGATGTACAAAATGACAGCAGCATGTTATTTAACTGGCTAAGGTTTATATAATTACATTGACTTTTATTTGTTCATGCTCCTGGTGGTTGGCACCTTCTTTTTTTGCTATGTGTGTCAACTGTAACGGTTGCTAAGTGACAGTGCGTACGGCAGTAAAAGCCGCTGAAGAGTAAACCTGTTTGAATTCACAGCCAAAACTCTTCGGGTCCCCTTATTTTCAAGGACTTTGAAGGATCCAGTCCAGGTAGGCCACATCCTTGGAGGATGCAGACCATGAATTTGAATGGAGCCAGTTTCTCCAGAGTCCTTTCAATCACCTAATTATTTGATTCAGGTGTGTTGAACCAAAGGCACATCTAAAATTTACATTTCTCTCAGGAACTGGAATTTCCCATGCCCGGCTTAGAGAGTTATCAGATGTGTAGTTAGAGCAGTTTTCTGAATTTTGTCCAGCATAACATCGTGGTAACATTAGCTAGAGTTAAAACCAGAAGTACCACCGCAGAGCAGCTCTAATTTTCTTTACATGTGTAAGATGCAGGTTGATGGACCGTAGCTTTTGACTAACTGAGCAACCTTGGACTCAAGAGGACCAACAGCATACTGGTTAGGGATTTGTGAAAGTTTTGTTGTCTGGTTCCCCTGAGACACATTCTGGGCACAAAGTTCAGTTCCCAACGCAGGCAGGTCTGGACAGTATGTTGGGGTCTAGTTGGGCGAGGTAGGAGCCTCCAGTTTGGGAAGCCATGAATCATCTTTTCCTTTCACAATCAGTCACTATGTCATCTTCAGCACACAACATGTTAAAGTACCCATACATTTTCATTTTTTGGAGGGTGATAAACTGTATAAATGGATGTTTTATTGCTGTCCAGGTGTCCCAAGCATTGTTTAGACAATTTACTGCACATTTGTTGAAATTCTTTTGTGTCTAAAATAGTCTGTTTGGAGCCCTCCTCTGGTTAAAAGGGGTTTGCTCCGCCTACCTACAGCGTGGTTAAGTTAGGGATCAACAGTAAATCAAAATATGTTCTAATAACAGATAAAATAAGAAATTAACATAATAGAATTCACGCAAAATAAATAAAAATACAATTATTGATCATGACTTTATCACAAAAGTAAAAAAAATAGTAAATGTATTTGTGTTTTTTTTCTATAATCTTTTTGCTTCTGTCAACATCAGAATTTCCTCATTGTGGGCCTATAAGGGATATTCTATTCTATTCTATTCTATTAAAATCCTAAAACCAAGTCTGTATCATCTGTCCAGCAAAACAAACTCCTCCATCTATCAACTTATGGCCTTTTAAATACGTTCCTATTATTATTTTTCATACAATCTGCTCTTACAGTGGGGGGAGAAGTAACCCCACCCTGTATTACCATAACATGGTTTGGCAGCTGACGTGGCTTATCTGAGTTTTAAGGTATTGTGGAGCATTTTTGCGAATTTCTGGAAAGGCCCGCCCTCTCCACTTTAAAAATAATGCACATTCACAACCCTGTAACCACTCAAGAGAGGGAACGTCTATTGTGCTACTTTCAGAAAAAAAATCTGCTGCTTCATTTTTGATGCTTGTAAATATTAAGGTCCGACGTGCCTCAAGTGCATCTTTGACGCTCCAGTAGCGCGTCCAGTAAAGACTGACCAGATACGTCCAAAGCTTCTGCTGCTTCTATGTTCAATGGCAGAGAGCGGCTTTGCTATATTTGCTCTTATGAGTGGGTAAAAAGTAGTGTTAATATGTAAGTCCACCTGAAAACTTAATCTGTGCATTAATTTCATCAAGATTAAGACCCTGCCTTCAAATATTATTTCGTTGCCGAACCAGAACGAAACCCCTGTATACTGGCGGTGTTCTGTCACTACAAATCCCCTTCAACTGCAGCCCCTGGCCCAGTCGCCACCTTGGGGTTTTCCGCTACTGTTCTCGGTGGCTGGAAGGAATTTTTCACATTTGTAATCCAAACTGCAGGCACCAGAATAATAAAAGCAAGCATATTTTGTCGGCAGTTTTCGAGATTTTTATTTAATTTAGGCTTTAAACTGTTTTAGAGGAGTGATAATAGCGCTCAGCACTAGCAGTGCTGAGTCTGTCTCCCTGCCAGCTCCCAGTTCAATCTGAAAAACTCCCAAGAAGAGAAAAATCAATTAGGAGAAATTTATTGATACAATTACTTTGCCTTTTGCACTCAGACCTCGGCAAGAAACATAGTGCTGTATTTTGATAGATATGCATGAACAGGAGCAAAGAAAAGGGCTCTTTCCACCCCAGGCCTGAAACTGGTAGTGGAGTGGAGATAGATGAAGTTGGTCAGTCTGTAGACTGCTGGTTAGTGAGACGGTATGCTGAGCTTTATGGGGAGATCCAGTGGACTGTGTGAGCTGATGCTAGAGTTTCACTCAGGGACCTGGAAGATGAAAGTCCAGCTTGGATAACACAAGTTGAGAGAACCTGTCCATGATGAGCAAGCATGGAGCGACAGTGGAGAGGAAGAACTCCCAGTTGGGAAGAAACCTCTGGCAGAAACAGGCTCAACATGGCGGTCTTCTGCCGGACCGGTTCAAATGAGACAGGGAACGCAGTAAGAGTCTGGGAGGAATGACACTCTGATGAAGCTTTAGCTACGATGGTGGAGGAGGGGCTGGAGGTGGGTTGAAACGGGGTCATCCGAATGAAGTCAGACAGCGCATCCACCGCCTGCGCACTAGGAGCAGACAAGTGCGTATCGGAGGCCTTTTAAGATGAACTTTGGATGCCGATTAGCTTTCATGGAGGCGTGGTTCAAAGCTGATTGGCTGTGTCGCAGGTGGATGAAGGAGAGCAATTAGTTTCTTCAGTTGAACTTCCGCCTAGGCTCCATATCAGCTTCTCTGATTGGTAGATGTGTTGCGTCGACCAGCAAAAGTTAAATATTTCCTGCTACAGTAGCTGCTGCTTGTGCAGAGTGTGACATGCGTCCAGCTGCTCTAAACACGCTGCAGGACCTTTTGATACGCGTGGATGAAAGACAACCATTGACTTTGCATGTAGCAACAGTTGCTTTTGCTGCTTCTGCAGCGTGTGGTCTGAACGTAGCATAAAATGGATGCAAGAGCATCCACCAGCCCATTTCTCCTCATGCATGGTCTATTTAAAAGTTGCTGCTATCATAGATCATCAGAGATGGCAAAAGTACTCACTTTCCGTACTTGAGTAAAAGTACAGATACTTGTGTTAAAAAATACTAGTAAAAGTGGAAGTACTGATTAAACTTCTTTACTCAAGTAAAAGTAACAAAGTACAGGCTTGTAAATTTACTTAAAGTATAAAAGTAAAAGTAGAAACCACTTTTTTCATGCCATTGCCTACATTTTAAATGGATGTCTGCCAATAGGACTAGATCTCCGTTGTGTTCATTTTCAATCAGCTCGTCGTCCATGCTACTATGCTAACGCCACCGCCACCAAGCTGCAATGATTTGCCGCGAATGAATACCGCCAAATCTGTCGATTCATCTTTGTGAGATAACGGCTCGCCAGCTCCCGTTAGAGGAGGTGTAAGCAGATGACTTGCAAAAAGGTGGTAAGAACCAGCGGACGACAAAATTCCAGTTCAAAAGCGTGTAACGGTTTATTTACTGGTGTGATGGTGAAGACAAAAAAAACCCCAAAACAAACAAAATACTTTCAAATAAAGAAAACAAAACCGGCCATTGCAGGCAATACAAAACACTGACAGCCTCACAGCAAGCAGACCTTCAAAAGCAGTTTCTCCATCCAGTCTCTCCAAGCAGCCCCCCTAAGCCATTGGGAGTGTGCCCCTTAAATAGACCCACCAATAACCAGCCAATTGGGACAGCCCAACTAAACACGAAGGCAAATCCCCAATAAAGCACAGTTAACATTGTAGAAAACAAAATACAGACAATAGCATCATTCATACAAAAAACATACATAATTATGAAATAGTTTAACCATGCTAACAGTCCCAATTCACCTACTAATTACCATGCTAACAATTATTAAATACATTGAAATCCCACTTAACACCCCTGTCCCCACAAAGTATTTTCCAATGCCCTGGGACAATGGATAAGAGACTGGCTCCGATGCGGTACGTGTTTCCACACGGACCAGTATGCTGACGGACCAAGGGCGAGAATGTTTAATTTGACTGGGAAGTTTTATTGCCGACTACGGAATGTATACTGAAGCTGTCGCAGTGGGTACCTTCAGAGTTTGCTACGCTGGTGAGTAAGTGAAGTGTTGAATGAAAGGTGACGTTGTAATTTCGGAACTAGTGTAAATTACCGGGTGAATTGTTTGGAACTGCCGCCGCCATGGTGCATGCTGGGAAATGTAGTAAAGGAAGCGACGCTGTGTGTTAGAGATGGCGGCTACACTTTAGGAACATAGGGGGAAAACGGCTCCGTTTTCACAATCTTGTTCCATTGAAATGATTCAAAACTAAAGTAACGATACAATTTTTTAAAATGTAAGGAGTAGAAAGTACAGATATTTGTGTAAAAATGTAAGGAGTAGAAGTAAAAAGTCGCCATAAAAATAAGTAGTAAAGTAAAAATATCAGAAAAATCTACTTGAGTACAGTAACGAAGTATTTGTACTTCGTTACTTCCCATCTCTGTAGATCATAGAAGCTAACTGTGTCTGAACGTCTGCTCTAACCCCTAAATCCCTCTATCACCATAAAGAGTGGGGACTATATGTTGGACTTCATAGTGAACTCAGTTAACCTGCCGTTCTGACAGATGATCACTGCTTTTTACTCCTTCTTGGTCATGTAACCTCCTTCACCGCATGGCGCCTTTCTTTTCTTGTCATACACTTCGTAGACACCTTTTCTCTTACGACGCTCAGCCAAGAACTGCGTTGAGAAAGGTTAGCTTGAATGACTGCCCGAACCATAGCTAACCACAGATATGTGAGACCAGCACGTAGGAAGGCCTTACGTAAACATATCACCAGAATGATTGACAATTAGGAGGACCACAAGTCGTTCCTCATGGGCCACTGTCCTGCAGGTTTTAGAGGTTACCCTGCTTCAGCACAGCTGATTTACATTGATAGTTGATTAACAGGCTTTTGCTGAACTGCAATCATCATAAACAGCTGTGCTAAAGCAGAAAAACCTCTAAAACAGGGGTGTCAAACTGATTCCAGAAAAGGCCGTGTGGCTGCAGGTTTTCTTTCCAACCAAACAATAGTGCACCAGACTCCAGTCATCTCATTAAGGGGGTCCAATCTGAACATGATGACTTGATGAGATGAATGGAGTCTGGTGTGCAATTACCTGGTTGGAAAGAAAACCTGCAGCCACACGGCCCTTTCTGGAACCAGTATGACATCCCTGCTCTAAAACCTGCAGGACAGCGGCCCTCGAGGACTGACTTTGGGGATGCCTGCTCTATACCTTTAAGCTGCCTCTGTGTTGCAGGTAGAGAAAAAAAATCTTGCTTTTTGTTCTGGGTCAGGCTGCCATTCCATCACTTCGATCTAGAAGCTGTATCATTACTCACTTGAGGAAACACCTCAAGCTGCAGGTAAAGCTACCATGAAATAATTCTCATCTGCAGATAGCACACTATCTATGCAGAAGACTAATAATGCTCTGAAGACATTAACAAACTCAGCGGTTTCTGTTCTGTATCTTTGCTAGATAACTTATAATTGGGACAGGTCCAATTTGCTGCAAAATCTGGAATCAGGCATCGCTGGTGTAAAGCAATAAAATTGGCAATATTGCTATATTTAAACGTGAACATTTCAATGTAGCTTGAGATGTATGTTTAAGATTTACAAGAATTATTCCCTCCCAAATAAATAGAAAATGTATTTGTTCGACGAAATATGTTTCATGGTAGGGGCCTACATCCAATTATCTTGTCCTGGGCCCAGCTAAGGCTCACAGTTGGCCTGCACTACGACATAAACTAAGATTTATGGAGGACTATTTATTTATGTGCAAATTTTTTTTATCTGTTTTATTCTTCCTTTGTATTTTCTTACCCCATTTATTTCTTCAATTGGATTTATGTATTTATGTCTTCCTGTTGTGTCTGCCTCATTATGCAAATGAGGAGGGCCTGTGTCTTACAGGGTCAACTTCTGCCCATTGGTTGGCAGCCCATCTTAGTAATAAATAAATAAAGTTTAAGATTAGAAGGGACAATAAATAAATCAGATAATTATTACAAAGGCAAATAAATAAAGAAGCAAATTAAAATAGATACATACATTTATGTCTCACTGTATAATATAATTTTATTTGTTTACTGTATTTTTGGGGGCAATTAATTGTATGCTTATTTATTTATTGAGCATTTATTTATTTATGTATATATTTTTGAATATGGCAGAGCTGGTCAACCATAAAGTTTCACTCCCTATGGTAGTAAAACAAAGCAACAGAGCCTGCAGTGTTCCAGTTGAATTATCACCTGAAGTCAGAAATAAAACCGTGCAGCTATAAAAGTCAATCCCAATCTGCTCCCAACACCGTCCGTCTTAAAAAAATCCTCTCACCTGAGGAAGAGGAAGCGGTCGAATCTGATCTTATCCAAGCTTTTCTACAGATCAAATATCACATCAAATATAGCTAGAAGCAGGTTTCCATGCCAACGATACACCTCCCCCTCCATGACATCCGGGGGTCCAGGTGTGAGGAAGGTCCCTCCCTCCCTGCTCCAATCATGAGCAGAGCATATGAGTAAGCAGCATCCTGACGACCTTTTCACCTAGTGAAAATTTGCGGCGTTGTGCACACAGCTCTCCTTACGGGCCGCACAGGGGAGACACACACTGCTCTGTATGTCAGTGGGGGTCCACAGAGACATGCTGAAGAGGTCGATTGCTTTCTCCAAAGGGCTAAATATGCAACCTGTGAACTCGCAAAATGTCACTGGATATGAATGGTGTAAAAGAGTCTTGATCCAATGACTCAATATCGCAAAGCTTGTCAAAAGGTCACACAGCACGATAAAATAACTGCAAGAGAACGTGGTAAAAAGGAGTTCATCTGTGTATTTCCTCTGCAAACATCTGTTTCCAGTTGTGTGCATTTTGTGTGTTTTCCCCTCCAGTTGCAGGACTGTACATCAATGCTTTTAAAAGCCTTATTTCTTACTTTTGTCTCTCTCACTGCATCCACCGTCCAGTCGTTCCAACTTCAAACCTAATGTCTCTAGTATCAGAGCATACAGTCTTGCAAATACAGTCACCTCCGGTCCTGTCAAAGCCCTACTTTGTGACAACATGAAGGTGTACCACGGAAGATACTGGATCTGTGTGACAATGATCCAGCTTTGAGTCTCTCATCCTTTCTTAACAGCCAACCTTCTGTAAATTTTCATTGTGAGTGTAGGTAAATAACCAAAAGGGCCTCATTCTGTGTGGTGGCATGTCTTGTGGCATTCTGTGTTGCTTGCAGGGCCCATTGATTGCTGGAGAAAAAAACATGCAAAATGACACAAAACAAGCTCAGCAGCTAACAGCACCGCTCCACGGTTAGAGGCTGCAGGTGCAGTCAACTTCGTTCAGCAGAAATCTAGTCATGAATGTACTTTTCGCTAGTCGTCCTTAACAAGTCAAATTATGCAGCATAGTTATTAGTTTATTGCTTCCTCTTAGAATTGAAAGCTTCAAGTTGGAACATTTATCAAGACATTTTCTTATTCAACTCTCAGAATGAAACAGAGGGAAAAAGGAGGCTCATACTAGACATAAAAACAGCCTTTGTTCCCTTTCTTCACTTTATCTTAATATCCAGCACAATCTGGAAACAAAGTGCATCTGGAGGAAGATGAAGCAGTCCTGGTGGAGAATCCTTGCTTTGATTTCTGCCTAATCAAACAGAAGTTAAGCGGGCTGCATGGAGGTTTTCAGGCAGACCAACACATGCATTTTTCATAGAGGATGGATCATAGGCGGCTTTTCAGAGAGGGAAGGCAATGACATGTTTTCTGCTGAACACACCATGCATATTTCATGATGAAAAATGTTTTCTCTCCAGCAGCTTTGTCGATGCAAAGACTCCAGAGGGCTGGATTGAGCACAGTCCCTTATTTGGTGCAGTGGCACAGCAGAGGAGTCTGTATTACACAAAAAAAAACCAACTCGATAACTTAATTATACTCATGTTTAAAAACATGGCAACATTTAAGAACTAATTCTCATGAGTTGCATTTGCAGGTAATGAAATGCAAATTTCCTGCAGTCAGACATAATTACCCCAATTACAACTTCCCGAAAGCCACATAATGGAAACTACTGAGGCAATAAAGAGGAGATTTAGGCACAAATACTGTAGACTATTAGTTTTTGACTTTTACAACACTTTATTTACACAATTCTAAACATACAAACAATTGACGTAAAACAAGTGTCAGTTAAAAATCACTATTAATGTAATAACAGGTGTCAGCTAAAAAATATTAAATGAGGAGCTTGTTAAAATGTAGATCTCCTTCATCTGACACATCACAAAAACATTTTGTTAAAAAACCCCACAGCTGAATAAAATCCTCCATGTTCTGTTTGGCTCTTTGGAAGTGAAACTCCAACCTTATTCCGGCTTTAATGTTGCACTTCCACAGAGCCACGGCATCCAGGTGAGGTCCCCCCTGCAGCCCGTCTCTACGGGACAGGTAAATGGACATCCTTGCTTCACTGATGGTTTGTTTCTTCTGTTTTGGCAAACTCCTCCTATAAACACTAATTAAAAGGCTAAAAATTGTCTTTAGTCTTATTCATTCCATAAAAACACATTTTCAGACAGACAGCAGAAAGCACTCTTTTAAAACACCCTGAAAAAATAACCAATAAAAATGAGTTTGTGGCGATCCATTGGAGATCACCACTTCATGTTTTGATTAGAGGCTTCTATAAAGTCCTCTGCTCGAGTGCTTTTCACTGAAGTTTTTCGGTCCAGATGCAGCCCGCCCGGTTCTGAAGGTGTCTTTGGTTAAGCCAGTCTTACATGTGTGCAATTTTTTTTCCCTTTTCAGGGCGACTTTCTAGTCAAGCGAGAATTTTTCGAGACTGTCAGCCTGATCCTGTGTCGTGTCAAGGTGGAGGCTGATCCTACATTTATTCTGATTCTCGTAGCAACAGTTTTTATTTGCTCTTCTGATTTATAGTTTTTAATTAAAGTTCAAAGGTCATAGAATCGAGCTGATCCCCGCACATTAATCAACTCAAACAAAAAACGGTGTCGAACATATGTGCTATGTTTGTGCACCAAAGATTTCCTCTTACCTAAAGCTGCCAGAGGTCACTAAAGGTCAACTTAAGGTGTTAATCAAACAAATATGGTGTTGAACATTCACACTCCTTTGCGCTACTTTAGTTTTAATGCTGTAGACCAGAGGTCACGGATTAGCAGACCGCGGTCCGGATCCAGACCCACCTGCTGGCTAATCAGGACCCAACCTGATTTATATCATTTATAAATTACCACCTGTTGTCTGACAACAGTGTCTCATTTCACAGGCTCCAGGCTGCACGTGATAGAAATTAACCAATGAGCTGCTGTCAGTCTGGGTTGCTGCTGCTGCTACTTTTAGACACAGCAGGCAAACCTGTGGCAAGCCAGGGGATGGGAAAGAAGGATGATGAGAAAAAGAGAGCAGAGAAAGTGTGGACTGCTGGAAGAACTGTGGTGAAGCGGTGAAAGAAAAGTGAAATGGTGCTCAAAGATGACCCTGCACATTTAGAGGATGTTTGGCTCAACCTGCTGCTGTGAAGCAGGATTGTAATTATAGAATAAATAAATTGATCCAGGCTCAAAATGAGCTCCTTGATATGTGCTTCATATGTTTGTCTCCATTCAAGCCCAGGTTTAAAGCCTTGCAGGGCAGCATAAAGCCAACTGCTCTCATTAAGACAGAATAAAGAAAAAAAAAAAAGTCAGTTCACGTGTTTTATAGGCTATGTGCATCAGGAAATTGTCTATATACAAAACTGAACGATTGTTTTTCTCTACTTCAAAAAACACTTTAGATTTTAAAAAGAAAAATGTTTTAAAAAAATTTTATAATTTTTTTTTTAATTCAATGTACAGTATAACATGGATGCATAAAAATCTAATTTTATTTCAGTGTGAAATTTTGTTTAAAGTAACAGATTATAATAAAAAATGTCTCTGGACCTTTACTGGTTGATGATTTTCTCTATTCGGACCCTGCTTATTTTTAATTGGATACCCCTGCTGTAGATGAATGTTCAAATCTTTTAAACTTTTAACTATATGTATAATTTTTCTTTTTATCTTTTACAATGATATAAGCACAAACTTAGCATTTGATGGCCGTTTTGTTTCATTTAAAGACTCTCTCAGGTGGAATTTCTGACCGTCCTCTCAGACGGGAAGTCTGAAGCTGATTATAGACTGGTTCAGGACTCTACAGGTCAGTTAATTTCTTCCAAAACAAGCCTGCCTATTTATGTCTATAACTATATTTCTTATTGTTACAGGTGGTATGGTGTGCGTGGTCCAAGCAGTATAAAAGCGGAAGCTGCAAACATTTCTTAAAAGGTGTCAGTTTCCATGGGACGCCGGGACGTATCTGGGTTCCACACGTTGTAGATTTGTCAAGAATGTGGGTGAGTGTTTTTAGAGTGTGGGTTATATTGAACTTTTATTATGACAAATGTAAATTTTAACCGTTCTTTTCCTTGTTAGGAGGCCCTGCGGGTTTTTTAGACCAGGCTGTGTATACGGGCAGATGAGGGTGGTGTACGCGATACAGGTATTTTTAGAGATTTTAAGGTAGTCATTAAAATTATATTTTGATTGCATTATTTTTGTAATTTGGTGTTTTCTGTTTGTTTACAGAGATGTTTTTTGTTGCTCCTGCTGTCCTTAGGTTTATGTTTTGTTTTTTTTAGTTAGTCCGACCCTGTTTGATGTCTTTGGTCCCGTTGTTTACTTGTGAGGGCGGACTAACTGTTTTGTTTCTTATCTTTTTTTCATTGATCTGTTTGTTTTCTCCTTGTTCACTCTCCCACGAGGCTGTGAGCTGGTAGACAGTGTTATATTTGATCTAATCGTCTGCAGTGCTGAGTGGTGATCGTGTGCAGTGTTTTTTTCACCTGATTGCTGTGAAGCCTTATAAGTGTGCGACTTTTCTGGTTCTGGTTATGCGGGTTTGTCCGCCAACCACTAATGTCAGAGTTTAAATATTATATTGTCTACCCTAGGCTATCAGTTTCGTAGAAAGAGATGGAAAGGATTTTTTGTCTGTTTGTTTAATAAAGAACGTATATTTGTAGGACTGAGTTTGCTTCATCCTTACGCGGGTGGTTACATTATACTCAGCCCTTGTGCTCAGGTGGTTACTGAAATTCAACACCAAATTGCTTCTAAGGTATGCTACCCAGGACTCAATTTGAGGGGGGATGGCATCCCCCTCTTAAAAAAATCTTAACAATCATCCCCCATCTTAAATGACCATCCTCCCATACCATCCCTTGTGACATTTTATTACTGAATGTGTAAAATTTCTACTATATATTGACAGTAATTGTAATTATATTGCCCTTTCAAAATTTGGCGGGTTGTGGGCTTATGAGTAGCCTGAGCAAAATAAATAAAATTTAAAAAAAGTGTCCTACCATGACTATGAAGCTGATCCCAGTGGGATATTTGTCCCTAACCATGTAGGGGCAGTGATAGCCATGCCAGTCCAGGAACTGACTGCAGTTCTACTGTAAGGTGCTTTGGTCAAGGTCAATGACTGACGTACCTGACCATACCATATATGTTGCTTTAGGTCAATGGTCTATGTATGCTTACAAAAAAAGAAAAAATACACCAGACTACTGATGATACCTCTTAGATAAATGACTAAGATTCATGCATTGTATTGTCTTAAAATATGTAAAATGTTTTTTTTTGATAAAAATAGTTTTGATAAAAATGTTTTATCAAAACTAACAACAATCTGAATGTTTTTTTGAAAGCAGGTCATCAGACTGGATGATGTCTGATCTCAGTCTGGAAAGTTTTTGTGTGATTTAGAGACAGATAGAGAATAAACCATATTCTATAAACAGTGTTTTGTTTGGAAAATTTGTCTTTTAGGATTTAGATTTTGTTGCAAGACCTTGATTTTCAAAACTTTATTTTTTGCTGTGTCAAATTTAAGGGTTAGGTTAGATTTAGGTTTTCTGTATTTCAAAAGTTAATTAAAATTTCTTGTTAGTGTGCTTTGTGCTCAGAAAACTTAGTTTATTATCCTGTGTTTATTGTAAACACAGGTTTACAATGTCCTCGATGAGCATGTAGATGTAAAAAAAGGATGAAAGGGTGGTTTTACAACATGGAACTACCAGTAAAACCAAATTTTTATCAGGCTGAGTTGAACATAGTAAGTAAAAGGAACACTTTTATACTAAAAAGCAGTTTTCAATTCAGTTTATTTCTATAGCGCCAATTCACAACACATGTCATCTCGAGGCACTTTACAGTTCACCAGAACATACAGTCAAACTGATTCAAAGTTTTCTATCTAAGGAAAACCATTTGATTGCATCGACTCGTTGACTCGAAGACAATCCCTCCCACTGAGCATACTTGTAGCGACGGTGGAGAGGAAAAACTCCCTTTTAAGAGGAAGAAACTATCAGAACCAGGCTCAGTGTGAGCCGCCATTTACCGAGGCAGACTGGGTTTCAAGGAGACAGAAGCAGAGATAGAAAAAGCAACTGTAAAAGGCTTTGTCCAGGAAACACACAGCCAGGCAGACGAGCTCTGAGCCAGCTCCCATGTCAGAGGATGAAGAGAGCACATCCAGCTAGTCGCAGTCAGAGAAACAGGACTACACTGAAAAACAGGCCGATCCTTTCAGTTACATCTACCAACCATTTCAGTACGAACTCCTCAATGTTATTTTGGTTTTCACCTAAACTTACCATTTTTTAACTTATGATTTCAGTTTTATTTGTTTTATTTATTTCTATTTATTGCAAGGTTGGATTGTCGTAGTGCTCTTCTACACACACACACACACACGTACATCTAGACGTGCACACATCACCCCCATTCTCTGCACCTTGTGTTGGTTCCTGGTGTGTTTCGGAATAGTTGTTAAGATTTTATTGTTTGTTTTTAAAGCTTTAAAACAACGTCAACATATTAACTCCAACTCCACGACAATAAGCAAATTGCAGGGGGATCCTGATAGCTGCTCTTTTGCTTGGTAGTTGTGGTTGTGCAATTGACATAGGAGATTTAGGAGATTTGACTTGTTTCCAATCGACTCCACCAGGGTAAATACGTCGCACAAAAAACGTTAAAGTAAATTAGGGTGACCAGACGTGTCAGTGTTGGGATCTGGAGAAGTTCCACCTTTCTCCAGCAGAGTGCGCCTTGGGTCCTCTGGGCTGGAGCCCTCCAGCACACCTGGAGCTCGTCAGCCCATTAGAGGACCTCCACTACTTAAGCAGCTGCCAGACCTTCCTTCGACGCCGCAGTGTTAGCTAAGTTTGGTTAGCGAACCTGAGCCTCTAAGATCTTGAACTTTGTCTCCGAGTTAAACCTAACTCTAACCAGCCTTGTCTTCTCGCTCCTAGGAAAACCTGTCTCTCGTGTGAAGCTCTGGGAGAGCTTAACCTGAACCAGCCTGCCTGCCCTAGAGAGCCAAACCTGAAGATCTCACTTTGGCATCCACCTGCTGCTCTCTGGATGAGAGCTAATCACTCAAGCCAAGGTCAGACAGTCAGAAGTTAGACGCTACAGCTGCTGAGCACTCTGCTAAACCAACAGTCTCTGGACCCAACCGGTTCCCTCCCTCAGAGAAGAAAGCCAGAACATAACCAAGGTATTTTCTGAGTAAATCTGAAATCTCAACAACTTCTCAAATCCACCTGGTTAACCAAACTGTCATCTTGCAGACGCCTGAGTATCCAGCCCGGACCTGTTTCCTGAACGTTATCTAGTTTTGTACCAACCTCAAATAAACTCTGTTAACTTTTCATCAGTCTCCTTTGTAGTGTTCTGCATGTGGGTTTAATTCAGAACCGATCATGACAGAACACTGCGGCCAAACACAAAGCCCAGCAGATCACCTCCGGAGGAGGCTTGAGGAGCAGGACGCTCAAATCCTTGGACACGCCCACACCATCCGTGAGTTACACACTAAACTAGAGCATCAGAATCAAGTCCTGCAGAATTATGCCAGCTACATGGGAGGTGCTAACGCTACGCCTGCAGTCCGTTCTGTTCCGGAACCACTTCCGCCTCTAAGGTCACCATCCGTGACGTCATTTCCTGAGTTCCATCCAAGTCTCCCTGAAAGATTTTCAGGTAACCAAAAGGATTGTAAAGGATTTTTGTTTCAGTGTCGTTTGCTTTTTGAACACTCTCCTGGCAGTTTCCCAAATGATAGGAAGAAAATTTCCTTCATTCTCTCTCAGCTAACTGCTCGAGCCCTGGAATGGGCGGAGGCAAGGTTCTCTCTGAGTCCAGTTTTCAGTGCACTTTTTCCGAATTTTTATCTGAGTTTTCTCAAGTTTTCAACCATGACTCTGATAAAACAATTGATTCCCGAGCTCTGCTAAATCTAAAACAGGGAAATTCTACCGTAGCCGAGTTCTCCATTGACTTCCGGGTTAAAGCCGCAGCCTCAGGTTGGAACGAGTGCGCACTTAAGAGTGCTTACTTTAAAGCCTTGAACGAAAATATTAAGGATGAACTCGCCACATTAGACGAACCTGCTAGTTTGGAGGATTTAATTCCTCTGACCATCAGGTTGGATAACAGACTTCGAACTAGAATTCACTCAAGGCAGAAGAATCTGAGTCTTCCCATTTCGACTCCTGCATTTAACAATGCTTCTGTTTCCCCAGAACCCAGTACCAAGCCAAGATCTAAGAGCCAGTTTCTTCCAACGCCTGTCCAGGTCTCTCATTTTTCTTCCTCAGAGGGAGCTGAGACCGAACCCATGCAAATAGGACACACCAGATTATCCCCTGAAGAGAGGCAACGAAGATTTCAGGCTAAACTTTGTTTGTATTGTGGTGAGACTGGCCATTTTATTGCTTTTTGCCCGGCTAAATCAAAAGCCAGGGCCCGTCAGAGGATGTGAGGAGTCTGACGGGCCATCTAAGATCTGAGAAAACTCCTCACTTGTTGTTGCCTGCTACTCTGTTCTTTTCAAACCAGAATCTCACCCTGTCTGCCTTCATAGATTCTGGTTGTGAAAGAAACCTCATTGATTCAGAACTAGTTCAGCAGTTAAGGATTTAAACTGTCCCTTTAATTAAACCTCTCAGAGTTTCAGCTATCGATGGAAAGAAACTTCATCAAGTCACTCATCAGACACAACCCTTAGAACTGCTTATTTCTGGAAACCACCGAGAGATGATAACTTTTTTTGTTTTTCCTTCAGCCTGTTCTCCTCTGGTGCTTAGGTTCGAGTGGCTGGAACGACATAACCCCCATATCAACTGGGCTGAACGCCACATTGAATCCTGGTCCACCTCCTGTCACGAGTCTTGTCTTCGTTCTGCGGCTCCTACACTTCAGTCCTCTAGAGGTACGGGGGAGATGGACTCTCCTGACCTTACTTCTGTTCCCCCCCGAGTATCACGATCTGGCACCAGTCTTCAGTTAGGTCAGTGCGACGTCTCTACCACCTCACAAACCATATGACTGCGCCATAGATTTACTTCCAGGAGCCCCTCTCCCCAGCAGCAGATTGTATAACATTTCCAAACCTGAACGTGAAACCATGGAGAAATACATAAATGAGTCTCTTGCTGCTGGGATAATTCGCCCATCTTCATCTCCACTTGGCGCTGGTTTTTTCTTTGTGGGCAAAAAGGATGGTTCCCTGCGCCCCTGTATTGACTAGAGGGGGTTGAATCAAATTTAAGACCCCCTTAGGACAGTTTGAGTACCTTGTCATGCCTTTTGGTCTTACGAACGCTCCTGCCTGTTTCCAAGCCTTGGTCAATGATGTCCTCAGAGATTTTTTGAACGTTTTTGTTTTTGTTTACATTGATGATATTTTGATTTACTCCAAGAACCTCTCTGACCACAGAAAGCACGTTCGTTTAGTCCTTCAGAGACTTCTGGAAAATAAACTTTTTGTGAAAGCAGAGAAATGTGAATTTCACCAACAGTCTGTTACTTTTTTAGGGTTTGTGCTCGAGGGCGGGCAGGTGAAACCATCGGAAGACAAGATAGTTCTGGATTGGCCTACACCTGAAAACAGCAAGCAACTCCAGAGATTTCTTGGTTTCGCTAACTTTTACAGGAGGTTCATAAGAAATTACAGCCAGACAGCTCAACCTCTCACTGCTCTTACCTCTGTAAAGAAGACTTTTCAATGGACTGCTTAGGCTGAAGCAGCTTTCAATAAACTCAAGAAACTTTTTTCCAGTGCTCCCATCTTGGTCCAACCAGATCCTACAAAACAGTTCATCCTAGAAGTGGATGCTTCAGATTCTGGTGTTGGAGCTGTGCTATCCCAGCAGTCTGATTCGGATCAGAAGACTCACCCATGTGCATTCTTTTTTCGCAGATTATCCTCAGCCGAGCAAAACTATGATGTTGGAGACCGTGAACTTTTGGCGGAACATCCGGTTCTGGTTTGGACTGACCACAGGAACCTCGCCTATATTCAATCTGCCAAGAGATTTAACCCTCGGCATTCAAGGTGGTCTCTGTTTTTCTCACGGTTTAATCTCATCATCTCCTACAGACCTGGTTCCAAGAACGTCAAGCCCGACTCTCTCTCTCGTCTGTATTCCTCTGATCAACCTGAGACACCTGAACCTGTTCTCCCAGCCTCATGCACTGTTGGAGCCGTTTCCTGGGAGATCATTGATTTAATCAACTCTGCCCTGGCCTCTGAACCTGACCCAGGTAACGGTCCACCTAACAAGATGTATGTTCCATCCTCCGTCAGGTTCAGACTTATCCAGTGGATGCACGCAGCTAAATTTTCGGCCCATCCTGGAGTGAGCAGAACCATCGCCCTCATACAGAGACGTTTCTGGTGGCCGTCTCTGCACAAGGACGTTAAAGAATACGTCCTGGCTTGCCCCATCTGCGCCAGGAACAAGACCTCTCATCTACAACCTTCTGGCCTGCTTCATCCCCTACCTGTTCCAACCCGTCCATGGTCTCACATCGCTGTTGATTTCGTCACCGGTCTCCCCATTTCTAAAGGTATGACCACAATCCTAACAATCGTCGATCGATTTTCCAAGGCCTGTCATCTCATCCCTCTCAGAAAGCTTCCCACTGCATTCCAGATGGCTCAGCTTCTGGTGAAGCACGTTTTTCGCCTCCATGGTATCCCTCAGGAAATCCTCTCAGATCGTGGTCCCCAGTTCATCTCTCAGGTCTGGAAAGCTTTCTGTTTTGCATTAAACTGCAAGTCATCTCTCACTTCAGGGTATCATCCTCAGTCTAACGGGCAGACGGAGAGGATGAACCAGCAACTCCAGTCCACTCTCCGCTGCCTTACTTCCAACAACCCTACTGACTGGAGTCAGTACCTGACTTGGATCGAATATGCACATAACTCCCTGAGATCTGCTTCCACTGGTTTGTCTCCCTTTCAGGTGCCAATTGGTTATCAGCCTCCACTCTTCCCCGCAGACTAGAGAGAGATCTCAGTCAAATTAGTCCAACACATCCGCCGTTGCCAACGCATCTGGAAGGAAACAATCACCGCTCTCACCCGTGCATCCGCCTTGACCAAGAGGTTTGCGGACTCAAGGAGACGCCCCGCCCCTGATTACGCTCCAGGCCAGGAGGTCTGGTTATCAACTCGGGACATTCCCCTTAAGCCCATGTCCAAAAAGCTTTCACCCAGATTTATCGGTCCCTATAAGATTGATCAGATCATCAATCCCTCTGCTCTCCGCTTACACCTGCCATCCTCTCTACGCATCCATCCCACTTTCCATGTCTCTCAGATCAAGCCTGTCATCACTAGCTCTTTGTGCCCGCCTTCCGACTCCCCTCCACCCGCCCGGGACATTGATGGTCATCCGGCTTACACGGTTCGCCGGATCGTGGACTCCCGTCGGCGAGGTCGCGGTCGGCAGTACCTCGTCGACTGGGAGGGTTACGGTCCGGAGGACCGCACCTGGGTTCCTGGTTCATACATCCTCGATCGGTCCCTGATCGAGGAGTATGAGAGTTCCCTCCCGTCCACTTCCTCGGGACCGCCAAGAGGCGGTCGTTGAGGGGGGGGTACTGTTGGGATCTGGAGAAGTTCCACCTTTCTCCAGCAGAGTGCGCCGTGGGTCCTCTGGGCTGGAGCCCTCCAGCACACTTCCTCCACTACTTAAGCAGCTGCCAGACCTTCCTTCGACGCCGCAGTGTTAGCTAAGTTTGGTTAGCGAACCTGAGCCTCTAAGATCTTGAACTTTGTCTCCGAGTTAAACCTAACTCTAACCAGCCTTGTCTTCTCGCTCCTAGGAAAACCTGTCTCTCGTGTGAAGCTCTGGGAGAGCTTAACCTGAACCAGCCTGCCTGCCCTAGAGAGCCAAACCTGAAGATCTCACTTTGGCATCCTCCTGCTGCTCTCTGGATGAGAGCTAATCACTCAAGCCAAGGTCAGACAAACAGTCAGAAGTTAGACGCTGCAGCTGCTGAGCACTCTGCTAAACCAACAGTCTCTGGACCCAACCGGTTCCCTCTGTCAGAGAAGAAAGCCAGAACCAAACCAAGGTATTTTCTGAGTAAATCTGAAATCTCAACAACTTCTCAAATCCACCTGGTTAACCAAACTGTCATCGCTGCAGACGCCTGAGTATCCAGCCCGGACCTGTTTCCTGAACGTAATCTAGTTTTGTACCAACCTCAAATAAACTCTGTTAACTTTTCATCAGTCTCCTTTGTAGTGTTCTGCATGTGGGTTTAATTCAGAACCGATCATGACAGTCAGACTTCCATGTCTTCCATGATGTCCAACTTTTCAGACCTAAAAAATGTCCGGGGGGAATTTCAAAATCGTCCGGGATTTTGGTCGACTGCCTCAAACACATTACATAGCCTACAGTGCATTGTGATTGCCACTCCGTTCCACTACTCCATTCCAGGTTCTCTGTATGGCCAATTAGTCACGCCGTTCTCCACAAATCCAATCACTTTGCATTATGTGAGCGTGTGTAGAAATAGTAAAGAGAGTTATCTTGCTGTTAGTCTAACCCTGAGTGTGACAAACAATAGCACATGTGTGTCCGCCAGTTTTATGGCAATGTCTGTCATAATTGAAGGTGACTCTGAACGAGAGCAACTACAGAGGCAGGGAGTAGGTTAAAAGGTTTATTGAAACAAGATAGTGGGTATGAACAAGAAGCTTTATGGTCTTGAGCCGGTCTGGTTCTTCTGGGCTTCTGCTGAGAAGATGAGGAGCCTGGTGAATGCATGGAAACAGTTACTGGAGGAATATGCTGGGCTGACACTGTAGAGAGGCTGTGGTCCGATCTTGGGTGGAGTTGATGGTTGATGGTTCGAGGGTGGACAGGCAGGTGAGCACAGGTAGGAGGGCTGAGCGGTGGATAAGCCTGAGATCCCTCTTGGGTTTCTGGTTGCATTGAAACGGGGATCCAAGGTCTGTGGTTCCAGGCTGGGTCTCAGGGTCAAAGACAGAGGTTCTGTAAGAAAGGTTGCAGAGCAGAATTTAGGCTAGGGTTTTGAGTCAAAAGAACAAGGTTTTGGGTTGTTATGTACCAACGCAGAGGCGTTAACGAACTGACGCCCTCCTCCTGGTTCCAGCTCCTTAAGAAGGGTGGTAATCGGCTCCGATGTAGTGCACCTGCCTGTCCATCTCTGCTGAGGAGAGAGAGAGAGCGAAAACCTGGCCTGCCCCCAGGGCCCGGAGTGTGACAATGTCTAAATGAATGTGTAAGTTTACGGAGGAGTTAAAGAAAAAATTCCTGTGCTTTCGCCAGGGTCTTGATCTGTATGAGGCAGAGTGTTTGGCATGTAAGGCAGGTAAGGAACAAGACACATCCTTTGTTCATCCTCTCTACACTATGCGTATTTCCTGTTTGTTACCTTACCGGCTTGTTTTGTTTGTATGACCGCCATTGTGGAAAACGACTCATGAAGCTGGAGCAGTTAGAAGAGCGAGGTTCGCGAGAACGCTGGGACCCTTTCTCCACCTGTATTCCCGCTCTTTTTCGCCCTCATGTCCCTCCGTTGTCGAACAAACTCCCCCTCTACTTCCTCACCGCCTCTGCCTTATCTAGACCCACAGCTAGTTCCTGATTGTCCCGCTTGTGTTGTGGTGTGGAATAACATAGCATAGACCACGCTTCAATATTGGGCATAAATCAAAAATATCTGCGACAAATTCACTGCAACACACTGCTGCAGGAGGATAACCAGGCCTTTAGAGGACACTACACCCACCATGAATTTCAACCACAAACATAATGCAAAACACTCCTATCTGCCAACAGTGCACACAGTCAGTCCTCATCAGCTTGTAACTGTCATCATATGCAATGTCAATATGCAGAGATTCCTGCCGACTAGCAATGCTGACAGCTCAGGGGCCCACTGAGCAAAATCAAATGGAATTCAAGCACAGTTATGAATGCCAAACCGAGCAGCTCAGCCCTATTTGTAAGCTTTGCATTTTAATATAATAGCTGACAAAGAGATGCAATGTATTTCCAGACTACAGCTGAAACATTGTCACAGCAGAAAACTAATTGTTACCGAGAGAAGCAGAAAAGTTTGACAGCTATTGGTAGGCTTGAAAATAGCTTCCCTGTGTTCCTGTGAAAAACAGCCTGGAAAACAAGGAATAAATGACAAGCAGTCCAACTAGAGGAGCTCGCCAGCTGCAGGTAACAGGCAGGTTGGCAGGCTGGAATCGATTAAATCCTGTTAGAAGCTGAGACTACATCAGAAGGTGTTGACAACCTACAGAAGGAAAAAGGACAAGGTGTCATGTCTGCCTGTGACAAAATAGTTTTTTTTTATTATGGCACATTATAGTCTTTGTGGAACAGAGTTGCAGGGAATATTGGATTTATAAGTGAAAAAGCTCATTATAAAGCCTAACTACATCAAATGGTTATGAGGGAACAAACCAGCAGATACAGTCAGTCAGACAGAAGAGACGATGATGTGTTTTAGACCAGGCTGTCAGTTTAAACACGTGTTGGATCCACTGTTTATATAATCTCTGGCTCACCTGCTGCACTGGGCAAATTGTTAAAGAACATTTACGCCAAGTTCACCTTTAATCTCTTAAGATTTTTTCTTTTCTTTTTGGTTAACATGTGTATTATCAGTCTCTTGATCTGTCATAAATGTATCTACTACGGAGGTTTTCCGCAGTCCAGTTGATCTTATATTTCTAAGTAATATGAGCAACTATTGTCACAGGAACATCAAGCTTCTTGTAGATGAAGTTAGAAATCTGAGGGAAAAAAATCAGAATTCTGAGAAAAAAGTTAGAAATCTGAGATTAAAGGCAGAAGTCTGAGGAAAAAAAATCTGAATTCTGAGAAAAAAGTGAAAATTATGACTTTATTCCCATATTAACATAAATAATATTTAAAAAAAAAAACATGTTAATTTTTTTATTTTTTCAGTGGCCCTAATCCTCTTCCGTAGAATACTCTTCCTTTTTTCACTTTGGGCTCCATGGTCCTGTCATCGCTGCAATCGTCTCCCCTCGTTTCTCCCTGGCTCCTTCTATGTGTTTTCCCTTGATGTCAGAGTTAGATTTTTGGACTCTCTTTGTTAACCATTTTTTCATTAAAACTACAAGTATTTACCTCAGCCTCTCAGCCTCAGCATTTGGGTCCTCCAAACCTCAACCAATACTTGACATAGACAACAAACATAGAGGCCCAGGCTCAAGGCCCAGATCTCCAGAATGAACAAGGCATAGTTGTGATGATTCACATTGCATAACTGAATAGCTGCAAAACAGGCCGTTGGCCACACATTTCTCTTTGTTTCAGAACTTACAGAGCAGGACTGGAGGAGAAACCTTCTAAACCTACTAAAACAGACATGGACAGAGGTTTGCAGGTCTGCCACAATTAGGGACAGACAAGTTTTTTTAGTTAAACACTGATATAACATTAGTGTTCATGTGTTCCTCAGATGCTCATTACATTTCAATTACTAAGTATGACCAAGAGTCATTTATTGGAATCCTGATGTCTATTCGCTATTTAATAAAAAAATATTTGGCCGAATAATGTTTTATTCACCTAATGGATTTGCATTGTGAATTGATCTGCAAACATTCCAATTTCTCTAAATTAGAGAAAAACTAATTTGATCAGATCCCAAAAGTTTGTCTTCCAGATAAACTTTTCAAACTAAAGATCCACCTTAGACTGTAATATGGTTTTCAACCTTGTTCCCCTTCATGTTTGTACATAGTAGTTTAGTTTAGTTAGTTTTACTAGTACTGTACTAGTTAAGAGTTTTAACCTGAAATATGTTTGATTTAGAGCTGAATGATTTTTGTTAATAAACTCTTATATTTTGAACAGAAGTTGTGGTGAATTATCTGTTTTGACCATGATCTATTGTTCTAACCATAGTTAGTAGGGCGTGTGTCATAAACAATATACAGTATAACAGCCCAAATAATATCTGATTAAATAAGATATTTACCAACCCTAACGGTTGGTAAATATCTTAAAGTATCAGAAATATACATTCCCTGCCGGCTGGGAATTGAATAGAATATAAATCCACAACATTAATGTGGCATCCTACCTGGATGAGCATTAAACATTAAAATCACAACATTATTTATACATAAAAGTCCATCCTGGATTTGTATTCCAGTACATGTTACCCCATGATAAAACACACATGACAATATCTCATCTCATTATAGTGTCTGATGGATATTACAGTAAATAAGGGCAGTGATTAGAAGACAGATACTGCTGAAAGAGCATCAAGCATTTGATTATCATATTTTCAAAGAATGTTTAACTGATTTTCTCTTTTTCATTGGTTTGATGTGATTGGAAGTAAAAAGCAGGACAGTGTAAAGATGCAGGAAACCCCAATTAGTCCAAAGAAGGAACATAAAATGTGCTCGAGTGAGCATGAAGAAAGAAAATATGATGGTAATTATCATTTCATAGACATAAGAGGCAGTTTGGTTTACATGCAGCATGTATATGAAAAAAAGTATAAACTCCCCCCATTAAAATGATCCTTCTGATGTAAAAATATGAGACTGAGACAAGTAATTTTACATCCTTAGGTTGACCTACAGCCTGTTCTCCTTTACTAAAAAAAATAAAAATAGATTATACCTAAAAATAAAATGAAATAATGTAGCTGCAATAGTGCACCTAACTTTAAATGAATACGTTCCTAAAGCAACATTTTATTTTTTTAGTCTGTTCCAGTAGGAGCTGGTAGATTTCTGTTTGGTATTATTTTTCTACTTTTTTTTGTGCAAAAAAATCTCTCTGACATAATGTGAGGGATTCTCCTCTCACAATCCAAGCCTTCTTAATTTTGAGTCAAGCCATACATTTGTTTATTTGCATATACGCTCTAAGTTGGTGCCCCACTCAAGTACATCATTTCATTTTCAAGTACCAAAAGCCTGAATGTTTCAGGGAAACATCGATTGCTACTTAATAACATTATAAATGAGGCCAGCAATGATCTTGCACTAGATTCTGGAAGTAAAACAAAGGGAAATCTTTAGTTTCCCTTTGCGTTAAGCTAATCTTTAGTGTAATCTTAAAGCTTGTTAATTTGGTCCATGAAGAAGACAGATGCTCAGTGCCAGCATGGTTAGATGATATTTAATTCAAAATAAATAAAAGAAACACAAAAAGGCAGGGAGTCAGGAGAAAAGCGGAGCAGTAAATGATACTGCAGCTTGAATATTTAAGTAGAGGTGGACACAAGAGCAGACAATGGGGGAAAATGTGTGAATGAAATCTACCACTAATCTCTATTTATTCACTGGATTGCTGATTGCCTGTTGGTAGTAGGGGGTTAAAGTGAAACCACCGGCCGCCATATTGGTACTCCCTTTTAAGACCAGTCGCAATGTAAACAACGATGTTCTCATTTTCATGGGGAATTATGACTTTTAAAATAAAGATAAATTCATCACTTTGACACACACTGGCTGTTTCATAGCATCAGTAGATTACTATAACTTATAATAAAAAAAAATAGGCACATCACAATGCATAGTTATTATGAAGCCAATGATGTCTCTAAATAATGTAATATAACATATTCTACAAATCCATCACAATAAAATTAATGTGTTAATGGAGCAAAGTAATACAGATGTGCCAAAAGTGCTAAATTGATGATAATTTGCTGAAATATATAACATGTTATATTGATGGAAGAAAAAAAAGGAACTCAAACAGGTCCAATGTTTGAGTTGCTTTTTTCCCCGTCAATATAACATGCAATATTTTTTAGCACATTATTCTTTAAATGAAAAATATAACAAACACTACAAAACACTACAAAAACAACAGCGTCATCCACTTAATTAATTAAATAAATAAATTACTACATTTACATTTCACAGTGAATTACTTTCTATTTCATCTACTTTTTATTTTCTAACAGACACAATATCAATGGCTAATTTAGTCAATACCTCCGAGTCAGTCCGAGATATCCAGACTCACGTTACACTACATACTATACTATAGGATACAGTGGCGTATATGTGGATTTTTCTTGGTTATTACATCCATTGACAATTTTTTGAAATTACCTGTGAAACGTCTTCCCACAGCCGGCAAACTGCTTATTTTTGCAGCCAAATGTTTCACAGGGAGGCATTTTGACTGCCTGTCTTCGTGGAAGTGGGGAGCACCAACATGTAGACGGTGGTTTTACTTTTTTAGACCAATCAGCAATCCAGTGAATAAATAGAGATCAGTGAAATCAACTCACTAACTGAAGGCAGGGATCAACAGGGAAAAACAAAAGAGGAGAAACTAAGAGAATGAATACAGCTATCCAGAAATAAAGGAAATACAGACAAAAAAATAAAATAAAAACACTAAGATATGAAAAATAGGTAGTGATGGTGAGAGACTTCATAAGGCAAAGGGTTCATTTCTTGGAGAATATTTTGCTTATGAAACCACCTACTGCTAGAACTCAGAATCACAGTCAGTTATATATTTTTGGTCTCATAGCCGGTTCTATACAGGGGCCATGAGGGGCCAGTGCCCCTGTAGAACAGATCCTATTGTTTTTGACACTGAATTGAAATCTACATGCCAAAAATGTAAATCTACATAAGTAATTTGTCTAGAGTATTTATCCTGGATTTCAGCAGGTATGTAAAGCAGTTTGCCAATACAATAAAGAATCTACTTTATTTTATTTCAGTAACATTATGCTAAATATTTTAGCACCTAAATAACACCAGAAACACCTCACCTATTAATACATTAAGAACTAGTGAAAAATACAGTTCTTTACAAGGAAATCTAATTTATCATTCGCATTTATCCAGCCTCATATTGATTTCATATATATTATTATAATATATATAATATATGTATTATTAGTATAAAAATATATATTTCACATTTTCTAGCATACTTTCTTCCCATACATCTGCTTTTCTAACATATAGGGGCAAATAGATGTATACATCTTTAAATTTACACATTAAATCTATTTTTACATCCTAAATCTATTTATGAAAGTTAAATTTATGTGTAGGTCTTACATTTATATCTAATTTATGTCTTATATTTATGTCTTGAATTAAGTAAGATCATCTCCCCAAATGCACGCTCCTGAGTAATAAAATGATTTTAATGACGTCCATGAGGATCAATGAAAGAAATGCATCTTCACTGCTCAATCCAGAGGAAAACCAGCCCCCAGAAGTGAGTAGGATCTGTAGGACGCAACAAAAAACCCCGACAATTTCTAAATCTCAATCTGAAAAAGAAAAATTTGAAGAAAAAAAAAAAAACTATAAAATGTGCTTATAAAAATGTCATTTGAAAAAAATTAAGTATGGAAAAAAAATTTAGGAAAAAAAATGTAGAAATACTTATTTAGAAAGCTAGAACATCATTTCTAAAACATTTAATATGACAAAGATGTTTTTAAAGTTTAATTTCTGGTTAAGATTTTTAATACTTTCATTTATAAAACGTGTTCCTGCAATAATGATGGAACAAAGTTCACTCCATACTCTGTGGCAGGGGGGGATTTACCATTAGGCAATAAGAGGGACTGTATTTACTTTTTCCGTCGTCTTTTTGGAAACACAGGAAGGAGAAGAAAATAGGAACAAAACGTAGAACAAATAATGGATGTCTATTCTATTAACATTGCCCTACCTGTATAATGGGACTGTTTTATGAGTTGTCTTCTCATTTCACAGGGCCCCTGGCTCTTTTTGCCTAGGGCCCCAAATTTCCTAAATCCGCCCCTGCTCTGTGGCGACATCATTAAAGGCAGCACCCTCATGGGGAAAGACTGAAGAGGTTTGAAAAACCTTGCAGTGTCAAAGGCAATATTTTCTCATAAACATGCCAACAGCTGACTTTTTAAGCTTTGAAGTTCGAATGGCTCAGTCAAAGTCCAGATCTTATCAGTCAGAATCTATGCTACAAATTTAAATCAATGTTCAGAGATTTTCTCAATCTAATCTGATGAAGGTTATGCTGTTTTGGAAAGGAAAAACAGGTCTTTTAATCTGCAAAGCTGGTGGAGACACACCCCAAAAACACTTATGACTGAAGACAAAGGTTGTTCTACTAAAAGCAGATCTTTAATTGAAAAAAACATTCCTGTCACCTCCCAAATATGAGAAGCTGAATGTGCAGCATCAATGTGGCACATAGTGCAGGCAATACTTTGTGACTTGTGGTATATTTGTGGTTTTTGCATTTGTCGGTTACCTTTTATCCCTTTTCCCAGGCTCCTTGCTTCTTGCAATTGTCATTCAAAAAACCCAACATACCAGAAAAAAGCAAAAACAAACAAAAAAATCCTCTCGAAAAACTAATTTAATCAGAACAAAATGTTGATTCATCAAGTTTATAAAACAGTGATTTAGTTACATAAATAAATCGATCAGTGTATCAAATCTTCATATTCATGAGCATGTTGACATGGTCGTACAATCATTTCACCTGACGCAATAAATAAAAAGGATCAATATTCGTTTCTAAACGAAGGCGCTACAAACAGACGACACCAGGAACAGGATGGGCTTTTTTTTTTTTTTTTTTTTAAAGCACGCGGCACAGCGTCAGTCCAGCTACGAATCAAAGAGGCTGTAACACAAGTCCGTTGGCAGAGGAAAGCGGTTTGGTTCGTCCAACTCCCATTTGGTTCATTTAAAGCATTAAGACAAGGCAAGTTAGGAAGGCTGGTCGTGCGAGTGAATACTAGAAAGAAACAAAAGCGGATCAGCTTAGAGGCAGAGGAATGAATAGTCAAGGAGCGTGGAACAGTCAGGAGAGCAACTTTCTGTCCCCCACAAAGTCCAGTTGGGTGAAAAGAGGCGTGGAGGTTGAGGAGGCGGCGGGGCGTGCGGAGGAGAGGGCCTCTCTGCCTCCACAGGCCTCTCTTTGTCCCACATTTAAGTCCTCAATGCTCCTCTGTGTTCAGGACAAGCCTTCCTGCAGCTCAGACAGCATCTGCAGGCGGCACATCCTGACCCAAACCTTTTAAATTCCTACTGATATGTCTTCTCTCTGTTTCAAAATCCAAAGTACTGCAGCTTCAAGTATTGTGCCTTACATAGAATATTTATAAATTAGTTAACGTACGTGTTGTTGTTGGGTTCCTTTTTCCAATAATCAGACATTTTTCTTTCATATATATATATAGATATATATATATACATACAGGACACATAAAATGCTTTTAAACCCCCGCCTACTTTTGGAGAGAAATCCCTGAGAATGTAGTTTGACAGCTTCCACATGAGCGACGCCATGAAGCCAGAGAAAAGGCGGCAACATGAACTCTGATTCCTCATTTATTCTTGGGCGGATGAACTCGGAGGGTGTAGAGTAGGGGTTAAAGCTGGGTTTAGTTCTTTTGTTGCTTTTACACAAGAGGTACTCGTCAGTTCAGGTGGAGTTGCTCCGTTTGGTTTAAAGCCGCTCCGTCTCATTGAGACGGCGACCCTCTCTATGGTACGTCTAAAGGAGAGCGAGCAGAACGGGTGGACCAGGGGATCAGATGCAGAAACGCTGTCACCTAAAACCATCTCTACACAGATGACAATGTTTGAAGCTAATTTTTCAATTGATTTTTTTATTTTTTTGGACACTTTTAAAATCTTTGTGAGTGCAGAAAATGTTTTTATTGAAGTTGCAAAAAAATGTATCTCAGTAAGTCATTATTTTGTTAAAATAAGTGCATGTTTTCTTGAATAAAGGAGGTACGTGAAACACTTTGCCAATGGAACATTTACAATAAGAAAAAACAATTACATTGTCTTATTTCAAGTGCATAATATGTAATTATCTTATTTTAATAGCAAAAATACTAATTCCATTAGCAAATCTTATTAACCTGCTCAAATTAAAGGTAAATACACTTAATTTATACTTAATTTTTACTCATTTTTAGATAGTTTTTGCAGTGTAAACTTTTAAAACTGCAGCCTGAAATTTCATTTGAAAAAAACTCAATCTGAGATTTCCAGTAATTTTTTTGTAAATTTTAATAAATTTGGTTCCATTATTACTGCAATGGTTTAGTAATATATATATATATATATATTTGGGTGTATTTTCAATTGTAATGCAAACTGCATTTAAATATACTGGGCGTTTCTGATGTATTGTTTGTATTTTCACTAAATGTCAAAAAGAGCGAAGGACATTTTATTTGCCTTTAGACCTGTAGGTTGAATTTGAGAGATAATGCCAACATAGAACAATAATATCATGACTAAAAGTTTTACGGATATAATGCTGCCGCAGCAGGAAGGCTAATGAAATGCTTTTGACTGATAGCGGCCGATACGTGCATGCCTTCGCCTGCTCATAGCGCATTCAGCAGCATGCATTGCTGCTCCGTCCATTTCCAGTCGATTCTAAATGTTCTTTTTGATTTGCTAAAGAAATTGTCTGTTTATTAAATGGAGACTTGTGTAACATTTTCTATCATTGTCTGATTTTTATGATTTAAATGAAGGAAAAGCAATATCAGCTTCAAAAGCATTAATCAAAGATCAGTTGGTCTGATGTCAAAGTAACTGATATCAGCATCAACTTTTAATAAAAATATCTTACATTTTTTAAGAAAGAATCTGAAGAGATTGTCTTTTGACCTTTGTTAGCGGTGATTGAAAAAAGCTAAATGTTTATTTATGGGATAAGATGGTTTAATTTTGCCGTTTTTTTTACAGAAATCCAGCTGATGTCTGAAGTGGTCCATCAACATCAAGTAATAGAAGGGCTACTGTATACATGACTCAACTTTTTCAGATTTCAGCTGAATGTGTGGGAGAAGATGAAGGAAGGAGAGGTAGCAAATGAAGGTTTGGGATCAGATCCTTGCAGGTCTCCTTGGCTTTACAAGGAGCGGCCACAACCAACAGAAGGCTACCTTCGGAATGATCAGAAGTTTAATGGAGCGTCTATTTCTAAATGCGGCAAAAAATAAAAAATCTCACCCGCCATTGAGGTCCATTCTGATTGCACAGTACTAAGAAACCCATAGAACATTGTTGTGTTATGAAAAATTGGCCCCTGATCCCGCTGAGCTTTAGCTACAGATAAGATGAGACTGATCACTCCCCTGAAAGGAAGAGGTTCGGTTTAATCTCTATAAATACGGTTTCATGCATCTGCCCCCTGGTGTTGGTTTGGTTGTTTGTTTGTTTATTATATTCAGGGTTCCTGTCCCCCTTTCATTATGGAGTTAATTTTGCTCCATTATTGTTTCAAGCAAAGAATATATTTTGTAAATACAAAGAATGAAAAACAACATTTTTTAGATTGAAATGTGAAAAAATGAAATCCCCAAATAAAACGTTTATGAAAGGTTTTCAGAGTAACCTTGATGTTTTTTCAGATTGTATTTCAATTTTTTTAAATCTATTTTTCATTCCAATTATTTCTAATTTCCCAAATTTTTTTAACTTTTTTTTTACAGTTTATATATTTTTTAGTATGTATTCATATACCAAGATTCAAGATGGATTTGTACATATTGAATTGTTATTAAATTGCATTATATAGATGAGATTCTCTTCACTTCAAGGACAATAATAATGAAATGCACCTTTGTGCCTCCCTCCAAAGGAAAGCCCTCTCCATTAGACGAAGAGAAAGAACTGTAATGCAATTTGAAAAAAAAGTTATTTTTGAAACTCAATCTGTGAAATAGAAATCGGGGGGAAAAAATTCATATATAACATCTGTAATTTTTTAAAACATAAATAACATCTGAATAAATAAAGCAAATCGCACATCTTTAACGAGACAGGTGCGTAAGAGAAAAATTGATACAAATTTAAGGACGTATGATCTAGTTTTTTTCAGTACTAGACTGAGGTTTGGCACCAAAATATTACAAATAAATGCCTTCTCCTGCAAGTTCCTCTTTAAGGTCGTAGGGAAGCGGCTGCTCCAACCGTTGCATTTCCGAATTCTCCAGAGTAGTGCATGACTTTACACGAGTGAATAAAGTGAATGTGATTGGTCGTTTATCAAGGGGGCGGGATTGTTTTGGTGGAAGGTTCGCAAGCCGCTTTGGTTGTGGCCGATTTGCAGGAAGCATCTTGCTAACCAGTTAGCAACTTAGTGCTAGTAGGTTCCCAATGGGAAATTCCATTGGGACCAAGTAGCGCTACATTGGTGACTTAGAAACGACACTGTCAAGGAACGCTATGGACAGAGGAAACATGCAAGAGGAGGAGAGTTTAGTGTCGGAGGTCATGGATGAGTCTCCTCCGTCATCCATTTTTTATTTAGAGGAGGAAAGCTAGGATGAAGATGTTGTGGAAGAGGACGCCAGGGCAGCAGAAGCTTGGTTTGGTGTAGAAGGCTTCCAGCCGTACATGTTTGAGCCCTTGCCTCACATCGCTGCCAGTTCTGTTAGCTCTACGCCTGCTGAAGACACAGACGTCCATCCCTGTGAACACTGGGTCGGAACTCAATGAGAAAGGAAATGATTCTTATTTCAACCGTTGTATATATTAGCTGCGACATATGAATCAAGATGCTATGACCGAAAAAGTTTGATTGACAGATAACAGTATGATTGGCCGAATTTAGGTGTTCAGGCTGACGTATAACTAACTGGCCTGCATAAAATAACGGGGGAAAAAACACAGATTATAAGACAGGATTTTTTTTTTTTAAATAGACATCTTCTAAAATTTGGGAAAATATTGTCTGATAAAGAGTACATTTATATACATTTTTTAGCCAGAATGATTTGACATTTAAATATGATTTCCCTACGACTTTAAATAAATAAAATTTGAAAAAAAAAATAAAAAAATCGGAGAAAACAGAAATGTTACTCTCAAAACCTTTGTTTTCGTTTCTGGAATGACTTTTGTTTAAATATTACTTTACAAAATGTGTTTTTTAAATTCCCATTTACAAAAGGCGCTCTTTGCTTGCAAACATATTGGATCAAAATTCCCTCCATACTTCATTGCTTTTGGTCTGTCCGACGCTAACATCTCTCTGCTCGTGCCTCAGCACATTTTAAGCAGTCTCAGAGACCTATTCCTCATGTTAGGGCCTTCAGTAGGCGAAATGTCTTTCTCCAGTCGGAAAACGAGCTGAAATACAGCCGCTCAACCGAATCTCTCTCGAACTAACATCATGAGCTTCTTCTTGCCCTTGTAGATTTGCTTCAAGTTGTCTATAAACTGCGTGAACTGGATGTGTCCATCCTGCGCCATCAGGAACGTCTCCCTGGCCTTGCTGAGGAACTCGATGAACTCGCTGTAGTGCCGTGGGCTGATGTGCGTCAGCCGAGAGTGCGTGGTGTTGATGTAGGCCCCGATGGTGGCGTCCAGCAGCTGCCTGAGTGGAGCCTTGTCCAGCGACATCATCTTCCCCGAATTCCTGCGACTGTGAAGCGCCACCATGCCCGGCGTGGTCAGCGTGCACCGCCGTAAGATGTCCGACAGTACCGTGGCGCACTTCACACTTTTCACCACCAGGGGGATGACAGCAGCCAGTTCGTTCTTTCCCAGCGAGTGGCTGAGGGCACAGGCCCAGAGCACGTCATTGATGGCCGGGTGTGTGTCTTGGTTGTAGCTGAGGTTAAGGTGCGTCATGGCTAACGTCGCTAGTTTGTACGCCCTCATGGGATAGCCACGGTGCTCCATGTAGCGTGCTATTGTAAACAGCTGAGTGTAGTTCATTCCTGTAGAGGCCGCGTCCAGTACGATCTGGTAGGCCGTCTCGAAAGCGATGTGATCCTTCTCACATAGCGTCAGGGCAGAGAGCGCACAGTTTTGGGGGTCCTTCATGGCACACTGCAGGGCCAGGGTCCGGGCGGAGTTGGCGAGCTTTTCCTGCTGATTGCAGTCCAGATGAAGGCGGACAATGGTGCTATTGGACATAATGGTGCTGGCCACCACGCTGGTCGCTTCTGTCGGGGTGAAGAGCGTGAACCAGTTCTGCATGATGTTGTCTAGAGCAAACACACCTAAGGAGAGAGGAAGAGAGGCGTTAGCTTCAAGCTAGATTCAAACACAGAGTAATCTGAACTGAGCAGGTAACTGATTGTTCAACAAATATATTTTGAGCATCAAAGCAGCGTCCAGCGCCTCAACTTAGATGAATTTAGAGCAGGGGTTTTCAAAGTATGAAAGGGTGAGCCCCCCTCCAGGGAGCACTATGCCTCCAAACTGCTCGCGCATCCCCTCCAAATGCTCGCAGACAGCCTGCTGTAAAAACTCCACCTTCAGCCCCGCTCTGGCCAAAACATCCTCTAAGGTGGGAAACATTTCCACTGATCCCCGCTCCACAAGCGCACCCCACAGTTCCAACTTGGTCCTAAATCCATATTTATTTTTTCCCTCGCACCGCGCCTCCCCTAAGGTGCTGTGGCGCCCCCCAGGGGAGGCGCGCCTCACACTTTGAAAACCGCCGATTTAGAGCATTAAGCACAACGGTCTTACTTATAAAACCAGATAAAGTCCAGACAAGAAATTGCTTTTATTTGCTTTGATGAAAAGCAAAACAAGTAGTTGGAAAATGTTTTTAAGTGAGAAAGTAAACCCCAAAATATGATCTTTACAGTCAATTCATCAGGATTATGATCCTACTTTAAAATACTCTGAGCAGCAGACCCGCATGTACCAGTGGGCAATAGCACTGGTGTATGTGGTATATGAGAGGCCTCATGAGTAGGGCCGGGCGATATAGAAAAAAAGCTTATCGATAAAAAAAAATGCATATTGATCGATATCGATAATTATTGAAAAGATTTGAAACCATATTTTATGTGCAGCTCTGCCTGGACTTTTTATAATATTGCTAAATGATTTAATTTTAATAAAGAACACAAACACGGACTTCCAATTAAATATTTATTTAAGCAACTTTTTTAACCATAACAGAATTGTTTTAAAGAAAAATAACTTAAAAGACCTGAGTTATGTTATTAAATACGGACAAAGAATAAACTAAAGTGACCAAAATAAATATAACAAATAAACCTGGTTCAGCTTAGTTTCCTGCTTTAACCTGAGTTATTACTTTGAAGTTTCTGGCCCCTCAGCATTTTTCTCTCAATTGTTAGAACTACGTGGGAAACTGCCCAGAACTGAATATATATATATATATATATTTTCCCGAAATTCCCGAAGATTCCTCGGAGGAGAGCCGCGCTGTGGCCTACACAGCTCGTACTCCAGCGGGTGTGAGCGGCTGAGATGATAAAAAAAAAAAAAGTTGGTTGTGTTATCAGACTTCGTTTTCACTGGTTCCCAACACATTTTACAGATGACTGTGGTTTGTTTTTTGTCCGACTTGCCATGACCGAAATACTGCCAAACTGGCGAACTACAAAAACCCTTCTTTGGAACAATTTCCTCCGCCTCTCCTGCTGCGACATCTGCATGTGCTCTGTGTTGTGGTTTGAGAGGGCGGCGCTTTGTGACGGCATGCCTGGGTCCGCGATTGTGATTGGTTGGGAGGAAGCAGTGACTAGCATAAACCTACATGCTAGGCTACAATGAGAAGGAAGGAAAACTGCGTTTCTTTTTTATCGAGCCTATTTTTTTCTATTGCGCCACACGTCTATCGATCGATATATATCGTTATTGAATTATCGCCCAGCCCTACTCATGAGGCAGTTGTGGATTTCCCGATGCCGTTTGTAGTGAGTTTGAGTGTGTATAAGTGGATTTTTTTTTGTAATACACAGACACACACATATATATATACATACATATTTACATACATACAAACATAAATATATAGATACACACATATGCATATATACATATACACATTTATACATACATATATACATAATAGGGGTGGAACGGTTCACAAAATCCACGGTTTGGTTCGGTTCACGGTTCCGTGGTCACGGTTTTCGGTTCGGTGTATGTTGATTGTTAGCCTGACATGTTGGTCGTGTTGCTGTTAGCATAAACAAAACGTGTTGCACAATGCTTGCACACTGTTTTTATCCACAACTTTCTTTCCGCCGTCATCGTAGGTCACTCTAAATGCAAAGCGCTCCCATACAGCAGACCTATAAAGTGCTGCTGGCGCGTCTTCCAACTCCTGATCTTTCCACTCGCCATTCCGACACAATTCTCCACAACAACTGATTTTTTTCTGCTACACCCGGCTACGCAGCTTCGCTTCTTCTTCTTGTTTACTACTGGTGGTTGGCTTTGGTCGCAGTAGCGCCACCTTCTGCTCTGGAGTGTAAACATTTCGCCTATGAGAAAAAGGAGCAGCGCATGAACTGAAAGCAACACACGCGAACCGAACCGAGACAGTCGAACCGAACGGTTCGGACGGTTTTCATAAACCGTTCCATTTTAAGTTAACGTAGGCAATAAACAGTTTCAGCTCAACCAGCTTCTCTGATTAGTCTATACGTCGCATTAAGCTCCAAAAGTTACGATTCTCAAACTCTGGAATCTGCCACTTTGAAGTGTGCCTAAAGTCACATCTCTCTAGATGTTCACAAAACCTTTCCTCCCCTCCAGGCACTCACCATAGGCTTTGCATAGAAACTGTATGCCCCTGATCCTGAAAGATTTTTATCTTGATCAAATATAACAGTTTTTATTTGCATTCCTTGTGGCATTCCTCAAAGCATAATACTCTGTACTTCAATTTTTCTCCACATAAATGTAAATAAATGGCTTTTGGCTATTTGGCTCATTGATAAAATGTCCTACTATTGTCCTACTATTCTGGGTGAAGGTTTGCATGGCATCTGCATTCATGAGTTTATTTCTCCTGGTAGTCTACCAGGTTTGTAGTGAATCATGTTAGATACATTTAAATTCTTAGTTTTATATACTAATTCTATTAAGCTTTGCATACTGATTCACATTTTTTTCTTTCCCCCATTTTCATTATGACAGCAGGGGAAAAAAATAAAGTTAACAGTGTTTTTTTCGTCAACGATAAGGATGACGAGACCATTTTGTCGACGCTCCTTTCTTGACGAGCTAAACGAAGATCTTTGTTGACGAAAACATGACAAGTCATAGATTTGAGTTTTCGTCGAAGAGACCAGACTGACTAAAAAAAGCGGGTTGTCAGTCAGACGTTTAAACTCCTTCATTGTGCTGTAATCAGTTAAGCAGTATCACTGCTACTGCGTCTTGTTTGATCCTGCCACCCACCTGCCATGTTGCGTTGCACATGCAGCAGGAGCACAGATGGATCATGGCAGCAGCAGGGTCTGAGAAAATAACCTGGAATGTTCTGGCACGCTCAACTCTGACAAACCCTGATCTGATCTCCCATCTATGCTTTTGTAAAAATGCGCCTTTGTAGTTCCAAGTCTACGCTTCACGCTAATGATTTGCTCTTAGCAGTGCGGCTCTTCCATCGCTACTTAATAAACTATGTGGCTGATCATCCTCCGCCAAGTGTAAAAAATCCCTTGTCTAACTAACAAGATTTTATTTCTTCCATCTCACAAGAGGTAATACTAAACATTATTTAATTTCGACCAAAAGGAATCCCTAAATTATATCAAAACAATATTTCATTGCATTCTGTTTATTTTTGCACAAAGAGTCAGCTGAAAAGGTACATAAATCTTTGAATATTTCCATCTACTCCACTAGATCTGCATTTTTTACAACTTTCTTAAAAAGTTTATTTGAATTCTATAAATCAAAGTTTTCCGCCCAACAGCAATGATGAACTGCACGGCAGCATTACATACCCAGCATTTGTAGTATCTAGACAAGAGCTGTCAGTCTGGTAAAGAATCTGGTTGTTTTTCGAAATTGTAAAGGTTCACTTTTTTTTTTTTACAACATAAAGCTGACTAAAACTAAACTATAGCCTTTTTAAGATTTAGTCGACAAAAACTGACTGAAACTATAACATATCATAAAATGTAACTAAAACTAGAGAAGTCGAGTAACGAATTACAAATACTTCGTTACTGTACTCAAGTACACTTTTTAGGTATCTATACTTTACTCCACTACTTATTTTTCTTCCTACTTCTGACTTCTACTCATTACATTTTCACACAAATATCTCAGCTCTCTATTCCTTACATTTTTAAAACCAACGTTACTCGTTACTCTTGGCTTCGGTTTAATGTTTATAAATTTTTATTTCACGTCATGTGCTCCATCCAATGCAGATCATTGGCTCCATCCACATCTAGTGAAAACTAGTGTAATTGGATGAGTCATATAACACAAACACTCATTGGTTAGCTAAAGGAAATCATCAGAAGCAAGCAGGTGTTCTTCAAATTGTCTATGCCATGCTACAATTTAGGATTCAGAAAAAGATGTTAAAATGTCTGAAGGTCGGAAACAGACAAGAGCGTATCTGGAGATGGACACCAACAAGACCTCCCTCATCCTTGGCCCTATCTCAAAGAATGTTTAGAAATAGTTGAAAAATTGAGCTTTCAATTTATATAGTGGCATCTGGCTGGTTTTTAAAGGTCACTTTATACTTTACTTTTAGTAAAGTATAAAGTACTTAACTTTTTAAGTCGTTTTTGGAGCACATACTTTTCCACTTTTACTTGAGTAAAGAGGTCAATTTGATACTTCAACTTTTACCAGAGTTTTTTTTAAAGTGCAGTATCTATACTTCTACTTAAGTAACAAATGTGTGTACTTTTGACACCACTGACTAAAACTAATAACAGTTTTCGTCCTGAAGACTTAGACTAAATCTAAGATGGCTGTTAAAAGCAACACTGGTTTTAACACTGTTTGTTCCCAAAAGGCAATCAAAGTAAACTGAGCTTGGGGTAAAAAAAAAAAAAAAAAAAAAAAAAAGCAATATTATAAAAACTAATACAATCAAAAGGATGCAATGGAGGCGTTAATTTGGTAAAAAGAAAATGTTCAAAAAGTTCCAAAAAGGGAGAAAATCAAATGAATATGAAAAACTAAAACAGACAAAAGCTTTGTTTCATTTTTTTTGGATGTGCTTGTGAAAATGAAAGGTCACTTAAATCAGTTTCCTCAATTAGATTTTCTGTCTCTAATTTTGTGACCTTTGACGTGGCTCTGCTCTGCATCCTTAACTGGAATGTTCTGAATGCATCCATTCAAGCAGCCCTTGCCCAAACAGGGAGCCGCTTGTCGCTACCGTTGCGTTCACATGAAATCATCCGGGAGGCGGGCTTCCCTCTGGACACAACTTCCTGCCTGCTTTAGGGAAATCCAGCAGGATCAGAGTCTAAACATAAAGACCCTCTTAATCAGCCCACAACATTCTACAATTACCGCCCTGTCGGTCATTTCTCACCCCTATAAATCCATCGTCTAATGTGGTGCAAAAGCCTTGAGTGTGGCTCACATCACAAAGCATGTGCAGACAGGAACACATTGAATTATTTCTAACTAGCTGTTTGCTTTTCCCATCCCTCAGCAGCCAAAAGGCACGGCAGACTTTTTTTTTTTCACGAAGGTTTCAACCAAAATCAAACAGCAGCTGCAGGATCCTCAGGCTCATGTGAAAAGCCTAAATAAAACAGAAGTAATCACAGCAGGGTCTGTTTGCTCAAGACATTTACCATTTCATTCATTCCTGATTGTAATTTTATTATAAAATAAAACAAAATAAAGATGTTTTGGATCGTGATGGCAGGAAATCAGATGTTTCTCTTTTTACCCATGAGTTTTCAGTCTGTTTCTTCAATACAAAGACAGGACTGTGTCTTCAATTCATTGGCAGCAGCTCTGGCCTGAGGCACATGAATGACAAGAGTGTCTGATATCCGCCGTCACCTGGTTGTGCATCATTAATCGACTCTTTAGGGTGGAATCAGATGTTGGTTTTACAAAACCAACAGCAGACAGGCATAGGAAGTGAGATCGCCTTGGCAGGCAGACTTTTAGCTGCTTCCCTTCACTGTTACCTCCCTTAAACAGCTATTAATATTAAGTATCTGGGTGGCATGGTTTGATGGAATCGGATTAACAGTGCAGGTCAGAACTGGAGCAGGGATAAGGTCCTCCGTATGATGCCGGTTTGTTAGATCTCTAAGCTATTGATCTCAGATCTTCCTCCTGATCACTGAATAAACCACCGTGATTAGCTTTGTCTGATGACCTCACACTGAAGTGGGAGACTTTGATTTAAAAACTTTATTCTGAGTGGACATTAAATTAGTCAATTCCTTCTTTCCTTCCTTCCTTTCCTTACTTTCCTTTCCTTTCTTCCTTCCTCCCTTCCTTGCATTCCATTTCATTCATCGATGCCATTTCTCTGGCTGTATATAGCGACAGGTTTATTTAGTGGAGGGTTTTGTTTATGTTTATGTTCAGGTGATTTAGTTTGCTTGGAAATTAGTGTTTGAGTTTATGTTAACTATCTCTTTTTGTGTGTATTTGGTTGATTCATTTATTGTTGTTTGTCAAATTGTATGAAATAAATTCCTATTCATTCATTTTCTTTCTTCCATTCATCTTTTCCCTATTATGTTTATTCCTTCTTAATTTATTTGCTTCTTTCATTTTCTCTTCTCTATCTTACGTTTCCTTTAATATTTCCTTATTCCTTCCTAGCCTTTTTCTCCTTTTCTTTTCTCTTTTTCCGTAACTTTTTTCCGACTTCTCTCTTTTCTTTTATTATTTTACTTTCTTCTCCTCTTTTGACTCTGCTTTCTTTACTTCTCCTCTTTTTATTATGTTCCTTTTTTCCTTCCTGCCTTTTTAGAGGTTTCTCACATTAGGGAATAGGGACTAGTGTAACTATCAGGAACCTTAAAGCCCAAACGGAGATGAAATGATTAAATATGTCCTTTAAAATAAAGTTGTCACTGATGCTAACCAGTCTGAAACATCAAAATGATGTAGCCAAGCTGATTACCTAGAAGAGAAAACTGATAAACTAACTAAACTCCTATTCTCCCTTCTGTAACCGTCTTCAGTTAATGAATAATGCTCCAACATGGTTGGCTACTGACGCCATTGTTACCATTTTACTGGTTGTTTCTGAATTTAGAACATGTTACTCTGCAGACTAGATCCTTCCTAATGGACACCGACTACCTCCTTTTAGTAGTGCTGAAACCAAACCCACCGACTTCAGTAGCACATGTGACGAGCCAGCGCACCATCTCTCTCCTCCGCCAGTTCAGCGTGGACAGGGTCAGTCTCATCACCTGCGGGGGACACAAGAGGTCAGCAGAGTCCACATCACATCTGGCAGAGCATGCATCTGTGTCTGCGTGTCATTCACCTGGAGGCCCAGCTCCAGGGAGACTTTGAGCAGCGTGAGGTCCGGCAGGCTGTCCATCAGAGTGGCGATCTTAAAGGCATCCTGAGCCAGTTTGAAGATGTGAGAGGAGGAGTGGATGTTCTTCTGGATGGATTCTAACACTGTGTGGAGCTTGCAGGCATCACCTGATAACAGAACGACAGTTAAACACCAAGTTCTGCTCATACTCTCACTCAGACTTTTTTTTTTCTCCTACTTTCCACTTTTAAACCGCTTCAAGTAAATTGGACTGTTTTCTACGGGTTTCATATCATCACCATAGATGGCTTCATTTCCTCTGCATCTTCACGCCTGTATTGTGACACACAGGCCTGGCTTTCCTCTCACTGGGTGTGTTGAGTGTCGAGCTGTGGCTAAACGGCAACATTTCTTTGCGTCTTTGCAGAAAAAGGTTTCCGCTGACTAATAACGCGGAGTTTCGCGTTGTGTAGCAGCTAAAAGCAGAACAATAATTTCAACATGTTTAAGTCAGAAAGTTCACAGCATGAAAATGAACTGTGGTGCAGATTCTAGAGAGCCATTACCCAAAGTCATGGGCTTAATCAACATGGTGGCTTGGAGAAATAATCAGCAGTAACCTTTTTTCCACAATTTATTTCATTGTCAGTTTGATAGACAAACTCTAACACCTAAACGCATCTAGACACTGGATAAACAACCTCCTTTGTGATATTTATAATGAGCGAAGGTCGAGTCAGATCAGGTGTAAAAAGATTCCTCAAAGATTATCAGGATGTAATATGAAGACTGCCAAAAAATGCACACATGTAATAAATACTCATACACGCAGTTTTATTTAAAAAGCAAACAAATAAAGTACTCTTCATGCAAATTTAAAAGGTTTTATCTGTACAAATTTAAGACCATGAGGTCCCAAACATGACTCCATGCTCCTTCTCTATGCTCCTGTAGATACCCTCCTTTTCTGTGGCTCATGTCAACTTCTGTCACTTTGAGGGTGGAACCAACCTGCGAAAATAAACTGTCTGTGATTGGCTACTGTCTACTCCTGTCTCTTCAGAAAATACCAAACATATACATTATATACATAGACGCCTTATTGGATGCTGCGGGCAGCCACGCTGACGTGCCTAGAGGGCGGCCATCTGGCTATCTCTTTGGACATCTGGGGTTTTGGATCCCCAAACGCTCGCCTCGGTGCTCTGGAGGGGCGCGTCTTTGGCTCTTCACAACCACTATTGAGCATTTTTCCTTTGTATAATCTTTACATGAACAAGTGCACTCTCACAAACAACTACAGGTTCTTGGTTCCAGGTACTTAGAGATTCACTTCAATACAGAAAACCCATATTCTAATCTTCAGCTACCACAGTATACATGTCAGATTAAATAATACCACTATATAATAATACAAGTATTAAAGTGTTATCTCTTATACTATATCCTTTGGTTGTGCTGCTCTTTTTATATTCTCTTCGCAGGTGATGAAATAGACAGAAGACGTTTTATCGTAATCTCCCTTTCATCTCTTCTTTCTTTCATCTTTTCTCCTTTTCCCTTTCCTGTTCTACTTACATTGCAGTGTCTATATAATCTGTAACACTCCCTGCATGAATTATAATAAGGCTACTTATACGTATAAATCAAGCGGAACACTATGGCGATAGCCGTACTGCTCCATTTGTAAAAGTTAAATCTGTTGGTTTTCAGCATCAAGACACTTATTCTTATTGCCACATTGCCAGACAGGACACCGTAAAAAAAAAAAAAAGCGGGCAGCCATCTTGGATCGGTTGTGACATGTAATAGAATATTGCGCATGCGCGGATGATGTCATACACACTCCGCTTTGTTTTTAAAACATATAAATATAAAATATAACCCCGGATGTCTGGGGGACAGTGATTCGCCTACATGTTATGAATGCTGGCGTACCATAAATGATAAATTATGAACAGTTTAGTTTGTGCCTTCAAGTCGTTGACCATAGGAAGACGTTACTTGGATATAACCTAACGGAATATCTTCAGAACAGCTCCAAATGACACAAACCTCATATGGGTGAGTAGAACATGATGTAATAACGTAAAATTAAGGGCCAAATGTAAAGGAAACAGTGTTCCCCTTTAACACTGGCCGGTCGTTATGAAGAACTGTTTCCAGTGCTGGTCGTTGCCTTTTTGATGAGTGTTTCTCTGACACACAGACATTTTAATTTTTGGTTGGTTCCAAAATCAAAGTGACAAAAGTTGACCCACACACAGAAACAGCTCCAGACACAAGTAGGAGAGGATCTACAGCAGAATCTATGGCGTACTTTACAGTTTTCAAAGAAGAAACTGGTAGTTTCCCTCCATATCAAAGCTTTGCACTTCTTTTCGTACCTTTAGCAGCAGTGAGCATGGTGGAGGCCAGCTCGCACTGCTGGCTCTCTATGTGGCTGAGGGTGAACCAGCGAGGGTAGCGATTGGGCACCACAGACACTATGTGTTGAGGACGAGACAGGTCGGCGGAGGGGGCCGTGGACTCCAGGACCGGCAACCTGAAGGAGGAGGAAAACTTTTTTTAGTGAACACTCAATAACTCCTGGCTCACAGCAACATTTCAAGGAGGTAAAGAAGCTATCAAAGTGTAACGTTCATTTCAAAGGATCAATCGATAGCTTTCCTTTGTGCATCTGCACACCTGAGCTCCGGTGGATCTTAGCCTCGGGCTGCAGTCTCTGGAAAATGAAGAGGTTTAAAAATAACAACTCAATTTTCCTCCCGTTTCCCCCCAGTTGCAAAAATTCTATTTTTTTTTTTTGGTGTTCTAGAAAGCATTGGTGCAGTTTAATAAAGGCCAGAGAAACGGTCAGGCAGCAACACTGATGGCGTTTATTTATTATTCACACGCTTTTGTAAAAGTGCTTCTCTGCAGTCTTCAATTATTCAGTGAATATTCCAGCAAAAGGAGGCTTTTTTTTGTCATTAAACAATGTCTCCGTCGGATTCTAAATCAGCTTCCATGTCTGCGTCAGAGCAGAGGGCACTCACAGGAGGGCGTGAGAGCTGAGTCACAGTGGGACAGCATCTTCCTCACATCACATTTAGTGCTGGATCACAAGTCTGCACGCACTCATCATTTTTAGGCTTCTAGTGATGCAGGCTTTCCTATTTCCAGGGTGGAGAGAGAAAAACGATTAACCTCTATGGCTCTAAAAGCCACCGCATGGTGGCATTATTTGTAGCACTGTTGCCCTATAGAAAGAAAGTTCCGGGTTTGATTTCCACCCCTGAGATCTGTCTGTACAAAGTTTGCATGTTCCGTGGATGCGTGGGTCCCACTGCGACCCTGACAGTACAAGCAGGAGATGATGGATCTAAAAGATAAGATTTGATTTAAGATTTTGCCCCGTTATTGATGCCTTAAGACGCACTTCATCAAGTTCCTGGAATCATCCTAACCACTCTCCTTATGGGAAACTGTGCCGTTCATTTAAATCGCTTTAGTCGTTTTTCCTGGCCGGGACCCAGACTCTGCATCCCACAGCTTGTCTGAGGAAGATAAAGGAAGCTCAGCAGAATTGTCAGCAGGTGGCACTGCAGGCAACGTTACAGCCACTATAAAGCTGTTAGAACAGGACTCATTTGACTTTAAGAAGTAGGAATATCTGAACCTGAAGTGAGAACTTGGACCTGGAGAGAGGATGTAAGCTGGGAATCAAGCTGGGTGAGAGATATGAAATAGAATGAAGTGGTGAGCAAGAGCAATGGGAAGACTTTCTACTTGTTTTTTGTTTCCTTAAGGTGAAGGTCTTCACCAGGGGGTCCGCGACCCCCAGGGGGTCCAAGGAGGTACTGCATGGGGGTCGCGAAAGTTTTGCTTGATTAGACTTTTTTTTTATATTCCCCCCTGTTTTTTCCACAAATTGAAATTTATTTAAATACACATTAACAGGAATTCAACACACAGATAAATGGAGGCAGAAGATGTCTTTCAGTCATCAATGCAAACATTCAGTGACACACAGGAGCTCTTTCCAGCTGGACATCGTTTTATTCACAACACCTGTCCCATCAACCAGGAATCAGAATCAGAAATACTTTAATAATCCCAGGGAGAAATTACTTTAGTTACATTACTCCATCTGTAATAGAGTGACTAAAGGACCAGTTTGATAAAACACAATTTAATACAATATATATAATTAGGGGGTCCCCGCTCCATCTAGCCATCAGTTTGGGGGAAAACGTTAAAGACCCCTTCATTAAGGGGTAAAAATGTAATCTGGAATAAGCCAGATTGATCTGTAGAGTTCAATCTGACTTCTAAAAGGTATCCATATTGAAACGGCTCCTCTGGAAAGTGTTTACAAAAGGGAGGGACAATTAGTACAATTATTTGAACTGATTGAACCTCCCATGATGAGCTTTTAGCCAATCACAACTGTAACGTATCACATTCTTCATTTGTTTCACAACTAGCAGATATAGAAAACTAACCTGACTCCGCCAGATGGATTTGCTCCGCATATCCATCTGGAAACCTTCCGTTGAAGTAATTTTGGGAAGGGGCAAAAATACTGGTTAGCAGATTGGCCTATGTTGGTGATAGACGGGCCAAATAAACCAATCAGATCAACGAAGCATATGACGTAGTAACAGAGCGACGACGAAGAGGGGCCAATTGATAGATCAAACTCTTGCCGAAACCAGTAGGGAGAAGAGCAAAAACATCTTTTCCTTGGAGAAAAGCCTCCAGAGCAGTGTTTTGCTCTTCTTTCAGTGAGGTAGTACTCTGTAATTCCGATAAAACTTGGTCGATAGCCACGCTAACGCTAGTTTCATCGGCTGAAGCCGTCATGTTCTTTAGACTGAACTGTCACGCTTCTCGTTGCGTCACACCTCAACCCGCCTCAAAGCCAACGCTGATTGGACGTTCGTTTGGTGAACGGCTCCAAATTTTCTTCAACGGAGAATCTCCAGACTGATTAGCGAGTGAAACCTTGAAAGCTCGTGAGATCAGGATGGTCTCACGAGGCTAATGGAAAACAACCTTCCCATCCACAAAGGCAAAGGCATCTAAAACAGACTGAATAACAGAGTCTAGAGGTCCACCGGCGCAGCCATGTTTGTTTTGCTTCCAAACATTACTGTATTCAAGGCTAATGCATATACTGGTTTCTGACATGAAGTCTTTTTCGTGAGTTTGTGAATTCACAAATCTCACAACTATTGTGCTTTTTTTGTCTAATATTTTCATTTCTGAGAAATTATGTTGAAACAAAAAAATCTGAAATAGGCAATGAAAAATATATGATGTGTCAGTGAATGGATGCATAAATAACAGCATATATACACAGACCAGTCTATATTTTATTATTTCTTTGTTGCACCTGCAGGCAATCACTCACCTCATGGCCCTCAGTGCAATTTGGTACGCCAGCTCGGCGTCGTGAGGTAGCAGGGAGGTGAAAAGATACTTGGCAAAAGTGTGCATGGGGACGCTTTCTCTGTAGACCACTTCCCCCAGACCGCTGTAAGGACCAGCTGGAACAAACAAGACAAACATGAAGGATGAGTTGGGCCTGTTCCCAAAGAACAGCAGAGGAGCGGAGCAACAATCTGCGCTGTAACGGGACGCTCCCCGTCCTGACGTGTCTGTTCTTGCCGATTAAAGCGGGGCGAGTCAGCAGGGGATCAGTGAAGACTTCAGAGGACGTCCCCGAGACAATGTGGGAATATGCATGAGGTACAAAAACAGCAAAGGAATCCCTCAGATAAGCTCTCAGAAAACATTTTATGTCTGCTCATTGACACAGATACGAATACACACAGTTACAACCTGTTATTTTAAGAACCCCTTTTCTTAAAGAACAGAAAGTTTTAGTTTTGAGAATGAAAGAATTTGTCGTTTTATCCATTTTAATAGTCACTAGAGTGATTTATTTCACGACATCTCGTCTTCTCTGCTTACGTTTTTCAACAAGACGGTTTATAACAGCCAGGGACTAACACCGAAGAACAAACAAACCTCTTAACCTCTGTAAGGAAACGTAAGAGGAAGCAGTTGTTCAATTAGGACAAAAAAAAGGTGGGTTGTTTGGGAAAAGTTGCCAGCTTCCTGTTTTTTTCCTATTTTTTTTTTTATCTAAAAAGAATGCGTCAGCCCGACCTTTGTTTGTTATTTCTACTGCTGCAGAACATGCAGGACATTTCGAAGGAGTTCCATTGGACAGATAAGGTCAAAGTAGAGACGTTTGACCATAATGAAAAATAAAGTTTATCAGCATAAACAAACAGAGGGGGGGGGGGGTTTGGTTTGTTTTCAGAAGTGATTTGTTAAAATAAAAAATGTTATCAAATATGAGGTCAAACAGACTAATGCTGATAACAGGATGACGCTAACACTATAAAGAAGAGAGAACCCAACATCTTTTGGAAGTCAAACAGAAAACAAAAGTTCCTGCTGCTAAATGTGGCTCTAAATGTGGTTTTTGATTAGATTAACAAAACCTAATTTAGCTCATTTTAACTGTATTTACATGGTTTTAGAAGCTGGTAAGTGTTGGATTAATTGTACATAAGTTATTCTACTTTAATCATATTATACACATTTGTTATCTCTATCTTACTTATATTACAAAGAGTGAACTTTGCTTGCTATGATTACTAATGTTTTGCTGTCAGTTTGTGCAGGAGGATGTTGAGGTCAAAGTTGGGTTAATGTTGTGAAACTCGGAGAGCTGCGCAGAGTTGCACACACCGGATGTGGAGAGGAACTTTCCTTATCTTATGATGTTGTACGAAAGTTATGGTTTCAACTGGCTTCTGTTGACCCCCCTTCCCTTTAGAGGTTGAAACCACATTGTAACCAGGGCGTTCCAAATAAAAAGCTTGGAGAGCAGAGACTGCTTCAGAGTGGGTTGGAGATTGTAACTGAATGCAGTCTCTGATCCCCTCTCCTTGCAAGTAAATTATACTCAATTCTCTGTGTCTTTCTTTGTGCAGGTTGCTGAATAAGGTGTTTGGTGTTTAAACCTAACAGTAAGAATCTGGTGAAGTTAGTTATCCTGATACATAAAACTACAATAAAGGTGAACATAATGGGGGAGTGGGGGAGTTCTGTCAGCTCAGCATGTGGTTGTCAGTCCCATTGAATGGCTTTAGATTGAGCCAGTAGGCTCAGTAGGCTGTTATCACAGAGTGAATCCTAATCCTAACCCTAAAGTCATTCATTTCCCTCCTGGGAATTAACTATAACTATAATTATCTATTTATGCGGAATCTGAAAATAATTTCAGTAGTTCTTTGTGTAATGAAAAAATAAATAAAAATAAAATGATCCGCATGTCGCTCATATTAAAGAAACAAAAAAAAATATAAATCTCACATCCTGTCAGCTGATTTGTGGAATCTTCTCCCTATAAATATTTAATTCTCTGTGAAAAAATTACGATCATTCTTTAATAGGGGTGATTATTGGCATGGGTGTTGTGATACGATACGTTTCACGATACGATATTATCGAGATATCGCAATGTCTTGCAATATTTTCCCAGCCATCAAAATCATATGTATAGATAAAAAGCAAGTGTTGTATATTTTCATGAGAAGGTATTGAGCATTTAGTTATTTTGGTATCCGTGTTGTTTGGGATTTGAGTCAGTCCGCGTCTTCCACTGTGACTGCCTCAACTACAGATATGGCGCCACGCCGCACAGCAAAAGCACCGCTCTATCTGCCAGAGCAGCCGTGCAGAGATAGCCCATTTTCCTTCATTGTTTTAAGTACATTTTTTTGTTTTTTAAAATCAATATTAGAAACTAAAAAAATCAATATTAAATTTGGCACCTAAAAATCACGATATATCGCTAAATCGATTTTTTTCCCACACCCCTATTCTTTAATAAGATCCTCGTCAAACAGACTTGTAATGTTTTTTTTAAAGCTAATGTGTGTAGTGGACCTAGTGAAGGACTTTTTTTGTTGTTTTATGCACAAAACAACAAAAACCTGACTAAATCAGTAAATAAAACAGCGTGATTGGCTGTAAGGAGAGCGGAGACAGAGCACACTCTTTGTAATGCGTATTACTACGGGTATGGTGGCCTGACGCGGTATGCTGATCTGACAGAACAGCAGCCTAATGGTTCGGGCATAGAGATTGGAATCCTGAGGTTCTGAGTCCGAGCCCAACTCCCGAAGACTGCCACTCCGGGTCCATGAGCAAAAAGACCCTCAACTCCAAAATGCTCCCTGGGCTCCACACAATGGCAGCCCACTGCTCCCCAAGGGGATGGTTTAAATGCAGAGAGTTGATGTCATTGTTCTGCACTCATGACAGTGTAATGACAATAAAAGCTGGGAAAAAAAGTAATGTTTTTGTTTTCTGTGCCAGGGCAGGGAAGCACAGTGGGGCTCTCATGGACCTTCACCTGCTTTTGGATTGGAAAACACTTTGGGTTGACAGACAATACTGGTGTAGTGGGCTTTGTGGAGTTTTTTTTTGCCAAAAACCAAACATCCCAAAAACGCTTCCTTTGCCACCCATTGTCTACAAGTGAATTAACTACATTCCGCTTTAACCCTTCCCTCCGTAATGAACGGGCAGGGACTTCCTGTGGGCGTCAACTTTGTAATCACCACCAACCGGGGACAGTGACGCCTCATGCGAGGGGCCGACCATCTCTATCATTAGTGGGGAAAGGAACACTGAACCGTGACGAGCCACAAGCCGTTTTTAGCCCTAAGCGCACACATGCAACCAGGCTGACAACGCAAACAATACACTCCGAGTGTAAATAAATGAACTCAGGGGAGCACCGTGTTTAAGTACACAGAGTAAAGGTAGGTGGAAAGAGAACAAATAACATCCTAACATGTTCGGATGTGAGCGAAGCACTGTGATTAGAAACTATATCAAGTTTATTGACAAAGTAATTTAGGCATTAAAATACTGTTTTAAATTTTACTATACAATACTCTTATTTGCTAAAGCATAATGCTATGGAGAGATGTTTGTTTCAATATTATTAAAAGCATAGAAAGCAATTCAAACAAAGGAAATTTGAAGATAATGTGTTTAAATAATTGAACTTGAAAAGCATATCAATAAAAAAAGGCTATGAGAGTCATTCATAATGGGTATAAAAAAGTTCAACCTTTTTCTTTTTTTGTAGTTTGTTATTTTTCTCTTCAGATTTGATTTTTTTCAAATGTTATTTGTTTTATGTTTTTTGGGAGACACCAATAATATTGTTTTACAGATTTTACCCTCTAAACTTCTGGATGGTCTGAGGCAGACCAATAGAAATGAGACAGAGTCAAACAAAAATTAAAAATTGAAAAAAAATCTAAAAATATAGAAATCCAACTTAAAAAAACAAACAAAAATCTTCTGTTTACACATTATTACTTCACCACAAAACCTATTTTTTATTTTGAAATCTTTTAGTTCAGATTTGAAACACATTTTCACATTTTCTTCTTTAAAAAGTATTTTTATATTTATATGTTTATATTTCAACATTACCTGAGCAAATTTCTTCCCATATAATTTGAGTTTTTTTTTATCATCATCGTTGAACCATAATTGTCAGACTTACAGGAAAGGACTTAAAATACTTCAATCTATGTATAATAAAAACTTGTATTATCTTCTCATTATTTGTATTATTTAGTTGCATCAAACTATAAAATGAGTAACTGAGTTATCAGAGTTTAAATGACTTGATTTTTAACAGTTTCTGTTGTAAATGTTATATATATACATCTACGTTTAATTTGTATATGCACTATTCTTTGCGCTATTCTTGGTATGTTGCAAATTTTGATGTCAATTGAACAAACGTTAAGAAAAGGTTACAATAAATATTATTTTAATAAAAGAAATAAGAATAATTAGAATAAATAGCCAGGTTTCTCCACATAACATCGACATCGTGGCAGCATAAAAAGAATAAAAATCATTATAATTATTAAAATTTTAATTTAAAAAATACAGAAATAAATTTACACTGAAAACAAATAAATGCAAATAAACTTAGAGGGGAACTTAAGTCTGCAATTTAAAAAAAAGTATGTAAGAATGCCTTCGAATATTTGAGACCATTAATATTTTAGTCCATCCTTTGAAAAACTTCACCACTATTTACTGTCACTGCTTTATTTTAGGAAGGATCAGCACCTGTTCTCACTGAGCCTGAATCTACTGGAGGTTTCTGTTAGAGGGAGTTTTTTCTCCCCACTGTCGCTGAATGCATGATCAGTGTTGGGATTGCTGCAGAGTCGTTGAAAAATACAATATCTACTGTTTCTGCATGATCCTCCAGGAAGAGGAAATGCTATAAAGTCAATGGCTGGGTGCAATCAGCTGGTTTTACTTAGAAAGAACATTTTTTATCCAATCTGACTGGATGATCTGACTGAATTGACTGTTGAGTACCTGAAGATGACATGTTTTGGGATTTGGCACTATATTACTAAACTAGATTAAAGTTGAGTTTAATCCCCTAGAGAGAGTTGAACACCATTACATATAAAACATTTAAAATGGAATAAAATAGATGCAGAGTAGATGCTGCTTCACTGACCCTCCAGCAGTAACGTGGCCTGCTTCCGCAGGATCTTCACCAGCGTTTCGTCCAGTTCGACTTCCTGAAGCTTGGCCAGCAGCTGCTCTTCGTTGCGACACACCTTCTCCTGGGCATAGAGGCCGTCCGGCATCACCCTCTGCTGCCCTAAACCGATCAGCGCCGTCTCCACGGCCAGCAACACAAACGTTTCTCCTTCCTCCAGGAAAGGCATGTAAACGAGATTCTCCGTCCTTCTACACGAGCCTGACGGGGAGAGGAGGAAGGAGAGGGGGGTGACTTAGCAAAAATAAACGTCCCCTCTGGGATGTGCATTGAGCTGAGTATCGATAAATCTATTGATCCACTCTGTTATTCTGGTGTTCCTGTTCCCTGTGTGAGGCCTCCTGGGAGCAGTAATCATGTGTTTTAAAGGTGTAATGATGTCTAGGCGACCTCGCTGTTTACCCCAGGAGAGTCGACGGTCCTTGGAGAAAAAGCACTCACTCACACACACTCACCCGGAGAAAAAAAAACAGCTTTAATTGAAAACCTTTAAGACCGATTCCAAACAAACGATGGTTCAGATACAGTCGACTCTCTGTTGTGTTTTATTTCCAACCCAGGGTGTACCTTTGTAATGTAAGTTGGTGAGGACACTCTAGGGGTGGCGGGCTGATGGACCTACTGTTACTCCACCCAAACGCTTTCTTTAGGTTTTTGTATTTTCCAAAAATGAGCTCAAACATATATTTTTTTAATGCTTTCCTATTGTTGAGAACACAAGAGAACCATAAAACATTGCTATTTATATTCAAAGATGTTAGAGAGATGCCTTTTAGTGCCCAAAAAAAACATTAATGTGTAAATAAATGAATAACAGCCAAAATCGATATGTCATGCATCCCTAGAATGTAAAAAATGTAAAATTTCAATTCCATCCATCCAGAAAAATATGGATATGTTGCATTTTAAATATAGCATAGCATATTTGTTTTGTTAACTTTCTGGTTAACTTGGAGATATTTTTTATTTCATGTTGCATATTCCAGTAAATCTGTTTCACCTTTAAATCTGCAGCTCTCCCTACTTCTCTCTGTGCTCTGTTTAAAAAAGATTTATGAACCTCTTTACTAATATAATGATGCCAGAAACAACAGTTCACGATATGTAGAAGCTCTGCAGTCTGATTCTGTTTGTACAATAAGAATCGTGTTCATTTTAACCTGTAACTGGGAGCCATGATCCTCTGAGAAGACCAGATTTTTTTAACGAGTAAAGAAGAACAAACTATGTTTTCTCAAGCTTCTTGGATTATATACTTACTTGTATAAACTTACAATCTGTTGCAATTTTTAGCTGAAAAACATCTGTTTCTCTAAATGAAAAGATTTTTCGGTGGTATGATCTCTAATTTTTTTAACCAACCCGTCTTTTAACTTCTACTTTAACATCGAAGTAGCTGCAGGTTAATATTCACTGAGTGCTGCTGTGTGTTCCCTCCAACCAGCTACTCTCTAAGCAGTGAAATGCGACCGCGACAGATCCAATGATGTTAGAATAAGAGGCGGGAAAAAACACTGATTCAAAACGCTTTGAACACAATTAGCTGCATCCAACCTCTGTTACCTTTAGCTAAATTAAATGAGCGAAAAAGGGAAGAAAAGCGGAAATTATTGGTGGGGGCATGTCCTCACCAGTCCTTCGGAAAGTTACGCCTGCTTTTTCAACTAATCACATATTTTTCCCCATCCTCTCAAAAAAAAACAAACTAATTTTTCAGATAAATTGACAAATAATTAAGAATTATAATATGAGGGTTTTCTGGGAGATTGCTTCAGATACTTCTACAACTCGACTGATAAACTAAAGAACTGGTGGGTGAAAAGTTTAAAATTTCAGTACATCCCAATCAATCAGAAATCTGAAACACAGGAAAAGCTCTGAAATGATTTAAGGATAGAGAATTCACACTGTTGGCAATAAACCAGCTGGAAAGCCTGCAATAGCTGTTAGGAGTCAATCCCCCAAATTACTTTCCAAATGTATGTGATGATATTGTTTCAAGTTGTGGTAAACAATAAAAAATAGTGCTTTTCTCCCTGAGACAAACCCTGATAAATGGAGGGGACCTTGAGTGGGGGGCTAAAAGCCAGTGGAGGGGCTGCTGTGACGTCCCGTCTGGCTGTGGCATGATGAAATCCGTCTCACTGAGGTTCCTGCATAATTAATGTGTTTTAATTGGAGTGTTTTTCCTGCTGCATTTCTTATTCATGAGCCGTTATTGGAGGATGACTTCAGGCCAATCGGTACGTCTGTGTCATCTCTGCTGATTACCACCCGAGGCCCTGCCGCCCTGACAGGAAAGACCCGGCCATTACTGTGTCATGGTGCTTTTGTGGAAAAAGAAAACCTCTGCCAACTGTAAATGCAAGCATTGCCCCTTTTTCACTAAATGTTCAGGGATAAAAATAAACTCTGGGATTTTTCCTTTTTTAAACCAGGCTAAAGGGATATTTTGTGCTCTTTTTGTTTCCACTTCTTTGAAAGGCCATGGCAGCCTAATGACAAGTGAAGAAGTTGTGAAGAAAACTGCACTACACCTCCAGTCCAGTAGATGATGATATTAAGAGACCAAAATCCAAAGGAGCAAAGCCTGAAAAAGCCGCCTGCATCCTGCTGTTTGTTTTCAAACAGGATGGAGATAGCAAACTGGTTAATGTCCTCTTCCTTTCATTCACTCTGTATCACAAAAAGCCTGCTAAGCGATCCTGTATAAAGTAAAAAAATAGAAAGAATTTGCAGGTTTAAAATGTAATAAATGCGCTGAAGTCCGATCACTGCAAGAAATGGGTCAACCAGTCATCATTGCAGATCTAAGCCCCGCCCCCTAGAAAGATCTAACTTCAAACTGGAAAAAAATCTGAAACTACACCTGAAAGTAATTGCAGTTTTCTTTTTTTTTAACAAACTTCATGGCCTCAATTTAGCTCCATAATTTGTTACAAATTGTTAATATTTTGTTTGATTTTTTAATAAATGTACTCTTTTCGTTCCAATTGAAACCAGTGTAATAGATGTTATCATTGTGTCACATATTTTATGTAAGTAGAGGAAGAAAACGGAATAGGACCTTAAAAAGGCATTAAGATTCAGCCCAAAAATATTGGCAGCACATATCGGCTATCGGTTAAATCGATGCAAAAAAAAGGTATCAGCCTTAAAAACGCTGCATTGGTTGATCTCTACTCTCAAATCGTCTCAAAAGTGGAAGATCAGAGAGATCACGGCCCTGTAACCCACAATCATATTTGTTAAATAAGAAATGTGATCAAGTTCTACCTAAAATCATCCAAACCAGGAGTGAGGAATCAAAGGTTAGTTTTCCAATAATCAGCTGTGCCATTTTAATGAAGTAAAGAAGCGTTGAATATATTCACTGTTTTGTGAATCTACCTGAGAAGTCGAGCGTCGCTCTACCATCGCTCCCCCGTCCGTTCTCCATTAAGGTGCTGTACAGAGTCCCGATGGGGTCCAGAGGGTGGCCCACCCAGCCCTCCAGGTTGGTAACGGATGTTACGCCTCTATGGAGCAGCTCTGAGGGAACAGGAACACATACAGCTGTGTTACTACAGTGTTTAACAGAGGAAATCTGATCTCAACTATGCCAAAGCGTCCAGATCTGCCCCGACATCAATCAGACAGAAGACCCACCTAAAGAAAAGCACGTCGATATAACAGAAAATTGGCTCATATTTTTTATTTTTTTTTTCAAGCGCTGGAAAGCATTACAGAGGCATGTTAGTGTCTTTAAAAACATACTACGTAAAGATGGCTGTTATTGGTATAGATCCACAGGAGGTAGACAAACGCAAAATGCAAGGAAAGTAAACAGTTTTTCTCTCAGAGTACCGGTTAACTGATATTTGCTCATACTTTGCATTTATTGTTCTTTTTTAATCTATCGTCTCAAAGTTCAAATGAATGGAAAGTGAACCTAATATAAACATTTTTTACAACAGTGTAACAGAAGTGTGTCTGTTTGGATGTAATAAAGAGTAGTTTCTGTTCTACTCTCCATTGATAACATGGATGTAGCCCTATATTTTTAAAGCTATATTCTCTTTTTTAGAAACATATAAAAAATATCTTATAAATAAGCCTATTTGATGCAAAATAACTGAGAACCATCTCGTATCTCCTGCTACATGATTTAATGCAAAATTACATTAAATCAATATTGCGTCATCAACACTTTGAGTGATCAAAGCAAATCCATGCTGTATTATATGGCTCAATTTTTATACTCAATATTTTATAATGAATATTTATATTTATATATAAATATAATATGTATATCATATATATATTATGTAATATATAAGTTATATATTGAATTTTTATATTTATATATATATATATCCAGCTGCAGCATACAAAAACACCCCACAGCATAATGCTGCCACAGCTTTATTCTACTGTGGTGGATGGTATATTTAGGATTTTATTTAAGCAACACGGTATTCACAGCTATTATACATTTCTTTCTTTCCACTTCACATTTATACCCCTGATAAAACACATTAATGAGGTGAAGCTGAGTTTGAGACCCTGCTGATAACTTTTCCTGACAGCTTAAAATAACACATCAGTTTCATTTCCTCCATCTTCCTCTGCTGACTCAACAGAAAATACACAAACAAAACCAGCAGTATTGGAATTTTACTTGTTGTTTTTTTGCAGAAAACTCTGCCTGTAAAAAAAACTCCACAGAACCTTTAGTAGGTGGAAGTAAAGGAAGACACACCAACCTTTTTTATGGCCACGGAAAAGCTCCAGCTGCTTCTGCTGTTGCCTCCGCAGCGTGTTGACGATGGCGATGGCCAGCCTGAGAGCTTCTTTGGGGTAACCGTGTGATCTTAGGGCGTCCACTCTGGCGCACGCCGTAGGGACGTGCTCTGCAGTCGGAAAAAAACAAACAAAAATTAGACAAAACAAAAGATTTGATTTTGTTCCGTAAATGACCTGCGGCTGCTTACCGTGCCACAGGGGCCACCCTCTGGAGTCGAAGAGGGAGCCGTCGAGGTTGTCGTGGTAACAGTAGTTGTTATAGTGGTCCTCTGTGATGATGTGCTGCAGGTGGGGGTCCTGCCAGTGCAGGTCGCAGGCCTCGATAGCTCGTGTGAAGACTGTCCGGTGAGGTCGAGTCAGTGAGTCTGAAAGAAGACATTAGTGGTTCATATGAACATTTTAAAGAGGATCTTTTATCATAACAAACCTGCGCACTTTCATCTGGTTTGGTCTGCCGTTGTTTCCGTAGGCTCGTGAACTCGCAGGCGCGTGCTTTTAGGAAATCCTATACACTACTGTTTATGCTCTAAAAACATTCTAAATGACTTCGTTTCGAGTAAATTATGGACGCTACCCACTCAGGACACTTGGAATACATTGGACGAGCAGTATGGAGGAATATTGACACGTTTTTTGTGGACTTTTATGGACCTTTCTGCCTCGGGCGCCATAACCTCCATTATTTGAATGTCAGCAGACAGCAAGAAGCCTCCCAGATCTCCAGATGCGTTTGAGATATCAAAAAAGTACTCCAGAGTGTTGTTCAGCATGGGGGTGAGTAGAAAATGAAGGCTAATCATGTTTTGGGTGTACTATTCCTTTAAGTAAAGAATCGTCGACTTTTGACACCTCCAGCTGCCCATCACTAAAATTAAGCACCACTAATAGTTTAGTCAATCCCATAAAATCCCAACAAAGTACAATGACCTTAGGGGAAATACCAACATAGCAACAATGGTGGATTACCAATACCTCTGGAATACACAACATGTATGTCCTGTTTACATTCTGAAGACATTCTGGGAACAAAACCGAAAAATGTCAACATGACACAGATCTGCAGATACTGACCGCATGAGAACACCGGCAGTAATAAAAATCCTTCTTCCAAACATCTTATTACTGGCTGAGAGAAAGCCACTTTCTCTGATTCAGTGCAGGCAGCTGAAACAGGAAAAAAGACAGAAAAGGCTACAGGACCTCTGCTGTGTTATTAGGCTCGTTCTATTAGCCACGCTGACGGGTAATAAGGCCTGCAGGCGCTGAGATTGAAGCACGGAGACTTGATTAAAAGAGGGAAGGGCGGGGGGGAGGAGGGCTCAAAGGTGTTACTACAGCAGCAGAACGAAGGGAGGCCACACCAGGAAGGAGGAGGCTGACAAGGTGACATGTGAGAGAGAGAGGGGGAGGTAAAACGCTCCTGCCTCCACCGGGGTGTCATCTCACCTGGGTTGCCAGGAGGGCCCTGGGGCAGAGCATTGGTCAGATTGATCAGCTCGCTGCCATGGTTACCATCCTCCAAGGGACACACGTCCACACCGTTCCACCTGCGGAGCTGCCGGAGCCACGCAGCCTTCTGCTCGGGTTTGCAGTGAGGGTTCAGCACGATGCACATCCAAAGGGCCCCTGCAGAACACACCGGAGATCATTCACATTCTCATTCTGCTCCTACAGCATAGATTCAGCAATAAGCTATCACAGCACAACAAATTAACAAAGATGGTGACCTATAGAGGAAAAATTATATCAGTGACATTGCTTCTTTGTGCTAAAGGTAAACCGTGCAGATGTGTGACGTCTTGCTTTGTCTAATAAGTTTTAAAGCTTCCTTCAAAATGATTACATAGATAAACCCTTAAATCCAGTGTTGTAAAATATTATCAAGCATTGCAGCTTTAATGCAAGTAGTGATTACAAAAGAGCTTAGAGAAAAATATAACAATAGAAAACAGGAAGAAGAGGGGAGAGATGAGTACATTAAGGTGTATTAAAGAAGGCTGGCAGGTGAGATGAGGAAAAAGAACAGGGTGGATGAGGAAGAAGGAGGATGAGGAAGAGGTGGCACCACGATCCTGAAGAGACATTTCAGGAGACGAAGTAGACAAGAGGAATAAATCACAAATAAGGTGAAGGGAAGCGTTTACACCAGGAAGAGTTTCTACTCTCCTCAGTGACAGTAAGGTGGCGCCCTGAAGACAAGCTGTCTTGAAACAGGTGCTGTGAGTTTCTGCGTAGGACATTTTCTAAAAAGAAAACAGTCTCTTTGTTTTCTTAATGAATAGAGAAAAATACCAGTTTCCAACCATACAATTACCTTCTGAAAAACATTTTAGACATTGTTGGAAAGCTTAGATTCTCCACAATTCAAAAACCAAGCTCATTATATGGACACACCGAGCACTAAAGCACAATTAACACAGCTGTAGCAGCATGTCAACATGACAAAGCAGCCACAACAAGCAAGAATGTCTTCATTACAGATGTTCAAAAACGACCTATTATTTTCGAGAATAAAAAAAACAACTTTGAGTCATGTTTGAACTGATGCAGCTTGGGCTGTGTTTTACTCACCCAATGTTCATGTACATATTAGTTAGCTTTCAAATAATGTATCACACGTGTAATTTGGGCTTGCAGTTCCTAAGTTATTTGCTTTTCGATTTGGATATACAAAATAGGTAAGAAATTCCCAAAATGAGGTGGATGTTAAGAGGCACATTGTAGATTATTTGACATTTTAAAGATTTATACACCAGTAACTCCCTCTGGTTGCATACAAAAACTTTCTTAAATATTACCACCTCCTTCTAATTCATTATTTGTTATTTTTGTGCTTCATACATTTTTTCTGCTCAGATTAGTTGTAAATTAAGCCCTTCATGAATATTTACAACAGCAGAGGTACGATATTGTACGTATGGGCACGGGGTTAAACGAGGAAGTAGCCTACCGCAGCTAAACCTGTTATAACCTCCCATTTAGGTCGGGAAATAATCCTCTGGGGAGGATTGACTAGAATGTAAAGTTGCTGCTGATCGATTTATTATATATACATATATATATATTATAATTGAAATCAGTTGGTTTTCATCCACGCTAAGCTGTGGCCTTACTACGACATCTGGTTTTCTGATACTTCTGTAGTTCTGCCATCAGAGAGCCCCCAGTGCTGGAATTCTATTTAGGCTCAAAAAGTACTATGTGAAAACTATCAGGAAGGATGCTGGCTGTGAATAACCTTGTTTTATCATGATCATATTTTTTTCTTGGTGTGTGTGTAGGTATATCCCAGAAGTCACAGATTAGTGGACCGCGGTCCGGAGCCAGACCCACCTGCTGGCTAATCTGGACCCAATCTGATTTAAAACATTTATAAATTACCGCATGTTGTCCGACGGCAGTGTCTAATTTTACTTGAGCCGCTTCTCCTGTTTGTGTTGGAAAGGCATCCGGCACCAGGCAACACGTGATGCATATTACCCAATGAGCTGTATCAGTCAGGGCTGTTGCCGCTAGCTACTTTTAGACAGAGCAGGCAAACATGTGGCAAGACGGGCGATGGGTAACGATGATGAGAAAACGTGAAAGAAAGTGTGGACTGCTGGAAGAAGGGGGGAGGTGGTGACAGAAGAGTGACATGGTGCTCAAAGATGACCCTGCCCATTTGAGTATGTTTGGCTCAATCTGCTGCTGTGAAGCAGGATTCTCCACCATGAACAGAATCAAAAATAAATATGGATCCAGGCTCAAAATTAGCACCTTGATATGTGCTTTAGAATGGCTTTGTCTCCATTCAAACCCAGGTTTAAATGAATGTAACCTTTTTTCTTGCAAGAAATGCCTCTGTCTCAGCTTACTAACTTCACACTATGACTTGGCAAGAATATCCTGAGGGTGAAATGATATATAAAAGAAGAAGAAAAGAATAAAAATATGTCACAAAACCTGCAGGACCATCTCACACATACAGGGAACACAACCTTCTGTGATCAGGAAGTAGAGAAGTAGCAGTTCAGACCAAGAAATTGGGAGAAAAAAACAGCTTATTTTTCAATGGTCTGTTTCCCAGATGCAGCGTCTCTCATCTGGTGAAAAGATGTTGCCTTTCCTAAAGAAGAAAAACGCTACTCAAAATGAATCCACTTTCTATGAAGAAAAAAAAAAATGAAACACACCCTATAAGAAAAAATGAGTCTCAACCAATTAATTCAGCTTGTAATGCATCATCTTATTAGAGCAGAGGATTAGGGAGGACAGAAGGCGTTCATACCACTTCTGATTATTTTCTTTTTACAACTGTAATCACAATTGGATGTTATTAATGCAGAAAGTTTTTAAATAATAAAAATAAATAATAATAAAATAATAAGATGCAGATCCTCCTGTTTAATCAAACTGTGATGCTATAATGCGGCATCCGTGCTTTCCGTGGTCGTACCTAGTTCGTCCCATAGCTGCCTGTACTTGTCAGTCATGGTGGTCCCCTGTTGCCTCCATAGCGCCAGTCTGGGGTCACCCATGAACTGCTCTGTGATCAGCGTCAACATACGAGCTCCGTTGGAGTCTCTCATCATCAGCATCTCTCTCACCTGGGGGGGCAAGCGAGAAATAACAGCTATAAACATGTCATCTACTTTTTTTCATCAAATTTTGGTAAGAAAAGGCCTTGAAACACAAGTATGTCCATGGCTTCAACTGACAGAGTTAAAGTAATCATCCTTCAGAGAAGTGTTAAAATAAAGGTCAGCAAAAAGTCAGGAAAACAAACAAAAGGTTACAATACTGTTTATTCAATACAAAGGCTAGTCTAATGTTATTCAAAAACATACACCTGTAAAAAAAATTTAACCTAAGCCATAAAAAATATATAAAAACAGTCAAATATGTAGAAGGCATACAAATATTTACCCAATGTATGGTAAGTTAAACACAGTGACTTTAAAAAAAGAACTTCTTAGAAGCATTAATAAAAGGCACCAACACACATCCCTGTGGTATCCCGTCTATCAGAGGCTTCTGTAGCTTAACGACAGCAAAACAGCATCAAAGCCCCAACATGGTTGGAAGGTTAGTACCTTGCTGAACAGCAAGTTGAGCTGCTTTCCTGAGCCATGGTACCCGCCCTGGGAGAGAAAGAGCTTGACCTGTTCCTGGACTTGTTCTTCATCCAAATGCCAACAGTTCTCGTCATCAACGCTCGCCCCTGCCGTCGGATCTGGAGCTCCTATCAGCGCAGGCAAAAACAAAACAAAACAAAAAACAGGAAGGAGTTTGGCTATTTCAATAACATAGGGAAAAAAATTCATACATTTTTAAGTCCAAGCTCTGATTTGAGAATTAAATCACTTACAAAAAGGCAATTATTACTGGGTTTATTGAGCAGACATAACTACTATTAAAACCACAACTTCTAACCCAAGTACCAGCTTCATTTGAGACACATTAAAAGATTTTTCAGGTCAATGTACAGCACTAGGTGTGTATCGAGGCTCAGTGTGGGCTTAAGGCTGATTTATATAAGCCAGATAGTCTGCACGTGTGTCACAGTGAACGCAGAAATGCCCCTACCCCTTACGCAGACACTCTGGTGCACCTCTTCAAAGGTTTAAGGTGTTAAGGCTGATTTATACTCAGAAACCAGGGTGCCTGTGTGTGTGTCGCAGTTAACTCGGATATGCCCCCGCCCCTTCCCCAGACACTCTGGTGCATGTCTCTGAAAGTGCAGGTGACCGCAGACAGTGCCGAAGACAGGAGGCCTCTGATTGGTCAAATCTACATCCGCTCTACATTATGCGTATTTCCTGTTTGGTTCCTTACCGGCTTGTTTTGTTTGTATGACCGCCATTGTGGAAAACGACTCGTGACGTGGGACGAGCTAGAAGAGCGAGGTGCCCGAGAATGCTGGGAGCCTTTTTCCACCTGGATCCCCGCTCTTTTTCGCCCTCATGTCCCTCCGTTGTCACACAAACTTGCCCCGACTTCCTCTCGGCCGTATCTAGACCCACAGCTAGTTCCTGATTGTCCCTCTAGCGTTGTGGCGTGGAATAACAAAGCGCAGACCACGCTTCAATATCGGGCATAAATCAAAAATATCTCCGACAAGCTCACTGCGACACACTGCTGCTGGAGTATAACTAGCCCTTCAGCCTCTCAAGAGACAAGGAAAGGCAAGGCAAGTTCATTTTAGGAACGCAATTCAGTATACTGATAATTCAAAGTGATTTACATTATTTAAACAGTATAAAAGAAGGAAAACGCATAACATGTAAAGAAGGTAAACAAGGCTATTAGCTAAAAGTTATTGTTAGCCAACAAAATTAATATGAAACTTAACCTTTTAGGTATATTTTTGGTTTTCTGACGTAGGATTTAATCTAGAGGGGTCAATCTGGCCTTGAATTTACCCCCAACTCCATGACACAGAGCAAGACTTAGGCCATTTCTCAATATGTGTAGTTGTGCGTTCTCATGTGCTCGTGTACTTGTGAAACGTCATCAGCCTCAGCCCTAGTACTGTTCCAATTCACAAGAACAGCAGACCGAGAACGGACAAAAGTCTCCGGATGTTGTTCTTGCTCCTCCCTCTTTACCCAGCATGCATCAGAGCAGACTTGTCCTTACTTGAGAATGACAGCTGTCCCAGCATGCACTGCAGCAGCACCAGCTTCCAATGGAGCGCTCACAGAGCTCAGAGTATTAAGTTAAAAGTTCTCTTTTCTGTTGCGTTGTTCATTTACCAATTTAATGTGTAATAAAAAAAAAATATTCCAAAGTTGAGAGGACCGCAACAACCAGCGGACCTCCGACGCTAACAGCAGCCAGGTCTAATCCTAGCCTGTCTACAGCAGAGTTTTTTTGTTTTATTTGGAAAAATGTTCATTTGATTTGTGTCTATCTGACTGTGTTAAATATTATTCCCCCACTAAATGAAAAAAGTAAGAATTTATTATATAGAGACTATTAATAACAGGATGTGAAATGCAGCTCTAGACGAGTGACGTCAGGACTACACTTCTGTTCCAACTGACCTATATTTATGCTGCATGCTCCCATTCTCCAAGAGTCCATACTTTCCTTTGTTCTTGTCAAGAAGGTACTTGGCGAACTGAGAAATGGCCTAACTTTTGTGATAGTGCAGTTCTGTCAGTTGCTTTAGGGGCCCTAAACATGGAAGTTGAGGGTCTAGTGCCCCTGGTGGCTAAAATTCAAGCAACGTGCTCACAAAAAGATGAATACAGTGCATACTGGTTTGTGTGGCTTGATGAAAAAATATATTCGTCAGAAAAAAGAGACAATTTCAGCAACTTTCACTTCATTTTATGCATCTTTAGATTTTAATATTTGAATTTGTGAAAAAGGGAGACTTTCCCTGTCAGAACTTCCCCTATTGGCTGGTTAATATATAATTTTTTTTTTTGCTTGGAAATAACAGCACTTTTGAAAGTTTTCCACGATGCAAAATTCAACAGAAATTTTAGAAGATTTGAGATATTCATTGGCAGGAAATGCAAATACTTATCTAAATAGCTGTTTCTCATCAAGCTGTACTTGTGAATGTGCTCCCATCAAACCGTGCAGAGGCACACCCTTTGGAAAGAATGCATTAATGTCTGCTGGCTAAGCTTAAACACTGATCAATAGCATGAAACCTCCTGACTTATAACCAACCTAGAAGAGCAACTTTTGCAACACTTAACCAACATCTCTTGGGAAACTGAACCCTGTTAAAACCTTTCGACCATGATCCACAGAGAAAGTGGAAGTGCTTGAACAGAACCATGTATGAAGTAGGAAAATAAAGCCTAAAGTGTGCAAAAGAATCAGGAAGGAACAAACATGTACAGCCTTCTATTAAAGTGGCTAACTAGTTTTATCTCTTTAAAAGAACAGTTTTTATGAGCCATTTTCAGTGGTGTGTAAAGTACACACATTTGTTACGTAAGTAGAAGCATAGATACTGCAGTTTAAAAACACTCTTGTAACAGTTGTAGTATCAATTTGACCTCTTTACTCAAGTAAAAGCCAAAAAGTATGTGCTCCAAAAACTACTTAAAGTATAAAAGTATAAAGTGACCTTTAAAAAAAGGTCAAAATGAATTGAAAGCTCAATTTTTCGACTATTTCGAAACATTCTTTGAGATAGGGCCAAGGATGAAGGAGGTCTTGTTGCTCTCTGTCTCCCGATACGCTCTCACCTGTGTCCGACCTTTCAGACATTTCAAGATCTTTTTCTGAATCCCACATTGTAGCATGGCATAGACAATTCATGTTTGCAGTTTGATGAACACCTGCTTGCTTCTGATGATTTCCTTCAGCTAACCAATGATTGTTTGCGTTATATGACTCATCCAATGACACTAGTTTTCCATAGATGTGGATGGAGCCAATGATCTGCATTGGATGGAGCACATGACGTGATATAAATATTTCTAAACATTAAACCGAAGCCAAGAGTAACGAATAACGTTGGTTTTAAAAATGTAAGGAATAGAAAGTACAGATACTTGTGTGAAAATGTAATGAGTAGCAGTCAGAAGTAGGAAGAAAAATAAGTAATGGAGTAAAGTATAGATACCTAAAAAGTGTACTTAAGTACAGTAACAAAGTATTTGTACTTCGTTACTTGACACCTCTGGCAATTTTATAAAAGTATTTCATAATATAGTGAATAAAAACAATTCTTTTTTTTTTTTTAGAAATTAATGCTAATTATTTAAATGTCTGTAATTTGTTTATTTAAGCAGCTAAGTTAATTTACTATTGCAATAAGTTGATGTACATTTAAAACACAAAATAATAACTCCATTATCTTATTATAAGTTAATATCTAATGATTTTATTTTTAAAGGCAAAAATAGAAATTCCTTTGGCAGATTAATTTGTTAACCTGTCAAATTTAATGACAAATACAATTATTCTAACAAATGTTCAAGTTTTTTTTTTCATCAGTTTTTTGCAATCTTCATCCTTGACTGGTATGAAAGAATACAAATAAAAAAAGAAAAAGACGTGCGTCTATTTTAATGTGTGTTTATGCATGTATTGAACTCTGTTATCAATGGAACGTCCAGCCTGTCTTTTAACAATAAACTCCAAGCAGCAGCTCCTCCACTCACCGTGCACCTGGTTGATCTCGGAGTTTTGCGACAATATTTCATCGGCCAACTTCTGCGCCGTCGGCAGCACGTCGGTGTGATGCACTGTGATCAGGTACTGGACAAACTTCTGCAGCTGATCTCTGTTCATTTGGAATAAAGTCTCTGAGATGGGCAGCCTTAGTTTGACCTGCTCGGGCTTCCGTACCCGGTACAGTGAGAGCGCCACCACATGGGCGCAGTAGAAAATGTCTTTGTTGCCACAGCTGCATGTTACTGAGGTTATTTTGCAGCGGTCGAAGCTGACGCTCACGTTGCACAGCAGCTCTGGTTCAGAGGACGTGGCCAATTCCCGGACTGTCCCGCTGAGGTGAAAACCTGCATAGAAACAGAGAATATAATCACTATTACACAATCAGAACTTAAAAATGTAAACATCTACATCTGTACTATATGACGCTGCAGTTAGTGATAGAGATGTAGCGCGTCCAGAGCTTGGGCTGGTGAAAAGCAAGCCCAAAACTTCCCCAAACCGAGTATTTCTATCATATTACAGCACTTTGCAATTAGTTATGAAAAAGCTTAATCAACCAAGCTGTCAACTGGGCTAAAATTTCACAAAAAGGAAACCTTTTTATTTCTTTTCCTCTGCTTACATTACCACTGCTTTTATAAAAAACATTTAATGACCGTTTCATTTTTTATAAAAATAAATTAACAAGTAAAGGTTTGGGGTATTCAAAAATGCTGCTGTAAACTCTATCTCCTGTTAATAAGATAGCTATTTTGAGACATATCCTGGATCTCTAGAAGCTAGAAGAGATAAAGCTTATTTATAATTTTATCTTGCTCAGACTTTTTAATGCATTAATGCAATATGCTTAGTCAATTAGTTCCCTTTAAGGGGTCAAAAAAGTTCAAAGCATGGAAGAATTTCAAGCACTTAGCATCCTGAGGTGAGAGGATCCTTCATTAGCACAGACAGAGCATTTTGTACACTGGAGCATGAAATGGGTGTGTTATTGAGTCATTTTTGCATTGTTTTAGTGCTTGCACTGGTACAGACCAGTTTTTGAAGCACGTCAGCTCTATGGAGCTAAGCCTGCAGCATATTTGGAGAACCATGCAGAAAAAAAAGTGTGGGGCCTAGTTTAACTAGGGGACAAACAATGTGGTCTACAAAGTCAAATATATAGAAATAAGACTGTTGGGCAATTCGTTAATAAGCTATATAATGAAAATTCACCAAAAGACTGTTTTTCAAATTTAACTAGAGTAAGTCACTGACTTTCTCACCCCAGCCGTTTAGGTGGTAATACACTTAAAGCAGGTTTGGTGCCACACAGATGAAAGAAAGAGTTATAGTTGGTATATAAAAGAAGATTCTCTGTCACCCAGGTCATAGTCATTCCAAAAAAGAAAAAAAAAATTTAAAACAATGCACTGGACTTTGTTTCCCAGTTTGAAGAAGTTTCGCTACCCATCCAGGAAGCTTTTTCAATCCAAAATATCAGGAATAGCGTCGAGTTCATGGTTTCATACAGTAGCCAAACAAAGTCTTGTTTTTATTTTGATAACATGCAAATTGAAACAGACGAAAGGGTCTTATTCACACAAGGAAGATTTAAAGTCATGAAAACCATAAAATCTCAGGGGTGAGGAAGAAAATCTAGATAAATTTGCAATCACAATTTTGGTAAATTTGGGGGGGGGGGAGGGAGGGCTGCCACTCTGGGTCCCTGAGCAAAGACTCTTAACCTCACACTGCTCCCCTGGGACCTGAGACCCCGATTCAATAATTAACAATGTTGATTCAGCCCTGTTCTGTTCTGGTTTATGCTCAGAAACCAGGTAATCTGTGTCGCAGTTAACGCAGATATGCCCCCCCCCCCTTACGCAGACACTCTGATGCACCTCCCAAAAACTGCAGGTAGCGTCGCAAGGAGGAGAGAAAGGAGGCCTCTTATTGGTCAATTCTACATCTGCTCTACACTATGAATACTTCCTGTTTGGTACCTAATGGCAGAAACTCTGGCTGTAGTGCCGTCCACAACACCTGGCTCACCTCCGACAGTATTTCAGACACCGTGCATGATGGTAGTTTGTAGCTCTGATTGACCGTCTGTTGGTTTGTATCCAAAAAACAAGCAGCGCCACCTCCAGTCTTTCGGAAGCACTCACGGGTGAACTTTGTGTCGTCCAGCGTTGGATGAGGGAAACCGACACAGAGGCACCCACAATCCTAGCTAGTTTGTGATTGTCCCTCTTGCATTGTGGCGTGGAATAACATAGCGCAGACTGTGCTTCAAAATTGGACATAACTAAAAAAATATCTGAGTTATACCTGCGACAAGCTCACTGCGACACAATGCTGCAGCCGAGCCCTTTATACTAGTCAGTAGTGTAATGGGTAGATAAGGAATGAGCTGACAGAAGAGATGACACTAATTAAATTCATAAAAACATTGTTAATAAGATTTAGTTTTGCTTCTTTATTCACTGATCATATCCCTATCCGTGGTTCGACTCCATATCAATTTGCCCAGAGGAGCGTCGACCAAGTGAAAGGGTGCCACAGAGACGTACACATCCTCATCTCCTTTTCATTTCCCATTACCAACACCTCCTATGCTTACCTTCCCCTAATAAGCTCCTCCCTCTGTCAGCACTGAAAGGATCATTTCACCACAGGCACAAAGTCCTGCTATTAACCGGTCAACCTATGGCCCTCTTAACACAGAACCTATGGAACCTATGAAAAACATTCATCATTAGGATCAAACTACCTTCTTAAATGTCTGAATTTCAGACAGAATTAACAACTTCATGATAGTCAAAATAAAATAAAAATGTAAATAGACTCAGACAGACTCTATAGTCATTTCGTACACATAGAGTATACACAAAAATAAATTTCGTTCAGTATAGCTTTCAAGAAATTTCAAAATTCTAAAGTGATAAAATGTAAACAGGTATATGATTTACAGTTTTCAGCATTCAGCGCTTTGTTTTATTTTTTTTAACCCCTTTTTATACAACATTCAGGAGTCTAATGGCGGTGGGGAAGAAGCCTCTGCACTTCTCACTACTCTCCTCACCTTCTTCCAGTCTGAGGCGCTGTAGCCTCCACACCAAATAGGAGCAGATCATTGGTTTCTATTTCATCTGAAGCATGGCAGCAGATGGACATGAGTTGGCAAAGAACAGTAAAACAACAACCACTTTTTATAAGCAAAACTGCCCCGAATCAGACAATCTGACAGGGTAAGTGAGTTAACAAGGAGAGCAGACGGTCTCAGATTGTTGCTGATGCACATAGAAGGAGTTTATCATCCAAATTCAGTCTGTCCTGTTTCAGGCTCACCGCACAGTGAAAAAGTACAACTTTGTTCTGCCAAACAGAAGCACACGCAAGCCAAGCAGTCGCTCCTGAATCACAGGAGCACGATGTGCTTCTCGCTTCCTGCCGTCACCCAGGCTGGAAAGCACCAAGGCTGGCCAAACGAGAGGGCTGATAAGTTACAACGGCAGACTGTGACAGATGACAGGCGGCTTTATTAGGGGGCTGTCTGAGCAAAAGAAAATGAAATAAATGCATCAAAGATTTAACAGTCTGTCATTCAGTCTCTGGGGAAGGTTTAAATAACAGGTGCTCTTCCCCAAATGGGAATTTATATATAACCTCTGCTGTGATGATATTAGAAACTAATACAGGAAGGTTTTCAATAGAATCCAACCGAAAACATAAACTTATCAGTAAGGAGTTCTTATCTATACACACTTCAGTCGTTTATGCCTTTGTGATGTTTCTGGGAGCAACTTGCAGCAGGCTAATATTTAAGAGGGATGTAAAGTAAATATGATGCTACATGCTCAGCATTTTCTAAAATAAAATCTAATCTAATAAGATCTACTCTGTCTCTTCAGTTGTAGTGGAACAGTGAAACTTCCCACCAATGGTTATTTTATAGAAGTCGTGAAGAAGAGCTGACCTGAGGTGAAAAGGGCTAAAGCAGGTCATACACTGTACCATATTTTCAATCGTAATCAGCTCAAACTGTACGATGAAACCGCGGGGTTAAAAAGTTCACAGCTAATGATGCATGCTCTTACACTCTACAGCCCGACGCTCTGATGAGATCTACCTGCTCACATTGCACATCAAAAAACCAGAAGTCGGACTCAGCGGCAAGAGATGGCGCTGGTCGGACTCGTCAATTTGGAAGAAGAAGAACTCCCTTGTTTGCACATTCGCAGTGCGTGAGGTTCTGGTAAATTGGCTCGTAGCTCTACTGCTACAACAGGATTTGCTCATGAAAACCTTTCGAGTGATGACTGAATTTCAAACACGTTTGATTTTCTGCCGACCTCACTATTCCTGATTGGGACGTGGTTACAAGAGGCGAATCGCCCCTCGTTATCCCCCGTATACCGGTACTACACGAAGCAGGACGCACGATCAGGCTAAGACTCGAACACGTTTAAAAAAAATTTTCGCACAACTGGAGAATCAAAAATCCTACAGTTTATGCCCGGCAGACTAATTCTAAAACCCTCTAAGCTCAGCAGAATTATTATTCAAAACCTCCACCCTCGGATGTTAAAAGGCCTACATTGTGCAAAACCCATTTTCTGATGCTATCCCTACATCAAAGTCATGCAAAAAGGGGTATTTTCTCGATTTATTTTAGGGATCCATATTTTTTCAATTCCGAAGTAATTCAGATGCTTGGATTTAGATATCTGCAGATTCATCATCATTACTGTTGATTATTTTAAAAACAATGGCATAAAATCATCAACAATCAAGTATGATATGTATTTCACAAAGGAAAATTCTTCCTTTGGACAGCAGGGAGCATCCTCTTCAGAAGACTTTAAAACTGCAAGAAAGTGTCTTCAGTCAGAAGCTTCTACGAATCAGGTGCAAGACAGACTGCTACAGAAGATCCTTCCTACAACAACTCGATAAAAAAACAAAAAAAATATAAAAAACAGCCCTATGAGTTACTGCAACATTTAATTTCCCTTTGGGATGATAATTTTGAATTTATAAGTTTCATCCAAACATCCTGAAAAATGTAAAAATTGAGATCAGTATGGTTATGGTCATTTTGTAGACAAGACAAGACATATTTTTGACAAGATATATATCACTGATTCTTGAGAGTCAGGACAAAACACGTTTAAAAAAAATATTTTTAAAAATACACACTATATCAATTAGTGATATGTTTCTGCAGAGAAAGGTCTTAGTTATTTAACCATGTAAATGAACAGGTGTTAACATAAAAACACATTTTTAACAAATAAACATGTTTCCCTTCAGAGCTGGATTTGTGTCAACTCCGTCAGACACACTAAAAAGTATAACATTTTAATTCTTCCAATCATACAAGAATCTAAAGTTCTGAAGTATACTATAATAATTTTTAATTACTATATCTAAAAAAAACATAATGTATAAACTTAAGTTGTGATTTCACACTATTTTGAAAACTCAGATTTCTAAATATTTGCATTTTCAAACTTTGATTTTAATTTCAATATTGTAAAAACAAGTTCCTTAAATAAATAAAACATAAGAGGGTGTAGATCAGATGGTCCTTTATTACAAAAACAACATAAACTGAAGGAAGAATATTTTTTCTCCCAAAAAATTTACAAAAACATACATCCAACGCTGTTGACGAAAAACTGACGGTGTTGACAAAAAATGCGTGCATTGCTGATTGAATGAACAGATTTGCTCTTTGACCACTACTACTAAAACTACTCCTTGTTAATAGAGAATTTAACTTACTGTAAAGCAAACTATAATAAACATATTGCACATACAACGTTTCTAACTATTATAAATTACACCGTTTCCAACTATCAAAAAAAAAACAATAAGGAAAACAAGAGGCCCTCTTTCCCCTCTATTTTCATCTGCCTCCCCTATACCACTTTCTTCTCTTCATCTTCTCATCCACCTGTTCTTCTCTTCCTTTCCTTCTTTGTAAGTAGCCATTTACTTTAAAGTGGTGTGTGTGTGTGTGTGTGTGTGTGTGTGTGTGTGTGTTTGCACTGCCTACTTTATACTGGGTGTGATCTTAAATTGACATCGTTTGACAAAAATACTGCAACACATAATCTATATCTTAGAATTAGGTTCAAGTAGGTTACTTAAGATTTCATTTTTGGTGATATATTTCCCATTAGTTTCACTATGATGTCTTCAACTGGGCAGAAACAGACATCCTTTGTGAGAAGCTTAGGCTGATACTTTGCTGTTGGACCATGGGGATGCAGAAACTCCACTTTCACATCTTGATGCTCAGTATCCGCAGCAATGGTCTTGGCTAGCCACCAGTGGTCATCATATACTACTGCTAGCCAGTCTTTATTATTAAGGTTGCTAACAGTTGTTACTGTCACAGTACCCTCAGGACATTTCAGAGGCTCCTCATCCAACTCCTCCTCCGCTACATCTTCCATTTCCATATCCTCTCACATCTCAAAGGCCTTTTCTTCCCTGCCCTCCTTGTATGACTCTGCTGTTCCTCTGGGTAGCCATGAAAATAGAAGGTAGCTGGGCTGAAGCACTAGCAAACCAACATCTTGCTGCAAAAGCAGGATAATTGTCTGTGCTGGATCCTGTTCTCATGTGGGATGACCTGGTGTATTCGTCTTGTTGAGGGAACCTGTTTGTTCCGCCAATGCCGTCTGGTGCGCCCTTACCATGGGAAGTGGGGAAGAGGTTCCATGTTGCTCTTTCAAACCCAAGTGTAGGGGGGATACACTTAGTGCTGGTTCCTGACACTGTGGCCCAGGAGTTTGTTTGTTTTTCTTCAGCTCTCTTCTGAGGATGTTGTGGAATAGAAGGGCTTTCTTGATTTTTGGATTCCTTATGTTGCTTCCTGATAGCATCTTCTTTGTTTCTGTGCCTGGGGAGTCAAATACTGTTTTATTTGTAGCGCTTCTAATTCGATATATTTTCTTTCTCATTCTGTTTCTTTGCTTTGTTACCTTCTTAAGCTTCTCTTTCAAAGTTTTTATATCTCTTTCGAATGCCTTTTTCTTGTTTTATTTCTCTCCCTTTTCTGTCTGAGTGACACAGTGTCTGCTGTGTCTGGCGTTGTATTCTTGAATATCCTGATGTTGCGGACTATCTGGTGGGGTGTGTGCCTTCAGCACTGCATCTTCATTGGATCTTTTCTCTCTGGACCTTTTCTGTGCCTCTCTCCAATACTTCCTACAATTCCTCTTTGCCCTGTCTCCCATATTGTCTATCTGTATTACTTTTCTGTCTTTAACTCTCTTCTTCCACCTTTGTATTTCCTTCTCTTGCATAGCATGCTTGCTCTCATGGTCACACTTTTTTTTCTCTTCTCTTTCCTTGGTACTCTCTATTTCTTCTACTTTTCTCCTCAACTGACAATTTATGTCTAGCCATTTTTCCTACAATACAAATTGAAATAAAGAAAAATTTACTTGAATAAGACTATAGAATCATATTTTTGTTTACATGATATGATTGACTGACTGATGGATGAATGGATGGATCTAAAATCCTCTAGGTGCAGTATGTAGTTTTCATAACCAGATGTTGTGATAATCTACACATTGGCCTCTCATTTCCCTTTCTCTGTATCTACATATATAAATATATATATATATATATATATATATATATATATGAAAGTCCTGGCAAAGTTACACATAACACAATAATAAGCAGACAACTGCCTGCCGATTCTCTACAAGTCAGATGCGTATGGTTAAATAATGTAATGCATGCTATGTATGTGCATTTATGTGTAAATAAAACCTTAAAATATCAGTTTAACCTTTCACTATATTCACAAATAATATTATATTTGCACATTAAGAGGTCATTGGGGGTTTTGTCAACTCCGTCAGCTTACAGGTCAACTCCGTCAGACATAGAACCTGAAGGAGTTGACGTCTGACGGAGTTGACGTAAGGGCATGTATTTTCCCTCCAAAACATGTATTGTACTTTTTCCTCAGTTGCTAGCTGTCCCAATAACCTCACTAAAATGCTTAAATTCAATCCACTGTGGTTTAAAAAAAAGTATCTCAACTGAAAGACAGTATTGACAATGCGCAGCTGTGACCATAGGAATATTGACATTCGTTGTATCAAATATTAAAAAAATTAAAACATACCAGATCATGTATGGTAGTGTTGTATTCACCACAGACAGGGAGATAAAGAGGGGTCCTCAGAGATATAGCTAACCATGTTATTGCATGATATAAAGAGCTTTATGAAAAAATCTGATGGAGTTGACAGAAACTGAGGACACAACTTTAATAGGCAGATTTTTATGGAAAATATAGTTTAATGTTGACTTCATGTGTTGTTTTTTATATTTATACCCCTTATTTTTTATTTGATATTTCTGTTTTCACAATTTTTGAGCATTTTAAAGTTTTTTGGGATGGTTAATATTGTGACCTATTGCTGAGGACAAGTAAAATAACATGGACATCCTAACCAAAGACAATATTTTCCCCAAAAAGATAAAAAAGTTTATTGTAAAAATCCGATAGGTATATAAAATTCCTTTAGATTTAACTTTGTAAGTATGTAAATCATGATGAATTTATTATTTTTTGCTATAAATTAGAATTTTTTATGTGGGACATGTTTTGTCCCGACTCTCAAGAATCAGTGATATATATATATATATATATATATTAGGGGTGGAACGGTTTTTGAAAACCGTCCAAACCGTTCGGTTCGACTGTCTCAGTTCGATTCGTGTGTGTTGCGTTGGGTTCATGCGCTGCTCCTTTTTCTCAAAGGCGAAGCGTTGACACTCCAGAGCAGAAGGTGGCGGTACTGCGACCAAAGCCAACCACCAGTAGTAAACAAGAAGAAGAAGCGGAGCTGCGTAGCCGGGTGTAGCAGGGGAAAAAATCAGTTGTTGTGGAGAATTGTGTGGGTATGGCGAGTGGGAAAGAACAGGAGTTGGAAGACGCGCCAGCAGCACTTTATAGGTCTGCTGTATGGGACCACTTTGCATTTAGAGTGACCTACGATGACGGCGGAAAGAAAGTTGTGGATAAAAGTGCAACAGTGTGCAAGCATTGTGCAACACGTTTTGTTTACGCTAACAGCAACATGACCAACATGTCATGCTAACCCCGAAATCCCACATAATCCATCAGCGCTCCGCTACGCATCAGACCGCCTGCACAAAGCAAAGCCTACAGCCCCCGCTGTGGCTCCCTTGGAGATGGTAGAGAGCATGCGCGAGATGATTAAATTCAAAGCAGCAAAACATGCGGAAATGATCCAGGGTTTCTGCGAATCATTAAAAATAATAACAATTCATAAATTTTTTGGGATTTTTTCATTAATTTCATAAAAAAAAATTTCATTAATTTTTATTAATTTTTTTATTTTTCGGTGTAACAATAAACATAAACCGAACCAAACCGAAAACCGTGACCACGAAACCGTGAGCCGAACCGAACCGTGGATTTTGTGAACAGTTCCACCCCTAATATATATATATATATATATATATATATATATATATATATATATACAAACACACATATATATATATATCTACCTTCAAGCCCCAAATAAAAACTGACTCTTATTGCACACATTGACCGATATAAATGTCTAGACTATAGACTAATCGAAATACTTCTTAGCTCCACACCCTAGTAGGAAGCCCGCCCCCAGAGGTGAAGAGAATCAGATCTGTAACATGCAATTTAAAATGAATGTCACAAAAAATTCTAATATAGAAATTTAAAAAAGAAAAAAAAATTAAAATATGAAAATAACTTTGAAAAAAGAATATATGGGGGGAGTGGTGGTCTAGTGGTCAGGGCACTGGGCTTGGAATCCAGAGGTTCTAAGTTCAAGCCCACAGACTGCCACTCTGGGTCCCTGAACAAGGACCCTTGACCCCACACTGCTCCCTGGGCTCTGCACAATGGCAGACCACTGCTTCCCAAGGGGATGGGTTAAATGCAGAGAGCTCATTTCATTGCTCTGTACTTGTGACAGTGGAATGACAATAAAAAATAAAACGACGAAAAGTTCTCTCAAAACCTTTTTTAAAGGTTAATTTTTGGAGCTATTTTTTTTTATTCCATTTACAACATCAGTTTTTTATTAATTTAGACGGGCCTAGGTGTATTAATATGAGTGCAGATTTTTTGCAAGGGCTTCATGAAAATCTATTTTTCATCAAAGATTTACTTGAACAATTACCGATATTGTGCGAGTTTATTTTCCGGCAGATTGATCCTGAGCTAAATTTTGATGCACCAAATCGTGATGTTCTATTATATCAAATCACACTTAAACACATTAACCTTTATGGTTATAACATAACAAAAAAGGAAAAGAGCAATGCGAATGTTTTAGCAGGGCGCTGCACAGCAGCAATGCAACAGGTTTTCTGTAAAATCAGCAAACCCATAGTCAATATGCATGCACAAGACATCCGATTTGCATTTATCCCTTTAATTTTGTACGAAAAACATACTTTAAATACCTCGACAGGCGTGTATCCCTTTATTCATGTACAAAAAAACAAGGTTTAAGTTCAGATTGCCATATGCTTCAAAAAACACCAAAAAGTAAGTAATTTAATAATTTTTTTAATACATGACTAAAGGGATACACACCCGTTGTGGTAGTTTTTCGTACAATACTAAAGGCATAAACTAAAGGGATAAACGTGTATTGACTATGGGTATGCTCATTTTACAGAACATTGGCCACGGTGCATGGTTTCCTCACAATCTCAGCTATCATAGCAATAACCTTCAGCATGTGTGATCCTATCTATAGTACCTGCAGAGGGTCACATACCTCCATGCTGTAGCTTAAGCTATTTCTGACAGCTTCTATTCATGATATTATATCTCTTTAACTTCTTAGATAGGGGTGGTTGATTGTTTATTTATATTTGCAGCAAATCTGCCAATCCCCCACACACACACGTGAATAAGAGCTAGCGTTGGAACATCAGCCACAAGGTCTGATTTCCACTTTGCTCACATCTTCTCCTGTGTGTGACACTCAGCACATAGCTGACACATATCCACCCTGAGCGGGTGGAAGAACTCTGTAAACTGAGTAGGTGTTTGTGTGCACATGTGGAGCGGCTGTGCGACACATGAGCAAGCCAAAGAAAAAGAAAAAATAACCCAAACAGGAGCGGAAGGAGGCGATATGTGAGAGTGAAACCTGTGTAGAAATGGAGAAAACTCCGTTTCAGTTCTTACAGCTGCTTTTCCTGCCAGAGCCGACACACACACACATATATACACACGTAGCGGACCACACTCTACACAACCGCTGGGTCCACATCCTGTCTTTTATAGAGACAAACAGTACGGCGTCAGCGGCGTGGCCCCGCCCCATCCACGCCTGGCCTACAGCTGAACCTCTGACGTAACAGAAAGAGAGACAGTGACTCTGGAAGAGGAAGGAGGCCTCTGTGCCACTGGAAGGAAAGAAAAAAAAAATATCGGTATGCCCTCAGCTGAGTGTGCACATGTAGGAGTGTTAGAACTGGCTCCCAGCCAAAGCCCTGAGCTCAGCATTTTGTAATGCACTTCCCTTCCCTCTGTCTGCTCTTCAGAGGTTGTGTAATACCACCATGTGCTCCTCATGGTAACCAAAGTTAAACGCCCACTTATCTCCCTGCTTAACCTGGATATCAAAATAAAAGAAAAGGCGTGTATATTTCTAACATGGACCTCAGGGTTTCCTCTGTGACTTTTCTTTAAAAAGGTGGCTTAATGGGGAGGAGCCATACATTTAATTATCTATGTCGCTGCCAATAAAATGTAACTTATTTTATGAATTTTATACATTGCCTGAATCCGCTAACCTGACTCCGCCAGATGGATTTGCTCCGCATATCCATCTGGAAACCTTCCGTTGAAGTAATTTTGGGAAGGGGCGAAAATACTGGTTAGCTGATTGGCCTATGATGTTGATAGACGGGCCAAATAAACCAATCAGATCAACGAAGCATATGGCGTACTAACAGAGCAGCGACAAAAACACAACCATAAGCCAGGCACAAGCCAATTGATAAATCAAACTCTTGCCGAAGCCAGTTGGGAGAAGAGCAAAAACATCTTTTCCTCTGAGAAAAGCCTCCAGAGCAGTGTTTTGCTCTTCTTTCAGTGAAGAAATACTCTGTAATTCCGATAAAACTTGCTCGATAGCCACGCTAATGCTAGTTTCATCAGCTGAACCCGCCATGTTCTTCAGATTGAACTGTCGCGCTTCTCGTTGCGTCACACCTCAACCCGCCTCAAAGCCAACGCTGATTGGACGTTCGTTTGGTGAACGGCTCCAAATTTTCTTTAACGGAGAGTCTCCAGACTGATCTGCGAGTGAAACCTTGAAAGCTTGCGAGATCAGGATGGTCTCACGAGGCTATGAATCCGCACTACCTACATCTGATTTTACTAAGCAGACAGTAATCAGAGGCACACGGAGTACGAGGGGAAAATGTGATTCAAGCTTTGAGCGAATCAGGTAATAGTTTTTTCGTACAACAGTTTAAGAGGAAAAAAAGAGACACCTGATTAAAAACTATATTAACATCATATCAATATATCCTGCTCTTTAGTCCAGGGCGAAGTCATCAGCGTCTTTGTGCATGAGTTTATTAGCCGTGTCTGTGAGACAACAGGGAAGCAGCTATGCTGTTGTCGTGAGACGGTAACGGTAAAACAACTGCTGCTTTCACGTGAGGTCGCTAAAATTGAACAAAACAAAAAAGTCACTAGATTTCGCTCCACTTTTTGAAGAGTTACCAAATGTAGCAAAGAAAAAATCACTAAGTTGGCAACACTAGACTTATCTCTAATTTTTCCCTGGATGAGCAACTGTTTTGAGAAGCAAAAAGCCACAAAATAAAAAGATTTCAGGTAAATGCAGTTTTTCCCGTTTTCTATTTAACACAACATAAAAAGCAAAAAAAAGTGCCGCTGCTCCAGTTTGTTTAATATCCCCACTTACAGCTACGGAGGACTCCAAAGCCAGCAGGCATAAAGGACAGTTTCTCAGCCAACCAGTGCTTTGTGTGATTAAATGTGTGCATTATGGGTTACTGCTCTGGCGACAGTGGGGAAGCTAATCTCTGTCTCATGGTGATCCAGAGCCGTCTCTGGGGCTGGAAGAAGAAGCAGTACACAACCAATCAATAGTGATGCTTGACTAATCACAATCTGACAGCGGCGGCTGGGTTCAGGTACATTTGGTCAGAGAGAAAGAAGGAAGTACACCAGATAACAAACGACAGGGATGATTCCAACAAGCCTGACCGTTGACGAAATAACAGCGTGAGATAATGTTCTCAGAAGCCGCAAAGGAACATACATGTTCTTCTCGTTTCCACAATAGATTTAGAAACTAAATCCTTTAAAGAAACTAATCCACAGTCGGTAACTGAAAAGCATTCCCAAACATTTTAGTAATAATACAGGATAACAGCGGATTATACATCCTTTCTAGTTGTGTAAAAAAAAAATAGTATGAACTAGCCCCAAACAGCCAGATTAAAATGATGCAAATTGTTTTTGTGGTGTTTTTAACCAGACATGAGTCAAAAAAAAAACAACTCTCAGTTTGATAAGAACAAGTAAAAAATGGTAGTATCAAAAATACAAAATATAAAAAAGAAAATTAATCCCACTGCCTTTAAAAAAACAAACATGTATTATCCCCACTGCTGTTGATTATTTATTTTTATGTAGTTACGACAAAAATCTGGAATAAATTGCTGAGTGTGATGGAAACCTTCTACCTTTCTTTTCTTTTTTTTTTTGTGGAAGGTAAACAACAGCTTGCATAATACCGCGATCAGGGAAATATTTTTATGCAGGCTGGCCCCTGCCGGGTGCATCGCTGCCCCCTTCAGGAGACTGGCTTGTGACACTTCATGGGCATTACGCTGCCGTGCGTTATGCATAAGTTAGGCTGCCGTTGGACAGAAGTTCTGGAATCCTTATGAATACTCTATGTATATACGCCCAAAATTGAAATAAAAAAAATAGAAAGTTCAGCTTATGCCGGCGTTTTAGAGGATTCTGGGAAGTCAGGCATACACTGGCTAAATCAGGGGCTTTACAGCAAACTAGCTCTTGACTGTACACCAGCAGCTTCACTGGAAAAACAATCTAGAAATAAGCAAGAAATTCTTAAATTAAGTGTATTTACCCTTAATTTGAGTAGGTAAATTAGATGATTTGCCAATGCAATGAGAATTTTAACTCTTAAAATAGGATAGATAAAATGCACTTGAAATAAGACAATGCAATTGTGTTTTCTTATTTTAAATGTAAATTGTCTTGTTCCATTGGCAAAATGTCTCTTTTACTTTCACAATTCGAGAACAAATGCACTTGTTTTAAGAAAAAAGGACTTATCTAGATTTTGATTTTTTTCCAGTGTTCTGCTGCTTGTGAGGTAGTTTGGTCGAGGATCAATAAGGTGAACCAAACAAAAACAGCTTCAGCCACCGGTTCCAGTTTCTCTGTTGTCTTTTATTCAGCATTTCACTCTGACAAACCTTCCTGAGCTTCCAAGAGCTCAGTGCTTATATAACAAAGTGGCAACACACCTGCACTTGAGTGGACCAAGCCTCAATTAAACAGGTAGAAAAAAACAAACAAAGTCTAAACAGAGAAACAAGAATAAAATTAATCTAATTTGCAAACTCATCTACATAAAGAAAGAGTCTGCAAAATAAACAATGTGATACAAGATAACTCAAAAAGTTACTTTAACAAAGCATAACTCCAAAGGAAACCCTCTAAATGGTAGAACCCAGCAAGGTAATGGATGACATCATCTAGTAAATTTAGTATGAAATACTTAGACAAAAAATGGTGAGTAAAAAGGAAAACAAATACCAAGAATATACTTTGAAACAAAATAAACAATTTCATCCAATAATCCAGAAGTAATAGCTTTAACCTAAACATAAATAGATGGAAACTGCAACTTAATGCTAACACAAACAAACCTGGGATAGTAAGTGAAGCAAAGTTGCAAACTAATGTTTAAATTTAAGCATTACAAATCAGAAGAAAGACTAAGGGACAAGTGGTAAACACAAACTCAACCACTTTGTCACCCTGCTTCTTAATTATTCTTGATTCACTGCATATAATATGTATGCACACACTGTATATATGGACCGAGTGGCAAAAGTATCTGCAAATAGGGGTGAGGGATTACCAACACTGCCAGCTGTGATCAGGAAGCACAGTTAATAAGGTGACGGGTTAGGGGGGCTGAAAGATGCACCTTGTAGCAAGTTCAAAACAAGGTGAGTGAGGATTTGAGTGAAACTGGGTCAATCTGTGTCCTTCTTAATCAGTCACCTACAGCGCTGTCCTCAGAGGATGGAGCTACTAATCAATGCTCAGCTCAAAGTCTTACCAGGCTGATGTAGCCTTTTACCGACTAAAATGATTTCAGGAGACAATTATTACTTCAGTTCCTGTAGCAGCATCTCTGTGCTTTGGTAAGAGAAATAAGGGAAACACAAATTAGCTTTACAATACTGCAAGGATCCCCAGAAAAAAAAAACTCTTTTAATGCTATTAGAAATACTTTTAATTAGGGATGCACGATATAATCGGCCCCCTATCGGTATCGGCCTTAAAACTGAATATCGGACATCGGCCACCCCACCGATATTTAACCCAATATTTGATCAGCTTCTGAGTTTCTAAAGTCTAAATAAAAATAAAAAATACTACTTCTTCTTCTTCCTCAAAAACTTCTTTTTTACAGACTTAAACACTTCTAAAGACGAGGGAAAAATATTGATACATTAAAATATCACATTATCTTCATATGCTGATAAATTGCCATTTAAAAACCCCATATCAATCTCTTTTACTAATGAAATATTGCTATATGTCATCGTTATGCTACGAAATCCCCTGAAAATTCACGAAATTTTGCCATATTTTTATATGTTGATATATTGACGCGGTATCGATCTATTTTACTAACAAAATCTCACAAGAATTAGCAAAATATCACGAGAGTTTGTAACAGAACGATGAAATTTCACGAGATTTTGAAAGTAAAATGGATCGATACTGCGTTTTTAAAAATCAATTTGATATCAGCATATGAAAATATATTTGAGTATATTATTTTTGTGTGTCAGAAATGGATAACAAAACTGCTATTTTCAATGACTACTTATTTTAGTCCAGCTTTAACATCGGTATCGATATCGGTTATCGGCCACATGAGTTTTAAAATATCGGCATATCGAATATCGGCCAAAATGCCAATATCGTGCATCCCTACTTTTAATGGCATCAACAAGTACCAATGATTCTCATATATATATATATATATATATATATATATATATATATATGTATATATATATATATATATATATATAATATATATATGTGTTACCGTCAATAGGCTAGAGCCATGTCCCGATTTCCTCTTTTTCTAGCCACTTTTGCTGAAATTTGCATTTTTCCCATTCTCTTACTTTTTCTCCGCCTCGACCTTCTTTTCCACGCAAACATGCGGAACCAGTTACACCTAAAATATTTGACAAAATTTTTTTTATAAATGTATTTTTTTTTATTATAAAACATTTTAAATGCCACAATAATCACATTTAATGAATTTTAATGCCAATTAAAGCCTTAATTTGAAAAATAATAATGTAATGATTTTTTAAAGACCCGCAGATTTTCACTGCTCTGATGATAATGAAACATGAATTCCTCATATGAACAAGTTTACAAGGCAGTAAAACAGTGTAGCATCAAGACTGTTTTTTGAAATAATGTAACTTTCGTATTATAAACATAGATTTACACTTTTCCTTGTTGGAAATGTGGGTTTTAATAAGTAGCGGTAAATAGGGATAGTGAAGTTTTCACCTGCTATGCTCAGAACAGCTAATAGCTACTCAGGTATTACACACTTTACTGATGTACTTGGAAAAACTCCTTATTGTAAACTTGAAGATAAAACCAGCTCCTCCATAGAGGATCGCATGCAAACTAACATGAAGCTCACCGGGGTTTTAATGTCACTGTTTCTGCGCCCTGGTGAAAAATAGCAGCCATTGGAGGTTTGAGAACCAGCTTCTAAAGGGTCAGAGAGTCTTTTTCTATTTAAAAGCATTTGTTTGAGTGCTGTCTGTTCCCAGCGTGCTCAGTGGAAGTCATTTGTTTAGCCTCTGAGGACTATCAGGAAGCCAGCCAGAGCTTCTCCTCTCCAAATGCATTTGTTCCTACTCTGGAGATGGAGTTCGTCTCAGCAGAGCTGTTCACAGAGCTGCAGCCCAGTTGCTAATGAGCTCGAGAGTCCCATGAAAATATGAAATCAAATAAAAGCTTTTAGCATTCACTCACACCCCGGTCTGAGTGTACTTAACTCTAAAAACAGATTTCCATGACATAAGCAACAGATTCTCTGAATCATATACAGTGGAAGCAAAGCACTTATTAGTACTCATCAATAGACCACAGCTCCTGAAAATTCAGGATGGCAACGAAAAACAAAAGTAAGTTGAGAGCCTGTCTAGACTTCAGGTGTAGAGGCTTATGAAGGATAAACAAGAAGTGAACATAATAGCACCATGAATGCAATACTATAAATTATTTACATCAATGACCAAAACCAAAAATAACTTGGCTCACACTCAAGTGCAATGACAGCTGAAACAAATGGCTGCAGATGTCTCTGAGTGGATGGCGAGCTTGGAGTTGGGCTGGGACCTGGATGACATTCTTCCTGCGAAATAACTATGAGTAAAAATTATAAGGTTTTATATTTTTAGAATTATTTTGTATTTATTCATTTATTTAACAGCAGTTGCGTTAAAACAATCTGCCTTTGATAAGAGTGATGGTGGGGCTCCGTTTAAGTCTATAAAGTTCTTCTGTACAAGAGACGTGTTACAGGAAACAGATTTTAAGAGTATTTCTGCCAGCTGACCAGCAGTGCTGTGCTAGTCTGTGTTTCATACAGCCGGAGAGTGCAGAACTTTCTCTTGCATCTTAATAAGACTTTAAATTGTAGAAGTTGAGAGTGAATAAGAATGAAAGGTCGTTAAAGGTCACCTAGAGCTAAAAAAAAAAAGGCAAGGCTATTTGTAGCACAATTCAGTACCAAGACAATTCAAAGTGATCTAACATTAATTCAACTTTACAAATGTGCACAAGGTGTGAACAAGAAGTGGATGGTTTTAAACTTTAAAGCATTTTGAAGGAGAAAAAAGTCCCCGGTTAGACGACTATTTTTAAATTTTCGATTCTTGGGGTCACAATTAGATTTTTTTCAGATTCTTTTAAATCCAAACAATTAATTTACGGTTCAAACGATTCTCAGGATCTTTTGCGATAAAAACAAGCGATGAATCTTTGCCCGTTCATAATTATATGGTAGTTTTTCAAAGTGGTGAAGTGTGCGCTGGTCGGCTGGTCGTTTTGGCACTGTCTTTACTGAATTATCCAATTCTACCAACAACTCTGGGTGATGTCTTTCGAGGTGAGAACGGGGATTTGAAGTACTCCCAAAATACTTAACTTTACCGTTGCAATCTCTGCAAATCGCATGAGTCATGTCAAGCCCTTTCTTACCTGGGCCGGTTGAAGGTAAAATCCAAAGTGGTTTCAAATGGTTGCTTTTAAAACCACGGAGGAGTTGAATTTTGAATCTTGAATCTTCGTCCTCCATACTTTAGCGACAACAAACACAGTAGCTCACACAACACTACACAGCACTCTGTAGCCTGCTAGGCTAACGCTTGCATGCCTGTGCATAGCACAAAAAAAATTGTTTTTAAAGAAAATGAGAATCGATTCTGAATCTTTTAATGTTAGAAACGCGATTTGAGCTCAAATCAGTTTTTTCTTTTTTTTCTTTTACAAATAAATGACCCATCGACCCGAACACCATATCATCACATTTGCAGACGATGGTGTTTTATTCTAGTGTAATGGATTCTGTTGTTATCCTTGCTTTTATTTACTGGCAGAGGTCACTTTCAGTTACAGTCAACCATGGTGGTCTTGGTATCACTAGTATTTGCAGTCAAACTGTGGCATACATCTGAATGAATGTTGTATGCCTCTACAACACCAGTTCTCATGGTCGCTGACCATCGAACAACCTTTCCCTGGAAGGAACACAGAATGGATTTCATTTTTTTTTTAAATAAAGTGAATACTATACGAACAGCAAAATGCCTCAATTAGGTAATAACATTTAAATTTAACCTTTAAAGATTTAGCTTTTCATAAACTTTGATGTACATCACCACGGTGAAGATTTGATTAACCGCAAGCAAAAATGAATGATTGTGGTGAAGTTTGTGTGTTAAATACAAGAAATATTTGAAACAAACTGTGCTTTTAGAAGACCTGAAGTTCAGTTACACTACAGCTTCCAAATTTGACTACATAAAGCAATCAATAGTCAAACACAGCGGGGTGTGATGATGAGTTAATTATTACTGTGACAATGTAGATGATGACTTTACAATGTAAAATCCAGGCTGTCACAACAATAGTCTGGTCTAAAAAATCTTAGAACGTTTACAAACTTAGAAAAGTGTCAAAGGCTGAAAGGAGTTGGTGATATAGTGCCTTCCAAACTAAAACCCTTTACATTTAATTTTAGAATTTGTTACCAAACCTTAATGTATTCTGTTGTAATTTTTTTTATTAACAAACGAAGAGAGAATGTTCTTTTTAGTTTTTACACTGGAAAAAATTTTAATCTAGATGAGTCATCTTTTCTTAAAATAAGTGCATTTAAGGAGGTAAGTGAGACACTTTGCTAATGGAACAAGACAATTTACAGCTGCATTTTCTTAATTCAAGTGCATACTATCTAAATATCTTATTGTGAGAGTAAAAAATACTCATTCAGTTTCTTAAATTAAGTGTATTTATCCTTAATTTGAGTAGATAAATGAGATAGTTTGCCAATGGAATGAGTATTTTTACTCTTATAATAAGATAATTAGGTAATATGCACTTGAAATAATGATAATAATTTCTTATTTTAAGTGTAAATTGTCTTGTTCCGTTGGCAAAATGTCTCTTTTATGTCCTCAATCAAAGTACAAATGCACTTATTTTAAGATAAAAGACCAATCTAGATTTAGTTTTTTTCCAGTGCAATATCTAGCAACCAATCCAACAAGCTGATATGTCATATTGCTCCACGTGTTGTTATGAGATGTTCCAATTATCCAGGGAAAGATGGTTTGTACTTTGCTTTCACTGCTTTATAAAAAGCGGACTGCAGGGTTTGGAAACTTCTCAGACCTGCCTCATCAGTGTTTGTCTCTGCTATAGCAGAGCAAAATTTCCTGCAAAGTGGAGCTAAAGGCTGTAAAGAGATTTCTAGAATCATTTTTGATCGTATAAGAATAAAGCTTGAAAGGAACTATTCAAGTAAAACCCAGAGGTTTCCATTTATCCATGCGTACAATAATGTTTAGAAACCTCTGACTGAACCTTCGAGTTTTTGTTCAGCGTCTCGACATGTCAGTGTTCCTGTTCAATGTTGTTGTAGAAAACAATCCATGCATGTGTTGTCTTGTTGGGTTTCATCCCATAAAAAACAATGCAAAGGACCTTAAGCCTTGTTAAGGTGCGGTTTGTGACGCCGTGCTCTGCCTTTACAAACAACTCTGTGTTGCCTAAATGAAACTGTGCAGGTAGGTGACTCTGATGGCCTAAAAACGCGCTCGGCTTGTTCTCTTCTGTTTAACTGCCAGTCATATGGCGTGTCTGTGCGAGAGGAAAGAATGTTTTCCTTTGGTGTCACGGCAGGGTGTGTGTGTGTGTTTGGGGGTTGGGGGGGCTCCTCGGTGCCCAAACAGGATGCTGGTCTTACCATATCATGGCCGCACATTATACCCTTGAGCCTCCCTTCTGTTTAGGCTAAACAGACAAACAGGCCGGGGTGACCTGACTGGAAGATAAACACGACTCCCTCATCAGTCTGTAATGATCTGTGATTCTCTTGTCTCACTATCTATCTGCTCCTAACCGAATACCTGCTATCTCATTTACCACCTGGGGCCATCTTCCTGTCCAGCAGCAACATGACCTGTAGGGTAAACTCAGTTTTTCGGTCCATCATACCTCAAACAGAGGGCCTCTGCTTAACCTCCATCCCTGTTTATGTCCTTAATAATCAATCCTTAGCAAACATTATTTGTAATGAGCAGCATATTGATCCAAGCACTATTTATTCTAATATATCAAACTGTAAACTATTTACGATAGAAATAAATGCTATTTCGATATTATGAGCACTCAATGAAAAGGTGACAGCTTTAAATAGACAATCTGAAGGTAAGAATATATTCTTACCTTCAGATACCACAGTATACATGTCAGACTAAATAATACTACTTATACTTCAGCAATAGTATCTAGGTGTTACTTTATTACTTTATTGTATGTCTTGTACAATGTCCGTTGGTTGTGCTTTTCTTTTTACATCTCTTTGCAGGTGATGAAGCAGAGTGAAGATTTTTTATCATTGTCTCCCTTTTATCTCCTCTTTCTTTAATTTTTTCTCCTTTTTTCTGTTTTTCCTTTCCTGTTCTACTTACATTGCAGTGTCCATATAATCTGTAAAGCTCCCTGCATAATTATAATAAAGCAAATTATATGCAAGAAAACAAGCGGAACACTATGGCAATAGCCATACTGCTCCACTTGTGAAAGTAAAATCTGTTGGGCTCTTTTTGGCATCAAAACAATTATTCTTTTTGCCACATTGCCAGACAGGACACTGTTAAGAATAAATAAATAAATAAATAAACAAACAAACAATCTGTTGTAGCTACAAACTCTCACTATAAGGTACAAAAACAAAGTCATCTCGCTGATTTGCTGGTTGATCAGGTCTGAGCAACATCACTGGGAAAATTAACCTTTGAACTCGATCATTCTGGATGCCGGATCTGTAGTTTTGCAACCTCTCACAGTGAAATGGACAGCATCCTACTGTATGGAGTAAATTTTATTTCATTATTGTTACGAGTTCAAAAATGCATTTTGTAAATTGCAAAATTGCAATGCAGATCTATAACTTTGAAAAACAATTTAATGAAAAAGTAGTTTTTTTGCATCAGTGATCAATTGACCATTTTGCGACCCTATTTAGTCTCTTGCGACCCGCCGAGAGGTCCAGACCCCCAACTTGGGAACCCCTGATCTACATTTGCAACAAAATATACCCAATTATTTGCAAATAGAGACTACAATCCTTAATACCAATAAAGAACATGTAGATAATGTTACCTTAATATTTAAATATTTCCTTTTTATTCTGAAACTCAGCTTGCCAATTGGCTCTTTAATCTAATTTCCCCTCCCATGACTACTCCCAGGTTAAACGGCTTTAAAGTACAGTTGATGTGGTTTTGTAAAACGCCTTCCGTCATATGTAGAGAGATTACTCATCTTTAACAGATAAAAACAATGACTCAACTTGTAGTCGCATGCCTGGCATACCCCGGCCGTGCATACCGGATAAGCTTACAGGGCTTGTGAGAGCCTGTGTCATCCCTGAAGTGGTGTGCGAAGCTAATGAATGCGATCGATCGCCCAGCCTAATTCAAAGAACATCATTAGGGTTTCAGGTTTATCATCAGCGGAGCCTCTTGCTTTCCCTCAGAAGAAGCTTGGAGAAACCGTTCTGTGTCAAACCGAAAGAGAGATCTCTCTGCGGTCATTGCTGAAACCGTCTCTACCCAGAAAAAAATCATGAGTAATAAACATAACTTCCAACTGGACTTTTTTATTAATTTTTTCTGTGTAACAAAATTTTATTTTTACAGGTTAACCATGACTGTGAAACAAAACAACCAGATGGGTCTCATTAACTGGAAACGGCGTTTTTACTTAATTCGTTTACCTCATATTTTAGGATCAACGTCCCGTCGCTCATGATGTGATCCCTGAGGAAAATGGCCAGATTATGTATAAATATATCAAAATAAATATACCACAAAACACATAAATAAATAAATGATTAGGTATCCAAATAATGAATCAAAAACATGTTTAAATAAAATGAAAGTATTCAAAAATGTATATGATACATTGAATTTCTATGAAAATAAATTGACTCTGCACTTTAGGTTTGTGATTTCTCTATATGGTGTCATTGTTGATCTAGTGAAAAAACAACAACAAAGAAAAACCCAGACTGGTTTAACGGTTTCTGTTATTAGAATGTCAAAGGACATCTGCTGACCTCCTGAACGGACCTCTCAGAAGAAGAATCCTTCAGTTTTGTGAGCTCGTTAACAATTAAAACTTCCTCAAGTGAAACGATAATGCTTAAACATTGGATATTTATAGAGCAAAAGTGGGAAAACTAATAAAAAATTTTTAGTTTTACACTGTTACACTGTTTTTAGGAGGTCAGTGTTCTGCTGCTTTGTTGGGATCTGATTGTTTATTTCCCGTCAAACGATAATAAGGTGCATTTCCATTCGCTTTTTTTAATGCGCATTTTAAAGCATCGTCTCAGCAATCAGAAATGGCAAAATTAGAAAAAAATCTGCTAACAAGTTTTTATCGCTCGCTTGAGGTACTCTTTGACTTCTGCGAAGAAGGGCTTATGCCAATCAGTTCTGACGAACTTTGACCTCAAATGACTCATCAGCTTTTTTCTGCCATCAGTGTTTTTTCCGAATGTTCCTAATATGACCGTAAACATGGATGGAAGAAACATCGCCATTACTTGCTAACATGTAAGGAAAACTTGCCCCATAAAGTCACATTCATCTTTATGGGGCAAAACAAAGAAGCCCAACTACCCCCATTCCAAAGGGGTGGAGCCTGTTTCAATTTGCATGCTCTCAAAACAAAAACAAGGCTTTGTTGGGCTACTGTATAAAACCTGGAACTCAAAGCTATTCCTGACATTTGAATTGAAAAAGCTTCCTGGATGGGAAGCGAAACATCTTCAAACTTGGATACAAAGTCCAGTAGGTTATTTTTTATTCTCTTTTTTTTTTAAATGACTATGACCTGGGTGACTAACAGAGATGGCAAAAGTACTCACTTTCCGTACTTGAGTAAAAGTACAGATACTTGTGTTAAGAAATACTCTGGTAAAAGTGAAAGTACGGATTAAACTTCTTTACTCAAGTAAAAGTAACAAAGTACAGGCTTATAAATTTACTTAAAGTATAAAAGTAAAAGTAGAAACCACTTTTTTTCATGCCGTTGCCTACATTTTAAATGGATGTCTGCCAATAGGACTAGATCTCCGTTGTGTTCATTTTCAATCATCTCGTCGTCCATACTACTATGCTAACGCCACCGCCACCAAGCTGCAGTGATTTGCCGCGAATGAATACCGCCGAATCTGTCGATTCATCTTGTAGTGGTGCGTCAAATGCAACGTAGATTCCCATCCAATTAGATTGAATTTGGTATTGATGACGTGAAAAATAATAACGGTAACTCCATTGAAATGATTCAAAACTTAAGTAACGGGCCAATTTTTTATAATGTAAGGAGTAGAAAGTACAGATATTTGTGTAAAAATGTAAGGAGTAGAAGTAAAAAGTCGCCATAAAAATAATTAGTAAAGTAAAGTAAAAATATCAGAAAAATCTACTTGAGTACAGTAACGAAGTATTTGTACTTCGTTACTTCCCATCTCTGGTGACTAAGAATCTACACCAGTTTAATTTAGTTTAATTTCATAAAAAATCTTCTTTAAGGAACACTTTTCTATACGATTAATAATCGATTAATCAAAAGAATTTTCAACAGATTAATCAATTTACAAAATAATCGTTAGTTACAGCTAGTGTTGCACCGATACCAGTATCAGGAGGGGCCCCGATTCAGCATTAAAATGGTGGTATCTGTATCGGCGAGTACCAACAAATAGGGCACCGATACCATTTTGAGAGCCAAAAGTTTATTCAACTATTGTCACCCATTCCAGATAGGCAATAAAAAGTTCTACTGGATTCACTTTGTATTAGTCTTTTCCTGCTTCACAAAGGTAGGCAGCAGCTTAACAAAGCCATGATGGCAATTATTTTACATCCAAATAGTATGCAGTTCTTCATATATACACACACATCAATATCAAACAGATGGCATCGGTATCAGCCAATAATGCACAGCCAGATATCGGGTATCAGGGCCAAAAAATGGCATTGGCGCAACACTAGTTACAGCCCTACTGATTTTAAACAAATGGTGACAGAAATCGACCTTTAAATGCCTGTAAAGATCGTCTCCAGGCCTCTGTTAGATAAGTACAGGTTAGGCTACGTTCACACTGCAGGCCTTGATGCTCAATTCAGTTTTTTTTTGTGAAACACGATTTTTTCGCGTTGCCGTTCATATTTCCAAATATATGCGACTTGTATGTGATCTCCTGTGTGAACTGCAGTCATACAACGCAAGTGTCCCACATGTGCATTAGAGGACGCAATGACGTCACAGGCCAGCGTGCTCTTTTTTTCTGGAAGTAAACATGGATGATAGTGCCAGCATGCATCTAGTGGTCTTTTCCAACCATGAAAACTCATTCTTTTCAATATGTTTAAACATAAATACTGCTCTCCGCATTATCATCTGCCAAGGTTGTTGTTTTTCTTGTCGCTTCTGCGTAGCAAGACGCAGAATAGTGACCTTTGTCGGGTAATAATGGCGTTCAGGTCGTATGAATGCGACCCGGCTGTTTAGACACAGGTCGCATTTGAAAAGATCAGATTCGTATCGGATTCAGGACCACATAGCCAAGAGGCCTGGGTCGAATCGGATCTGTGTTGTTCAGACAGCCATGAAAAGATCAGATTCAGGTCACATGTGGGCAAAAAAATCGGATTGTGGTCACTTCAGGCTGCAGTGTGAACGTAGTCTTAGTTTACCATAACCCTTTAACGCCTACTGTTGCAAATATGTATTATACTCTAACGGAAAAAAAACTCATCTGCATTCCCCACAATGCCAGTAAACAATATATTTTTTTAAAACTAATGTATATAAATCAAGCATTAAGACATTAACTTGTTTTATTTTTGTTTCTTCTTTATAATTTTTCTGAAGGTCTTTTATGTTGATAGGCTTTGTATGACAAATATATTATACCTTTCAAGCAGGCAATATAGGTAATGACCAAATCAGGTTTCATATTTTTTGTTTCTTACCCAAAAGACACAATGATGTGAAAATATTTCCATATTTGAAGTTGAGAGGAAACCTTTTGTGCCAACGACAGTTTGCCCGTAGGTCTCCAGTCAACAGAAACACAATGAACGGCTTCTGGAACAGCTCTACAATCTTGTCGTACTTGTCTTCATTTCAACATGTTGTTACTTTAGAGGCTTCGAGGCACTCCAGTGTCTGAGTCAAGTGTACAAGAAAGCCGGGTCAAAGGACAGGCAAAGGCCTGTAGCTACGGTTGGACCAGCAGAACAAGATCATTTGCTTTTTTTATTGCAGATATGTACAAAAGTGTTCAGGCGGAGCATGCAAAAGAGGCAAAATTATAAAGTGAAAGCAGACAGGTGATCCCCCGATGGTTACAGATCCCATGACAGCAGCCGGCCGGTTTACATTATGTGACAAACCGCCTGGGGCACTTTGTGAATTTGGCTACGCAAACATGGTGGCAAACATCTCTCTCTGCAGGCAGATAAATACTGACAACAGATGGCAGGAGCGTTATCTGCTGGAAGAGCAGGTTCACAAGCAGGAAGGAAACACACTGATAGCAGCATTTGTCTTCCTCACACTTTCAGGTCAAATATACCGCCCTAGCTAACACATGGTGGTTGCTTGAAAAGAAAAAAAATGTTATACAGATGTTTGTGGAAACAATCTACAGGCTGAGGCAGATGTTTGACTTATTCAGGGATGTTGCTGCAAGACAGCATGATGTTCCAACTATCAGGATCAGATCTGAATGTTCATCACAGGACCTGCGCTATTAGAACAGCTTTATTTTACTTTACTTTCAAGTTGAGGGTGGCTTCATAGCACTACATGTGAATCACACATAACACAAGACATTCTTTTTTTGTCACAGTGTAATACTAAGGGTATGGTGTTAGTTTTGTTCCATTATTGTTTACAAGCAAAGAATGGGTTTTGTACATAGAAATTTAAAGAAAAAAAAGCTATCTAACAATGAAACTTTAAAAACAAAACAAAAAAAGTCTATTTAATGGTTTCTAAATGTAATGTAAATCTCTTTATTGCCCTACAATGAAATCCAGTCTCGGTATTTGACCCATCCCCTTGGGGAGCAGTGGGCTGCCATTGTGCAGCGCCTGTGGAGCAGTGTGGGGTTGAGGGTTTTGCTCAGGAACCCAGAGGCTGTGGGGATAAAACCTTCTCAGAGCACAAGCGCACTGTTCTAACCCACTAGGCCAACACTCCTCAACGTTTGTGTAGATGGAGTAAGAAGAAGATGGCTACAATATTTGGCCCAAAAATTCTGATGGCACATATCGGGGATAAACTGGAAGGATGAAAATAAATCGCCATTGGCGTCAGCCTTAAAAAAACCTGTATCGTCTGATTGCTAACATGCAATTGATGGAGATAATTTATCAAGGAGTACAATAGTCTAATCTGGAGGATATGAAGACGTGGAAAAGAGTTTGGAGGATCTTTAGAATCAATTCAAATTTGGCTCAAATTCTAAAAAGCACTTTAAGATGCCTCACTGTGGAGAAGCAAAGAGGGAGACAAGAGGAAGAAGGATTCCAGGATACCAAATAAATGAATGCTGGGAGTGTATAGTTTAGATTTACATTAGGGTAAGGCAATAGCCAGTCTCCAAAATCTTCTATACAGAAAAAAGGGTAAGAGAAATGGCAATGAAAAGGAAAATATATTTGGACAACATCAGGATAACCCAAAGGAAAAATGTAGAATTTCTAAAAGTAGAATGGGAGGTAGATATTTTAATTATCAGGCTCCTCTCCTGTGAAACCAACCAGTTAGTCCATGAGGCAGACACCCTGTCTACTTTTAAGGGTAGGTTTAAAACTTGCCTTTTTGATAAAGCATATAGTTAGAGTGGCTCAGGTTATCCTGAATTGTCCCTATAGTTATGCTGCTATATGCTTAGCCTGGTGGAGGGACTACTTTACATTATTCTGCTTTTTCAATCTCTATTCTCCAATTATGCAGTATTTGTTGGTTAAACCCATACTCTTTATTTTATCTCCGCTTCTCTTGTCATAAAAGCTTCATCTTGTCTGTGTAGTTGTGATAAAATCCTAGAGAGAAATATCAGCTAGGCTGTTGCCATCAACACCTTTGTTAATGGTGATAAGAGCTGACCTTTTTAGTGCTTATTCCTCTTTCTATTCTAGAAATAGCCACGGGCTCAACTTTTACGGTTACAAACTGTATGTGCTGTCTTTCATCTATTTTACAAGAAAACTGCTTAAGCGTTTCTTTCCTAGACAGAGCCTCCTATGGAGATAGTTTATGGTTACAATATTCATGGATCAATGCTAATGTGGTCCTTTGGTGTGTCTTCCACTTTCTCCTTAAACCATCCAGTCAGCCTCTGCAGAAGGTAACTCAAACTGAAGGCTGATTTATATTCAGAAACCAGGACGTCTGTTTGTGTAGCGCATTTAACGCAGATATTGCGCCGCCCCGTCTGCAGATACTCTGCTGCACCTCTCCGAAATTGCAGGTCACCGCAGACAGGAGGCCTCTGATTGGTCATTTCCACATCCGCTCCACACTTTGTGTATTTCCTGTTTGATACCTTACCGGATTGTTTTGTTTGTATGACTGCCATTGTGGAAAACGATTCGTAAAGATGGACCAGCTAGAAGAGCGAGGTGCGCAAGAACGCTGGGACCCTTTTTCCACCTGGATCCCCACACTTTTTCGCCATCATCTCCCTCCGTTTTTGCACAAACCTGCCCCCACTTCCTCACCGCCTCAGCCGTATCTAGACCCACAGCTAGTTTGTGATGCTGTACTCCACAGAAAGTTGTTAGGAAGATGAGTATTCCACCATAGATACTAAGAAAGACCTGTTAGAGAGCACTGACCCTGGTTGATCAGGAATTACAATGTATAAAATATGACTTGCATATATACATAGAGCCCTTTACACGGTTTTCAACGTCGGCACCCATAGGTGTAGAGTAAAAGAAAGCCGTAGGAAATTACAGTATGTTTGCAACAAATCATGTAGGAGACAAAGCCAAGATGTTGCAGAACAAACTTTGATCGGATGAGAAAATTTTTGGCCTGCATGCAAAACATCGCAAATGGAAAAACTGACAACGAATTTAAATCCTGGACACAGTGTGAAATACAGCTGTGGCAGTATCATGCTCTGGCCATGCAAAGCTGGCCAGAATCGATGAAACAAAGGATGGACTTTGATGTGAAGCAACCCAATAAGAAATCCTGATGTAGGTTACAAACAGCTCAAGAGAACTTATCCCAAAAAACATACAACTTGTTTTTTGCTGTTTTTTTTAAGCAAAATGCAAAATGCAGACACAAGTATTTACCTTCAACTTCTCAATTATGCTTTACTTTATGTTTTTCAAAATACATTGAACCCTTTTTTGAAGATGCTGTAATCCAGAAAACGTCCTAATGTTAAAGGAGCATAGAAGGGAAAAGGGTTGGATTGGATGGATGCAGACACAGGTGCACAGAAAAGAGGGAGCATCTGTCTCGGTCAGAAAGCTTTACAGTGAGCTGAGGAAGCAGCATCTGATGGGCGGCACCTTTACGTTCCCATTGTGAGGTCAGCATTGCTCATAAGCAGCTTTTGATAAGCACCCAGGTTAGGAGAGGCGAGTCGCCCGCTCTTCAAAGACAATGGCTCCGCCTTCTCCTTCAGTCTTCGTTATTCACCACAGGCTCCTCGCCAAAGGGAAAAAAACATCAAGAGCAAGAAAAGAGGTACTTTGGTTGAAACACTCAAAGCACTTCATCTGTTATTAACAAAACTGCTCTGTCTTCAGAGCTGTGGCGCTCCAGAGGGTCCTCTCCCAAAGGGACCAGCTTATGGGGGGGACGGTTCCCTTGAGGCTTATAAGGCGACAGGCTTTGACTTGCAGTGAAGTTGTGAGAAACTCCCCAGACAATGCCAAGGAGAAGACGACACTGCACAGTGTGGCAGGCTACAAGACAGCAGAGGAAGCGAAATCTAATGATAATTATATTTTAGAGACATTCAAGTACAGGAGCTCCCTATAAACAGCAAATAATTCCAATAAACTGTAGCTTTTATCTATAGTATCTTTAAAATTCCCTCCTCTGCTAAGATTCCTACCCTAGCTGTTGTTCAAAAATTGTAAATCAAATGATATTGCTATTCTAGATCAAATTAAAAGTTTTTAAAGTTATGATGATGTTATCCCGAACAGTCCCGCGTTCTTTTGATTGTGATACAAAGACTTTGAGAAAAAATCTAAACTTAGCACCTGCGATTTCGTAAGTGTGTAAAATGATCACAGGGCAAATTATTATTTCTTTTAGTTATCATCTATTTTTCACTAAGTTTAACAAGCTGGCATTAGCTGGTTAGTTAGTCGAGAAGGGCAATGTCTTCAGACTGAATTAATTTGCCTGCCTTTCTGGTGGCTGTAAAGCTGTGCTAGTAACGGGACGGGAGCACTGTATTGATCTGTGCTCTATATAATTTGAGACAATTGGTCATTATTGGACTTTTTTCCAGCGTTTACACTGAAATAACTTTTAAATCAGACGAATGGTATAACAGGAATATTAGCAGTTAGAACATATGGGCCGTTTCTCGATTCGCAAGAACGCGAGTACGGACTCGTGTCCTCGCCAAGTATGTTCTAAAGAAGAACACAGGAAAGTGTGGACTCTGGGAGAACGGGAGCACGCAGAATAGATATGGGTCAATTGGATAAGGGGCGTACTCATGAACATTATTAATAGTCTCTAGATGATAATAAATTCTTACTTTTTTAATTTATTGAGAGGATAATAATGACACAGTCAAATAAACAAATAAAATGAACATTTTGCCAAATAAACAATAAACTCTCCATCAGAGCCAGCGGTCCTTCACACACGGCTATGCAGAGAGAGGGCTGCTGCAGACGGGCTAATGTAAGCCCTGGCTGTGGTTACCCTCGGAGGTCCGCTGGTTGCCGCGGTCCTCTCAACTTCTGAAGTTTTTTTTTTTTATTACATATTAAATCGGTAAATGGGCCATATAGTGATGCTTTAAAGTATAATGTTCTCATCTGAAATGATCTTAAAACCTACTTTTATTGAAAAACTGCAACAGAAAAAAGAACTTTTAACTTCATGCTGGGTAAAGAGGGACCTTTTTCGGTCTGCTGTTCAGTACTAGGGCTGAGACTGATGACGTTTCACGAGCACATGAGAACGCACAAGTTCACATACTGCGAAACGGCCATAATGTCTATCAGGGATGAGAAAAAACTCTTTTACTTAAAAAAAAATGGTTAAGTCAGTCTCTCAAAAAGGCATTTTTGTTGTCAGCAAGTGATTTCAGCAAGTTTCACATTTTAGTGAAACTAGAATGTAAATTCCAGATATTACAATGAGCGTTTTATATTTAACCATCTTGGGTAGATTTTAGACTCTTATTTTGAAATAAGAAAGGAAGTAGGGAGGAAGTTGCCTCTTTGAGTCGAGCGTTAAAAAAAAAAATCCTTTTCAGGAGAGATAACATCATGTTGTTTATAAAAGCAGTCAAGACTTTTTTACTACTTCTTAAACTTTAGCTTAGCAGCATTTTTAGTTGTCTTGTAAAAATTTAAAACCGACGGTGACGTCAAGAAATAAAATCTTTAAACACTTCAAGAAACTAGCTAGCCGTTAGCAGCTAACGTTTAGTTCATGGTTACCTAAAGGCTGCTTTAGCGAGTAGCAAACATCAACTATTATGTAACATTTAAAAAGTTGATTAAACCATAAATGAATAGTTATACACAAAAAACAAAGAAAACTTTGACATTTATGAAAATGTCATTCACACTGAAAGACATAGGTTGTGCTGCGCTGGATTTTGAACCGGTTACACAAATCTTTTAAAACACTACTTTTCCAAATATCATTAAAACAAATATGGCTATGCGATTAAGTCAAGAATCCAATTTGCGGGAGATGTACTGTTAGTTCCTAAGTAAATGTATAAAAAAACTAATTCATCCTTGACACGTAAAACTCCATTATAATGTAGGAAGAGTTAAAAATCCCAGATGGCACAATGAAACTGCTGTCTGTCACCGATTTATTCTGAAATATCTCTACGTAAGCAAACTTATCAGCTGATTAATACTTTTTTGCAGGGTTTTTTCTTTTCCTAACTTTGCAAAACTTTCCACTTCTACAAACTTCTCTTATAGTTCAATGCATTTGTTCAGTTTCTTTACTGTTTAAATATAAAATTGTCTGGATTATAGAAACTATATTGATGGGAAAAAGAGGCACCACTATGCAACATGTTCAGCCTTGAGAACAACTTCAAGAACAAACCAGGATTTATTGAGCTAATCGAGGGCAAACAACACAATGAGTTCCTCCCCTCCTCCATCTGCCTTTCTGTGGCGCCGCCGAACAAACTCTGAAGGTTAATGATGAAGGCGAGCAGCGTATAGATACAGCATAGGAACGGATGAGCATGTATGTGAAACAAAATCAATCTGTCAGACAAGTTGGACCAATCTAGGTATAAAGATAGTTATTTAACGATTGTAAACAATGAACGGAAAGCAGACAGCAGCAAGCAAGTCATCTGGCCCACTTCAATTCACATGGACATAAAAAGAACTGGAAAATAACTGGGCAGAACTCCCAGGCCCCGACCAACAGCAAAGCAGCGGATCAACAACAAGCATGTGGGTGTTTTTTTTTTTTCATCCTTTTAATTTTATGCAGGTATGCTTGCAGTAATGTAAAACCATTTTTCAAAATGGCAGGTTTTGCCAATAGCCTTTTTCAAAGCACGCGCCTGATGTTGCGCCGATAAAAATTGATCTGTCGGGGTGGCAGCATGGGGAGTCTTGTGCACACACACGCCACTAATGCTGGCCAACCAGCTGACAGGCTGAGCGGGGTCATCCCTCTGCACTCCCTCTGAGCTCTGCATGATTCAGTAGGCGCACGCCGATTCATCGATTCCTTATAAACTTGCAGATGAGAGGCAGTAATCAGTGCACATAAAATGCTTAAGCATTCAGGTAGGGCCCAGTTTGTGTTTGTGGTTTAAATTGCTTGAGTCAGCGCAGCATCTTAAAACACTAATCTGAATATAAAATATACTGCAGAAAAATAAAGTGTTTTCATCTAGATGGTTCAAATATATGGTAATAAAACAGTAATAGCTGCAAAGATGACCTGGTATAAAGCATTCTTGTGAACTAAACTAAAAGACCACGCCCTGATAAGCGACCATCAGTTCTACATCAGTGGTTGTAGAACAAGTGGTGCTGGGCAAAATATCCTCACAATATAAGGTTCTTATGTTCTTTTTGGAAAACATTTCAGCAGTTCAGCAGACCTTTTGATAAGAGTACTTGACCAAGACCAACTCCAACCTCTTTACCAACACTTTAATAGTCTACATCTGATCTTTTATCATGACTTAAATCAGTAAAAAGGCCATCCCACACTTTTGCATATCTTCCTTGTCATCTAATGAGGTTTGCTGCTTTACATAAATAAAGCTCCAGCATCAATGTCCAACACATCAGATAAAGTTGTATGTTTTATTTTTATCTTCAAAAAAGCCAAACTAAATATCAGAAGTGATCAAAAATTTCACAGCAAAAAGCATCACAGCTCAGACATATAATTTGTACAACATGAAGGGACCCCTGCTAAGAAATTTTAGAGTAATAAAATACCTTATTTTCGGGACTATAAAGCGCACCTTGTTAGTCACACTCACTGAGTTTGTGAGGTTGTGTTTTTTTAAAATGAAAATGTGTATATTATATATATAAATCTAGATAAGTCATTTTTTCTTAAAATTCTTTGAGGTAAAAGGGATATTTTGCAAATGGAACAAGACAGTTCACACTTAAAATAAGAAAACACAATTGAAATGTCTTATTTCAATTGTATATTATCGAATTATCTTATATTAAGCGTAAAATACTCAGTAACCTACTCAAATTAAGGGTAAATACTAGGGATATTTAACCCGATATTTGATCAGCTTCTGAGTTTCTAAAGTCTAAAAAAAAATAAATAAATACTACTTCTTCTTCTTCTTCAAAAACTTATTTTTTACAGACTTAAAAACTTCTAAAGATGAGGGGAAAAATATTGATACATTAAAATATCACAATATCTTCATATGCTGATATATTGCCATTTAAAAACACCATATCAATCTCTTTTACTAATGAAATATTGCTATATCTCATCGTTATGCTACGAAATCACCCGAAAATTCACAAAATTTTGCCATATTTTTATATGTTGATATATTGACGCGGCATCGATCTATTTTACTAACAAAATCTCACAAGAATTTGCAAAATATCACGAGTTTGTAACAGAACGATGAAATTTCACGAGATTTTGAAAGTAAAATAGATCGATACCGCGTTTTTAAAAATCAATTTGATATCAGCATATTAAAATATATTTGAGCTTTAACATCGGTATCGATATCGGTTATCGGCTAAATGAGTTTTAAAATATCGGCATATTGGATATCGGCCAAAATCCCAATATCGTGCATCCCTAGTAAATACACTTAATTTAAGACATTTTTACTTATTTGTAGAGGATTTTCCCAGTGTATAAGCCGCTGTTATCTACTGAACTGTCCTCCACCAAACCTGTAGGGGGAGCTCAACGTATCACCCCTATGGTAGGGATAAAGATTAATGCTAGCTCCCGTTAGCTTGTTGACTCAAGGGACAAAAAATTAGGCTTTGTTAGTTATTTATTTCAGCTCTTCAAAGGTTGCGCATAGTCTCTTCATTGGTTCGATAGCTTTAATGCGGCAAATGTCAAAATGTTGGAATTCAGGGCATTTATCCTCCATCGTGCCTGCTGCTAGCATATGCTTGAGCTAAATGAAAATAGACCCCTTCTTCTTTGATTTCCAACTTTGACTTTTTACCCCTTGTGGTTATGAAAAAAATCATAGAAAAGCCGCACCTTAGTATAAGCTGCATGGTTTAAAAAGTGGGGAAAAGATAGCGGCTTATAGTCCGGAAAGTAATGTAATTTAATATTCTGCTGTGTAATGCAAAAACCCTTTCCACACTGATAGAGGATTCCCCCAATCTAGATTTCTTAACACAGGACGGCTGACATGACATTGGTAATACTCTTAGCATTCCTTATTTCCTTACTGCCATTCAATAGTCTGTCTAATCTTCAGATAAGACATGATGACATTTTCTAAAGACTCGTGTTGTCGATACAGATGAGAACAATAAATAGTAAATTGTGAATTTCGTAGACATTAGACGCTTCGTTATGTCCATCCATAGCTTCTACCAGACGTTACCCTTCCCATACTGTACAGAAATTTGCGCTCATCGGTTTGTTCAGTAAGCCAGAAAATAACGCCATTTGGCCAGACAACTGTTGGGTTTCATTGCAGCGGTAACAGAAGTCCACCATCCGCATTTCACGGCACAGTGTTGCTACAAACATCTGCGGGAGGAGCTAAAGTCAATGATGGACACAACAGAGAGCCTCTTGTAAGAAAGCTGCACTCACATTAGATTCTGTTTTTCAGCCTTAGGCTACGTTCACACTGCAGGCCTTGATGCTGAATTGAGATTTTTTGTGAAATCCGATTTTTTTGCGTCGCCGTTCAAATTTCCAAATACATACGACTTGTATGTGATCTCCTGTGTGAACTGCAGTGATACAACGCAAGTGTCCCGCATGCGCAGTAGAGGACGCAATGACATCACAAACCAGCGTGCTCTGCGTTTACGGAAGTAAACATGGATGATAGTGCCGGAGTGCATTCAGAGATCTTTTTTCAACCATAACAACACAATCTTTTCAGGACAGTTAAACATAAATACTGCTCACTGCATCATTGTCCACCATGGTTGTTGTTTTTCTTGCCTGCTTCTTCATAGCAAGACCCTGAATAGTGACCTTTGTTGAGTATTAATGACGTCCAGGTTGGATGAATGCAACCTGGCCGTTCAGACACAGGTCGCATTCGAAAAGATCAGATTCGTATCGGATTCAGGACCACTTAGCCAAGCGGCCTGGGTCGCATTGGAAAAAATTCGGACCCGTGTTTTTCAGACTGTCATGAAAAGATCAGATCCAGGTCGCATTTGGGCCAAAGAATTGGATTTGGGTCACTTCAGGCTGCAGTGTGTACGTAGCCTTAGAGGTCTTTGTGTCCATTAAGCAACAGACCAGAACCAGTTAAGAAATGGATATTAAATTCTGCACCACATTGTACAAAAAATCTGTTTTGGTTTCATTAATATAGCAGAGTAAATCACTTTTAATTAAACTATATTTTGTACCTTCATTAGATTGTTTTACCCCATTATTTCCGCTACTGTGTGAAGTGGCCAGGTAGTCTAGATTTATAGGCCTGTTTTTTCACCATTCTAGTTGTATTAAAGGTTCTGATAACTGCTCAGACAAGGGATGCACGATATTGGGATTTTGGCCGATATCCGATATGCTGATATTTTAAAACTCATGTAGCCGATAACCGATATCGATACCGATGTTAAAGCTGGACAAAAATAGGTAGTCATTGAAAATAGCACTTTTGTTATCCATTTCTGACACTTTGAAAAATAATATACTCAAATATATTTTCATATGCTGATATCAAATTGATTTTTAAAAATGCGGTATCGATCTATTTTACTTTCAAAATCTCGTGAAATTTCATCGTTCTGTTACAAACTCTCGTGATATTTTGCTAATTCCTGTGAGATTTTGTTAGTAAAATAGATCGATACCGCGTCAATATATCAACAATATATCAAATATGGCAACATTTCGTGAATTTTCGGGGGATTTCGTAGCATAACGATGACATATAGCAATATTTCCTTAGTAAAAGAGATTGATATGGTGTTTTTAAATGGCAATATATCAGCATATGAAGATATTGTGATATTTTAATGTATCAATATTTTTCCCCCGTCTTTAGAAGTTTTTAAGTCTGTAAAAAAGAAGTTCTTGAGGAAGAAGAAGAAGTAGTATTTTTATTTTTTTTTTAGACTTAAGAAACTCAGAAGCTGATCAAATATCGGGTTAAACATCGGTGGGGTGGCCGATGTCCGATATTCAGTTTTAAGGCCGATACAGGCCGATACCGCTAGGGAGCCGATTATATCGTGCATCCCTAGCTCAGACCATCATGAGGTTTCTTGGAGCAATTTAATGACTTCAAAATCATACACATCCGCCATATGTGAATTGCATGTTTTCTTCCCCTACCATTTCGAGGACTGGCAATGGCAGACGGTTTTGTTTTCATCTCATATTTTTAACGAAGGACACCAGAAAGACGAACATGTAATTGATTTTAAGCTCTCTCTGAGTTAACTTCTAAAGTTCTGTAAACCTTTGGACACTACACTGAATGCCAATTGTTGTAAAACTGTTCATTTAAAAAAATGTGTTTAGTAAAACTGATTGAAGTATCCAAACTGGGGAGAAAAAAAAAACTGAATACAGGCGAGTGTTGTTTCAGCAAACCTTCAACCCCATGTAGCTGCAAGCAAATCAGCAGGGATCAGAGGAAAGCAACAGAAGCCAGAGAAATAACCATGACCTTCTAAAAAGTTCAAACAGCTTTGATGTGACCTAATAACCATGCAGCTCAGGTAGCAAACACTTTACGCTTTGTTTTCTCTCCACATATAGAAACTGTGAGCAATCCTGCCCAGGTAAATATACTGTTTGCATCTTTCCTTTTTCTTTCGGACTAAAATAACCATCCCCATTGCCTCTGTAATCACTGCGGCCTATACTTCAGCTCTAACCTGTAATTCAGATGGAGCCTACACGCTATATGGTCATGTATGAACTGCAATGTGTTGATGGAAACTGCTCCAAGCAGGCAGACATTTCCATAAAGAAGCTGTTGGGATTTCGGGGAAAGCTTGTCTTAGCTTCAGCATACAGTGAGTTTGTGTATATTGTTCTGATGGAACTGGGGGCAAAAGGCATTTTGTACACACAGAGTGTATACAAAACAAAATTTCATTCAGTACAGCTCCATTTCTTAAAGTGCAAATTAATTAAAATTCAAATCTTTGCATTTTATTATGTATCAAACTCGTTTGCAGCCTAAGAAAGTTTGTCTTAAGGATAAATCTTTTACTCAGAGTAGCATTAAAGTTAGCATAAACACGTAAATCATCAAGACTAATTCACAAGAAGTTTTAAGTTCTGCAACTTTAAGATACATCCCTGGCCTAAACTTCTTGAATAAAAAAAAAGACCTCCTGAGTCCATTGATATCTCCATTGAGTCGTTTGATGTCAAACCTTGGTCTCTCGGACCCGTAAGAAAACAGACCTCAGTACTATTATCTGGCTCAGCTACAACTAGACATCTGGGCAGGGCTGTTAGTAGCTACATTTATAAGGATATGACCAATAAACGGCTAATTGGACTGAAAATGTATCATGTCAACATGTCAGTCGGGATATTCTTATCAGATTCGCCAGGGTCTAAATGAAATAAATCCTAGACAAGATCAAGTTTATCTGAATGAGGGAAGCTGATCTGAGTTCACACCCCGCATCAACGCGACCAATTTCCGCTTCGAGTGGCTAATCGCTCCGACTACCAATTAATATTCAGTTTGTCATGTTTACAGGATACATTTTTAGTTTTATTCTGATTACGATTATCGGTCATAACATTTTGCTATGACTCTGAAGCCGATGGGTTGCAATGTGAACTGATACCAGGCCAGGCAAAAAAAAAGGTAGGATAAAAGGATGTGGCAAAAAAACAGCAAGAAGATGAAAAGAAAAAGACAAAAATAAGATGAAGACGAAAGAAGACAACAGAAGGAAAAAGAAAAAGCATAAAAATATAAGAAGATGGAAAGAAGAAACAGAAGAATTACAAGACTGAGAAGAAAGAAGATAATAAAAGTAAAAAATACAAGACGAAAAAAATGTAAAATGTGTGAAATAAATCCAGGCCGACCGTAAGTATGAATTTTGTTCCTTTTATCGATACCTCGACTAACCTCTGAAATATCTACTAGAATCCTGCTGATTATTTAATTATTTGATCCAGGTGTTTTGATTCAAATAGACAGTTCCACCCTGCAGGACAATGCAAGACGCAACGACAGCTTTCATTCATGTGTTAAAACGGCCTAATTTAAGCCCAAAATGTCAGAATATGTAGAGAGATTTATAAACTGCCGGTTGGTGGAGCTCTCTATCCGACCTAACTGGGCTCAACAACTTTGCATAGAAATGAAAAAACAAAAGAATATCTTAGATTTCTATCTGTACGTGTGAAAAACAGAAAAAACAGAAAATCTAAACCAAACTCCACCCACTGAGCTGTATGGTTAAAGCAATGGAAAATGTTCTAAATCCAGTTTGCTTCATCCGCTACCCTGTGATGCTGTTAAAACCCAGGATGAGTTTGTTCTTTGTGACCCTGAGAGGAAACCAAATCAGAGACACATTACTAAAAACATCTCCATCGAAGACCTTTTAATCCTAAAATAAAATAAAATAAAAAAGCTAAACCCTATTTAGCTCCAAAAGTTCATTTAAAAACCAATAGATGACTCAGGAGCGGCACACTTCCTGCTCACAGCTCGATAACAGGCCTGCAGACAGTGATGCCGGTTATCACCAAGGGAACAAAAGTGTCTGACGGGCTACAGCGCCCGCTTCAAGAAAAAAAAAAAAACTGGACTGGCCGTATCTTTGTGCTGATTAACAGTGAGCGTTTGTCGTGGGGATCGTGGAGCCTGAAGCAGATGTGTGCCAGTTCATTTCCTCAAGGTCTGCTGTGAGAAATCCTCCCTCCTCCGGTGCAGCCCACACGTGGGGAGATTACATCTTTTATTTATCACTCCCTGGCTCTGTTATTCCAGCAAATTCCAGGCTGGAGTCCAATAAGCCAAGAAACCCTCCCTGTGTTTGCGGACTACTGTTATTCCTCTCTGGAAGACGGATGCGTGGATGGAGGCCAGATTTAGCTCAGCCTTTCACACACTATTCCTCATATATCGGTATATATGGCGGCAAGATTCTAAGAAAAACTGCTACTTTAATAGAATAATAACAACAGCCCAATGTATATTACATCCTCACAGTCCTTTGGGATTTGTAATTTAATATCAGGGAGAAAAACTGAGCAGGAAGATTCAAACAGCTACAGATTGAAAAGTAAATAAATTAATGTCACTCCTTTGAATGAGACAGAAGAGATCATCCTACACTGGAAAAAATTTAAATCTAGAGAAGTCGATTTTTCATAAAATAAGTGCATTTGTTCTTGGATTGAGGAAGCAAAAGAGACATTTTACATTTAAAATTCAGAACACATTTGTATTGTCTTGTTTCAAGTGCATAGTATCTTATTTTAAGAGTAAAAATACTCATTCCATTGGCAAAACTTTCTCATTTACCTACTAAAATTAAGGATAAATACACTTGATTTAAGAAATTTTTTCTTATTTCTAGATCATTTTTCCAGTGTAGTGCCACACTGCTGTACGCTGCCGATCAGCTGGCTGAAAGATCAGCTCCAAGACGTTTCCCTCTCTTACAAGAAAGACTAATTCAGCTGTTTTTATATACTTCTGTCAATACTATTATACTTTTTGTTATTTACAAGACTGTAATGTCCACCTGCATACCTGACTGTTACTATTGTAACAACTGTTTACATGCATCTTGCAATACTCACCTTGACTGAATATTGATTTGCACTGCCGATTGTTTACATATACATTTGCAATACCGTACTTTAACTGTAATATGCCATTACCTTCCACGGCAATTTAATTTAGATAGCTTCTGTCCAAACTTTATTTATTCATTTTATAGTAATAGCCATCTGTAAGATATTCATAATACATATTCACCTGCAATCTCTGTTAAAATAACAATCATCTGTATATTATGCTATTGTACATATCTGTGAAAACCCTTTTTATAGTAATATCCACCTGTATATATAATATTGGGTACATATCCAACTGTAAATTTAGTTCATAACACTAGTTATCTATTTATATATTATATTCATAGGACAAATCTATCAGTAAAAATCTGTTTATAATGGTATTCATCTCTATATTTATTCAGTAGAAACCCATGTCCTGTATTTATGGAACCATTATTTATCCTGCACTTGCTGCTATTGCACTTCTGGTTAGACCTAAACTGCATTTTGTTGCCTTGTACCTGTGTGTTGACAATAAAGTTGAATCTAATCTAATCTAATGAATCTAATCTTTTACTCGGTGTTCATAAAAACTTCAATGGAGAGGTCAGACTCATAATACCTAATTGATTACAGCATTATAATGTTTGATATTTAGGAAACGTTTATTGCGTTCATGTGGGGGATGGAAATCTTTTTTTGGGGGATGATGAAAATCATTTAAAAATAACCTTATATGAATATTAGAAAACAAATTGATTTGTTTGTTGAAGGTAGCAAATACAATATAAACAATATCCACAAAAAATTGCACCCAAAGATTTTTGCCATTGCAAGGAGCAAGCAAAAAATGTTTTGTAAACAGACATTTGAAGGAAATGCAAGCAAGAAATGCAGATCTTAATCTATGAAAGGTTTTCAGAGTGATTATATATATATATATATATATATATATATATATATATATATATATATATATATATATATATATATATATATATATATATAATCAAGAAGTTCTTCAAAGTTTTACTTATTTCTCATTTCAATTTACAAATCACGCTTTTTTTCTTGCAGGGAACAACGTTGACTCCATCTTGCTGAACCATTTAGAACAATAGAACCTTACAACTATAAAACAGAGCAATGTTCAAAATTGGTTCCCAAAATCTAGCTGTAAATAAACACTCCTAACTATGTTTGCAGGAATTGAGCCCTGCTCAGTGCAGTGTCAGAATCTGATGAAAAGTAAAAATGGCAGCCTGGGTGGGGGTGCAGTTTGCAACAGTGCTGACTTCAAAACATGGAGATCATGGGGTCAACCTGAGACCTTTTTGTTTGAGAAGAAGTTACCTATTTTTTCTTGGTGTTTCATAGATAATTAAATACACTTTATCAATACATTTTGAGTAAATTTACCCCATATTAAATTTTTTTGTTAAAATGTATTTTTTTTTGTTTTGTCTTATAACAATTCGTATCAGTTTTAGTAGGGATTACATAAAAACTGAGCTGACAGGTTAAGCAGCTGCTTTTCTCTATTTCCATAAATTTAAACATAAAAAAGTTATAATCTAAAAAATTGAACAATTTTCTGTTTTTAATCTAAGGTTTTATTTAATGCTTTTTGTTCTAAATCTTTATTAATAGATCAAAACTGCAGTACTTTTACTTAACCCACTGCTAGATTCTCATATTGAGAATATACAGTAAATTCATATAGGCCTCTTTATGAGGAGGGGTGGAGAAAACTAGAGAATCAGATTGCATTATGGTTTAAATTAGGCATTTGGAGTAATGGGATTAAAGCCGAGTGGGAGGAGGTCTCCTGAGTCTGCTGAACCCACAGGTGACAGACTCACGCTCAAAGGCCCCAGGCAGTGTCAGCGTCTCCGCTGCTGTGAGGTATCAGCTCTGGTTCCTGGCTCCCTCACGCAGCATCTTGTCGATTTGGAGTGTGAATCACGGCCCGTTTGAAGGAAAGCTGAAAGCCTGCTTTTGTTTTCTTTGTACCGGTATCTGCAGGCTGGGACGTTAGAACCGGATAGAAGGTCTCTTTAAAAGTCACACAACTAGGGCTGCACCTATCAGTTATTTTAGTGATCAGTTAACCAGTCGATAATTTGTTCTAGCAAATTACCTTAAAAGAGACACATTTAGTACATGAAAAATTCTAAACAATCATTTTGGATATAAAAAAAAACTGTATTGCATATTTTAAACATAAAAGAAACATATAAATATATATAAATAAATAAACAAAACAACACAAAATAGCTTCAATCAAATCAGGCTTCTGTAAACTGTCCACTTAGGAAGCAACACTGATTGACAATCAATTTCACACACTGTTGTGCAAATAAAATAGAAACCAGGATGTAAACGATTGGCAATTAGTAAGACACACTCAGTAGAGCAGTGCTTCTGCAGATGGGGACCATAAACCACTTCTCAGTAGCCATGCTTTCTGGCTGATGTTTTGGTCACTTTTGAATGTAGGTGGTGCTTTAACTCTCCTGGTTGCATGATATGGACTCTTCAACCCACACAAGTGGCTCAGGTTGTGCAGCTCCTCCAGGATGGCTCATTAATATGAGCTATGGCAAGAAGGTTTGAGCCCTGCGAAACAACCTCAAGCCCATTTCTCCAAGTTAATGTTCTAATAGCTCAGACAAACTTACTGTGTTCAAACGTCCGCCTTAACCCCTAGATCGCTTTATCACTATATAGAGCAGAGACTTTATAGCGAACTCAGTTAACTGACCGTTCAGATAGGTGATCACTGATTGTTTGCTCCCAGTTGGTTGCATAACTCCTCCTCCACTGCGTGGTGCCTGCACCATCTTTGTTATCAGTCGCCGTTGTCGAGTAGTGACAGCCTATGGCGACACCGGGCCGCTGTGACAGCAAATCCCATAATGCTTTGAGAGGAGAGCTGTCTGTGCAAAGCATTCCGGGATATATCTGCATATTCTTAGGCCTTTCTTTTCTTCTCATACACTTTGCAATTCGATGCTGTTGCTGAAAGATTTCCTTATTTATCAAACCAGTGCCAGAGTATAACTTCACATGATGCTCGACATTCCTCATTGTAGGGAAGAAAGTGCTTCTTGTAGGAGTTGTCATAAATACAACTTGTTTCACATAATTGTAGGACTTTATTCTCTTAATATTATGACTTTATTTTTGTAATATTACAACTTTTTTCTCTTAATATTGCAACTTTATTCTCGTGATATTACGACTTTATTCCTGTAATGTTATGACTTTATTCTCGTAATGTTACGACTTTATTCTCGTAATGTTATGACTATTCTAATTGTGACTTTATTCTCGTAATTTTACGACTTTATTCTCGTAATTTTACGACTTTATTCTCTTAATGTTACGACTTTATTCTCGTAATGTTACGACTTTATTCTCGTAATATTACGACTTTATTCTCTTAATGTTACGAATTTATTCTCGTAATGTTAGGACTTCATTCTCGTAATGTTAGGACTTCATTCTTGTAATGTTATGACTATTCTAGTTGTGACTTTATTCTCGTAATTTTACGACTTTATTCTCTTAATGTTACAACTTTATTCTCTTAATATTACGACTTTATTCTCTTAATTTTACAAATGTATTCTCCTAATGTTAGGACTTTATTCTCGTAATGTTACAAATTTATTCTCATAATGTTACGAATTTATTGTCATAATGTTAGGACTTCATTCTTGTAATGTTATGACTCTATTCTCATAATTTTATGACTATTCTAATTGCGACTGCATTCTCTTAATTTAACGACTTTATTCTCGTAATTTTATGACTTTATTCTCTTAATGTTACGACTTTATTCTCTTAATGTTACAAATGTATTCTCCTAATGTTAGGACTTTATTCTCGTAATGTTACAAATTTATTCTCATAATGTTACGAATTTATTCTCATAATGTTAGGACTTCATTCTTGTAATGTTATGACTCTATTCTCATAATTTTATGACTAATCTAATTGCGACTGCATTCTCGTAATTTAACGACTTTATTCTCGTAATTTTATGACTTTATTCTCTTAATGTTACGACTTTATTCTCTTAATGTTACAAATGTATTCTCCTAATGTTCGGACTTTATTCTCGTAATGTTACGACTTTATTCTCGTAATGTTACGACTTTATTCTCTTAATGTTACGACTTTATTCTCTTAATGTTACGACTTTATTCTCGTAATGTTACGACTTTATCCTCGTAATGTTACGACTTTATCCTCGTAATGTTACGACTTTATTCTCGTAATATTACGACTTTATTCTCTTAATGTTACGAATTTATTCTCGTAATGTTACGAATTTATTCTCGTAATGTTAGGACTTCATTCTCGTAATGTTAGGACTTCATTCTTGTAATGTTATGACTATTCTAGTTGTGACTTTATTCTCGTAATTTTACGACTTTATTCTCTTAATGTTACAACTTTATTCTCTTAATATTACGACTTTATTCTCTTAATTTTACAAATGTATTCTCCTAATGTTAGGACTTTATTCTCGTAATGTTACAAATTTATTCTCATAATGTTACGAATTTATTCTCATAATGTTAGGACTTCATTCTTGTAATGTTATGACTCTATTCTCATAATTTTATGACTATTCTAATTGCGACTGCATTCTCTTAATTTAACGACTTTATTCTCGTAATTTTATGACTTTATTCTCTTAATGTTACGACTTTATTCTCTTAATGTTACAAATGTATTCTCCTAATGTTAGGACTTTATTCTCGTAATGTTACAAATTTATTCTCATAATGTTACGAATTTATTCTCATAATGTTAGGACTTCATTCTTGTAATGTTATGACTCTATTCTCATAATTTTATGACTATTCTAATTGCGACTGCATTCTCGTAATTTAACGACTTTATTCTCGTAATTTTATGACTTTATTCTCTTAATGTTACGACTTTATTCTCTTAATGTTACAAATGTATTCTACTAATGTTCGGACTTTATTCTCGTAATGTTACGAATTTATTCTCATGTTAAAAATTTATTCTCATAATTTTAGGACTTTATTCTCCTAATGTTACAAATTTATTCTCGTAATGTTAGGACTTTATTCTTGTATTGTTATGACTCTATTCTGGTAATGTTAAGACTTTATTTTAGAAATAGAAGAAGAAAAATCTCTATCTTGGCCTTAATACTCCATCGTAGGATTTTAACCAAAAAGAAAAAACAAATGTCCCAGCCCTGATGTGTAGTACTTCCCTGCACAGGTGTCTGTTCCTGTTCCACTCGCTGTCAGTGAAGTATGAAAAAGCGGACACATAATAACCCCCCAGGCTCGCTCTCATCCCCTCCTCCTCCTTTTAGGAAGGAGAGGACGTTTACTTCAGCAACTATAAACATTCCAGACACTTCCCCATATCTAATTTTACAACACAAACAGAGCATATTTGACTTCTCTGCAGTTGGTTCGCAGTACGTTGGCCCCTGATAACAATCCTCCTGTGCTGACGGAGCCACAATGCATCTTTAATCATCAGTGAACAGCGCAGGCAGCAAATCATTCAAATATAATGTGTCAGTTGAGATCCACCCTGCACACTTCCCTTATTACTCATTCGTTTTATGTGATTGTCTAAAAGTGATTTTACAGGTCAGACTGAAATGTTTTGTATGGTCAGGAACAGAACTAACCATCAGGGGTGGTTATTTACATGTTTGGTGTCATATACAGTAAATCCGAGGTGTTAATCTGACTTTAGACAAAGTTTCAAAGTTCTGGGAAATTCGGGTTTTAAAATTCCCACAGGCCTTGAACTAAACAGAATTTAAATGCCCCAGCCACACATTCTCATTCATGCGGCTTTAAAGCCCCTTTGTTATTTTGTTGTCACTCTGTGTATCACTTATCACCCCTATAGTGCTCATTCTGTTGTTTCCTACTGCATGGCGTGTTTATTTTACACCTCTTCGGCTGCTTTCTTCTCCCCACTCACCGACTTGCAGGACGTTGTCCACGCAGCCGCTCTCCAGCAGAGCGATGCCCCGTCTGAAAGGCAGCCGCGTCTCGTCGCCGCTCTCCCCGCCGCTTCCGGCCTCTTCTCCGGCGCCGGTGTTAAACGACGAGTACATGCAGATTTCCCGTTCGCTCCTGGGAAAGGACCAGTACACGATCCGCCTCTGAACGGGTTCCGGAATCCGCTCGAAACGCTCCTCCACCCTCTGAAACGGCCACTTCTCCGCGACTTTCCTCGCCGCGATGTCCAGGAGAGACTCCGGACTCTGGGTTCGGCTCGATTCGCCCTGGTTGGCAGCCGAGCCGCCGCCGCACAGAGCCCCCCCCGCGGCCCGATGGCCTTGCCTACATGTTGCGCCGAAGCCCGGTCTACAGCAGAGCCGCTTGGCCGGGGGCTGCTGGACGCGCTCCGCCATCATAGCTCCGCTTTCACAGCGCCGGGGGAAGTCAACGCACCATATGAAGCGGGCGGTGAAAAGAAAAGGTTACCCAGGGTTTGATCGTTGGCCGTGGATAGCCAAAGTATCCTTTTATGGAAACATGGGGGCAGGGCTTTCCCAGCTTGTCAAACCCCTTTGTTGACAAATTAAACGAAGGCGGGGTCTGCTCGGTTTGTACTGCTCTGCCAGGGAAAAAAAAAAAAAAACCTTCCGCTGCGTTTATTCTTTGTTTGCGACACCTGGATAGTTGAATACAAAACGACTTTTAAAAGAGGTAGTTATGATAACTAAAATGCCAAAAAAAAAAGAAGAGACGTTTAAAAACGTCGGCGGTAGGAAGGCAGGGAGCAGTCTTTGTCTTGCAGCGGCTTGATGCTGATCGCTTGTCGGCGGTTATTGGCCTGTCAACACCAGAGCCTCGTGGTTTTAGGGGGAGGGGGCAGTGAACGTAGCACCGCCCTGTGACATTTACGCTCCACTGGAATGTAAAATGTTTAGAGAGGCCCTGCTATGGAGGACCAATCCTGCCATAATTAAAAATAAATACAGAAATAAATAAATGCTCCGAAAATACTAAGCATACAATTAATTCCCCGCTAAAAATACAATAAACAAATAAATGTAGATAGAAATTAATTCAAAATAAATACAGAAATAAATAAATGCTCCAAAAATAATAAGCATACAATTAATCCCCCCTAAAAAATACAATAAACAAAAAAATGTAGATAGAAATTAATTCAAAATAAATACAAAAATAAATAAATGCTTAAAAAATAATAAGCATCCAATTGAACCCCCCCCCTAAAAATACAATAAACAAATAAATGTAGATAGAAATTAATACAAATAAATACAGAAATAAATAAATGCTCCGAAAATACTAAGCATACAATTAATTCCCCGCTAAAAATACAATAAACAAATAAATGTAAATAGAAATTAATTCAAATAAATACAGAAATAAATTAATGCTCCAAAAAATAAGCATACAATTAATTCCCCCTAAAAATAAAATAAACAAATAAATGTAGATAGAAATTAATTCAAAATAAATACAGAAATAAATAAATGCTCCAAAAATAATAAGCATACAATTAATTCCCCCTAAAAATAAAATAAACAAATAAATGTAGATAGAAATTAATTCAAATAAATACAGAAATAAACAAATGCTCCAAAAAATAAGCATACAATTAATTCCCCCCTAAAAATACAATAAACAAATAAATGTAGATATAAATTAAACTATACAGTGAGACATAAATGTGTAAATATCTCTTTTAATTAGCTTCTTTGTTTGTTTTTTGTTTTTGTTTTTTTTTTTGCTTTTGTAATAATTACCTTATTTATTTATTGTCCGTTATAATCTTCAACTTTATTTATTAACTACTTATTTATGTGCATGTTGTAATATTTCTGTCTGTTTTATTCTTCCTTTGTATTTTTTTTACCCTATTTATTTCTTCAATGCTATTTTTTTCTGCCTTTCGTTCTTACATTTCTGTATGCATTTCTGCATCATTATGCAAATGAGGAAGACCGGTGTCTTAGAGGGTATTTAGAGGATCTTATTTATTTATTGAACATTTATTCATTTATGTATTTATTTTTAAATATGGTAGAGCTGGTCCTCCATAGAGGCCCATCTCTTCCTCTTAAGGATGTAAAAAGGGCACATGTTATGTTATAATTATGAGATTTTAAAGTCATAAATGGAGCCTAGGCGGAAGTTCATCTGAAGAAACTAATTGCTCTCCTAAATCCACCTGCGACACAGCCAATCAGCTTTGAACCACACGTCCACGAAAGCCAATCGGCATCCAAAGTTCATCTTAATAGGCCTCCGATCCGCACTTGTCTACTCCTGTGCGCAGGCTCCGGATGCGCTGTGTGACCTCATTCAGATGACACTGTTTCATCCAACCTCCAGCCCCTCCTCCACCATCGTAGCTAAAGCTTCATTTCAACCGGTCCGGTAGAAGACCACCATTATGAGCCTGGTTCTACCAGAGGTTTTTTCCCAACAAGGAGTTTTTCCTCTCCACTGTCGCTTCATGCTTGCTCATTATGGACAGGTTCTCTCAACTTGTGTCATCCAAGCTGGACTTCCATCTAGGGCTGGGCGATAATTCAATAACGATATATATCGATCGATAGACGTGTGGCGCAATAGAAAAAAATAGGGTCGATAAAAGTTCGATAAAGAAACGCAGTTTTCCTTCCTTCTCATTGTAGCCTAGCATGTAGGTTTATGCTAGTCACTACTTCCTCCCAACCAATCACAATCGCGGACCCAGGCATGCCGTCACCAAGCGCCGCCCTCTCAAACCACAACACAGAGCACTTGAAGATGTCGCAGCAAGGAGAGGCGAAGGAAATTGTTCCAAAGAAGGGTTTTTGTAGTTCGCCAGTCTGGCAGTATTTCGGTCATGGCAAGTCGGACAGAAAACAAACCACAGTCATCTGTAAAATGTGTCGGGAACCAGTGAAAACGAAGTCTGATAACACAACCAACTTTTTTTTTTTTTTTATCATCTCAGCCGCTCACAGCCGCAGGAGTACGAGCTGTGTAGGCCCCGGCGCGGCTCTCCTCCGAGGAATCTTTGGGAAAATATATATATTAAGTTCTGGGCAGTTTCCCACGTAGTTCTAACAATTGAGAGAAAAATACTGAGGGGCCAGCAACTTCCAAGTAATAATTCAGGTTAAAGCAGGAAACTAAGTTGAACCAGGTTCAGCTTAGTCCATTTATTTGTTATATTTATTTTGGTCACTTTAGTTTATTCTTTGTCAGTATTTAATAACATAACTCATGTCTCTTAAGTTATTTTTCTTTAAAACAATTCTGTTATGGTTAAAAAAGTTGGTTAAATAAATATTTAATTGGAAGTCTGTGTTTGTGTTCTTTATTAAAATTAAATCATTTAGCAATATTATAAAAAGTCCAGGCAGAGCTGCACATAAAATATGGTTTCAAATGTTTTCAATAATTATCGATATCGATCAATATGCATTTTTTTTTATCGGTAAGCTTTTTTTCTATATCGCCCAGCCCTACTTCCATCTTCCAGGTCCTTGAGTGAAGCTCTAGTATCATCTCACGCCAGAGATGGGGACTCGAGTTTGTGACTCGTACTCGAGTCGCACTTAAGTCCCATATTTAATGACTTTAGACTCGACTTAGACTTGCATTTGAAGGACTTCAGTCTCAACTGAGACTCGTGATTTCTGACTTGTGAACAATATTTTATTTCTAAGTGTTTTTTGTTTTACTAACTTGACTGATCGCCGCTCGCCTTACCCGCACACAGCAGAGGTAAAAAAAATAAATAGCAGAGGGGCTCTCAAACTGTCATGTAGCACTGACGTCACTGACGCAACGCAACGTGACATATATGCCCGCGCACCCGTGCGCATGCATGCATGATCGACAAGCCAAGCTTTAAAAACTTCATGGCAGTGGTAGAGGAGAAATATGTTGTGAATAATGTTGTGAATTGGCACTAAATAAATAAACTGAATTGAATTTAAAATACTGCCCGCCAAGTCGGTTCTGTCTGTTCCAGGGCATTAAGTTACAAAAAGTTATTGCCACAATGTTTCTTTTATGAAAGAATTGTTATTGTCTTGGTATTTATTTAGGGTTTTTCTGTATGTGTTGTAGTTGCTAACTTCATATGTATTAATAAAAAGCAGGATTGTTTTTTTTCCCCCACAGCCCTCATTTTCACTTAAAAATAAAAGAGCAGACATTTACTCCTAAAACTAGAAAAAGTTGTAACCACAAATGTCATTTAAATACTGTAAGAAAATTGTTGTTTTTGAAAGAAAAAAAATAAAGATGCAAAATTTTACTGGAAAACAAATTTGCGTGTGTGCTTTTTTTAATTGTATTTTTCATTTACCAGTTCAAGATAATGATCATTCCATAGATATAATAGTAACCTTTAAGCTATACCGTCTCAGTGACGGAGATGAAAACACAAGGAGAAACAAGCAGGCACGCAAATTATTGCACTTATTTTAATTAATCAAGTGATTAGAATTTATTGTGAGATTAATTGATAATTGTGACAGGCCTTCTCAAGACTCTAGACTTGACTTGGACTTGCAAAAAACGACTTGTGAACATGTCTGTCTCACGCAATCCACTGAATTTCCCCATAAAGCTCAGCAGACTGTCTCTCTAACCAGCAGTCTACAGACTGACCAACTTCATCTATCTCCACTCCTCCACCAGTTTCAAGCCTGGGGGGAAACAGCCCTATTCTTTGCTCCTGTTCATGCATATCTATCAAAATTAAACGCTATGTTTCCTTCCGAGGTCTGAGCACCAAAGACAAAGTAATTGTATCAATAAATTTCTCCTAATTGTCTTTTCTCTTCATGTGAGTTTTTCAGATTGAAATATCATATATATAATGTTACAAATTTGAGTTAAAAAAAATCATAATTTCGGGTTTCAAAGTGATAAGGCTGAAATTCAAATAAATATTTTCTACTTTTAAATTAACAATGATTAAATATTAAGTCATAATTTAAACTTTCAGTCTTATTTATATGACTTCATCACCCCAGCAGGGATAAGGGTGATGGAAAATAGATGGATAGAGGGATCCTTTAATCATGACTTTGGAAGTCAAAATTATGACTTAAAATTTCATAACTGTGACTTTAAATCTCATAATTATGACTTTTCAATTGAAAACTATGTCATATGACAGAATTATGACTGATAATCACAGAATTATGAAGTTATACCTCACAATTATTATTCTATATCTTATCATTTTAATTTCAAAGTCTTAATTACGTGATTTAAAGTAATCTGTGTTAGATAATTTGTACCTAAGGACAAAATGATCACTTTGTATCTCATAAATGTGAATTCTTTCTCATAATCATGATTTGTTCAAGTAAAAATTAGGACTTTATATCTCGAAATCATGAATTTAAAAATAAAATTATGAACTTGTATTGCACAATTATGACTTTAAATGCTATATTTTATAATTTTTTTATCATAACCATGAATTTGAAAGCAAAAAGTATCACTTTATATCTCATAATTCTGACATTATATTTTATAATGGTGGTTTTGGAAATCAAAATTATGACCCCATATCTCATAATTGTGACTTTATAGCATTTAATCATGAATTTGGAAGTCAAAATTATTACTTAATATTTCATAACTCTGACTTTATTTCTCCTAATTATGACTGTATCTTTTAACTATGGTTTTGAAAGTTAAAATTATGACCTTACATCTTGTAATTTTGATTTCATATCGCATAATCAAGACTTTGCAAGTCAAACCTCTGACTGCCACAGATATATGGTGGGTAATGTGTGGTTTATTGAATGGTTTCATCTATCCCTGTGCTTACACACCTAGAGTCTCACCTGAACTCTGTGCCTTCTTTGAAAGACCTCTTGGTCCTTAAAGTTGTAGGAAAAAAGCTGCTCCAACCGTTGCATTTCCGAATTCTCCCAAGTGGTGCATGACTTTACACGAGTGAATAAAGTGAACATGATTTGAATGTGTCATTTATCAAGAGGGCAGGGTTGTTGTGGTGGAGGGTCGCAAGTATTTTGGTTGTGGCCGGTGTCTCAGAAGCATGTTGCTAACCAATTAGCAACTTAGTGCTAGCAGGTTCCCAATGGGAAATTCCATTGGGACCAAGTAGCACTAAATTGGTGACTTAGAAACGACACTGTCAAGGAACCCTATGGACTGAGGAAGCATGCAAGAGGAGGAGAGTTTAGTGTCGGAGGTCGTGGATGAGTCTCCTCCATCATACATTTTTTGTTTAGAGGAGGAAAGCGGGGACAAAGATGTTGTGGAAGAGGACGCCAGGGCGGCAGAAGCTTGGTTTGGTGTAGAAGGCTTACAGCCGTACATGTTTGAGCCCTTGCCTCGCAACGCTGCCAGTTCTGTTAGCTCTACGCCTGCTGAAGACACAGACGTCCATCCCCGTGAACACTGGGACGGAACTCAATGGTAAAATAAATTATTCTTATTTCACCCATTGCATATATTAGATGCAAAATATGAATCAAATGCTTTGACAGAAAAAATTTGATTTATAGATGACCGTCGAAAATGTGATTGGCCGAATTTAGGTATACAGGCTTACGTATGACTAACTGGCCTGCATAAGATAACGAGAAAAAGACAACACAGATTTTAAGATAGGATATTTTTATAGATTTTATAAATAGAGATTTTCAAAAAATTGGGGAAAATATCAACTGATAAAGAGTACATTTATATACATGTTGAAGCCAGAATGACTTGACATTTAAAGCTACAGTGTGTAACTTTTAGCGACATCTAGCGGTCAGACTGCAGACTGCAGCAACATGAACATCTCCCCCCCACCGCTTCTCCCCCCCAACAGTACGGCGAGCGTTACGGGACAAAATGTCTTCCACGACGTCCGCATCACCTACCTTCTCAAGTGATGAGGTTTGTTTACATAGATAATTTTACAGATAGTATTTCATTAGTCTGTGTAGGGTATAGATTTCATGTAGACTTAAGATAATAAATATACCCGTTATTTTTTCTACATCGTTGTGACGTTTTGGCGATCTCGCAATCGCTAGTTTGTTAGCTCTGCGCTGCCGTAGCGCAAAGATGTCTGCCTCCATGGCTGCGAGACCCGCTCATATGTAATTATAAATAACGAATTCTAAGGCAACGCAAATATTAAGGTTAAGAGGCTGAGCTCGTAGATGATGATAAATAACATAGTTATGTATAATATGTTACATTTCTGACTGTATATCCCTGTAATTATTACACACTGTAGCTTTAAATATGATTTCCCTACGACTTCTTTCCCTACGAGTTCTGGTTGATTTTGGCTCCCCCAGTGGATAAAAGCGGTATTGTGTTGCTTGAAAGAACACAACATTTCCTAAAAGGAACAGAGCATTTTTTGGTAAAATCCTGATCTACAGGTGCTGGTCATAAAATTAGAATATCATGAAAAAGTAGATTGATTTCAGTAATTCCATTTAAAAAGTGAAACTTGTATATTATATTCATACATTACATACAAACTCATATATTTCAGATGTTTATTTTGTTTAATTTTGATGATTACAAATGACAACAAATGAAAATCTCAAATTCATCATATCAGAAAATTAGAATATTACTGAAGACCAATAAAAACAAAGGATTCATAGAAATGATGGCCAACTGAAAAGTATGAACATGAAAAGTATGAGCATGTACAGCACTCAGTATTTAGTTGGGCCTCCTTTGGCCTGTATTACTGCAGCAATGCGGCGTGGCATGGAGTCGATCAGTCTGTGGCACTGCTCAGGTGTTATGATAGCCCAGGTTGCTCTAATAGTGGCTTTTAGCTCTTCTGAATTGTTGGGTCTGGTGTATTGCATCTTCTTCTTCACAATACCCCATAGATTTTCTATGGGGTTAAGGTCAGGAGAGTTTGCTGGCCAATTAAGAACAGGGATACCATGGTCCTTCAACCAGGTACTGGTAGCTTTGGCACTGTGTGCAGGTGCCAAGTCCTGTTGGAAAATGAAATCTGCATCTCCAAAAAGTTGGTCAGCTGCAGGAAGCATGAAGTGCTCTAAAACTTCCTGGTATGTGGCTGCGTTGACCCTGGACCTCAGAAAACACAATGGACCAACACCAGCAGATGACATGGCACCCCAAACCATCACTGACTGTGGAAACTTTACACTGGACTTCAAGCAACGTGGATGAAGTGCCTCTCTTCTTTTCCTCCAGACTCTGGGACCTTGATTTCCAAAGGAAATGCAAAATTTACTTTCATCAGAGAACATGACTTTGGACCACTCACCAGCAGTCCAGTCCTGTTTCTCTTTAGCCCAGGCAAGACGCTTCTGACGCTGTCTGTGGTTCAAGAGTGGCTTGACACAAGGAATGCGACAGCAGAAACCCATGTCTTTCATACGTCTGTGTGTGGTGGTTCTTGAAGCACTCACTCCAGCTGCAGTCCACTCTTTGTGAATCTCCCCCACATTTTTGAATGGGTTTTGTTTCACAATCCTCTCCAGGGTGCGGTTATCTCTCTTGCTTGTACACTTTTTTCGACCACATCTTTTCCTTCGCTTCGCCTCTCTATTAATGTGCTTGGACACTGAGCTCTGTGAACAGCCAGCCTCTTTAGCGATGACCTTTTGTGTCTTGCCCTCCTTGTGCAAGGTGTCGATGGTCGTCTTTTGGACAACTGTCAAGTCAGCAGTCTTCCCCATGATTGTGTAGCCTATAGAACTAGACTGAAAGACCATTTAAAGGCTTTTGCAGGTGGTTTGAGTTAATTAGCTGATTAGAGTGTGGCACCAGGGGCCATCAATTTTGAACCTTTTCACAATATTCTAATTTTCTGATATGATGAATTTGAGATTTTCATTTGTTGTCATTTGTAATCATCAAAATTAAACAAAATAAACATCTGAAATATATGAGTTTGTATGTAATGTATGAATATAATATACAAGTTTCACTTTTTAAATGGAATTACTGAAATCAATCTACTTTTTCATGATATTCTAATTTTATGACCAGCACCTGTACATGTCACCTGCAGTTGGATTGAACTGCATTTCTGTTTCCAGTCGCTGTGTGAAAGACGAATAGCAATGAAGTAATGAATCTAATGGTGGCAAAATGATGTTTGCACGAGTAAACAGTCTCTCAGGAGAACGTAGTCTTCCATTTTTATAACGAATGAGGAAAGGGCTAAGTGACTTACACTGTAAATCAATCTCCACATTTGCAGTTGTTTTGTGTGGCAGGGTTACTGCCACCCTGCTCAAATGGCCCAATGTCTTTTCCCTAAGCGTGGCCCACCTGTCTAATTAATTCATACACATAAAGAGGGGTGGTGTGCAGAGAGCTACAGCTCCATACTGCTTCTCTCTGGAGCATGGTACCATGTTCCTGTCACCACACTATGGACCTTTTTAGTTTGTTTGATCGATCTACACGTCCATTCATTTCTCACTGATTCCTACTTACATGCCATGAAGGATCTAGAAAATGAAATCACAAAATTTCCAGAATTGCAAAACAGAACTATTTATTTAAATACATTAGAAATGTAATTGGAATCAACAAAACTGCAAAAGTTCCAACACATAATAAATAATATACAAACGGTTATTTAAAACACACATAAACTACTCTTCATGTACTTTTTTTAGGTTAATAGCTATTCTTTTCAAGAGTAGAATTCTAAATTCATGTCCAACAACCATCTCTGTCATCAACTGACAAATTTGTAAACACCATGCTAGGAACTAATGAAAAAGTTGCCGATTTGATATGTCTATTTCTTTGTTCAATTATAAACAAGATTACAAGCCTCACCTTCCTATAGCTAACATTGTCTAGTTGGGTGGAGGTTTGACAGGACTCAAATGCAAACACTGAAGCTGAAGGTGGTTTCTTGCTGATTTATTTATTCAAAAAGGCAACATAAGCAAAAATCCAAAGACATAAGTCCTCAGGATCCACAAAAATGCAGATAACAAAAAAAAAAAAAAAAACTCACTTGAAGGGGAAGAAATGATGACAAAAAAGCAACAGTGACTGAGCAGGAGGTGCATATATGGGAGAGAGAAACAAAGACCAGGCTTATCAGTAGATTGGGAGCAGGTGTGAACAAAGGAGTCTAGAAGGGAGAGAGGGAGCCTGAAACAAGAGGGCAACAGAGGGCAAACAAGAAATGCCTAAGAACTCAAATACAATCAAAAATAACTGTAATAACACAAAATGGAAATAAAAACAATGAAAATCCAAAAATTAATTTTAAACAGAACCAAAACCATGACATACATTAGCTTAGTTATTAAGCTTATTAAATTATTACTTATTAAAATTCTAACATCAATTATTTTAGAGCATATGGCTACAGCTGTCAGAACAAATTCATGATTGTTATACTGTTATTTAAAGATGACTTCACTTAACCAATGTTTAACTATTTTAGAGTGATTTATCTACTGACAAAAAAATCAATAATAACTCAACTATATGGTTTAAATTGATGAGAAAATGCATTAGTAGAATTCAGTTTGAGGAACTTTTGCAGAGCTGTTTGACATTCAACAAAAACCACAGTAAGAACAGAAACTGTAAACACTGCTTAAGCTCCAACAACAACATAACAGAACGCCTAAGGTACTTAATCACATTCTTATTTACAAAGGCCTCTTTTTTTCCTGAAAATTGTCAGGTCACCAGTTGTTAATCTTCTAGTTACTATTGTAATAACATACATATATCTTTAAAAGGTTTTATTGACACGCCAATTGCACGGTCCCAAACCCACAAAAGCAACATGCTGCATATGGATAGATGAACAAACTGAAGGCCAGATGGATGAAGCTTCTAATTTTCATATATAGATAGAATTGGGTCCTCCTGTGTTATACACGACACTTGAGCTTGTACAAGTACTGTACTTTTTGTGAAATTTGTGTTTTTTTCCAGGCACTCGAGTAGCCTTGTGAGACCATCCTGATCTCGCGATTTTTCAAGGTTTCACTCGCAGATCAGTCTGGAGACTCTCCGTTAAAGAAAATTTGGAGCCGTTCACCAAACGAACGTCCAATCAGCGTTGGCTTTGAGGCGGGTTGAGGTGTGACGCAACAAGAAGCGCGACAGTTCAGTCTAAAGAACATGGCGGCTTCAGCCGATGAAACTAGCGTTAGCGTGGCTATCGAGCAAGTTTTATCGGAATTACAGAGTATTTCCTCACTGAAAGAAGAGCAAAACACTGCTCTGGAGGCTTTTCTCAGACGAAAAGATGTTTTTGCTCTTCTCCCGACCGGTTTCAGCAAGAGCAGCAAGAGTAGTCTGGCTTGTGGTTGTGTTTTCGTCGTCGCTCTGTTAGTACGTCATGTGCTTCGTTGATCTGATTGGTTTATTTGGCCCGTCTATCACCAACATAGGCCAATCAACTAACCAGTATTTTCGCACCTTCCCAAAATTACTTCAACGGAAGGTTTCCAGATGGATATGCGGAGCAAATCCATCTGGCGGAGTCAGGTTGGCACTTGAGCTCCTTCCCCTCAAAATCAAAAAACTGTTAGTTAATTAGTGTTTTCCAATTTCAGTTATGTAGGAGTGTGTACAGTACATGTATGTCTATGTTGCCCTGGTAATAATTAGCAGCTGGTCCAGGCTGGACTCTGCCTCTTGTCTAAAGACCGTTGGAGACAGCCACCCCACTAAGGTGCAAGGATGTATAGGTAGAAATGATAAATAGTAGGATCAATTGATGTAAACAGTAACCTAGAGTTCAGGTTGTTATTCTCAGTGGTTACAAAGTTTTCTATGTAAGGAGGCTCATTAGACTGCAGTGTATCAATGACCTACAGGATTCACTCCATGTAGAGAGAGAGGAGAGTCACTTGCATTGTATCTTAGCAGCAATCCCCCATAATGAACATTCATGTAGGGACAAAGGAAAACTTGCCAGGAAGAAACCTCCAGCAGAACCAGGCTCAGTGTGAGGAGCCATCTGCCATGGCCGACTGGGGGTTTGAGAAGAAAGAGAAGAGGCATACAAAGAAAATCTGAAAGAAAAAAAAAGTTAAGGGCAGTTGTAGCTCCTTTTATTGTTTACTTTAGAAGATAAATACAGCTAAGCAGGTTTCCTATAGGAAGAGAAAATGCTATTGAGGGGTCCAGTAATATCGATAAGTCGGTGAATGCATGGAGCCCATAGAGAAAAACACTGAATTGATGCGCCTGTCGTTTCAGGAAAGTCATGTGACCAATACAGGAGCTGTTTCTAACTGTGTCAATAAACTGTGTTTAAAAATGTATCTGTCAACATGATGCATCTGCTTAAAAAAATTTGTCATTTTTTGCGGTTTATCATTAAAATGATCAAGAATTTTGGAGCCTAAAAGGAATAGGAACGTTTCAGCCATTGTGTTTTTATCTAAATTATATGAATTAAAGTTATTTTCAAAATGACTCTGAGTTTATTTACTGTTTTTACTGTACTTATTGTTTTAAAAGTATGATTTAAAATCCCACAAGCATTCTTATTCACATTTTCCCCTAAATGTTCACATTATGATATAGGTTTACATTATTTATTGGCTGCATCTAAAATATCAAAGATATTTTAAATTTAAATATAGATATGAAATAATAAAATATAACCTACAATAATTTAGATGAGATCATTGTATTAGGTCATCAAGTCAATTCAGTTTAGTCTGTCAAATAAGATGCCTGTAGTGTCTTTAAATGTCCAGCAGGTGTCAGTATTCTGCGAGACAGGATCAATGGGGTTGTGATGGGACATCAATGCAGAACTAAACTTGTACAAGCATCAAAAATGAAGCAGCACACACGTTTTTGCTGCTCTTGCTGCTTTAGGTGTGAATTGGGTGACCAGATGTCCTCTTTTTCCCGGACGTGTCCTACTTTTCATACCTAAAAAAATGTTGGGGGGAATTTCAAAATCATCCAGGATTTTGGTCGACTACAGTGCAGCAGAACCGAGCCGTGAGCTCCAGGCCTGAGCGACCGAACCCAAATCCGACCCGTTGACGGTAGCCTAGACACCGGTGGCCCTGTGCTTCCATCCGCCCCCTCCGGGGGGAGGGACAAGCAGATGACAATGATTGACGTGTTAGGAACCAATGGTGTACAATAGACCATCTTTTGTGATTGGTTGGGGTTTATTCATTGATTTCTCACTATAGCAGGGACCATTTATTTTAGGTTCACTTCCAGACCTTCTATTTCAATGTTTGATAAGCGGCATTGGGGAGATCTTTAAGTCACATGGTAAAAAATGCATCAGAAAAGATCTCTCACTTCACCTTTAATTGTCAAGCACTTTATGTGTAAGAATAATGGTTCTCATTGTAGTATATCGTAATGATGAATGAATGATCTGGATAATCTGTGATCGATTGGTTTACCCTATGAGAAGCGCATCACTCAGTGTTCGATATGTTTGGTCTGGGGCCCAGTGTTGTTGTTGGCGAGCTGCAATAAAAGTTACATACAAAGTGCCTCACCAGAAATAAGCCTCACCGTTTATTTTATTTAGTGTAAGAAGTACACAACATGGTGTCAGAAGAGTTCTTTTCTTACTCCACATGAGCCGCGAGACTACAATAGTTTTCGTTAAATCCTCCGCTGTGGAAAGAAAAGTTTAGTTAAACGTCCGAGTGACCGAACGTTAGCGTTAGCCGGAGCTAAGCTACAATGGATCAGTTCAAGCCTCCAGCCCCGCTAGTGCTAACCGGCAACATCAGCGAGAATTGGCGCCAATGGGAGCAATGTTTTCAGCTGTACATGACGGCTACGGGAGCAGACACGAAAGCTGAACCGGTGAAGATGGCTATCATGCTGCACACGGTCGGCGAGGAAGGACTAGAAATCTACAACACCCTGGATGTGTTTGTGGAACCGGGTGAGGATGGACAGCCTGGTGAGCTAACAATGAAGGACGTCTTGGATGCGTTCAGAAAGTACTGCATACCGAAAAAAAACCATTGTGTTCGAGCGTCAATAATTCTGGTCGCTACCCACGTCTGAGGGAGCCAACGTAGATCAGTTCATGACTGAACTTCGTCAAAAATGTAAGAACTGTGAGTTTGGACTAACAGAGAATGACATGATCAGGGATAAGCTCGTCTTTTCTGTGCCAGACGCTCGCGTGAAAGAGCGATTACTGCGAGAAACAGACTTAACTCTGGATAAAGCTGTCGACATCTGTAGAGCAGCTGAAGTCACTAAATCACAGATGCGAGCTGTGAGATCAGCTCAGCCTGAGGCGTCCGTGGAAGCTCTCCACAAGGTGTCTCCCAGCTACGAGAAGGGGAGAGTTTCCATGAAAAAAATGTCACGACCACATGAGAGAAAGACACAGGCAGCAAACAGAAATGTCAACACATGCAGAAAATGCGGCGGGATGCACAAACCTCGTCAGTGTCCAGCTTTCGGTGTGATCTGCCACAACTGTAATAAGAAGAACCACTATGCAAAGATGTATGCATCAACAAAAGACAGAGGAACTACTGCCCGGGGCGTGCACGAGCTTGAGGTGGAGTCACTGTTTATATCAACAATGTCCTGTGTTGAACCCAAACGCACTCAGCAGGATAATTCGTGGTACACAACAGCCAACATCAAAAACACAGAGGTTGAGTTTAAATTGGACACTGGGGCAGATGCGAATGTGCTTCCTCTGAGTATGTTGCAGAAGATTCCGGGTCCTCATCAGCTGCAACCCACACGCATCGCTCTCGTTGCCTGTTGAGGAACACGTCTGAAGCCAGAGGGCACCGTGAGACTTATCTGTGATGTGGGCAGGACGACGTCAGATCTTCTGTTCTTCGTCACTAAGCAATCCTCCTCTCCGATCCTGGGCCGAGATGCATGTGAACAGCTGCAGCTGAGGAAAAGAATGCAAACCATCGCAGTCAAAACACCAGCCACAAAAGAGGAGCTGGTGGACGCCTACCCCTCTGTCTTCAGTGGGCTGGGACAGTTTCCAGGGGTGCATCACATCCACACAGACCCACATGTGACCCCAGTTGTGCACGGCTGCAGAAAAATCCCCATCGCTGTCATGGACCGGCTAAAAACCACACTAGGAGACCTCGTCGAAAGAGATGTCATCGCACCAGTGACGGAGGCTACAGAGTGGGTAAATAGCCTTGTCATCACAGAAAAAAAAAACGGGTCGCTCAGGGTATGTTTGGACCCTCGTGACCTTAATGAGGCAATTAAGAGAAAGCACTTCTCAATACCAACCCCAGAAGAAGTACTCCACCGCCTGTCAGGAAAAACCATCTTCTCCATTCTAGATGAAAAGGACGGATACTGGCAAGTGAAGCTGGACCAGCCCTCCTCGATGCTCTGCACATTCAGCACGCCGTGGGGCAGGTTTCGCTTTAAGAGACTTCCTTTTGGCATAAAGTCCGCCAGTGAGGTCTTTCAACAAAAGAACTGTGAGACATTCGGCAGCATAGAAGGTGTGCACATCATTGCAGACGACATGATCATCGCCGCTGCGTCTGAGGAGGAGCATGATGCTATTCTGCAGAAAGTAATGGACACTGCACTGAAAAACTACATCAAATTCAACAAGGAGAAAATTCAATACAAAGTGGACATGGGCCATGTAGTCACCTCGAAGGGAGTGAAGCCGGACGAGTCCAAGGTATTCGCCATCAGAGACATGCCGCAGCCAGAGGACAAGAAAGCACTGCAGAGACTGCTGGGAATGACAAGGGACCTCTGCCAATACATCCCAAATGAAGTCACAATCACAAGCCCACTCAGAGAGCTGCTTCGAAAGGACGCTGCATGGCACTGGAGCAACCAACACACTGCTGCAGTGGACAAGCTTAAGACCGCCCTCATGCAAGCCCCAGTACTCCAGTTCTATGCCCGGAGCAAGCCACTCACCATATAGTGCGACGCATCGAAAGACGGACTCTGTGCCTGTCTGCTGCAGGAAGGTAGGCCACTGTCATACGCATCACGAGCACTCACAGACTCTGAGAAGAATTATGCTCAGATAGAGAAAGAACTGCTGGCAATAGCTTTCGCCACCAAATGTTTTCACCAGTATGTGTATGGCAACACAGTGACTGTACAATCTGACCATAAGCCCCTAGAAGTCATTTTCAAAAAACATCTGGGCAAAGCACCTGCATGACTCTAGCGCATGCTACTGCAGCTCCAACGCTATGACCTGAAAATCATCCACACAGCAGGCAAGGACATGCATGTTGCCGATACCCTGTCCCGTGCTGTTGTCAGTGACAGCAAGGACGACGTGAAAGAGGATCTGTTTGAGGAGAGAGTAGTGCATGCAATGGAGGCCACAGACGCACTCGACGCAGACATGCTCTCAAAGGGGCCACGGTGACAGACAGCACACTGCAACAGGTAATAGAGTTACACAAGAGAGGCTGGCCAGGACGACGGCGCAGTATTCCCACCAATCTACACCAATACTGGTCAATGAGACACAACATCAGCATCAGGGATGGCATCCTGATGACTGGTGACAGGATTGTGATCCCACAGAGTGTGAAGCAGCTGATGCTTGACAGACTGCACCTCGCACATCAGGGGATACAACGGACGAAAGCACAAGCAAGAAAGGTGATGTACTGGCCAGGCATGAAACACGACATCGAAAACCTGGTGGAGAAATGCCGCCCATGCCAACAACTCCAGCCACAGAATCACAAAGAACCCCTGATTCCACACGAGCTACCTGAACTGCCATGGCTGAAGATTGGTGCAGACATCTTTGAGCTACACGGACAGTCATATCTCCTGATGGTGGATTACATGTCAAAATACCCAGAAGTGCTCCACTTACCTGACAAAACTGCCCACACAGTCATACGCAAAATGAAGACCATATTCGCAAGATATGGGATCCCAAAAGAGCTGGTGAGCGCTCACGTCCCATTCGCCAGTTCTGAAATGCGACAGTTTGCGTCGTCATGGGGCATAAAACTTGTCCACTCCAGCCCTGGGTATCCACAGTCAAATGGCCTAGCAGAGAGAATGGTAAAGACTGTAAAACAGGCACTTAAAAAGGCGACACAGGCCGGCACAGACCCGCACCTAGATATCCTGTCTCTGCGCAACACTCCAGTGACTGGCACAGAGTTCTCACCAGCACAAGTCCTGATGGGAAGAGTACTGCGGAGCACCCTGCCGACCTCCACAGCTGTTCTGCAACCAGCTGTGCCACGCGGGTTCCACTTGCGGCTGAAACACCTATAAGCCAGGCAAGTGTACTACTACAACCACAACACAAAGCCACTGCCAGAGTTTGCTCCTGGTACCACAGTGCACATGTCAACACGTCGTGGTTGGGAACCAGCGACGGTCCTGAGCAAAAGAGAGGAGCCACGTGCATACAACGTCCAGACACCCAGTGGTGTCACGTTCCGGAGAAATCGACGTCATCTAAGGAGAATCCACCCCAGTCTTCATCGAGAGGACAATGATGAACTTCTAGAGCACCCCATCGCTTCACAGAGAGAGGACAGTGCATCACAGGCCCAGCGAGACCAATGCTCACCAGCCTGTGAACCATCCAGTCCCACTCCAGCTGCGACCACCTACAGAACAAGAAGTGGGAGGCTCGTGAAGATTCCTTCAAGGTTCAGGGACTATGAGTTGAAATAATACTTAAGTCCTGCCTGCAGATAAGTCATGTTCGGACTTTGTTTACATTTTCTTGGTCCAGTTTGATGGGCTAAGTTTTGTTACTTCCATACTCTTTGTTCCACAGTGTGACTGAACTGAAAACAAGAGAGACAAAAAGGCACACGAAAAAAAAAAAAAAAAAAAGTGAATGAAAGAATGTGTATATATATATAAATATATATATATATATATATATATATATATATATATATATATATATATATATATATATATATATATAAATAAAATAAAATAAAAAATAAGGATATGTATGAATGTGATTTAAAGGTTGTTTTACAGTGTAAGGCTGTCGATTAAAACGGTTAATTCAAATGTTATGTCTTCTTACAATGTTACTTTAAAGATCTAGAGTTACGGTGAAGTTAAATATGATTCTCGTGCTTAAAAAGGGAGGATGTAGTATATCTTTAGAATGATCTGGATCATCTGTGATCGATTGGTTTACCCTATGAGAAGCGCATCACTCAGTGTTCGATATGTTTGGTCTCGGCCCAGTGTTGTTGTTGGCGAGCTGCAATAAAAGTTACATACAAAGTGCCTCACCAGAAATAAGCCTCACCGTTTATTTTATTTAGTGTAAGAAGTACACAACACTCATAATGTGTGCCCAGGTTCAGTCCTGGAGAGCTACCATCCTGCAACTTCTAGATGCATCTCCAAACACAGTAGAACAGTGGCTTGTTATCAGTCCTCTGCGGATCTGAATGTCATAGTGAGGGAATTCAGCTGTTAGATTTGGATATGTGGCTAAAGAGATGCATCTAAAAGTTGCAGGATGGCAGTTTAAGAGAACTGGACTTGGGAACTGTGTGTTATGCTACACCCCTACAAAGTAAAATAATAATAGTTGGTGGTGTGCTAACAATGTCGCACAGGTAAGGAAGGTAGAAGAAGGAAGGAAGAAACTATTAATGCAGAACACAGAATAAAAGTTGCATGTGTGGACTGATTACAGACGAGCAACAAGCAGTGTGTGTAAAAACCTCAATAAATTCAATAGCTTCTAGAACAGAACAGCAGGTCGTCAGTTTGTAGCTGCTTTTGCATTTAGTGATGGCAGAGATGCCAAGGAGGAGCGGCTTCAAAGTTATCTACTCTAGGAGCTGTTTTCAGTTGTGGTTGGATTCTAGGCCGCTTTGTTGTGATGGGACGCCTAACACCCAGCTTTGTCTGGACGGGGCTTAGATGGTCAAAAAAGCATTTCAGATTCATCAAAGAAGCACAGATGGGTAATCTCATAAACCCATTGATAATAAATAGAAAAAAAACATATTTAAAAAAAACTTCTTCCCCGGTCTGTGCTCCTGTGGTGTGTATTGAGTAAAAGAAATCAACTCCCTTTATTCAAAGAAGTGTTTACTCCTCTTTATCAGCACCAAGGGGACATTTTCAAAGACAATTCTAAGCAGTTCTACAGAACATAAAGACAACATTATCTTTTAGCGAAATGAGTTTATCTGTCGTTTTCTCTTCCATTTACAGTACCACCTGCTGCTGCTGCAGGACAGCATTATCACCAGCCTCATTTCAGCACACTTGCTCCATGCTGAGTAAATGATTTAGGCCCCCATCTAGGAAATCTTGACTGTTGTCTCATTTTACCCTGCAGACAGCTCAGAAGAAGCCCAGTAATGACTGAGCCTATTCACTCAGCATGGTGGAAACAGTTGGAGGGCCTGGAGACGGCAGCACAGCTGATGCTGAGAAAGAACAGCCTTCTGGTTTGTGGCATTTGGATGGATCCTTTTCATCCAGTATTAAATTTCAGCCATTCGTTATGAAAATAGGGTTCTAATCTCTCTTCTGGTTTCAAGCATAACATTTCTTAAAATAACAGCTTTTAAAAGCTGTACCCTTTTTCCTTTTTTGCTCTGTTTTATCACAAGTTTTCAAAATAATTTTTTTCACTGAATTCAGCATACCAATCAAAGGTTGTACATCCGCAATGCTCAACATTTTAGTATTATGACACTGAACTTTATTGCTGGGTGACTTTTTGGATGAGTTAGTAGCTTGCAGTGGCATGAAGGTAACAAAAATTGCTTTGGTGGTGCAGTGGCTAGTGCACACGACCCATGTATGGGACCTTTAGTCCTCGACGCTGGTGACCCGGGTTCAAATCTAGCTTGCCTCTCATACCTGTCCATAAAAATGAGCCACTAGTACTGTAATAAACAGATTTGCCTAAGTTGTTGAATAATTATTGATAAGGGGAAATCTACAATTCTGTGTTAGACTCGCAACCTTTCCAGGGCATACCCTACCTATAGGCACCACTTGGGGTAAGAATGACAGAAAATTGATGGATGGAAATCTACAATTCCAGCCATGGTAGAAACCCTTTCAGTGTTTTTTCACACTGTTGATTATGACAGAAGCCATAGTCTGCTGAGAATCTTACAAAATTTCATTTCAAATAGTGGCAATTTACAACACGTTATCAATACTGGTGTTATGTTGCAGGCGGCACGATTCACCGTGCAAGCGACAGGAAACGTGCATGCTCGTGTGTAGCAGCCACCCTGTGCTCGTGCCACAGGGGAACTATGGAGAGCGTGAAGGATCAAATGTTAGCCTATATGGAGAAAGGGAGAAATCGGGATGGTTAGATAACTAACAACCCTAACACACAGGATTTTGGAATTAGACATCCCCAGTTATTAATTTCATACACTCACCAGATCTGAACGCCCTGTTAAAAAAACTTCACACCCATGAGTAGAGGTAATGCAGCCTGATGACATTTACACCGCATCAGATAGCGTTCCTCCCATGTTAAGAAGAGCAGAACGCTCTCAGAAAGTGTTCCCCCATATTGTACAGGGGAACGCTTTCTGACGCGGTTTATATACCCATCAGATACCGTTCTCCCCATGTTAAGAAGAGCGAAACGCTATCTGATGGGGTTTAGAAGCCCATCAGATAGTGTTCCCCCATGTTATACAGGGGAACGCTATCTGACAGGGTTTATAGACCCATCAGATACCGTACGCTATCTGACAGGGTTTATAGACCCATCAGATACCGTTCCCCCCATGTTAAGGAGAGGAAACGCTATCTGATGGGGTTTATAGGCCCATCACACTATCTGATGGGCCTATAAACCCCATCTGATACTGTTCCCCCCATGTTAAGAAGAGCGGAACGCTATCTGATGGGGTTTAGAAGCCCATCAGATAGTGTTCCCCCATGTTATACAGGGGAACGCTATCTGACAGGGTTTATAGACCCATCAGATACCGTTCCCCCCATGTTAAGGAGAGGAAACGCTATCTGATGGGGTTTATAGGCCCATCACACTATCTGATGGGCCTATAAACCCCATCTGATACTGTTCCCCCCATGTTAAGAAGAGCGGAACGCTATCTGATGGGGTTTAGAAGCCCATCAGATAGTGTTCCCCCATGTTATACAGGGGAACGCTATCTGACAGGGTTTATAGACCCATCAGATACCGTTCCCCCCATGTTAAGGAGAGGAAACGCTAGCTGATGGGGTTTATAGGCCCATCACACTATGTGATGGGCCTATAAACCCCATCAGATACTGTTCCCCCCAAGTTAAGAAGAGCGGAAGGCTATCTGATGGGGTTTATAGGCCCATCAGATAGTGTGATGGGCCTATAAACCCAATCAGATAGTGTTCCCTTATGTTAGACAGCGGGAACGCTATCTGTGGGAATCCATATTAAGCTCCACAAATCCAAGGCCGTTTCTCAATAATAATAATAATTGAACTTTATTGATCTCGCAATGGAGAAATTTACCTCTGCATTTAACCCATCCCTTGGGGAGCAATGGGCTGCCATTGTGGGGCGCCCGGGGAGCAATCTGGGGATGAGGGTCTTGCTCAGAGACCAGAGTGGCCGTCTGTGGGAGTGGGTTTCGAACTCACAACCTCAGGATTCCAAGCTCTATAATATAATATGTGTACTTGTGCGTTCTCATGTGCTCGTGTGCAGACCGCTGTCCGTTTTTGAGATTGGCAGCTGTCCCAGCATGCATTGTGGCAGCAGCAGCTTCCAAAGGAGCGCTTACAGAGCTCAGAGTATTAAGTTAAAAGATTTCTTTTCTTTTGCCATTGTTAAATAAACTAACATTCTAAGATCATTTGGGGCAAGAATATTATACTTTTAAGCATCACTATATGGCCCATTTACTGATTATGCGCTTAATAAAAAAAAAAACTTTAGATGTTGAGAGGACTGCGGCAACCAGCGGAGCTCCATTGTTAACCACAGCCACAGCTAACATTAGCCCATCAATACCAGCCCTCTCTCAGCAAAGCCGTGTGTGAAGTACCGCTGGCTCTGATGGCAATTTTTTTTATTTTATTTGGAAAAATGTGAATCTGATTTGTGTTTATTTGACTGTGGTAATTATTATTATTCCCCCACTAAATGAAAAAACTAAGAATTTATTATTATCTAGAGACTATTAATAACAGGAGGTGAAAGCAGCTCCAGATGAGCAGAGCGTCTGGTGACTTCACGAGTATGCTTCTGTTCCAATTGACCCATATTTATGCTGCGTGCTCCCGTTCTCCACGAGTCCATACTTTCCTGTGTTCTTCTCAAGAACATACTTTGCGAGGAGACAAGTCCGTACTCGCGTTCTTATGAATTGAGAAACGGTCCAAGTCTTCCGTACCTCAACTTCCTGAACTTTCATCCATGAGCATTATTCTTCTCTGCTCCACTGAGCAGAGGACTCACACTTCAGGATATTTAACAATGCTAATTTATATAACATGCATATTTTTTTTATTACACAACACTGAAATTTTGATTGTCCAACTACCATATAGAGTAAGGATTTTACCTTAGTTAAAACTAAACTTGTTTTTTTAATGGACATTTTGTAGGCTCTAACTGGAGGAGCTTGATGCAAACATTAAAATTCAAATCAACATACTTTATTTTGCATGAAGGTCTTTGCAAATGTTTGATGTGGTTTTTGACTTTTTTGAAAAAGAGTGAATGCACTCAAGAAAAGATGGAAACACATCTGTCGAATACGCTTTGACCTTAAATGTTTAGCTGTTTCTGTTGCCGGGTCCTAAATGCAAACAATAAAATCCCACTTCTCTTTAATGATGTCTCTAGCGGGCAAGTATTATAGCTAACACTAGCTCACATGATAAAGTAGATATAACTTGCCAAACTGCAGCACATTCACCTCTTAGGTCCGCGGGTATATTTTCCAAGGCATACTCATAGTTTATAATGTATTCCTAAAATGTAAATTGCCTAAACTGCTAATCTTATCAACTGACATAAAGGTTTGTGAAGCTGAGGAGGAAGCAGAGGCTCTTGCAAGAGAATGTTCAAATTTATTTAACGTCCTCAGACGGAGATATAGAGCTCTGACTGAGGCAACCTCAGTACATGCTTACAAAATCCCAACACACACATTCTTCCTTGGAACTATCCCACCCCTACATAAAGAACTTTCTCACACACAAACACTTGGTGATTCTCAAGAAAAAAACACTTTCAAAACAATTCAAAAACAATTCATCAAGGACATACATTTTGGCCAGATAAACACTTAGAACACGTCTCCTGTTCATGGCATGAAGGAAGCTGTGTGAAGTCATTCTTATCTTTCACAACTTTTTCTTCACCCTTGTCTAGAATGGGGAGGAAACTGCTTTCTGTCATTCCCACTCTTAAGACAAAACCTAACTCCAGCATACAGACTGGTATAAGACTTCTAAATAATCACCCTTATTTAGGGAGAGAAAAGGCACACTCAGAATATTTTATCTTACAGGTGGGACAAAGTGGAAATGAAAATTTGAAAGTAAATTATTCTGAATAAATAAGATTTCATTGGTCAAAAATAAATTATGTCTAAATAAAACAGATGTTTACGTACAAAACATCTTACTTTTCCTGAAACTAAGGAAGTAAACATAATAAACTGTAAATATAACGTCTTGGTTAGATATTTAGCAAGTTCGGTGTCCATCCAACAAGCAATTGAAAAGTTTTTAGACGCTTGCACTGAAAAAAATCCAGGCAGGATGTCATTTTTTTGAATACCTCCAAGCTAAGGGTTAAAGTTAACAACCTAAGTTAACTGCAAATTATACCTACTAAACACAAAGAAATTCAGCGGAGTGATTCCTCCAGTAGTACTCACTGGAGATGCATCTGATTCACCTTCTCCAGTTCTTTCTGAATCAGGGATTTGTACTGTGCCACGATGGAGATGGTTCAGTCACTTCACTGTAGAAAAAAAGGGAAGAATAAAGGATAAAAGAAACAGCAAATCACTTCAAACACATGTACATAGTTATGTTCCCATAACTTTTGTTATCTCACCATAATTAGCTTCAAAAATCATCATCAGTACCAGAAACAAAGTAGATAAAAGATCATTACTTAAACTTTGAGGATCAGGATGGACATTTTCACCTAACTTCCAAGCAACTCAGCTAGCAGCATTCAGTCAAATAATGTCCAGGTACTCTGCATGCTTTGGGCTCCCCATTACTATGACGTCTTTGTATGGACTCTCTGCTGAGTTAGAACGGATAGCGAGGGTGATAATGACACCGGGGCTCCCTCCTGGGGATAATCACACACTGAAACACACACAACACAAACCTCGCTATCTGTTCATGCTGGGCTCATTTACATTCTCATCAGTATGCATGAAATCTCTGACTGAACTTTAATGCCCTAAGTGCTGCATAATACACTGTAATAAGCATAAAAGTGAAGATGACAATTAATACTCACATTAATCACTAAAGGGGCGGGGATCAGATGGGGGGTGTTGGTGAAGGAGCAAAGAGAGTATACTAAGGACTCTGGAATAAAGAAAACCCCAGAGAGGGAAGGGAAAACAAAGAAATACTGTGAGATGAAAAATGATGGAAGTACCGGATCAGTGCATGGAGAGAGAATTAAGAAGGAAGGAGAATATACTGGTATGAGAAAATACAAAAAAGCGGTGAATGAGGGTTTATACAACTACATATATGCCAGCAAAGGTTTCTAAAAACAATAACATGAATATTTGAAAGAGCCAAGCTCCTTGTTCTGCTGTCATTCCTTTGTTTTAGGTCCTTTATCTGTCTATCAGTTTCCTCTTTCTTTCTTTGTTCTCTTTCTTCTTTAAAGACTGGCGGAGGGTATCGCTCACAGAGAGGATTACGTTTTCTGATAATGAAACCTCCCAGTCACTCCATTCTTTCTCTCACTGACATAAAATGATTTGCAGTTGATGAATATTCAGCTGCAAGAAACAAATATGATTTCCGCTGGGCTTCCCTTACGCCTCCGATCCCCTCCTCCCTGCAAAGCTCAGGTGTGAACGTATTTCTTTGCCTTTTCAGCCACATTGCATTTACTCGATCACGTTTACTGCACATACAAAAGTCAATCGCTGCTTTATTATAGGTCTTGATAAATGTTCTTTGCACCACATCATTGCTCTCTGCTGTGATAGCTGCACTATGGAGAGCCACTTATAATCAGAATAAAGATCATTCATATACCTTTATGCTTCTGTATTAAAATATCAACTTATGATATCAATGCAGTTAACACATTCACTAAAAATCAATAAAAAACAAATATTAAGAAAAAAATAAAGTAAATATTTGTTTGTGAGTCTCTTGCAACACTGGACAACTCATATTGCAATTAACTGCTCATTTATTTTTGGATTAGATTACTACAGTTTAAAAAGTAAGTCTTCAACAGGGGGTCCGTGACTCCTAGGGGGTCCACAGAGGTACTGCATGGAGGTCGTGAAAGTTTTGGTTGATTAGACTTTTTTTATTATTCCCTCCTGCAATTTTTTCCACCAATTGAAATATCTTTAAATACACGTTAACATGAATTCAACACACTGTAGTAAACAGATGAATGGAGGCAGAAGATGGAGCTCTTTCAAGCTGGGTACCGTTTCATTCACAACACCTGTCCCATCAACCAGGAATCAGAATCAGAAATACTTTAATAATCTCAGGGAGAAATTACTTTCGTTAGATAACTACATCTGTAATAGAGTGACTATAGGACCGGTTTGATATACATAATTTCATAAAATATATATAATTAGGGGGTCCCTGCTCCATCTCGCCATCAGTTTGGGGGTCCTTGGCCTTGAAAACATTGAAGAACCCTGGTGTAAAGAGCCAGGGCTGATCAAGGTTTTAACTTTTTTAATTACTAAGAAAACTTAATGCAACCAAAAAAAAAAAGCCTGGTATTTAGACCTTCTACTGGCCACCAGCTTTGTCACATTGCTGTAACCACAATTTCTCACAAATAATGCCTTTATGTTTCCAGTGGTGTCAGCATCAGGATTGCAGGCAGGTGAGTTTTTTTCTTCTCCTTATTTTTGTAGGTAGAGTCTGAAATATCCCACCGTTTGTACAGTGTGCTGACATCAAAGGTGTTTTGAGATTCAAACGGGTGACTGACGGCTCAGCTTGGCGTGAATTAGAAGCTGTATTGATGCACTGGATGCTCAGTGCTTGTGATGGGCATCAAACGGCTTGCTTTTTGTTTTTCTTTTGCTATGATGAGTGGGAAAAAGTTGTTTTAAAATGTTTAGGTACACCCTAAAACTTCATTTTCGCAGGCAGTTCATGAGAATTAGATTCTACTTTTAAATATTCTGTTGTTCAGAGCAGTGGACCCCCCCCCCCCCCCTCCCCCACCCCCCCAAAAAACATACCACTTTCATTTAAGCTGTTGAAAACAAATTATAAGATGTTTTTTAGGTTAGTGGTAATAACTGTAAGTACAAGAATATAAAAACAAAAATGTTTTGCTGACTTTTTTGAACGTTTCTATTCAATATAGATATTTATGAGCTGTTTCACTGCAGTTAAGTATGAAAATACTTTACTGGAATCGTAGTGCTTGCACATCAAAAATACATTTTCCTTTGTTTTTTATGTAAAACCAGTGGAAGCAACCTATTTTATGTATATTGATTGGTTCTAAAATGACGGCTCAAGAGGAGGAGAGATCACAGCTTGGATGTAGTGTTTGTCCCTGAGATTAACCTCTCTCATTGGATTATACTAGGTGTCGAGCTGGAAAAGTTAAAAGTTTAGCTGCCTAACTTGTCTTTCCCAATGCCCACATCGTGACGCAGGTCCATTGATGTCATCCGACATAGACTGTAAGTCCGGCGTACACTGTGCGTTTTTTTTCAATCGTTGCACGCATCTGCTGCTTACATTGTACGACTAATCGCAGGGTTTAGTCGTACAGTTTGAGCTGCTGCTCACGATTTATGTTCGGCCCGATGCTCTGATGCAATCTACCTGCTCACACTGTGCAACTAAAAACCACGTCGGACTCAGCTCCGCAGTGAGAAGAAGCTCCTCTCTTGCTCTCTATCCTGAAGCCAAACAAATAGAAGGGATTATTAAGCTCACTATAGTGAACCGCGCTGCCTTGGCAATTTGTGCAATTTTGTGCTAAGGGTCCTAGAAAGAAAGGGTAACGACGTATTTGGAAAAAGGACATAGCTGAGCAATTTTGCAGACGTAGCTGCATTTCACTCATTGCATACCTGCCATGCTGCTGTGTTTATATCTGAGAGGATGATTAAAAAGAATCATTCTTTGCGCATGCGCCCTGAGCGATTTGCCCACAACGGTCGGGAGAATATCAATCATGTTTGATATTCTCCCGACCTCCCGATTCCTGATCAGGGTGGAGGAGAGGCTGATCGCCGCTCATAACCCCCTGTACACTACACGACTCACGACGCACGATCAGGCTGAAAGACGGCCCTATCGAATGATTTTCGCATGACTGGAAAATCGCAATGAAAATCGCACAGTGTACGTCGGGCTTTACATGTAAACCAGGTGCCCTGGCTATAAAAAAAACTTTTAAACACCATGATTCCACTTTCACCACACAGCAGGTTCTTTGGAGTGAATTTTGTTCCTTTAATCTATCAAGCAGAGAATGTGTTTTGTAAATGAAATAAAAAAATGCAACCCACATTTATTTTCTGAAAACTAATTTAATCTAAATTTAGTTTTGTGATCATACTGCCACTTGTGGCCAAAGTATAGAACTGCAGCCCTCTTCTGCTTGTTCTCGTAGCCCCGGGCCCTTACTTTAAAATTCAAATCATAAAACTCTTTTTCTATCAGATCAACTAAATCTGCATTGTCCTGCTAAACGTAAAACCAAGATATCTTATATAATTAATTACCACCTTATAATATAACAACACCCTCAGAGTCGGCTATTTAAAAGAAATGGGTAATTTACAGAGGTCTTTATAGCAAAGATCACCAACACACATGTATTAAATTGATTTCTTTGTCTCCTTTCACAATCCTCAATTCCTTGTACAAATTTACCCTCCAAACACCTGATGCCATAATTTTGATGTCTGTAAGACATTGTTCTTCACACTGTAAAGACAGATTAATGCCCTCACAACATAAATAACACTCTAGCCAAGGTTCTGATCCACATTTTCTTGCTGCTGTGGGGATGACACATTTCTTCCAGTGTTTGACCCTCCTTTGTCCTCGCTGCTAAACAGAATGGATGTGTGTGTGGGGGGTGAGGGGGTATATCGTGAGGAGGAGTAATAAAAACTCCATCTGCATTTCCATAAATCAGACAGGCAGGTTTGTTGTCACCCAGCTGAGGGGGCATGAGAATAAGGCCCCAGGGTCTGTGGGGATTTCAAGATGTGTGTGAGTGTGTGTGTCATAGCATAACACATTCTCAGTAACAGCACAAACAGCTCATCATCGCTGCAGCATTCCTAATGTTTAAAACACATTTTCTTTTGTTTTTATTCCTGTCTGTGTCTCGATTCTCATGAAGACCCTCTCCTTTCTGCGCCTCCTTGTCCTTTCAGTATGTCTCCTGTGGCCCTACTTGTTATTGGGGGGATGCTTTAGGTTAAAACAGGTATTTACAGTTAATTTTAACTTAACTTTATTTATTAATTTCACTGTTAGTTCTACCAGTTTTGTTGTGTTTGTAAATGTTAAAAAATACAATTATTGATTTTTAAGAAAAAGCTTGTAACAAGAGGCTTCAGAGAACCTGATAATTGGCCAAGCATTGTATTGAACTACCTCATAAGCGCAACACCAAGTCTGATCGAATATAAACAGTCAGGTAGCTGATAGCTGAACAGGTTGGCGACTGTCTCAGCATACTTATGGCAGGTTCGTGGAGTCAGATAATGACAGAACAGACTCTGGATACTCCTTAAATCTGACTCTGGCCGTGTCCTACACTGCCTTTGCTTGCTGTCCGCCTGTTCAGTCCGAGCAGGGCGAGCACAGGAAGCCATGTGGTGGCCACACGCACTGGAACAAACCTGCTCCAGACCAGGAGATAATCTGGCGGTGACTAACAAAGAGCTATTAATAAGGATGATAGCATCTGGAAATGATTAGGGTAATTGGGAGAGAGACAGGTGTATCTGCTCACTCTAATTAAAAGAATGGAGCTGGGCAGTGAGGTGCAACAGAGGCAGGCTGCATTATATGGCTCTTCTTTAGCTAAGGTTCTCTAACAAGGTTCTCATAGATTCAAAGATGTGCAGCAAAAACCATACAGCACACATATAGACAAACTATTGCAAAGTGATAATTAGTATAATAAAAAAGCAAGTAGCCTACTCTTTTTCAGACTGTGCTGTGACACATTAAACAAGTAAGTTGTCTTATGAGAACAAAACTTCGTTTTGTGATAATTTGTTATATATATTTTTTTAAATATCTCTGTTTTGGAAAAGCAGAGATGTTTTGGAGAAACCAAACATGACGTATCGGTAGAAAAGCCATGTATCGACTTTAAACCGTGGTGGTGGAGCAGTGTATCGTTCTAGCTGGACTTGATTCAGACGACACACTCAATGATGAGGACTAATGGACTATGGTGGGGTATTCCAACCCATTTATTCATGAAACAAGAGAAAACACCATAGACACACCGTAAGTAGGGATGCACGATATAATCGGCCCCCTATCGGTATCGGCCTGTATCGGCCCTAAAAACTGAATATCGGACATCGGCCACCACACCGATATTTAACCCGATATTTGATCAGCTTCTGAGTTTCTAAAGTCAAAAAAAAAAAATACTACTTCTTCTTCTTCTTCCTCAAAAACTTCTTTTTTACAAACTTCTAAAGACGAGGGAAAAAATATTGATACATTAAAATATCACAATATCTTCATATGCTGATATATTGCCAATTAAAAACCCCATATCAATCTCTTTTACTAATGAAATATTGCTATATGTCATCGTTATGCTACGAAATCCCCCGAAAATTCACGAAATTTTGCCATATTTTTATGTTGATATATTGACGCGGTATCGATCTATTTTACTAACAAAATCTCACAAGAATTTCCAAATATCACGAGAGTTTGTAACAGAACGATGAAATTTCACGAGATTTTGAAAGTAAAATAGATCGATACCGCGTTTTTAAAAATCTATTTGATATCAGCATATGAAAATATATTTGAGTATATTATTTTTCAAAGTGTCAGAAATGGATAACAAAACTGCTATTTTCAATGACTACTTATTTTTGTCCAGCTTTAACATCGGTATCGATATCGGTTATCGGCTACATGAGTTTTAAAATATCGGCATATCGGATATCGGCCAAAATCCCAATATCGTGCATCCCTAACCGTAAGAGCTGTAAATAAAATAAAGCAAAAATTATTCAATTTACATATGATCCAATTTCTCCTTTAGCCAACCAAACCATAAAGGATAAATGCAATTAGCTAACATTGGTATATTTGCTTGCTTAAACTTTATTTGCATATAAAAACACGTAAACTTTTAACTGTTACAAAAGACAAAATGGTACAATGCTGTAAAATCATTCCTGTTTGCCTTCCAGCTAGATGCCAAATAAAATATGCATCGAAACGCGTAATGTCCTTTAGAAGCCAAAAGAAAAAGTCATTGGTATGATGGTAGAAAAGCAGATCTTCAAAATAAAAGCAACATAAACCTTTTTGACATCCTTCAATATAAATACAAAACTATTAGCAAAATAAACCCTAGAAGACTCAGGGACATTAGGTGCAAAAAACAACAACAACACGTACAATACGAACAAAAAAGGATATCTGAATGGTGTCAGTTATAACAAAATAATTTGGGTCATTTGCAAGGGGTAATGATTTGGACTCATTCCACAAGGAGCAAACTACTGCAGGGTAGGATGTTGCGATTTTTTTTTACAATAGATACCAGAAGTACACACAGGAGCTTGACCAATTCAGCCAAATGTTCTATATTTTTTTAAGTAAATGACCTAAATGACCTAATAAAAGGCCAGATCATCCACCAGAAAACTCAAATCATAGTTAAAAAAAAAAGCTTAAATATTCATTATAAAATTAAGTTGTAGGGAAACGGCTGTTCCAAGCATTGTATTTCCGAATTCTTCCGACTTTGCACGAGTGAATAAAGTGAATGTAATTGGTTTTTTTATCAAGGGGGCGGGATTGTTGTGGTAGTAGGTTCCCAATCTGAAACCAAGTCCATTGGGACCAAGTAGCACTAAATTGGTGACTTAGAAACGACACTGTCAAGGAACGCTATGGACTGAGGAAACATGCAAGAGGAGGAGAATTTTGTGCCGGAGGTTGTGGATGAGTCTCCTCCGTCATCCATTTTTTATTTAGAGGAGGAAAGCGGGGATGAAGATGTTGTGGAAGAGGACGCCAGGGCGGCAGAAGCTTGGTTTGGTGTAGAAGGCTTACAGCCGTACATGTTTGAGCCCTTGCCTTGCAACGCTGCCAGTTCTGTTAGCTCTACGCCTGCTGAAGACACAGACGTCCATCCCCGTGAACACTGGGACGGAACTCAATGGGAAAGGAAATTATTCTGATTTCTTATTTCAACCATTGCATATATTAGCTGTAACATATGAATCAAGATGCTATGACCAAAAAAATTTGATTAACAGATATTGATACATGATTGAACGAATTTAGGTGTTCAGGTTGACGTATAATTAACTGGCCTGCATAAGATAACGAAGAAAAAAAAAACGATTTTAAGACAGAATATTTTAAAATTTTGAAATTTTCTAAAGTTTGTGACAATGTTGTCTGATAAAGAGTACATTTATATACATGTTTAAGCCAGAATGATTTGACATTTAAATATGACTTCCCTACGACTTAAGGAGTCTCCCACAGACTGCCAATCTGGGTCTCTGAGGTCCGATTGCTCCCTGGGTTCCCCATGATGGCAGCCCACTGCTCCCGGGAGCGGTTAAATGCAGGGCTAAATTTCCCCAATGTGAGATCATTAAAGGTCAGTTATTGTTAACTATCTGGATTTATATCCAGCTTCTCTAACTTTTGTCTGATTTCTTTATTTATACAGAAGGTGAAACAGGGACATGAAAGGAGAATGAGGAAAAAAAAAAAAACATTGACCCAGAACCTCTGGGCATGTCACGCAGCAATTTAAATTAATTTGAGACTCCGGAACGTCTCTAAGCCCATCATTCAGCTCACGTCGTCGATTATGTTCATCTATATTACACAAAGGAGTTCTAAACTGTTATTAATCCACAACCTCTCCTAAAAGTTTTTCCACAGTGCAAGAGGACTCACCCCACCCTCCAAAAGATTTCCCCCCTCAGAGGGGCCAGTGCCAAAGATAGCGATGGTGTTTTAAGAGAACGAGTCCCATTTGATCTGATCCGGTGGGTTCGCCGTGGTGAAATTGATCCCTGTGGTAGGAGCGTCGACAGGCCTGAGGAGCTAGCAGTCGAATGAATTAAGCAGGGGAGAAGATGACTTTCTGTTTGGTCTGCCTCTAAATAATACAGCACGATGACAGGCAGCAAACAAAAGATTTGTGTTGTGGATGAGCGATACCATGTATAGGATCTACAGAGGAATGCTTGAATTACAGATGGGGATGGAAACATCTTTTTATGCTTTGTTGGCTCTTAAAGATTGATGGGGAGGAAAGGAGAGAGCTTCTCAGCGTGTGACCGTCTAAAACAAAGCGTTGGAGTCAGGGACGCTTGTCTTATATTTGCCAGCAAGACATATTCTTTTAGCATTTCGTCCCAGGGCTTCAGGGTGTAGGAAAACAAAAGACTTTCAAAGTAGTATCCAAATTCCCTAAATGGGATAAAGCATAAATGTGGGAAGCCGTGGCACTAAGATTTATCCCTAAATTATTGACAATGCTGTATCACATCAGTGCCCAAATGATTCTGTCTCTCAATGTTTATTTCGCCCAGTGTGAGTTCTTAACATTTCTGCATGTGTAAAATAATTGAAACGCCTGTGAGCTGCTGAATATTTAATTCAAATCCACCACTTTTTTTTCCTAAATTTTCACTGGTTGAATAATGACTTTATGCCCCCACTCCTTTTCTCTCACCCCCTCCACCCCCAAAAAAAGGGGATGAATTTTTTAAGCATTTTAAATAATTAAGCCCAAAGTGTTTGGGGGGCGTCTGAGCCTTGATAAACTAATCTGAAATGCTGGGGTGCGGATATGAGAGGGACATTAGAAATGTATTATTTTATCAGCACCTATTTATTATTAACACAGAGAGATTGCATTAGCATTCATAGACAAAGGGGCTCCTGGGTGGGGGCCCTGTGGATTTCAAGGTGATACATTAAAAGGGAAAAGTTAAAGAAGGGGGAGGTATCCGCTGCGGCCCATGATCTGCATACAAGCTGACATCTTTTAGCCGAGGAAGGCAGCAGGGTTTCTCAAGGTGGATTTCTTTATAATAAGGGACGAATGTCCTCTTTCAAACTTTAGAAGTTCTAGTACTAGAGCACTTTGAATAAAAGTCCAAGGCATAGAGGTGGTGCGGGGTCAAGGGTACAACGCATGTTCAGAGGTTTAAGTCCTCAATGAAAGTTTGAATCCCAGCCTGTTGACCTTTGCCACATGTCTGCCCCCTCCCTCTAATCCCAATTTCCTGTCTGCCAACTTCCAAATAATAAAATAAAAGGCTGCTAGAGCCTAAAATATATTATAAAAAAAATTAGTTCATTTTGCTTTTTTCATGTGTCATTTTTACATGTTAAAATCTGACAGACAGTTTTGCCTTTCACAAAAAATTAAAGCTTGTGATACACCATGGATATTTATATTTATAGAAATAGTATGCACTCCATTAATTTCAACTAATTTAATGGAGTCTCCTTGGCCAGTGCTGTTACCTACCCATGTCCACGACCTGCATCCAACCCAAAAAAACCCTCTTAATGTCTGTGCTGTTTCAGATAAGCCAGATGTTTTAGGTTAGATTGCCCTCAGCTCAGTTCTTATCAGTAGTTGACATTAGAATCACATGATAAACCGTGACTAAATGAAGATGATCCTGTGCATAGCCAAAGCAGAGCTAAGCTAAAGAAGTTCCCCAAAGAGCTGTAGCTTAATATCAACATTATATTAAAATTGTTTATATGCCAGTAACTTCCTCTGGTTGCATTCTAAGTTTTTCTGAAATATTGCAATATTTATAATTTTTTGTTTTGCTCTTTGTTTTTGCTCAGTTTCTTAATAAATAAGGCACTTTGTAGAGGATTTAACAAGAAAGTGGCCTGCTGCGGCTAAACCCGTTAGCATCTCCAAGCATGGCAGAAAAAAAATGAAGAAAAGTGCAAGATCCAGTTTGAATAAAACTAGATAGATAGATAGATAGATAGATAGATAGATAGATAGATAGATAGATAGATAGATAGATAGATAGATAGATAGATAGATAGATAGATAGATAGATAGATAGATAGATAGATAGATAGATAGATAGATAGATAGATAGATAGATAGATAGATAGATAGATAGATAGATTCTTATCTCCCCTATCTTTGGAGGATTATCTAGAACCTAGATTTGTTGTACATCAGTTTATTTAATTAATATCAATTAATTGAATTAGAAGATTTAAATGGAAAAATTAGGTTTGAATCACTTCCTTGTTGTTTTAAGCTTTTCAGTCATGATGTGTATCTGTTGTCTGTGAACCTGAAGATCAACCTATGGATAAACTTGGTTCTAAATAAAATAACAAAAATATAAATAACAGCAAATAATTTGAACTTGCTTTCACCTGGATAGATATGACAGTCAGAAATCTGCAAAAGGATAAGATTGTGAAAGGCCTCGTATAGGATTGATTTATATTGAATGAGACAGCATGCCAGTAGAGTTAATATACAGCTGTGAAGTAGATTATGTGATAATGCAAGCTGCTGTCTTTTGTTGCACTTGCAGTTTATGGGAGGTTTTGTGGAGAACATGGAGGGAAGGGAGTTGAAATTTTAAAAGTTAAGTGAGTGGAATGTGAACCAGTTCACCAAAGGTGTGAAGGAATAACTTGTCGAATGCTGCAAACATGGAAGCTAGTTAACCAGTTTATGTTATGTGGGAAGTAAAGGAGAGGATGGAGAGGGCTGTCCAGGATGAGGAGTTTGAGCCAAAAGGAGGGAGAGATACAGGAATTGCTGATGCATATTGTAAAACTGCCAGATTTGCACATCAGGTAGGAATGGTATGTAATATGGCATGGGGTGCATGGCCCTGAGAATGGCTGACTAGAATTAATTTTTTTCAGTCAAATTCATTATTTTTACTTTAACCGCTGGTACAGGGACAATAATCAACACAATGCTGTAGTTGTTTTGTCGCAGGATTTATTTTAAAGGCACTTGTTATATATTTGTCTTGCAAGGTTGTTCATCAGACTTATTCTCCCGTCTCATAATCACATTTTTAATGAGATCACAATTAGGCTGCCAAAATGATTGAATAGCACCATTTCCAAATAGAAAGTTTTCTGCTTTTGTGAGAAATATAGCATCAATCTATTTTTTCTGCTCTTGCTCAATCTTGTTCAAGGACACACAGAAGCTGCAACCCACCTCGTCCATCAACAGTTCCATTTATCTTAGACACCAAAGTTTTGATCGCTGAATGAGGCCACATCTGAGTTGCGTTGATCTGACTGCACAGTTTAAAAGATGTGGGATTTGCAAACACAGGCCGGTGAGAACAGATATCTTTTATTTTTATGCATTTAAACCCTTAATTAGCTTTTCAGAAACCAGAACAGCACCATATGCACCGGGTTTAATGAGATACAAACCGCTAGTAAGTTAGTTATTTCAGCAAGCTTTGTGACATTGCATATGCATAGCAGCCATATTGTGTATTGAGACCTCTGACCCTCTCAAATTTAGACTTTATGGGACATCCTTGTTGTATTTTGGATTTATTCTCAGTAACCCAAGAGTGTCAAGGTGCATCTTGTGGAGTTTGGAAGCTGAGGCAGAGGCATTTCTTGCAAGAAATACTGTTCAAATGTATTTAATGTCCTCGAACGGAGAGATAGAGCTCTCTGACTGGGGCCTTTCCGTACATACATTTATACCTTACTAAAATCACACACAGACTCTCCCCCAAGGGGAACCAGCCCACCCCCATAAGGAAATTTTCTCACACTTGAACATTTGGTTATTCCCAAGAAAAAACACTTCAATTCATTAAGGACATACATTTTAGCCAGATATACACTCAGAAATGGTCTCCTGTTCATGGCTTGAAGGAGGCTGTGGGAACTCATTCCTATCTCTCATGACCTTCCCTTCATCCTTGTCTACAGTAGGGAGGCATCTGCTTTTTTACCCCCTTACCTTAAACATTACAGCATTGAAGCTGGTACAACATTTATGTGAACTCACTCCTATTCAGGCAGGTACACTCAAACATTTTATCTCACAAATAGGCCAAGGACAGAATCTTGTTGTGTCATGTGCAATGATCGTGGTTTTGGACATAGAAACCAGAGTCTATGTTTCACCTTGACACGATGACCAGAGAAGAGGATGCAGTTTTGGCTCATAAACAGCTGTAAGACCTCTGCAACTCTGCAAGACAGTTGTGACTTGCCACCCCCTCTGTGTTGAGGACAGTAAAACCACAGCATTTCATGCTCTCTTTCCCATTAAGCTTCCAGAGGGTTCACATCGGAAGAGGGCACCACCATGGAGATCCAGGCAAAAAACCCAGATCTCCAGAATGATTGCTTTTCTTTCAAAGTTTTATTAAGCACTACTTCTGTTCTCCAAATCTGCATTACTTATTAGTCACCCCTTCAACTTTATTCTCTCTTTTCTTTGATATTAGCTCCATCTGGCCCAGTTTTCTGTTACGCAGTGACACCATCCTACAGAGAGGCATCAGCTGGCCTGCTGCCATCATCAACTTAAATTATAGATAAAAAGAGTTGGGCCTGTTTTTCAGTGCTTGGTCCTGTTTCTCTTCTAGACATAACTACAGTATGTGCTCAGCATTTGTGTCGGGTGTGAGGGATTGCTGCAAAGTCAACAGCATAATGCTTGAACAAATTAAACAAAATCAATTACTTGTTGCAGTCAGTTTTTACCCTATCTGACCGGATGATCTGATCAAAATGTCTTCTGTAACAGAATAGACCAACAGACTGGGTCAAGATCCACTAATCATCTCCTCAGTATTTAGATATAAGTCAGTTTCTCTCACTTACTGTACTCTTATAACCAATTTTAGATGATTTATAACAGTGGATAAATGTTGATGAATGTCAAAATGGGAAAGATTGACAATTCAAGAAAAAGATGTGCAAAAACCAAAAAGAGATCCCACCTCTGAAATGATAGAGGGTCTGATATCCTGAGCCGAGGAGTCAGACCCTTTCCCCCCCCTTCAGCTCTAATAAAAAGCTAAGAGAGAGATCCAGTTCATTTCCATTTCAGCTGACAGCAGCTCGCACATAACACACACATGCAGGGCTGCCTTTATGAAAATATGCTAAAGTCAATCAGGTTCTGCAAATTTTATGAGCTGACCGTCGCCCTCTTGAATTTCTTAACAGGTTGTCAAAGTAATCATGGAGCTCTGAGCGCTGAATTAGAAAATCAACCCCCTCTCTGTTATTAACAGACCTTCCTCTTCTTATCTCAGCCCTTCACCGTCTCTGTCCTCTTCCTGTGACAGATCTGTATGACTAAAAGCCTTATTACCACCACACTGCTACAAGCTTGTTCCTTATCAGTTACATGGAGGAAACTTTAACAGAGAAACAGGGGGAAAAAAGCTGTTATTAATGCTAGTTGTACCTTTGAGATGCAGTAAGGTGTCAAACCAAACACAAAATGAAAAGAAGGTTTAAAACAAGAATTAATGAATGAAATGATGATTCATTATTTTAAATATACACACTCATAATAACTTATCAGGGGTACAATATTAAACTGGTTTTGCATCTAAGAAATAATTTAGATCATTAATCTGAATACATCACATACAACAAATACCTACTTTGGTACTTAAACCCCTGTCAGACCTTGAAGGTTTAACTAGCGTATGGCTGACGTACAAAAACTCTGGCAAAAACACTGGCATACGTTGGATAAGTTATGGGTATGTGTTGTATAAGTTATGAGCCACCTGAAGCATGCTGAAGCACGACGACATACGGCAAGTACGTTGAGAAATAATTTCTCTATTTATACCAGCGTATGCTCATGCATGGGTCTTAGGTTACAGGTGAGTTATCTGATTTTTGACATGCGTTAAAAGTCAGTTACTCATAAGTTGTGGTGTCTAGCTTATCCAAAATCTATGTGTAACTTGTGCTTAACTTAATAAAAACTTATCTCAACTTATCTGACATGTTCCAGATGACCGATGAACGTGTTTCTAACTTACAGCTATTGTATAATGGTGTATTGGCAGCTTTTTGGTATAAAAGGGGGTTCACAGAAGGAAACCGTCAGTTCTGCTCCAGACTTCATCCCCATCAAAGGGTGAGTGAGAAGCTGCGTGTGATGGATCCTCCCTGCGTTCTCGCCCAACAAACTTCCTAGCAGACATGACGCTGAATCTGCTGTTACTGGAAACCTTCTTTCTTTTTATGTTTTTCTTTAGGCGGGAAATCTTTTTAAAGGAATCTTTTTATGCAGGCCAGGCGCCTCCGGGCGCTTTGCTGCCCCCCTTTAGGACATTGGATTGTGACATTTCATGGGCAATATGCTGCCGTGCGTTATGCATAACTTTGGACATAAGTTCTGGACTCATTGTGAATTTTAGAAGATTCTGGGACATCAGGCATACGCTGGCTAAATCGTCAAAGTGCCACAGGGGCTTTAGCATATATGTACAGATTGGGGAAATACAGTGGGTATAGCACTTCAATGCAGTTTGGTTGGAAGGAGGTTGCTACTTTTGGGGGAGTGGTGACCTAGTGGTTATAGAGCATAGAGCTTAGAATTCAGAGGTTCTGAGTTCAAGCCCCACTCCCAAGGACTGCCACTCTGGGTCCCTGAGCAAGACCCTTCCAGAGAATGGATGGATGTATGGATGGACATATCAGCATATTGTGTAAAAAAAAGTTGGTGTGGTAGACCCTGGCCTCTATTGATCTTGTACTGAGTGCCTGTTCTTGTGCTGCCATGATTAGTGCCTCTGTGCTGTCCTTCAGTCGAGCCTTTTCCAGCCACTGGTAGGATTTTTTGATATCAGCCACTTCTTCTATTTGTATATATATATACATATATATATATATATATATATATATATATATATATATACATATATACACTATATTGCCAAAAGTATTTGCTCACCTGCCTTGACTCACATATGAGCTTAAGTGACATCCCGTTCCTAATCCATAGGGTTCAATATGACGTCGGTCCACCCTTTGCAGCTAGAACAGCTTCAACTCTTCTGGGAAGGCTGTCCACAAGGTTTAGGAGTGTGTTTATGGGAATTTTTGACCATTCTTCCAGAAGCGCATTTGTGAGGTCGCACACTGATGTTGGACGAGAAGGCCTGGCTCTCAGTCTCCGCTCTAATTCATCCCAAAGGTGTTCTATCGGGTTGAGGTCAGGACTCTGTGCAGGCCAGTCAAGTTCATCCACACCAGACTCTGTCATCCATGTCTTTATGGACCTTGCTTTGTGCACTGGTGCACAGTCATGTTGGAAGAGGAAGGGGCCAGCTCCAAACTGTTCCCACAAAGTTGGGAGCATGGAATTGTCCAAAATGTCTTGGTATGCTGAAGCATTCAGAGTTCCTTTCACTGGAACTAAGGGGCCAAGCCCAGCTCCTGAAAAACAACCCCACACCATAATCCCCCCTCCACCAAACTTTACACTTGGCACAATGCAGTCAGACAAGTACCGTTCTCCTGGCAACCGCCAAACCCAGACCCGTCCATCAGATTGCCAGATGGAGAAGCGCGATTCGTCACTCCAGAGAACGCGTCTCCACTGCTCTAGAGTCCAGTGGCGGCGTGCTTTACACCACCGCATCCGACGCTTTGCATTGCACTTGGTTATGTATGGCTTGGATGCAGCTGCTCGACCATGGAAACCCATTCCATGAAGCTCTCTGCGCACTGTTCTTGAGCTAATCTGAAGGCCACATGAAGTTTGGAGGTCTGTAGTGATTGACTCTGCAGAAAGTTGGCGACCTCTTCGCACTATGCGCTTCAGCATCCGCTGACCCCGCTCCGTCAGTTTACGTGGCCTACCACTTCGTGGCTGAGTTGCTGTCGTTCCCAAACACTTCCATTTTCTTATAATACAGCTGACAGTTGACTGTGGAATATTTAGGAGCGAGGAAATTTCACGACTGGATTTGTTGCACAGGTGGCATCCTATCACAGTTCCACGCTGGAATTCACTGAGCTCCTGAGAGCGACCCATTCTTTCACAAATGTTTGTAAAAACAGTCTGCATGCCTAGGTGCTTGAATTTATACACCTGTGGCCATGGAAGTGATTGGAACACCTGATTCCAATAATTTGGATGGGTGAGCAAATACTTTTGGCAATATAGTGTATATATATATATATATATATATAAATATATATATATATATATTTGTTTATATATTTATATATATATATACATATATATATATATATGTATATATATATATGTATATATGTATATATATACATATATATACGTATATATATGTGTATATATATATATATATGTATATATATATATATATATATATATATATATATACATATATATACGTATATATATATATATATATGTATATATATATATATATATATATATATATATGTATATATATATATATAAATATATAAACAAATACTTAAGTACACTTTTATGTTTCTATACTTTACTCCATTACTTATTTTTCTTCCTACTTCTGACTTCTACTCAGTACATTTTCACAAAAGTGTCTATATATATATAAAAAAAAAACTGTTTTCTCACCCCTCGTGGGGTGGTATGTGTCATCCTCAAGCTCGGGTCCTCTACCAGAGGCCTGGGAGTTTGAGGGTTCTGCGTAGTATCTTAGCTGTTCCTAGGACTGCGCTCTTCTGGACAGAGACCTCTGATGTTTTACCTGGAATCTGCTGTAGCCACTCTCCCAGTTTGGGGGTCACAGCCCCCAGTGCTCCAATTACCACTGGCACCACTGCTGCTCTTACTTTCCACATCTTTTCTAGCTCCTCTTTCAGCCCTTGGTATTTCTCAAGCTTCTCGTGTTCTTTCTTCTTGATGTTGCTGTCGCTTGGGATTGCCACATCTATCACTACTGCTTTCTTCTGCTGTTTGTCGATCAACACGATGTCTGGTTGGTTAGCCATCACCTGTTTGTCAGTCTGGATCTTGAAGTCCCATAGGATCTTAGCTCGGTCATTCTCAACTACCTTAGGAGGCGTCTTCCATTTTGACCTTGGGACTTCCAGCCCATACTCATGGCAGATGTTCCTGTACACTATGACAGCTACCTGGTTGTGGCGTTCCTTGTATGCACTTCCTGCCTGCATTTTACACCCTGCTGTTATGTGCTGTATTGTTTCAGAGGCATCTTTGCACAGTCTGCATCGGGGGTCCTGCCTGGTGTGGTAGACCCTGGCCTCTATTGATCTTGTACTGAGTGCCTGTTCTATATATATATATATATATATATATATATATATATATATATATATATATATATATATATATATATATATATATATACATATATATATATATATATATATATATATATATATATATATATATATATATAAATATATATATACATATATATATATATAAATATATTTATATATATATATACATATATATATATGTATATATATATATATATATATATATATATATATATATATAAATATATAAACAAATACTTAAGTACACTTTTTATGTTTCTATACTTTACTCCATTACTTATTTTTCTTCCTACTTCTGACTTCTACTCAGTACATTTTCACAAAAGTGTCTGTACTTTCTGTTCCTTACATTTTTAAAACAAAAGTTACTTGTTATTCTTGACTTTGGTTTAATGTTTCTAAATATTTATTTCACGTCATGTGCTCCATCCAGTGCAGATCATTGGCTCCATCCACATCTAGTGAAAACTAGTGTAATTGGATGAGTCATATATCGCAAACACTCATTGGTTAGCTAAAGGAAATCATCAGAAGCAAGCAGGTGTTCTTCAAACTGCAAACTGTGAATTGTCTATATCATGCTACAATGTCGGATTCAGAAAAAGATGTTGAAATGTCTGAAAGGTCGGACAAAGGCGAGAGCGTATCGGGAGACGGAACAACAAGACCTCCCTCATCCTTGGCCCTATCTCAAAGAATTTTTTGAAATAGTCGAAAAATTGAGCTTTCAATTCATATAGTGACATCTGGGTGTTTTTTTAAAGGTTAGAGAAGCATTTTTTTTATAGCTTTTATACTTTAAGTAGTTTTTCAAGCACATATTTTTTCACTTTTAAATGAGTAAAGAGGTCTAGTTGATACTTCAACTTTAACCAGAGTGTTTTTAAACTGCAGTGTCTTACTTAAGTAACAAATGTGTGTACTTTTGACACCACTGAGTATAACACAGTGTAGTCCAGGGTATACGGTGTATAAAAAATGATTTTCGTCAACGAGATTAAGACAGACGAAATTTACGGAGCCATTTCGTTTTCAACGTAAAGGAAAACACCCCAGGAAGGACGCCACCAAAGAGTCTGTGGCTTCAAAATGGCAGCAAAGACCACAGCGAATCTCAAGCGACACCTGAGGAGCTAACAGCTGACATATGGAATAAGGTGGGCCTGTAGTAGTGTGCGCGTGTGTGTGCCTTCCTGTGCCTGTGTCTGTCTGTCTCTCTGTCCTACTGATAAAACTGTATATTAATCGTTTAAATTTCTTCCTCCCAACTAGATTCCTGACACAGTGACACCACAGCCACATCAGACGTTGGGGAAGGAAAGGAAGTCTGTTGCAGAGATGTTGGGAGCACCCCCACCGTACGAACCTGATGTCAAAGAGCAGAAAGCTCTGGAGAACTCAATGGCAAAGTGGATTGGGCGTTCTGGCCTGGCTGCAAGGACCATTGAGGATGAAGACTTTATGGATATGATGAAACAAGCCAATAAAGGGTTCAATGTGTGCAGTGTGATATACTGTATGTTAAAAAGAGAAAAGAGAAGCTGTGTGTGGTGAAGTTTTATTCTGTACAGTGTGATATATATGTTAAAAAAAAGCAGTGTGTGGAAAAGTTCTATTATTTACAGTGCTGATTAAAATGACAAAAATGAGGGGAAAAAAAGACTTTTGATTAAGACTAAAATTGATTGTTGTCATTTAGACTAAGACTAAGACTAAAACTAAATCGGGAAGGCAATGACTAAATATGACTAAGACTAAAATTGATTTTTGTCATTGTGACTAAGACTAAATAAAAAAAAGCTGACATATTATACTGTACAGCATGAAAGGTCAGCTGAGTACAAAACATAGAGAAATGTGTTGTCTTCTCAATTCAGAGGGCCCCATGCCTGTCTTTGCTTGGGGCCCTTAATTTCCTAAATCCACCCCTGTACATGTACTCAGAAATAAGGAATAGTTCCCTCAAAATCCGTAATTGTCTTTCACTAGTCTGTAGCCAGCGTTTAGTTATTTCATAATCCTTCCTCCCTGAGAGAAAATAACAGAAATTAGATGACATTGAATAAATACTACAAAGGAAGTTTTGGGTAGAGCAGTCTGACATGTCACTGTTTCTGGGCTGCAATAAAAAAGAGGGCTAGATAACAATCTTCTCCAGGGACCACTACACTACTGGTATAACAGCAGTAAGCAGTAATTTTGATTTGAGATCTTATGCTGGTGAAGATTCTCAATCTTCAAGGTCAGTCTAGTTTGTTGGGCAACTGTATGAAGCCTCAAAGTCAACGCTATTTCTGACATGTATAATTGAAAAAGCTTCCTGGATGGGAAGCTTTTTCAAGGTCTTCAAACATGGAAACAAAGTCCAGTGAATTGTTTTTTTTTACTTTTTTGGAATTTGAGATCTTACAATATACGTATCTATAAGCTACACTGTGCATTGTATAAAAACAATTAAACTGAGAGCTATATTTGTGGAGGGGGGGACATTTATTTAATAAATGCTGAGCTCACACCTGTGAAAAGGTTGTTAATATGCTTAGACAAGAATCTAACACTGATAAGGTCCAAAAAAACATTAAAGCAATCTTCCATCAGGATATTTGACAGCAACAGAGACTAACCTGATTTCAATCTGAAAACTCACATGAAGAGAAAAGACGATTAGAAGAAATTTATTGATACAATTACTTTGTCTTTGGCGCTCAGACCTCGGCAGGAAACATAGCGCTTAATTTTGATTTTAATTGTGATCAGGAAATGCTAACATGTCTCACCTTTTTTTAATCTCATATTTTCACAAAAGCTCAGTTTGCCTAAACTAATAATAAGCATCTAGATTATTTCCTGTCGCTCCAGTAGCAACAACGGGTTTAACCTGCCTCGCTCTGTTGCCTTTTGTACATTTATTTACATTTTTCTTGACACCAGATTAAAAGTATTTGATCACCCTCAAACAAGCAAAGATGTCTAGCCCTCACATATGTGTAACTTCTTTTTAACGTCGTAGGGAAATCATGTTTAAATGTCAAATCATTCTGGCTTAAACATGTATATAAATGTACTCTTTATCAGACGATATTGTCCCAAAATTTAGAAAACCCATCTATCTTCTAACACACCCAAGTGGGGTTGCGAGGGGTCCAGGTGCCCATCTTCAGTTGTCTACGGGCAAGAGGTGGGGTCCACCCTGGACAGGTCGCCAGTCCATCGCAGGGGAACATAGAGACAAACAGGACAAACAACCATTCATGCACAGAGGCCAGTTAGTTATACGCCAGCCTGAACACCTAAATTCGGCCAATCATATATCAACCATCATCTGTCAATCAAATTTTTTCAGTCATAGCATCTTGATTCATATGTCGCAGCTGATATAAGCAACGGTTGAAATAAGAATCATTTACTTTACCATTGAGTTACGTCCCAGTGTTCACAGCGATGGACAGTGTTTCTGTGGGTCTTTAAAAATCATTAAGTCATTAAATTACTATTTTTCTTTTAAATTAAGGCCTAATTGGCATTAAAATCCATTAAATGTAATTATCATGGCATTTAAAATGCTTTAAAAAAAGTTTATAAAAACAATTTCGTCAGATATATTATATCATATATAACTGATAGAACTGCTTCCGGGTTGTAAAGCGGTATGTTCATAAAAGAAAAAGCAAGAGAATGGGGAAAATGCAAATAAAAAAAAGTGGCTTGAAAACGAGGAATTCAGAACATGGCTGCAGCCTGTCGATGGTAAAGATGACGAAAGATTTTGCCGCGCATATATATATATATATATATATATACATATATATATATATATATACATATATATGAGAGTCATGGGTTAATGGCGTTAAAATTATTTCTAAGAGCATTAAAAAGCTTTAATAAGAGTTATTCCTTAAATAAACTCTGGATGGACGTCTGTGTCTTCAGCAGGCGTAGAGCTAACAGAACTGGCAGCGTTGTGAGGCAAGGGCTCAAACATTTATGGCTGTAAGCCTTCTACACCAAACAAAGCTTCTGCCGCCCTGGCGTCCTCTTCCACAACATCTTTGTCCCCGGTTTCCTCCTCTAAATAAAAAATGTATGATAGAGAAGACTCATCCACGACCTGCGAAACAAAACTCTCCTCCTCTTGCATGTTTCCACTGTCCATAGTGTCCCTTGACAGTGTCGTTTCTAAGTGCTAATTTGTCCCAATGTAATTTCCCATTGGAAACCTGCTAGCACTAACTTGTTAACTGGTTGGCAAGATGCTTCTGAGACACCGGCCACAACCAAACTTGCTTACGAACCTTCCACCTCTTGATAAACGACCAATCACATTCACTTTATTCACTCGTGTAAAGTTGTGCACCACTCGGGAGAATTCAGAACTGCAAAGGTTGGAAAGACTTTAAAGAACCTCCACTTCTTAACTGTATCAATAGCAACTGTTTGAACTCGTTATCTGTATAAAGACACCTGTCCAGCACCTCAAACACACTCCAAACTCAACTATGTCCAATACCAAAGAGCTGCTGCTGGGCAATGCAAAGAAAATACCAGAAGTATATCTAGGAACCTGATGAATGAGCTGCAGAGAGCTGAGAGCAAAAGAACAAAGTCTTGCAATCAGTAACACTTGTATGACCAGAAGGGCTCACATCTGGTAGGGCCAGGCGTGTCCCCCTGCTGAAGACACAACATGTCCATGAAGTTTGCCAGAAAGCAGATGGATGATCCAGATGAGGACTGTGAGAACATCATGAATCAAAATAAAGAATCTTGACACAAACTCAACTCTATGGAGCTGCATCCCAGGAAAACCTACCGTGAAGCACAGGGGTAAAAGCATCATGCTTCGGGGCTATTTTTTCTACAGAGTGGATAGAAAGACTGATCTATATTAAGTGTAGAATGGATATGATCTTGAACAGTGAGAGTTTTAGGCCAAACCTTCTTCCATCAGTTGGAGCCTTGGAGATGGAGGGCTGTTGGGTCTTCCAGCAGTACCACGACCTTAAACACAGCAACCAAGGAATGCCTCCGTTAAAAAACATTTCAAGGTTCTGGTGTGGCCCAGCTAGTCTCCAGACCTGAACCCAAAAGAAAACGTGTGGATAAGTTTAAAAGTCGCTGTTGCCTAGCAACAGCATCAAAACATCACTGCTCTAGAGGAGATCTGATAAAGGAATGGAACAAAATAGCAGCTACAGTCTGAACAAGAAGCATCCAACCTCAGTTACTGAAAATAACGGTTATGATACAAAGTGTTAAGCTGAATTCTTATTTTTCCATGATAATGTATAAATTAATTATTTAAAAATCTTAAAATGTGAGTTCCTGGATTTCCTTTTCTCCTTTTTTCTTTTGTAGTTGAAGTGAATCTATGATGATTTGCACAATCAGTCACTAATTAAATACTTTTTTCCCTACTACGCTACTGTAGGCCCTGTAAAATTAGTTCATATTGGTGGAGTTGGGGGCCAGCATTCAAAATTTATGCCTGAAAACATTATTTATTGTTATTTATCAATCCAGGGTAGAGGAATCTGTAAATAGGTGGCACTTTTACAACAATACATCAATAAGCTGGTTAAATAAGGAACTTATCTGGGAAATATTAATATGAATGTGGACATAAAGCTGAATTGTTTTTTTTTTTACAGCAAAATATCACCATGACAACAAGGAGGGCTCTTTATTGGACAAAGTACGAAAGGACACTGCACATCTTCTCAATTGGTATTTGCAATTATAATTCAGGAACACTTTGAAGAAACATTAACCAAGGATTTTCCTGAGATCCTCTCTGCATTTCCTTAAAATCCTTTCATTTTTTTATCCCTTATTTTTTACCCAGGAGGACCAATCTACACTCTCCCTCTGTTCAGCCAGCGACGGTTGGAGAGAATGTCGGGTAATATCAGTGGATATGTGCCTGAAGTGTTAAAGCTCCTCTGTGACCAAATACTCATCTCCTCTCTAAACCCAAAAGAATCCATTATATTACCAATTAATGCAAATAACCCTTAATGATGAACAATTGTCCCCATATCAGAATTCAATTACCTTTAAACACTTTCAAATTGCTGACTGAAAATTGGGAATAGTTTCTTTTGAGTCTTAAAAAAAAGGTATCCCTAGTAATAAAAATGAGAAGGGGGGGTAATCATGTTTTCTGTACTCTAGCTCTTTAAAACATTGACTAAATATTAAGAGCAGGGAAATAATAGCATTTTATGCAGAGAAATTTGAAAGCAAGTGTGCAGATTTGAGAAATAGTTCCTGCAGAAGACATAAACTACGGCTTTGTTTTAATCCATGTTGGCAGACAAAGCAGACAACTAGACTATTTTCTGCAATGAAAAGCTTATAAATAACAGCTTTTATAGTAAATATTAACATGTCCAAAGTGCAGTTAAGATGTTTTGATACATTAATGGATTTAATCTCCGATGCATTGACATGTCAAAAAAATGACCGCCTGTTGTAGGTTAGCACAGTGGCACTAGAAGATCTAATATACTAGGGGGGTGAAGGTGGGGCCTTTGTTTTTTTATTGGGTCACAGAACAGAAGCATGAAACTAAAACAGGGGCAATAGTTAATTGTTTGATCATTTTAGAGAGACAAAGAAACAAAGAACGACTTCAGTGCTTTGTTTTTTTCAGGTTTGTGCGGTTAACATGAGCATTTGTGCTCCTTTTATTTGAGAGATCTTAAAGATTATATTTTAGGACTTCCAGAGGTCACCATCCCCCCAATAAAGGGTTAGTTCAGGTTTTTGGACATGAGGTTGTTTGAAACATTCATCGTCTGTGGATGAGATGTGTCACTACCGTCACAGAGTCTCTCACAACAAGAAACGGGCGCTAATATACCAGTGAAGTACTGTACAGGACTGCCATTAAATCAATGGTTTTTAAGCAAAAAAAAAAAAAAAAAAACTATGCATGTGTTTTGATGGACTATTTCAACAATTTTAAAACCTACTGGGGCTATGCCACACCTTGATGTAACATAGATTATCTTCTCAGCTGTTGGGGGTTTGCAGGTGGTTCTCTAAAAATGTGTTTCGATTTGGCCCCAGTTGGTCATCCTCCCTTACCTCCAGCAAAGACATCAGCCAGTTGGCACCTCCTCTCCCCACTTAAGTGCACCCTGCCCATGAGCTTATCTGGTATCCTCCTTCAATCCTCCCTTATTAGCCTCTGGAGCTAGCCTCGCCCCAGCCTCTCCCCACTCTGGAGCTGTTTTTCCCTGGCAGACTTTTCTGCCTCCTTCGATCTGCCAAAGCACTGTTGAATCATTCATACGCCTTCAGCTTTAGCGCAGACCTGGCAGCATCTGCCTCTCCCCTGCACTGGTGCTGTCTGCACTGCTAGATAAAAAGAAGTACAGCAAAATCTGAGCTTTGTCCAGACACTGCTCTTGGAGTCAGTGGTGGTACCCTGGTTCCTTCTCTGAAGAATCAGGTTGACCCATAGACATTAACGCTGACAGCATTTTTTGGCTTTCCAAAGCAAGCTCCCTGAATAAATCAATAATATCTCTTTCTGCCATGTTGAGGTTGATTAGAAGCTCAAGCCTTAGTGAAGCCACTGTTTATCTAAAATGCACAGTGGTCAACTGCTTGCGGTGCTTCCAGAAATTACCACAGACCATGAATGCACCATAAAAAGGTAAAAAAAAATGTTGAAGGAGCTTTAAGCATGACATACTCTGCATTTTTGTAGTAAGTATCTGAAATTACATGTCATGCACTTAATATAAAGAGGGACTTACATGTGTTATGCAATTTTACCAGCAGATTATGGATATATTATTAACTAGAAGTGAAAGTTAGAGTTAATCAATATGTGATTAAAATCAAGGGTAAAAGCTAGAAATGCTCTAAGTGATTATAAATGACAATTGTTCCTGCAGCTTAAAGTTCAGGAACTCAGCAAAGATCTGTTGTATCAGAATAGGTGTGTCACTAGCCAATCCGTCCCGGAAGCACGATCCGTCCTGCGCATGCGCAGATATACATCTGTGTGTCCTTAAATAATCTAATTATGACACTAAAATTACTAATTTCTATCCTTATCTCACTAAAGAATGCTAATGCACATCTTTAAAAAAATATTTTATGACTTTCGTGAGACAATTTTGATTCTTTTTACATTTTCTTTGTTAAACTGCTTCTCTGACGTCATCATGGGACATGCTCAGAGGAGTCTGGCAAAATATAATTAAATCATGTTTATCTGGATTTTAGTTGCTGCTTTCTTTATGTTATGCACTATATACCATAAGGTTAACATGTAAGAAAAACAAAACTAGAAAAGAAGGAAGTGGCGTCGGATCCCATTTCCGCTGCAGATAAAACATTTATTTTCTCAGGGAATACATTATTAATCTTTAACATGATATATTTTAGTACACTTACTATTTTGGGGGAAAGAAAAACATAATTTAGATCTTTTTAACAAAATAAAATCAAGGGCGACCCGGATGTATATCTGGATGCGCATGCGCAAATGAGCTGATGGCGTATGCGCAGGACGGATCGTGCTTCCGGGACGGATGAGGTAGTGACAGGGTGTACCAACAAGGCAGCATTGAAATGTTTATGAAAACGAGCGGTGACGTGGGGAATGCAAAAACTTCTGTTGCCTCGGCAACCAACAGCTTAAGGGTGAACCCAGTTAGCAACAGCTACCCAACAGACCACAAAGACGTGACTACAATCGGACTAACCCTGGTACATTAGCAGTGATGCTAGGATGATCACCAGAGGTCAGGAATCACAGGATAATGGACCCCACCAACTCTAAGGTCTTCCAAACAGGGATGCAGTCCTTTTCACCAGCAAAAATGGACTATGGTTCTGTAGATTGCACTAAGTGTAATGTGATGTCCAGCTGGAACTTTAGGCCTCTCCTTTGCATCCAGACCGAGGTCCAGCGGAAGAGAGAGAAACAGGATTTTCACTGTGGATTTAAAGATGCCAGAGGGACAGACTGTGCCAAAACACATCCGTAATATGGTATTGTAGTTCTGGACCCGAAGTTGTAGTTTTGAACCCTAACAAATTTAAAAACCATAATTAGAATAAGCACTGTCCTGGGTAGTGGAGGAGGATAATAAAGGGTGTAGGAAGTTAGGTTTGTCTTTAATTGAAGTGCGTGGTGATGGTGTCAGTCATGAAAGAAATGAATTTGGGCTCGATTAAACTTTCCTCCTGAACCTCAGAGGCAAAATCAGTTGATAGATCTGCATAGAGATTATCCTAATGGTATTCAGTGTTCTGCTAAAGCAGCTTTTATTTATGACATCCTAAATTAGAGTTTGAGATTTTGCTTTTAGAATAATTACTACTCCAATTATGATGCTTTGCACACAATCATCTTTACAAATAAATTGTTTAGTTAATTTTAGTTGGATAATTAATTTCCGTTAATTGGCATAAGGTGCTCTAAGAGAAAAAATTCACTGCCTGAATTGTCTTCCCCCAGTCTGACCATAGGAGCTCCTATTGAAAGGAGCTGAACATCAATAATGGGGTACTGACTTGAATTTGATGTGTTGATTCTAGAAGAAAAATAACCATAGTCATGCTCCTACCATTTGTTTCAGTTAGATGCATTTTCTGCACAGAAACGCTGAAGATGAATATCACCAGCTTTATCACATTTACTTATTTTCTGATTCAGTCTTGCATTTACATCACAGAATATTCAGTTCTCAGACAGCATTACAGCACCCTCTCGTTTTTCTTTATAGCACGCTGTATGAATAACAATGGGTTTGTTTTGTGTTTTCATTTAGTAAAAAAAAAAAAAAGTTAAAATCCTCTTTACTGGATACACTCATCAAAAGTGTACCCAGTGAAGATACACTCATATACAGAGCACTGCACCCAACATGCTGTGTCTTTACCAGTGACGACCACACACAAATGTTCTTGGAAAGAGCTGATCTAATGGTTCAGTCTCTATGAATCAGTTTATTGAGCACAATTACTGGTAGTGAACACCAGCTGCTGATAAAAAAAAAACAAAACTGCAAGGCCAAAGGCTCAACATATCCCACATGTGTGAGGGTTAGCAGAGCTTCACATGCAAGAAAAAGCAACTGTGTGTGCCCCTTCGTTCAGTATAACAGGAATTACATCAGGACTTACAGTAAGAGGTTTTTTTAGAACTCTGGAGAGAAAGCAGCATCATGAAAAGCAAGGAACACACTGGAAAGGTCAGGCAGCAGGTTCTGGAGTAGTTTAAAGCAGGGGTAGGTTACAATAAATACTAATACAAATACAAAGCTCTGCTAAATCTCACAGACCACTGTCCAATCCACATTTTTAAAAGAAAAAAATGTGTGACATTAATGGAAACTTAAAGCCACATTTGCAGCCCTCATGATGATTTTGTGAGACACTTTATCAGTATTCTACGATGGATAATAAGTAGAAATAATTTAAAAACCTTGTTGGTGCAGAAATATCCATACACGCTTGACAGGGTCGCTGGTGCCTATCTCCAGCAGTCAATGGGCAAGAGGCAGGCTACATCACAGGGCAACACAGGATAAACACACACTCCCACCTAAGGTGTGCATATGACCTAACAGTCATGTTTTTGGACTGTGGGAGAAAGCTAGAGTACCTGGAGAGAACCCACACATGCTCAGGGAGAACATGCAAACTCTATGCCAAAATTCCACAGGCCAGGAATTGAACCCAGAACCGTCTTGCTGCAAGGCAGCAGTGCTACCCACTGTGCCACTGAGCAGCCCGGTGTGAAAACATATTTTAAAATATTTACTCTGCAATTCCAACTAACTTAAGACCTTAAAAGATACCAAATATGCCATTTAAAAATGTATCTTAGACATTACAAGGTTCAAAATTAAGTACCAGGTTTTATTTAATTTAGTACCAAAAATGACCATGAACATTCAGTGATTTCAGACACAGGTAAACTTGGCTAAAAAATGAATTAAATCAATGTTTTGTTTTGTTGCTTGCAAAACACTATTACTAGTACTATTCAAATAGTACAAACTTAGTAAATTTTATGCAATTATAAAATAGAAAATAGTTTTTACAATCTGGTTTAGAACGTTTTGTTAACATTTTAAATGTATGGCCCCTGAATACATTAAATACAACATTTTGGTGACAAAATGTTTTGACACCACTTCCATAAGAAGTTCTGTCTGTAGATCACCCAAAGCCTGCAGGGGACGCCACAGATGTCTCAAACTATTGTCAAAAAAGTCCAAAATGTAACTTTTTTACCAGTGTCCAAATCCAACATACCACACTACTGCAGAGGTGGCCGGAAGTACCAACAAATTGTACTCAAGTAAGAGTAGAGCTACTTCAACAATCCAATCTGTATATCAATCATTATTTCTATTTTCAATCAAAAAATTAAAACCTGATTAATTAATTAAACAAATGCTTGTTTTTGTATCTCAAATTTAGAATTGGATCCGAAATAAGAAATCGAAAACTGTTGATTGATTTAATTTAAATTTTAATAATTAAATTGTTAGGGGGGTTCGTGACCCAGAAACTGCTTTGCGAGTGTCATGATGGCAAGAGCCTAGCCCATATGCAGATCACTCAGAGGCTGGAGAAAAGTTCAAAGGTTTATTTAAGAAAAGAAAATAATAAACAAGTCTAGGGTTAGGGAGACTGATCTGGATTTGGTTAACCGCTGAACAGGAGATGAGCAGAGCTGCAGAGAGGGGGGAAACCTAGGAACGCAGTGCAGGCTGGAGGAGAGCTGGGCAGAGGCAGTCTGAGTGCCGGCGGGCAGATTCCAGGTTGGGAACGCAGTGCAGGCAGGAGGAGAGCAGAGAGCTGGGCAGAGGGAGTCTGAGTGCCGGCGGGCAGATTCCAGGTTGGGAACGCAGTTCAGGCAGGAGGAGAGCTGAGAGCTGTGCAGAGGCAGTCTGAGTGCCGGCGGGCAGATTCCAGGTTGGGAACGCAGTGCAGGCAGGAGGAGACCAGAGAGCTGGGCAGAGGCAGTCTGAGTGCCGGCGGGCAGATTCCAGGTTGGGAACGCAGTGCAGGCAGGAGGAGAGCTGAGAGCTGTGCAGAGGCAGTCTGAGTGCTGGCAGGCTGATTCCAGATGAGCTCTCTCTCTCTCTAGTGAGCTGGGCAGAGACTGTCTGAATGCAGGCTGGCAGACTCCAGGTTTGGTTCTCTCTCTCTCTTGAGAGCTGGGTTGAGACAGTCAGAGTGCAGGGCTTACTGTATGCTTGCAGGCAGATCGCAGACTGAGTCTCTCTCCTAGTTTTCCTCTAAGGGCGGGCAGGCAGCAGCTGACAGAAGAGGCCCTCCAGAGCTCAACAGAGAGCAAGCAGGCAGATCACAGCAGAGATAACTCTCCAGAGTTACTGGTAGTCAGGCTGGATTTATCGTTACTGGCAAACACTCTGGCATTGGAGTGTTGGTCTCCTCTCCCTTAAGTAGGCCCAAGGCTGATGAGGAGATTAAAGACAGGTGTTGCAGGTGAGCACAAGCCCTCAGGAAGGGATCCTCGGCGCCCTCTGGTGGGCAAACCTCCGCATCCCAACAGCAAGCAGTAATTTGGAATCTGGTTAATGTTCTGGTTCACCATGGCAGGCGGCACTGGAGGCACACACTGCTTTCATCAGGGACTTGCTCAACAATTTTTTGACATGCGCCAAAATTTCCCACACATTGCTGCAGAAAGGTATCCTGCAATGCTCAGAAATGAGTTTTAGAAGATCGTGTATCTTGACTAAGTCTGATGCAGAGCTAGAGAGAGCTTTGCTTCAAGCTATATGAGGTGAATTTCTAATTCAGATTTCCGCACTGTATTGCAAGTATCAGGCTTTTTTATCGTGTTGACACCATGACATTGTGGCGGCCTAGTGGTTAGGGCATTGCACATGGAATTCTGAGTTTGACTCCTACAGACTGCCCTCTGGGTCCCTATACAAAAGACCCCTAACCCCACACAATGGTGAAGTATTTGCCAGTTGTGTCATTGTTTCTTTCACCTTTCAGGAGTTTAATATTTGTTAAAGAAATCTTAGCTTAAAGAAGTTGAAAATTTCTTCAAGTCTAAGGTAAAAAGGGTGAAGAGGAAGGGGGAGAGGACATTCCCCTGAGGGGCCCCGGTGTTGCTGACCACCCTGTCTGACACACAGTTCTGTAGGCGTACATACTGTGGTCTGCCCGTCAGGTAATAAACAATCCAGGACACGATGGAGGCCTCCACCTGCATCGCAGTCATCTTCTCACCCAGTAGAGCCGGACGGATGGTGTTGAAAGCACTGGAGAAATCAAAGAACATGATAGTCAGAGTGCCGCCGGCTTGTCCAAATGATTGTAGACTCTGTTCAGCAGGAAGATGATGCTGTCCTCAACTCCCAGGCGGGGTTGGTAGGTGAACTCTAGATCAGTTAAGGGCCTGACCATGGGCCTTAGCTGTTCCAGGACTAGCCTCTCAAAGGTTTTCATGATATAGGACGTCAGTGCCACTGGTCAGTAGTCCTGAGGGCCGCTAGGGCGCAGCATCTTTGGCAGAGGAATGAGGCAGGACGTCTTCCACAGCACGGGGACTCTCTGGAGGACCATGCTCAGGCTGAAGACAAGGCTAAGTACTCCACACAGCTGATAGGAACAAGCTTTGAGTACCCTAGGGAATAAACCATCGGGGCCCACAGCTTTGCCGGAGTGGAGTCTGGTTAGCTGTCTTCTCACCAGGTCAGGAGTGAAGGACACTGTAGAGGTAACAGTAGGGGGAGGGGTGAGGTCCTCGGGTTGTGGAGGACATGATGTGAAGCATCAGAGCTTCAGAGCATTAAACTATGTTTCTAGGTGAATGTATGACCACATGGCAAAAGCTCAAAAATAGTGGATTTGCAAGGCATCTTTCTCCCTATGGGATTTTAATGCATGGTTTTTGCGTATTATATCACCATTGTAACTCAATCCCTTATAAAAGTAATAGCACCCATGCCAAAAGCGAGCCGGACGTTTTGATACCCATACTGTGTGGCTGCGTCCTATGGTTAGGGCTGCATTAATGTTGATGGAAGAACAATAAACATATAAAACATACAAAGATATAAAGAGTCCGTTTTTGGTGACAGTAATAATAGGAATGGCATTCTATGCTGCTTGCAGCAATGGCAGGCAAAAAACAACCTAATTAACGTTTGTGAGCAATAATTTCAGTAAAAACAGGTTTTTATTGTTGCTAAATCTAAAATTAATGGTTGATCACCTACCTTATTCAGAGACCTGCACATGGATAGATCCGTTTAGAAATGTCAAGGAAATATTCATGTGACCCGCAAAGGGGGTATCTTTTAAAACAAGATGCACCAGAACGCAGAATAGTCCACAATATTTTATTAAACAATTTCTTGAGCTTCAGGCCTACTACTTGGTCCCTGGAAAGAAAAGAGATCATGAGAAATAAGGGCACTTTAAATTATTCCAAAAAATAAATGAACAAACGAAACTTGCAAGGCAAAAGGAAACAAATTAGTAAATCAAAATAAAAGAAAGCACATTAGTAATTTCAATAATAAGCAGGCAAACGGTATAAGAAAAAAGCAAGCACTTCAAACAATGGAACTAATTGTCATTGTCCAATATCATATGTCTTTCAAAGGAGCCAGAGGAGTCATGCCCCGCTCGCTTAGTCTGTCCAAGCAGCATCAGGTTCTGGTGATAGTGGCCCAAACAACCACCATCAGAACAAGACAGCAGAGCCTCCAAAGCTCATAAATAAAAATAATATAAAAATCTAAACAGGTAGCTCACCCAGGAGTGGAAACACAGCCTAAATATGGAGAGAGCGGACCAGCAAGTGAGGACTTGATGCAAGGCGCACGCCGCAACAACCTCCAGAGGCCTGCTCAGTGATAAAGCAGTGTTAATTTTGTATACCAAGGTGATGACGAAAATATTTGTTAACACCCGTTGCCTATGACAATGTTACCATATAAAAAGGACTATAAAAACAGGAGTAAAAAAATGACAGAGTTTATTCCAGATCAGGTCGTTACAGGACAGAGAAAAATGCTTAGAGCTTGCACAGCTGTGGTCTCAAAAATCCCGTCCGCGAGCGTCCGGCAAAGTTTGAGCCCCGAACAACGTCATCACCTGCTTCTTATAGCTCATGGGTCTATGTGTTGACCGTATCAGAAACTGACACGCCATACATATCTTGAACTTCATGCAGCTTGCTTCTATGCCTCAGGGTTACAGATAGCTATCCTCTATCAGACCGGCTCCAAGATGTGTCCATATCCTGTGTACTCTTAAAGACAAGAAGGCTGTCTTGATTTGATGACCTCCGTACACACCGTGACATCCACAATGTGAAGGAAGGCCTTCTACTCTGTCAAATCTGACTAACAAAATAACAATGCACATGATGTATAAAAGAATAAACCTAACACTAAAAAATGACATAAAAATTTAGTTTTTTACTCATGGGTCTGGGATGGTAACGTCTATAAACGTCTATAAATTTCCATAACCAAAACTAGTTTCAATATTGTTAAGCTAGTTCCACCATAAGTCAAATGAGTATGATGGCGAATGAGTACAGTGACTTAGTGGTTTTAAGGATATGCACTCTTGTTTCTCTTCAGATTGCATAAATCTTTCGCCTTTTACTAAAGATTTCCATGCAGGGGAACAACAAGAGTTATCCTCAATTTTTGATGCCCTACTGAGAGGTAGGGTGATATCCATGTCTAATGATAAAGAGTCAAGTTCTAATGCTTGTTTTTGTTCTCAGTCAAATCCTGAGAGATGTTCAGGCTTTTCTTTGATCTTAATACTCAAATTAGGTCAATCAAAAATGAGGTTAATGTTCTCTCATTTCTACTCCCTAGTTTGTTAAAATTACTAAAGTTTTATGTATACTCATTGGTCCTGAAAGTTTGCCCATTGTTGCCAATTCTTCTATCAGAACAGTTTCTCTAAGGCTCTGCCCCCTCTATGGAAATCATCCATAGATTCATTTTTAAAGTTGTTTTCAACAAATTACATTAAAAATGTAGTTTTTAACTCATGGTTCTTTATGGATGGTAACGTCTATCCATTTCCGTAACCAAAACTAGTTCCAATATTGTTAAGCTAGTTCCACCATAAGTCAAATGAGTATGATGGCGAATGTCTACAGCGACTTAGCGGTTTTAAGTATATGCACTCTTGTTTCTCTTCAGATCGCATAAATCTTTCGCCTTTTACTAAAGATTTCCGTGCAGGGCAAAAACAAGAGTTATTCTCAATTTTTGATGCCCTACTGAGAGGTAGGGTGATATCCATGTCTAATGATAAAGAGTCAAGTTCTAATGCTTGTTTTTGTTCTCAGTCAAATCCTGAGAGATGTTCAGGCTTTTCTTTGATCTTAATACTCAAATTAGGTCAATCAAAAATGAGGTTAATGTTCTCTCATTTCTACTCCCTAGTTTGTTAAAATTACTTAAGTTTTATGTATACTCATTGGTCCTGAAAGTTTGCCCATTGTTGCCAATTCTTCTATCAGAACAGTTTCTCTAAGGCTCTGCCCCCTCTATGGAAATCATCCATAGATTCATTTTTAAAGTTGTTTTCAACAAATTACATTAAAAATGTAGTTTTTAACTCATGGTTCTTTATGGATGGTAACGTCTATCCATTTCCGTAACCAAAACTAGTTCCAATATTGTTAAGCTAGTTCCACCATAAGTCAAATGAGTATGATGGCGAATGTCTACAGCGACTTAGCGGTTTTAAGTATATGCACTCTTGTTTCTCTTCAGATCGCATAAATCTTTCGCCTTTTACTAAAGATTTCCGTGCAGGGCAAAAACAAGAGTTATTCTCAATTTTTGATGCCCTACTGAGAGGTAGGGTGATATCCATGTCTAATGATAAAGAGTCAAGTTCTAATGCTTGTTTTTGTTCTCAGTCAAATCCTGAGAGATGTTCAGGCTTTTCTTTGATCTTAATACTCAAATTAGGTCAATCAAAAATGAGGTTAATGTTCTCTCATTTCTACTCCCTAGTTTGTTAAAGTTACTAAAGTTTTATGTATACTCACTGGTCCTGAAAGTTTGCCCAATGTTGCCAATTCTTCTATCAGAACAGTTTCTCTAACCCCCGGCTCACACTGACTCCGGTCTTACCGTTGCGGTGCGGTGGGTGCGGCGCCGCAGTGATTCCAAGTCATTAAAAAGACGTAAACCTCTCTCACCGGCTGCTGAGCTGTCCGGCTGCGGTTACCGAGACACTCCGGCGCTGCAGAAAATTCCGCAAGAAAGCTATCCTTGCGGCGTGCCGGAGCCCTCCGCAACAAGCTCTCGCAAATATCCTTATTTGGGCCGTGTTATCGCGTGAAGTTATGTGAACTCAAGTGAACTTCTGTTAAATCTCCGGACCTGTTGCCGGAGCCGCAGAGCCGCACCGCACCGTAGTCAAAAGGGCGGTGTGAGAGGGGGTGTGCGGGAGTTGCAGTCTCCGTCGGCTCGGTAACCGCACCGGAGCCAGTGTGAGCAAGGGGTGAGGTTTTGCCCTGTCTATGGAAATCATCCATAGATTCATTTTTAAAGTTGTTTCTAAAAAATGACATAAAAATTTAGTTTTTTACTCATGGTTCTTTATGGATGGTAACATCTATCCATTTCCGTAACCAAAACTAGTTCCAGTATTGTTAAGCTAGTTCCACCATAAGTCAAATGAGTATGATGGCGAATGTTTACAGTGACTTAGTGGTTTTAAGGATATGCACTCTTGTTTCTCTTCAGATCGCATAAATCTTTCGCCTTTTACTAAAGATTTCCGTGCAGGGGAACAACAAGAGTTATTCTCAATTTTTGATGCCCTACTGAGAGGTAGGGTGATATCCAAGTCTAATGATAAAGAGATTTAGTCCTTTGCTCAAATTCTAATGCTTGATTTTGTTCTCAGTCAAATCCTGAGAGATGTTCAGGCTTTTCTTTGATCTTAATAGTGATGGGTCGGGCAACACTGATGCGCCGGCGCATGTGTCGGTCTCATAGAGCGAAACCTGTGTCGACGTGTGTATCGCTACGGAAAGGTCACGTGACCGAAACAGTTCCTGTATCGGTCACATGACCGATGTTTCGAACTGATTGACAAGCCTTTATAAGGATGCAAATCTGCCAACGAGATGCATCTGCCAAAACAATCTTGCGTGTTTTGCGAATATAAAATTCATCAAAAATTATGGAGCTTCCTCAAGCAAAAAGAGAGGTTTCTGCCGTGTGGGACCACTTTGATGTCATTTCGGAAAATATGGTATTTGTTTTAATTTCCTTGTTTCATCCTGTTCCTCTCAGAGTTTCCACTTGATTTCAAAGTGACCTTTAGTTTACTGTTCGTGTTATTTTCTGCAGGTTAAATGCCGCAATTGCTCAACAGAGCTTGCATATTGAAATAACAGCACCTCCTCAATGCTGAGGCATTATAGGGCCAAGCATGAGAGTGAAATCCATGATACACCCATGATGAACTCAGGTATACAGGTATTTTACAACTTACTGACTTTGTTTTATTGGTAATTCTGAATAATTTACACTTTCTCATTTTTAACCATCAAGCTTCCAGGAAGCAGATGCTTGATGAGGCTGTGCTTAATTTCATTGTAAAGGACCGCCAGCCCCTCGCTGTTGTGGAGAATGAAGGGTTCAGGGAGCTGGTTCAGCTCCTTGAGCCCTCATATGTTTTGCCAACCAGAAAGGTTTGTGTGGAAATTATCTAAAGTGGTAGTTTATTCATCAAATTTATTTTAAATATATTGATTTTCTTCTGGTTTGACTTGGTGTGGTTTTCAGACCATCAAACAACTGTTGGCCAAAAAGTACGAGGAGGAACGGGAACGAGTGAAAATGGATGTACAGCAGACTGCGGACAGAATGTGCCTCAATAGTTGGAAGCTCAAATGAGCCCCAGCCGGGGACATCTTCACAACAGCTGTCTGCCCCCCACTTCAGGCATGATATTGAGAATCATTTCTTTGTTGTTTGTAAATCATGTACTAAAATACTTTTTTTTATATTTATTTATTTTTTTTTAAGATGACCTTTTGGAACATTTTGATCTCGAAGTGGGGAGTCAGACCAAAAGTGCCACAGCTGATGCCATCCTTGAGGTGCAGAGATACATGGCAGAGGGAAATATTGCGAGGTCCCAGGATCCACTTGTATATTGGAAAAACCAAAGGACGGTTTACAAAACCTCTTCCGCCTGGCCTTAAAATTTTTGTGCACTCCAGCTTCATCTGTGCCGTGTGAGCTGGTGTTTTCCACAGCTGGAGAACTAATATCAAAAAAGTGCAACAGACTGAATTTCAAAACGTTGCAACAACTTATTTTTTTGAATAAAAAATTGTAAAAAAAAAAATACCAGTGAACAAGCATCCTCATTTACTACATGTTTACTTAGAGATTATTACATTATGATGCAAGTTCTCATTATTCATTGACTGTGCCTAAAATATCAAATATGTTTTAATAATAATACAATGCATCATACTATAAATTGCATCATATTAGTGTATATAATAGGTCATCAAATCAGTGTCAGTTAACTCTGTCAACTAGGTTGCCTGTAGGGATTTTTAATGTCCAGCAGGTGTCAGTAATCAGTGACACAGTATCGACACAATATCAATACAGTTTGGTAATGTGTCGAAACGTTTCATGACGCCTCATCAACCCATCACTAGATCTTAATACTCAAATTAAGTCAATCATAAATGAGGTTAATGTTCACTCATTCCTACTCCCTAGTTTGTTAAAGTTACTAAAGTTTTATGTAGACTCATTGGTCCTGAAAGTTTGCTCCATGTTCCCAATTCTTCTATCAGAACAGTTTCTCCAAGGCTCTGCCCCCTCTATGGAAATCATCCATAGATTCATTTTTAAAGTTGTTTCTTAAAAATGACATAAAAATGTAGTTTTTTACTCATGGTTCTTTATGGATGGTAACATCTATACATTTCTGTAACCAAAACTAGTTCCAATATTGTTAAGCTAGTTCCACCATAAGTCAAATGAGTATGATGGCGAATGTCTACAGCGACTTAGTGATTTTAAGGATATGCACTCTTGTTTCTCTTCAGATCGCATAAATCTTTCGCCTTTTACTAAAGATTTCCGTGCAGGGGAACAACAAGAGTTATCCTCAATTTTTGATGCCCTACTGAGAGGTAGGGTGATATCCATTTCTAATGATAAAGAGATTTAGTCCTTTGCTCAAGTTCTAATGCTTGATTTTGTTCTCAGTCAAATCGTGAGAGATTTTCAGGCTTTTCTTTGCTCTTAATACTCAAATCAGGTAAATTATAAATGAGGTTAATGTTCACTCATTTCTACTCCCCAGTTTGTTAAAGTTACTAAAGTTTTATGTAGATTCATTGGTCCTGAAAGTTTGCCCAATGTTCCTAATTCTTCTATCAGAACAGTTTCTCCAAGGCTCTGCCCCCTCTATGCAAATCATCCATAGATTCATTTTTAAAGTTGTTTCTTAAAAATGACATAAAAATGTAGTTTTTTACTCATGGTTCTTTATGGATGGTAACGTCTATCCATTTCAGTAACCAAAACTAGTTCCAATATTGTTAAGCTAGTTCCACCATAAGTCAAATGAGTATGATGGCGAATGTCTACAGCGACTTAGTGGTTTTAAGGATATGCACTCTTGTTTCTCTTCAGATCGCATAAATCTTTCGCCTTTTACTAAAGATCTCTGTGCAGGGGAACAACAAGAGTTATCCTCAATTTTTGATGCCCTACTGAGAGGTAGGGTGATATCCATGTGTAATGATAAAGAGATTTAGTCCTTTGCTCAAGTTCTAATGCTTGATTTTGTTCTCAGTCAAATCCTGAGAGATGTTCAGGCTTTTCTTTGCTCTTAATACTCAAATTAGGTAAATTATAAATGAGGTTAATGTTCACTCATTTCTACTCCCTAGTTTGTTAAAGTTACTAAAGTTTTATGTAGACTCATTGGTCCTGAAAGTTTGCTCAATGTTGCCAATTCTTCTATCAGAACAGTTTCTCCAAGGCTCTGCCCCCTCTATGGAAATCATCCATAGATTCATTTTTAAATTTGTTTCTTAAAAATGACATAAAACTTTAGTTTTTTACTCATGGTTCTTTATGGATGGTAACATCTATACATTTCCGTAACCAAAACTAGTTCCAATATTGTTAAGCTAGTTCCACCATAAGTCAAATGAGTATGATGGCGAATGTCTACAGTGACTTAGTGGTTTTAAGGATATGCACTATTGTTTCTCTTCAGATCGCATAAATCTTTCGCCTTTTACTAAAGATTTCCGTGCAGGGGAACAACAAGAGTTATCCTCAATTTTTTATGCCCTACTGAGAGGTAGGGTGATATCCATGTCTAATGATAAAGAGATTTAGTCCCTTGCTCAAGTTCTAATGCTTGTTTTTGTTCTCAGTCAAATCGTGAGAGATGTTCAGGCTTTTCTTTGATCTTAATACTCAAATTATGTCAATCATAAATGAGGTTAATGTTCACTCATTCCTACTCCCTAGTTTGTTAAAGTTACTAAAGTTTTATGTATACTCATTGGTCCTGAAAGTTTGCCCATTGTTGCCAATTCTTCTATCAGAACAGTATCTCCAAGGCTCTGCCCCCTCTTTGCAAATCATCCATAGATTCATTTTTAAAGTTGTTTTCAACAAATTACATTAAAAATGTAGTTTTTTACTCATGGTTCTTTATGGATGGTAACATCTATCCATTTCCGTAACCAAAACTAGTTCCAATATTGTTAAGCTAGTTCCACCATAAGTCAAAGGAGTATGATGGCGAATGTCTACAGCGACTTAGTGGTTTTAAGGATATGCACTCTTGTTTCTCTTCAGATCACATAAATCTTTCGCCTTTTACTAAAGATTTCCGTGCAGGGGAACAACAAGAGTTATCCTCAATTTTTGATGCCCTACTGAGAGGTAGGGTGATATCCATGTCTAATGATAAAGAGATTTAGTCCCTTGCTCAAGTTCTAATGCTTGTTTTTGTTCTCAGTCAAATCGTGAGAGATGTTCAGGCTTTTCTTTGATCTTAATACTCAAATTATGTCAATCATAAATGAGGTTAATGTTCACTCATTCCTACTCCCTAGTTTGTTAAAGTTACTAAAGTTTTATGTATACTCATTGGTCCTGAAAGTTTGCCCAATGTTCCCAATTCTTCTATCAGAACAGTTTCTCCAAGGCTCTGCCCCCTCTATGGATATCATCCATAGATTCATTTTTAAAGTTGTTTCTTAAAAATGACATAAAAATGTAGTTTTTACTCATGGTTCTTTATGGATGGTAACATCTATACATTTCCGTAACCAAAACTAGTTCCAATATTGTTAAGCTAGTTCCACCATAAGTCAAATGAGTTTGATGGCGAATGTGTACAGCGACTTAGTGGTTTTAAGGATATGCACTCTTGTTTCTCTTCAGATCGCATAAATCTTTCGCCTTTTACTAAAGATTTCCGTGCAGGGGAACAACAAGAGTTATCCTCAATTTTTGATGCCCTACTGAGAGGTAGGGTGATATCCATGTCTAATGATAAAGAGATTTAGTCCTTTGCTCAAGTTCTAATGCTTGATTTTGTTCTCAGTCAAATCCTGAGAGATGTTCAGGCTTTTCTTTGCTCTTAATACTCAAATTAGGTAAATTATAAATGAGTTTAATGTTCACTCATTTCTACTCCCTAGTTTGTTAAAGTTACTAAAGTTTTATGTAGACTCATTGGTACTGAAAGTTTGCCCAATGTTCCCAATTCTTCTATCAGAACAGTTTCTCCAAGGCTCTGCCCCCTCTATGGAAATCATCCATAGATTCATTTTTAAAGTTGTTTCTTAAAAATGACATAAAAATGTAGTTTTTTACTCATGGTTCTTTATGGATGGTAACATCTATACATTTCTGTAACCAAAACTAGTTCCAATATTGTTAAGCTAGTTCCACCATAAGTCAAATGAGTTTGATGGCGAATGTGTACAGCGACTTAGTGGTTTTAAGGATATGCACTCTTGTTTCTCTTCAGATCGCATAAATCTTTCGCCTTTTACTAAAGATTTCCGTGCAGGGGAACAACAAGAGTTATCCTCAATTTTTGATGCCCTACTGAGAGGTAGGGTGATATCCATGTCTAATGATAAAGAGATTTAGTCCTTTGCTCAAGTTCTAATGCTTGATTTTGTTCTCAGTCAAATCGTGAGAGATTTTCAGGCTTTTCTTTGCTCTTAATACTCAAATTAGGTAAATTATAAATGAGGTTAATGTTCACTCATTTCTACTCCCCAGTTTGTTAAAGTTACTAAAGTTTTATGTAGACTCATTGGTCCTGAAAGTTTGCCCAATGTTCCCAATTCTTCTATCAGAACAGTTTCTCCAAGGCTCTGCCCCCTCTATGGATATCATCCATAGATTCATTTTTAAAGTTGTTTCTTAAAAATGACATAAAAATGTAGTTTTTACTCATGGTTCTTTATGGATGGTAACATCTATACATTTCCGTAACCAAAACTAGTTCCAATATTGTTAAGCTAGTTCCACCATAAGTCAAATGAGTTTGATGGCGAATGTGTACAGCGACTTAGTGGTTTTAAGGATATGCACTCTTGTTTCTCTTCAGATCGCATAAATCTTTCGGCTTTTACTAAAGATTTCCGTGCAGGGGAACAACAAGAGTTATCCTCAATTTTTGATGCCCTACTGAGAGGTAGGGTGATATCCATGTCTAATAATAAAGAGATTTAGTCCCTTGCTCAAGTTCTAATGCTTGATTTTGTTCTCAGTCAAATCCTGAGAGATGTTCAGGCTTTTCTTTGCTCTTAATACTCAAATTAGGTAAATTATAAATGAGGTTAATGTTCACTCATTTCTACTCCCCAGTTTGTTAAAGTTACTAAAGTTTTATGTAGACTCATTGGTCCTGAAAGTTTGCCCAATGTTCCCAATTCTTCTATCAGAACAGTTTCTCCAAGGCTCTGCCCCCTCTATGGATATCATCCATAGATTCATTTTTAAAGTTGTTTCTTAAAAATGACATAAAAATGTAGTTTTTTACTCATGGTTCTTTATGGATGGTAACATCTATACATTTCTGTAACCAAAACTAGTTCCAATATTGTTAAGCTAGTTCCACCATAAGTCAAATGAGTTTGATGGCGAATGTGTACAGCGACTTAGTGGTTTTAAGGATATGCACTCTTGTTTCTCTTCAGATCGCATAAATCTTTCGCCTTTTACTAAAGATTTCCGTGCAGGGGAACAACAAGAGTTATCCTCAATTTTTGATGCCCTACTGAGAGGTAGGGTGATATCCATGTCTAATGATAAAGAGATTTAGTCCTTTGCTCAAGTTCTAATGCTTGATTTTGTTCTCAGTCAAATCGTGAGAGATGTTCAGGCTTTTCTTTGCTCTTAATACTCAAATTAGGTAAATTATAAATGAGGTTAATGTTCACTCATTTCTACTCCCCAGTTTGTTAAAGTTACTAAAGTTTTATGTAGACTCATTGGTCCTGAAAGTTTGCCCAATGTTCCTAATTCTTCTATCAGAACAGTTTCTCCAAGGCTCTGCCCCCTCTATGGAAATCATCCATAGATTCATTTTTAAAGTTGTTTTCAACAAATTACATTAAAAATGTAGTTTTTTACTCATGGTTCTTTATGGATGGTAACGTCTATCCATTTCAGTAACCAAAACTAGTTCCAATATTGTTAAGCTAGTTCCACCATAAGTCAAATGAGTTTGATGGCGAATGTCTACAGCGACTTAGTGGTTTTAAGGATATGCACTCTTGTTTCTCTTCAGATCGCATAAATTTTTCGCCTTTTACTAAAGATTTCCGTGCAGGGGAACAACAAGAGTTATTCTCAATTTTTGATGCCCTACTGAGAGGTAGGGTGATATCCATGTCTAATGATAAAGAGATTTAGTCCTTTGCTCAAGTTCTAATGCTTGTTTTTGTTCTCAGTCAAATCGTGAGAGATGTTCAGGCTTTTCTTTGATCTTAATACTCAAATTAGGTAAATTATAAATGAGGTTAATGTTCACTCATTTCTGCTCCCTAGTTTGTTAAAGTTACTAAAGTTTTATGTAGACTCATTGGTCCTGAAAGTTTGCCCAATGTTCCCAATTCTTCTATCAGAACAGTTTCTCCAAGGCTCTGCCCCCTCTATGGATATCATCCATAGATTCATTTTTAAAGTTGTTTCTTAAAAATGACATAAAAATGTAGTTTTTACTCATGGTTCTTTATGGATGGTAACATCTATCCATTTCCGTAACCAAAACTAGTTCCAATATTGTTAAGCTAGTTCCACCATAAGTCAAATGAGTATGATGGCGAATGTCTACAGTGACTTAGTGGTTTTAAGGATATGCACTCTTGTTTCTCTTCAGATCGCATAAATCTTTCGCCTTTTACTAAAGATTTCCGTGCAGGGGAACAACAAGAGTTATCCTCAATTTTTGATGCCCTACTGAGAGGTAGGGTGATATCCATGTCTAATGATAAAGAGATTTAGTCCTTTGCTCAAGTTCTAATGCTTGATTTTGTTCTCAGTCAAATTGTGAGAGATGTTCAGGCTTTTCTTTGCTCTTAATACTCAAATTAGGTAAATTATAAATGAGGTTAATGTTCACTCATTTCTACTCCCCAGTTTGTTAAAGTTACTAAAGTTTTATGTAGACTCATTGGTCCTGAAAGTTTGCCCAATGTTCCTAATTCTTCTATCAGAACAGTTTCTCCAAGGCTCTGCCCCCTCTATGGAAATCATCCATAGATTCATTTTTAAAGTTGTTTTCAACAAATTACATTAAAAATGTAGTTTTTTACTCATGGTTCTTTATGGATGGTAACGTCTATCCATTTCAGTAACCAAAACTAGTTCCAATATTGTTAAGCTAGTTCCACCATAAGTCAAATGAGTTTGATGGCGAATGTCTACAGCGACTTAGTGGTTTTAAGGATATGCACTCTTGTTTCTCTTCAGATCGCATAAATCTTTCGCCTTTTACTAAAGATTTCCGTGCAGGGGAACAACAAGAGTTATTCTCAATTTTTGATGCCCTACTGAGAGGTAGGGTGATATCCATGTCTAATGATAAAGAGATTTAGTCCTTTGCTCAAGTTCTAATGCTTGTTTTTTTTCTCAGTAAATCGTGAGAGATGTTCAGCCTTTTCTTTGCTCTTAATACTCAAATTAGGTCAATCATAAATGAGGTTAATGTTCACTCATTTCTACTCCCTAGTTTGTTAAAGTTACTAAAGTTTTATGTAGACTCATTGGTCCTGAAAGTTTGCCCAATGTTCCCAATTCTTCTATCAGAACAGTTTCTCCAAGGCTCTGCCCCCTCTATGGATATCATCCATAGATTCATTTTTAAAGTTGTTTCTTAAAAATGACATAAAAATGTAGTTTTTACTCATGGTTCTTTATGGATGGTAACATCTATACATTTCCATAACCAAAACTAGTTCCAATATTGTTAAGCTAGTTCCACCATAAGTCAAATGAGTTTGATGGCGAATGTGTACAGCGACTTAGTGGTTTTAAGGATATGCACTCTTGTTTCTCTTCAGATCGCATAAATCTTTCGCCTTTTACTAAAGATTTCCGTGCAGGGGAACAACAAGAGTTATCCTCAATTTTTGATGCCCTACTGAGAGGTAGGGTGATATCCATGTCTAATGATAAAGAGATTTAGTCCTTTGCTCAAGTTCTAATGCTTGATTTTGTTCTCAGTCAAATCCTGAGAGATGTTCAGGCTTTTCTTTGCTCTTAATACTCAAATTAGGTAAATTATAAATGAGTTTAATGTTCACTCATTTCTACTCCCTAGTTTGTTAAAGTTACTAAAGTTTTATGTAGACTCATTGGTACTGAAAGTTTGCCCAATGTTCCCAATTCTTCTATCAGAACAGTTTCTCCAAGGCTCTGCCCCCTCTATGGAAATCATCCATAGATTCATTTTTAAAGTTGTTTCTTAAAAATGACATAAAAATGTAGTTTTTTACTCATGGTTCTTTATGGATGGTAACATCTATACATTTCTGTAACCAAAACTAGTTCCAATATTGTTAAGCTAGTTCCACCATAAGTCAAATGAGTTTGATGGCGAATGTGTACAGCGACTTAGTGGTTTTAAGGATATGCACTCTTGTTTCTCTTCAGATCGCATAAATCTTTCGCCTTTTACTAAAGATTTCCGTGCAGGGGAACAACAAGAGTTATCCTCAATTTTTGATGCCCTACTGAGAGGTAGGGTGATATCCATGTCTAATGATAAAGAGATTTAGTCCTTTGCTCAAGTTCTAATGCTTGATTTTGTTCTCAGTCAAATCGTGAGAGATTTTCAGGCTTTTCTTTGCTCTTAATACTCAAATTAGGTAAATTATAAATGAGGTTAATGTTCACTCATTTCTACTCCCCAGTTTGTTAAAGTTACTAAAGTTTTATGTAGACTCATTGGTCCTGAAAGTTTGCCCAATGTTCCTAATTCTTCTATCAGAACAGTTTCTCCAAGGCTCTGCCCCCTCTATGGAAATCATCCATAGATTCATTTTTAAAGTTGTTTTCAACAAATTACATTAAAAATGTAGTTTTTTACTCATGGTTCTTTATGGATGGTAACGTCTATCCATTTCAGTAACCAAAACTAGTTCCAATATTGTTAAGCTAGTTCCACCATAAGTCAAATGAGTTTGATGGCGAATGTCTACAGCGACTTAGTGGTTTTAAGGATATGCACTCTTGTTTCTCTTCAGATCGCATAAATCTTTTGCCTTTTACTAAAGATTTCCGTGCAGGGGAACAACAAGAGTTATTCTCAATTTTTGATGCCCTACTGAGAGGTAGGGTGATATCCATGTCTAATGATAAAGAGATTTAGTCCTTTGCTCAAGTTCTAATGCTTGATTTTGTTCTCAGTCAAATCGTGAGAGATGTTCAGGCTTTTCTTTGCTCTTAAGACTCAAATTAGGTAAATTATAAATGAGGTTAATGTTCACTCATTTCTACTCCCTAGTTTGTTAAAGTTACTAAAGTTTTATGTAGACTCATTGGTCCTGAAAGTTTGCTCAATGTTGCCAATTCTTCTATCAGAACAGTATCTCCAAGGCTCTGCCCCCTCTTTGCAAATCATCCATAGATTCAATTTTAAAGTTGTTTCTTAAAAATGACATAAAACTTTAGTTTTTTACTCATGGTTCTTTATGGATGGTAACATCTATACATTTCCGTAACCAAAACTAGTTCCAATATTGTTAAGCTAGTTCCACCATAAGTCAAATGAGTTTGATGGCGAATGTCTACAGCGACTTAGTGGTTTTAAGGATATGCACTCTTGTTTCTCTTCAGATCGCATAAATCTTTCGCCTTTTACTAAAGATTTCCGTGCAGGGGAACAACAAGAGTTATCCTCAATTTTTGATGCCCTACTGAGAGGTAGGGTGATATCCATGTCTAATGATAAAGAGATTTAGTCCCTTGCTCAAGTTCTAATGCTTGTTTTTGTTCTCAGTCAAATCATGAGAGATGTACAGGCTTTTCTTTGATCTTAATACTCAAATTATGTCAATCATAAATGAGGTTAATGTTCACTCATTCCTACTCCCTAGTTTGTTAAAGTTACTAAAGTTTTATGTATACTCATTGGTCCTGAAAGTTTGCCCATTGTTGCCAATTCTTCTATCAGAACAGTATCTCCAAGGCTCTGCCCCCTCTTTGCAAATCATCCATAGATTCAATTTTAAAGTTGTTTCTTAAAAATGACATAAAAATGTAGTTTTTACTCATGGTTCTTTATGGATGGTAACATCTATACATTTCCGTAACCAAAACTAGTTCCAATATTGTTAAGCTAGTTCCACCATAAGTCAAATGAGTTTGATGGCGAAAGTGTACAGCGACTTAGTGGTTTTAAGGATATGCACTCTTGTTTCTCTTCAGATCGCATAAATCTTTCGCCTTTTACTAAAGATTTCCGTGCAGGGGAACAACAAGAGTTATCCTCAATTTTTGATGCCCTACTGAGAGGTAGGGTGATATCCATGTCTGAAGATAAAAAGATTTAGTCTTTTGCTCAAGTTCTAATGCTTAATTCTGTTCTCAGTCAAATCCTGAGAGATGTTCAGGCTTTTCTTTGATCTTAATACTCAAATTAGGTAAATTATAAATGAGGTTAATGTTCACTCATTTCTACTCCCTAGTTTGTTAAAGTTACTAAAGTTTTATGTAGACTCATTGGTCCTGAAAGTTTGCTCAATGTTGCCAATTCTTCTATCAGAACAGTTTCTCCAAGGCTCTGCCCCTCTATGGAAATCATACATAGATTCATTTTTAAAGTTGTTTCTTAAAAATGACATAAAAATGTATTTTTTTACTCATGGTTCTTTATGGATGGTAACATCTATACATTTCTGTAACCAAAACTAGTTCCAATATTGTTAAGCTAGTTCCACCATAAGTCAAATGAGTTTGATGGCGAATGTGTACAGCAACTTAGTGGTTTTAAGGATATGCACTCTTGTTTCTCTTCAGATCGCATAAATCTTTCGCCTTTTACTAAAGATTTCCGTGCAGGGGAACAACAAGAGTTATCCTCAATTTTTGATGCCCTACTGAGAGGTAGGGTGATATCCATGTCTAATGATAAAGAGATTTAGTCCTTTGCTCAAGTTCTAATGGATGTTTTTGTACTCAGTAAATCGTGAGAGATTTTCAGGCTTTTCTTTGCTCTTAATACTCAAATTAGGTAAATTATAAATGAGGTTAATGTTCACTCATTTCTGCTCTCTAGTTTGTTAAAGTTACTAAAGTTTTATGTAGACTCATTGGTACTGAAAGTTTGCCCAATGTTCCCAATTCTTCTATCAGAACAGTTTCTCCAAGGCTCTGCCCCCTCTATGGAAATCATCCATAGATTCATTTTTAAAGTTGTTTCTTAAAAATGACATAAAAATGTAGTTTTTTACTCATGGTTCTTTATGGATGGTAACATCTATCCATTTCCGTAACCAAAACTAGTTCCAATATTGTTAAGCTAGTTCCACCATAAGTCAAATGAGTATGATGGCGAATGTCTACAGCGACTTAGTGGTTTTAAGGATATGCACTCTTGTTTCTCTTCAGATCGCATAAATTTTTCGCCTTTTACTAAAGATTTCCGTGCAGGGGAACAACAAGAGTTATTCTCAATTTTTGATGCCCTACTGAGAGGTAGGGTGATATCCATGTCTAAAGATAAAAAGATTTAGTCCATTGCTCAAGTTCTAATGCTTAATTTTGTTCTCAGTCAAATCCTGAGAGATGTTCAGGCTTTTCTTTGATCTTAATACTCAAATTAGGTAAATTATAAATGAGGTTAATGTTCACTCATTTCTACTCCCTAGTTTGTTAAAGTTACTAAAGTTTTATGTAGACTCATTGGTCCTGAAAGTTTGCTCAATGTTGCCAATTCTTCTATCAGAACAGTTTCTCCAAGGCTCTGCCCCCTCTATGGAAATCATACATACAGGTGCTGGTCATAAAATTAGAATATCATGAAAAAGTAGATTGATTTCAGTAATTCCATTTAAAAAGTGAAACTTGTATATTATATTCATACATTACATACAAACTCATATATTTCAGATGTTTATTTTGTTTAATTTTGATGATTACAAATGACAACAAATGAAAATCTCAAATTCATCATATCAGAAAATTAGAATATTGTGAAAAGGTTCAAAATTGATGGCCCCTGGTGCCACACTCTAATCAGCTAATTAACTCAAACCACCTGCAAAAGCCTTTAAATGGTCTTTCAGTCTAGTTCTATAGGCTACACAATCATGGGGAAGACTGCTGACTTGACAGTTGTCCAAAAGACGACCATCGACACCTTGCACAAGGAGGGCAAGACACAAAAGGTCATCGCTAAAGAGGCTGGCTGTTCACAGAGCTCAGTGTCCAAGCACATTAATAGAGAGGCGAAGGGAAGGAAAAGATGTGGTCGAAAAAAGTGTACAAGCAAGAGAGATAACCGCACCCTGGAGAGGATTGTGAAACAAAACCCATTCAAAAATGTGGGGGAGATTCACAAAGAGTGGACTGCAGCTGGAGTGAGTGCTTCAAGAACCACCACACACAGACGTATGAAAGACATGGGTTTCTGCTGTCGCATTCCTTGTGTCAAGCCACTCTTGAACCACAGACAGCGTCAGAAGCGTCTTGCCTGGGCTAAAGAGAAACAGGACTGGACTGTTGGTGAGTGGTCCAAAGTCATGTTCTCTGATGAAAGTAAATTTTGCATTTCCTTTGGAAATCAAGGTCCCAGAGTCAGGAGGAAAAGAAGAGAGGCACTTCATCCACGTTGCTTGAAGTCCAGTGTAAAGTTTCCACAGTCAGTGATGGTTTGGGGTGCCATGTCATCTGCTGGTGTCGGTCCATTGTGTTTTCTGAGGTCCAGGGTCAACGCAGCCACATACCAGGAAGTTTTAGAGCACTTCATGCTTCCTGCAGCTGACCAACTTTTTGGAGATGCAGATTTCATTTTCCAACAGGACTTGGCACCTGCACACAGTGCCAAAGCTACCAGTACCTGGTTGAAGGACCATGGTATCCCTGTTCTTAATTGGCCAGCAAACTCTCCTGACCTTAACCCCATAGAAAATCTATGGGGTATTGTGAAGAAGAAGATGCAATACACCAGACCCAACAATTCAGAAGAGCTAAAAGCCACTATTAGAGCAACCTGGGCTATCATAACACCTGAGCAGTGCCACAGACTGATCGACTCCATGCCACGCCGCATTGCTGCAGTAATACAGGCCAAAGGAGGCCCAACTAAATACTGAGTGCTGTACATGCTCATACTTTTCATGTTCATACTTTTCAGTTGGCCAACATTTCTATAAATCCTTTGTTTTTATTGGTCTTCAGTAATATTCTAATTTTCTGATATGATGAATTTGAGATTTTCATTTGTTGTCATTTGTAATCATCAAAATTAAACAAAATAAACATCTGAAATATATGAGTTTGTATGTAATGTATGAATATAATATACAAGTTTCACTTTTTAAATGGAATTACTGAAATCAATCTACTTTTTCATGATATTCTAATTTTATGACCAGCACCTGTAGATTCATTTTTAAAGTTGTTTCTTAAAAATGACATAAAAATGTAGTTTTTTACTCATGGTTCTTTATGGATGGTAACGTCTATCCATTTCAGTAACCAAAACTAGGTCCAATATTGTTAAGCTAGTTCCACCATAAGTCAAATGAGTATGATGGCGAATGTCTACAGCGACTTAGTGGTTTTAAGGATATGCACTCTTGTTTCTCTTCAGATCGCATAAATCTTTCGCCTTTTACTAAAGATTTCCGTGCAGGAGAACAACAAGAGTTATCCTCAATTTTTGATGCCCTACTGAGAGGTAGGGTGATATCATGTGTAATGATAAAGAGATTTAGTCCCTTGCTCAAGTTCTAATGCTTGTTTTTGTTCTCAGTCAAATCGTGAGAGATGTACAGGCTTTTCTTTGATCTTAATACTCAAATTATGTCAATCATAAATGAGGTTAATGTTCACTCATTCCTACTCCCTAGTTTGTTAAAGTTACTAAAGTTTTATGTATACTCATTGGTCCTGAAAGTTTGCCCATTGTTGCCAATTCTTCTATCAGAACAGTATCTCCAAGGCTCTGCCCCCTCTTTGCAAATCATCCATAGATTCAATTTTAAAGTTGTTTCTTAAAAATGACATAAAAATGTAGTTTTTACTCATGGTTCTTTATGGATGGTAACATCTATACATTTCCGTAACCAAAACTAGTTCCAATACTGTTAAGCTAGTTCCACCATAAGTCAAATGAGTTTGATGGCGAATGTCTACAGTGACTTAGTGGTTTTAAGGATATGCACTCTTGTTTCTCTTCAGATCGCATAAATCTTTCGCCTTTTACTAAAGATTTCCGTGCAGGGGAACAACAAGAGTTATCCTCAATTTTTGATGCCCTACTGAGAGGTAGGGTGATATCCATGTCTAATGATAAAGAGATTTAGTCCTTTGCTCAAGTTCTAATGCTTGATTTTGTTCTTAGTCAAATCGTGAGAGATTTTCAGGCTTTTCTTTGCTCTTAATACTCAAATTAGGTAAATTATAAATGAGGTTAATGTTCACTCATTTCTACTCCCTAGTTTGTTAAAGTTACTAAAGTTTTATGTAGACTCATTGGTCCTGAAAGTTTGCTCAATATTGCCAATTCTTCTATCAGAACAGTTTCTCCAAGGCTCTGCCCCCTCTATGGAAATCATCCATAGATTCATTTTTAAAGTTGTTTCTTAAAAATGACATAAAACTTTAGTTTTTTACTCATGGTTCTTTATGGATGGTAACATCTATACATTTCCGTAACCAAAACTAGTTCCAATATTGTTAAGCTAGTTCCACCATAAGTCAAATGAGTTTGATGGCGAATGTCTACAGCGACTTAGTGGTTTTAAGGATATGCACTCTTGTTTCTCTTCAGATCGCATAAATCTTTCGCCTTTTACTAAAGATTTCCGTGCAGGGGAACAACAAGAGTTATCCTCAATTTTTGATGCCCTGCTGAGAGGTAGGGTGATATCCATGTATAATGATAAAGAGATTTAGTCCTTTGCTCAAGTTCTAATGCTTGTTTTTGTTCTCAGTCAAATCGTGAGAGATGTTCAGGCTTTTCTTTGATCTTAATACTCAAATTAGGTAAATTATAAATGAGGTTAATGTTCACTCATTTCTACTCCCTAGTTTGTTAAAGTTACTAAAGTTTTATGTAGACTCATTGGTCCTGAAAGTTTGCTCAATGTTGCCAATTCTTCTATCAGAACAGTTTCTCCAAGGCTCTGCCCCCTCTATGGAAATCATCCATAGATTCATTTTTAAAGTTGTTTCTTAAAAATGACATAAAACTTTAGTTTTTTACTCATGGTTCTTTATGGATGGTAACATCTATACATTTCTGTAACCAAAACTAGTTCCAATATTGTTAAGCTAGTTCCACCATAAGTCAAATGAGTTTGATGGCGAATGTGTACAGCGACTTAGTGGTTTTAAGGATATGCACTCTTGTTTCTCTTCATATCGCATAAATCTTTCGCCTTTTACTAAAGATTTCCGTGCAGGGGAACAACAAGAGTTATCCTCAATTTTTGATGCCCTACTGAGAGGTAGGGTGATATCCATGTCTAATGATAAAGAGATTTAGTCCTTTGCTCAAGTTCTAATGCTTGATTTTGTTCTCAGTCAAATCGTGAGAGATTTTCAGGCTTTTCTTTGCTCTTAATACTCAAATTAGGTAAATTATAAATGAGGTTAATGTTCACTCATTTCTACTCCCCAGTTTGTTAAAGTTACTAATGTTTTAGGTAGACTCATTGGTCCTGAAAGTTTGCCCAATGTTCCTAATTCTTCTATCAGAACAGTTTCTCCAAGGCTCTGCCCCCTCTATGGAAATCATCCATAGATTCATTTTTAAAGTTGTTTCTTAAAAATGACATAAAAATGTAGTTTTTTACTCATGGTTGTTTATGGATGGTAACATCTATCCATTTCCGTAACCAAAACTAGTTCCAGTATTGTTAAGCTAGTTCCACCATAAGTCAAATGAGTATGATGGCGAATGTCTACAGCGACTTAGTGGTTTTAAGGATATGCACTCTTGTTTCTCTTCAGATCGCATAAATCTTTCGCCTTTTACTAAAGATTTCCGTGCAGGGGAACAACAAGAGTTATTCTCAATTTTTGATGCCCTACTGAGAGGTAGGGTGATATCCATGTCTAATGATAAAGAGATTTAGTCCTTTGCTCAAGTTCTAATGCTTGATTTTGTTCTCAGTCAAATCCTGAGAGATGTTCAGGCTTTTCTTTGCTCTGAATACTCAAATTAGGTAAATTATAAATGAGGTTAATGTTCACTCATTTCTACTCCCTAGTTTGTTAAAGTTACTAAAGTTTTATGTAGACTCATTGGTCCTGAAAGTTTGCTCAATGTTGCCAATTCTTCTATCAGAACAGTTTCTCCAAGGCTCTGCCCCCTCTATGGAAATCATCCATAGATTCATTTTTAAAGTTGTTTTCAACAAATTACATTAAAAATGTAGTTTTTTACTCATGGTTCTTTATGGATGGTAACGTCTATCCATTTCAGTAACCAAAACTAGTTCCAATATTGTTAAGCTACTTCCACCATAAGTCAAATGAGTATGATGGCGAATGTCTACAGCGACTTAGTGGTTTTAAGGATATGCACTCTTGTTTCTCTTCAGATCGCATAAATCTTTCGCCTTTTACTAAAGATTTCCGTGCAGGGGAACAACAAGAGTTATCCTCAATTTTTGATGCCCTACTGAGAGGTAGGGTGATATCCATGTATAATGATAAAGAGATTTAGTCCCTTGCTCAAGTTCTAATGCTTGTTTTTGTTCTCAGTCAAATCCTGAGAGATGTTCAGGCTTTTCTTTGATCTTAATACTCAAATTAGGTCAATCATAAATGAGGTTAATGTTCACTCATTCCTACTCCCTAGTTTGTTAAAGTTACTAAAGTTTTATGTATACTCATTGGTCCTGAAAGTTTGCCCATTGTTGCCAATTCTTCTATCAGAGCAGTATCTCCAAGGCTCTGCCCCCTCTATGGAAATCATCCATAGATTCATTTTTAAAGTTGTTTCTTAAAAATGACATAAAAATGTAGTTTTTTACTCATGGTTCTTTATGGATGGTAACATCTTTCCATTTCCGTAACCAAAACTAGTTCCAATATTGTTAAGCTAGTTCCACCATAAGTCAAATGAGTATGATGGCGAATGTCTACAGCGACTTAGTGGTTTTAAGGATATGCACTCTTGTTTCTCTTCAGATCGCATAAATCTTTCGCCTTTTACTAAAGATTTCCGTGCAGGGGAACAACAAGAGTTATCCTCAATTTTTGATGCCCTACTGAGAGGTAGGGTGATATCATGTGTAATGATAAAGAGATTTAGTCCTTTGCTCAAGTTCTAATGCTTGATTTTGTTCTCAGTCAAATCCTGAGAGATGTTCAGGCTTTTCTTTGCTCTTAATACTCAAATTAGGTAAATTATAAATGAGGTTAATGTTCACTCATTTCTACTCCCCAGTTTGTTAAAGTTACTAAAGTTTTATGTAGACTCATTGGTCCTGAAAGTTTGCCCAATGTTCCCAATTCTTCTATCAGAACAGTTTCTCCAAGGCTCTGCCCCCTCTATGGAAATCATCCATAGATTCATTTTTAAAGTTGTTTCTTAAAAATGACATAAAAATGTAGTTTTTTACTCATGGTTCTTTATGGATGGTAACATCTATACATTTCCGTAACCAAAACTAGTTCCAATATTGTTAAGCTAGTTCCACCATAAGTCAAATGAGTTTGATGGCGAATGTGTACAGCGACTTAGTGGTTTTAAGGATATGCACTCTTGTTTCTCTTCAGATCGCATAAATCTTTCGCCTTTTACTAAAGATTTCCGTGCAGGGGAACAGCAAGAGTTATCCTCAATTTTTGATCCCCTACTGAGAGGTGGGGTGATATCCATGTATAATGATAAAGAGATTTAGTCCCTTGCTCAAGTTCTAATGCTTGTTTTTGTTCTCAATCAAATCGTGAGAGATGTTCAGGCTTTTCTTTGATCTTAATACTCAAATTAGGTCAATCATAAATGAGGTTAATGTTCACTCATTCCTACTCCCTAGTTTGTTAAAGTTACTAAAGTTTTATGTATACTCATTGGTCCTGAAAGTTTGCCCAATGTTCCCAATTCTTCTATCAGAACAGTTTCTCCAAGGCTCTGCCCCCTCTATGGAAATCATTCATAGATTCATTTTTAAAGTTGTTTCTTAAAAATGACATAAAAATGTAGTTTTTTACTCATGGTTCTTTATGGATGGTAACATCTATCCATTTCCGTAACCAAAACTAGTTCCAATATTGTTAAGCTAGTTCCACCATAAGTCAAATGAGTATGATGGCGAATGTCTACAGTGACTTAGTGGTTTTAAGGATATGCACTCTTGTTTCTCTTCAGATCGCATAAATCTTTCGCCTTTTACTAAAGATTTCCGTGCAGGGGAACAACAAGAGTTATCCTCAATTTTTGATGCCCTACTGAGAGATAGGGTGATATCCATGTCTAATGATAAAGAGATTTCGTCCTTTGCTCAAGTTCTAATGCTTGTTTTTTTTTCTCAGTAAATCGTGAGAGATTTTCAGGCTTTTCTTTGCTCTTAATACTCAAATTAGGTAAATTATAAATGAGGTTAATGTTCACTCATTTCTACTCCCTAGTTTGTTAAAGTTACTAAAGTTTTATGTAGACTCATTGGTCCTGAAAGTTTGCCCAATGTTCCTAATTCTTCTATCAGAACAGTTTCTCCAAGGCTCTGCCCCCTCTATGGAAATCATCCATAGATTCATTTTTAAAGTTGTTTCTTAAAAATGACATAAAAATGTAGTTTTTTACTCATGGTTCTTTATGGATGGTAACGTCTATCCATTTCAGTAACCAAAACTAGTTCCAATATTGTTAAGCTAGTTCCACCATAAGTCAAATGAGTATGATGGCGAATGTCTACAGCGACTTAGTGGTTTTAAGAATATGCACTCTTGTTTCTCTTCAGATCGCATAAATCTTTCGCCTTTTACTAAAGATTTCCGTGCAGGGGAACAACAAGAGTTATTCTCAATTTTTGATGCCCTACTGAGAGGTAGGGTGATATCCATGTGTAATGATAAAGAAATTTAGTCCTTTGCTCAAGTTCTAATGCTTGATTTTGTTCTCAGTCAAATCCTGAGAGATGTTCAGGCTTTTCTTTGCTCTGAATACTCAAATTAGGTAAATTATAAATGAGGTTAATGTTCACTCATTTCTACTCCCTAGTTTGTTAAAGTTACTAAAGTTTTATGTAGACTCATTGGTCCTGAAAGTTTGCTCAATGTTGCCAATTCTTCTATCAGAACAGTTTCTCCAAGGCTCTGCCCCCTCTATGGAAATCATCCATAGATTCATTTTTAAAGTTGTTTCTTAAAAATGACATAAAACTTTAGTTTTTTACTCATGGTTCTTTATGGATGGTAACATCTATACATTTCCGTAACTAAAACTAATTCCAACATTGTTAAGCTAGTTCCACCATAAGTCAAATGAGTTTGATGGCGAATGTCTACAGTGACTTAGTGGTTTTAAGGATATGCACTCTTGTTTCTCTTCAGATCGCATAAATCTTTCGCCTTTTACTAAAGATTTCCGTGCAGGTGAACAACAAGAGTTATCCTCAATTTTTGATGCCCTACTGAGAGGTAGGGTGATATCCATGTCTAATGATAAAGAGATTTAGTCCCTTGCTCAAGTTCTAATGCTTGTTTTTGTTCTCAGTCAAATCGTGAGAGATGTTCAGGCTTTTCTTTGATCTTAATACTCAAATTATGTCAATCATAAATGAGGTTAATGTTCACTCATTCCTACTCCCTAGTTTGTTAAAGTTACTAAAGTTTTATGTATACTCATTGGTCCTGAAAGTTTGCCCAATGTTCCCAATTCTTCTATCAGAACAGTATCTCCAAGGCTCTGCCCCCTCTATGCAAATCATCCATAGATTCATTTTTAAAGTTGTTTTCAACAAATTACATTAAAAATGTAGTTTTTTACTCATGGTTCTTTATGGATGGTAACGTCTATCCATTTCCGTAACCAAAACTAGTTCCAATATTGTTAAGCTAGTTCCACCATAAGTCAAATGAGTATGATGGCGAATGTCTACAGCGACTTAGTGATTTTAAGGATATGCACTCTTGTTTCTCTTCAGATCGCATAAATCTTTCGCCTTTTACTAAAGATTTCCGTGCAGGGGAACAACAAGAGTTATCCTCAATTTTTGATGCCCTACTGAGAGGTAGGGTGATATCCATGTTTAATGATAAAGAGATTTAGTCCTTTGCTCAAGTTCTAATGCTTGATTTTGTTCTCAGTCAAATCGTGAGAGATGTTCAGAATTTTCTTTGATCTTAATACTCAAATTAGGTAAATTATAAATGAGGTTAATGTTCACTCATTTCTACTCCCTAGTTTGTTAAAGTTACTAAAGTTTTATGTAGACTTATTGGTCCTGAAAGTTTGCCCATTGTTGCCAATTCTTCTATCAGAACAGTTTCTCCAAGGCTCTGCCCCCTCTATGGAAATCATCCATAGATTCATTTTTAAAGTTGTTTCTTAAAAATGACATAAAAATGTAGTTTTTTACTCATGGTTCTTTATGGATGGTAACATCTATACATTTCTGTAACCAAAACTAGTTCCAATATTGTTAAGCTAGTTCCACCATAAGTCAAATGAGTTTGATGGCGAATGTGTACAGCGACTTAGTGGTTTTAAGGATATGCACTCTTGTTTCTCTTCAGATCGCATAAATCTTTCGCCTTTTACTAAAGATTTCCGTGCAGGGGAACAACAAGAGTTATCCTCAATTTTTGATGCCCTACTGAGAGGTAGGGTGATATCCATGTCTAATGATAAAGAGATTTAGTCCTTTGCTCAAGTTCTAATGCTTGATTTTGTTCTCAGTCAAATCGTGAGAGATTTTCAGGCTTTTCTTTGCTCTTAATACTCAAATTAGGTAAATTATAAATGAGGTTAATGTTCACTCATTTCTACTCCCCAGTTTGTTAAAGTTACTAAAGTTTTATGTAGACTCATTGTTCCTGAAAGTTTGCCCAATGTTCCTAATTCTTCTATCAGAACAGTTTCTCCAAGGCTCTGCCCCCTCTATGGAAATCATCCATAGATTCATTTTTAAAGTTTTTTCTTAAAAATGACATAAAAATGTAGTTTTTACTCATGGTTCTTTATGGATGGTAACGTCTATCCATTTCAGTAACCAAAACTAGTTCCAATATTGTTAAGCTAGTTCCACCATAAGTCAAATGAGTATGATGGCGAATGTCTACAGCGACTTAGTGGTTTTAAGGATATGCACTCTTGTTTCTCTTCAGATCGCATAAATCTTTCGCCTTTTACTAAAGATTTCCGTGCAGGGGAACAACAAGAGTTATCCTCAATTTTTGATGCCCTACTGAGAGGTAGGGTGATATCCATGTCTAATGATAAAGAGATTTAGTCCCTTGCTCAAGTTCTAATGCTTGTTTTTGTTCTCAGTCAAATCATGAGAGATGTACAGGCTTTTCTTTGATCTTAATACTCAAATTATGTCAATCATAAATGAGGTTAATGTTCACTCATTCCTACTCCCTAGTTTGTTAAAGTTACTAAAGTTTTATGTATACTCATTGGTCCTGAAAGTTTGCCCATTGTTGCCAATTCTTCTATCAGAACAGTATCTCCAAGGCTCTGCCCCCTCTTTGCAAATCATCCATAGATTCAATTTTAAAGTTGTTTCTTAAAAATGACATAAAAATGTAGTTTTTACTCATGGTTCTTTATGGATGGTAACATCTATACATTTCCGTAACCAAAACTAGTTCCAATATTGTTAAGCTAGTTCCACCATAAGTCAAATGAGTTTGATGGCGAAAGTGTACAGCGACTTAGTGGTTTTAAGGATATGCACTCTTGTTTCTCTTCAGATCGCATAAATCTTTCGCCTTTTACTAAAGATTTCCGTGCAGGGGAACAACAAGAGTTATCCTCAATTTTTGATGCCCTACTGAGAGGTAGGGTGATATCCATGTCTAATGATAAAGAGATTTAGTCCTTTGCTCAAGTTCTAATGGATGTTTTTGTACTCAGTAAATCGTGAGAGATTTTCAGGCTTTTCTTTGCTCTTAATACTCAAATTAGGTAAATTATAAATGAGGTTAATGTTCACTCATTTCTACTCCCTAGTTTGTTAAAGTTACTAAAGTTTTATGTAGACTCATTGGTACTGAAAGTTTGCCCAATGTTCCCAATTCTTCTATCAGAACAGTTTCTCCAAGGCTCTGCCCCCTCTATGGAAATCATCCATAGATTCATTTTTAAAGTTGTTTCTTAAAAATGACATAAAAATGTAGTTTTTTACTCATGGTTCTTTATGGATGGTAACATCTATCCATTTCCGTAACCAAAACTAGTTCCAATATTGTTAAGCTAGTTCCACCATAAGTCAAATGAGTATGATGGCGAATGTCTACAGTGACTTAGTGGTTTTAAGGATATGCACTCTTGTTTCTCTTCAGATCGCACAAATCTTTCGCCTTTTACTAAAGATTTCCGTGCAGGGGAACAACAAGAGTTATTCTCAATTTTTGATGCCCTACTGAGAGGTAGGGTGATATCCATGTCTGAAGATAAAAAGATTTAGTCTTTTGCTCAAGTTCTAATGCTTAATTTTGTTCTCAGTCAAATCCTGAGAGATGTTCAGGCTTTTCTTTGATCTTAATACTCAAATTAGGTAAATTATAAATGAGGTTAATGTTCACTCATTTCTACTCCCTAGTTTGTTAAAGTTACTAAAGTTTTATGTAGACTCATTGGTCCTGAAAGTTTGCTCAATGTTGCCAATTCTTCTATCAGAACAGTTTCTCCAAGGCTCTGCCCCTCTATGGAAATCATACATAGATTCATTTTTAAAGTTGTTTCTTAAAAATGACATAAAAATGTAGTTTTTTACTCATGGTTCTTTATGGATGGTAACATCTATACATTTCTGTAACCAAAACTAGTTCCAATATTGTTAAGCTAGTTCCACCATAAGTCAAATGAGTTTGATGGCGAATGTGTACAGCAACTTAGTGGTTTTAAGGATATGCACTCTTGTTTCTCTTCAGATCGCATAAATCTTTCGCCTTTTACTAAAGATTTCCGTGCAGGGGAACAACAAGAGTTATCCTCAATTTTTGATGCCCTACTGAGAGGTAGGGTGATATCCATGTCTAATGATAGGGAGATTTAGTCCTTTGCTCAAGTTCTAATGGATGTTTTTGTACTCAGTAAATCGTGAGAGATTTTCAGGCTTTTCTTTGCTCTTAATACTCAAATTAGGTAAATTATAAATGAGGTTAATGTTCACTCATTTCTGCTCTCTAGTTTGTTAAAGTTACTAAAGTTTTATGTAGACTCATTGGTACTGAAAGTTTGCCCAATGTTCCCAATTCTTCTATCAGAACAGTTTCTCCAAGGCTCTGCCCCCTCTATGGAAATCATCCATAGATTCATTTTTAAAGTTGTTTCTTAAAAATGACATAAAAATGTAGTTTTTTACTCATGGTTCTTTATGGATGGTAACATCTATCCATTTCCGTAACCAAAACTAGTTCCAATATTGTTAAGCTAGTTCCACCATAAGTCAAATGAGTATGATGGCGAATGTCTACAGTGACTTAGTGGTTTTAAGGATATGCACTCTTGTTTCTCTTCAGATCGCATAAATTTTTCGCCTTTTACTAAAGATTTCCGTGCAGGGGAACAACAAGAGTTATTCTCAATTTTTGATGCCCTACTGAGAGGTAGGGTGATATCCATGTCTAAAGATAAAAAGATTTAGTCCTTTGCTCAAGTTCTAATGCTTAATTTTGTTCTCAATCAAATCCTGAGAGATGTTCAGGCTTTTCTTTGATCTTAATACTCAAATTAGGTAAATTATAAATGAGGTTAATGTTCACTCATTTCTACTCCCTAGTTTGTTAAAGTTACTAAAGTTTTATGTAGACTCATTGGTCCTGAAAGTTTGCTCAATGTTGCCAATTCTTCTATCAGAACAGTTTCTCCAAGGCTCTGCCCCCTCTATGGAAATCATACATACAGGTGCTGGTCATAAAATTAGAATATCATGAAAAAGTAGATTGATTTCAGTAATTCCATTTAAAAAGTGAAACTTGTATATTATATTCATACATTACATACAAACTCATATATTTCAGATGTTTATTTTGTTTAATTTTGATGATTACAAATGACAACAAATGAAAATCTCAAATTCATCATATCAGAAAATTAGAATATTGTGAAAAGGTTCAAAATTGATGGCCCCTGGTGCCACACTCTAATCAGCTAATTAACTCAAACCACCTGCAAAAGCCTTTAAATGGTCTTTCAGTCTAGTTCTATAGGCTACACAATCATGGGGAAGACTGCTGACTTGACAGTTGTCCAAAAGACGACCATCGACACCTTGCACAAGGAGGGCAAGACACAAAAGGTCATCGCTAAAGAGGCTGGCTGTTCACAGAGCTCAGTGTCCAAGCACATTAATAGAGAGGCGAAGGGAAGGAAAAGATGTGGTCGAAAAAAGTGTACAAGCAAGAGAGATAACCGCACCCTGGAGAGGATTGTGAAACAAAACCCATTCAAAAATGTGGGGGAGATTCACAAAGAGTGGACTGCAGCTGGAGTGAGTGCTTCAAGAACCACCACACACAGACGTATGAAAGACATGGGTTTCTGCTGTCGCATTCCTTGTGTCAAGCCACTCTTGAACCACAGACAGCGTCAGAAGCGTCTTGCCTGGGCTAAAGAGAAACAGGACTGGACTGCTGGTGAGTGGTCCAAAGTCATGTTCTCTGATGAAAGTAAATTTTGCATTTCCTTTGGAAATCAAGGTCCCAGAGTCAGGAGGAAAAGAAGAGAGGCACTTCATCCACGTTGCTTGAAGTCCAGTGTAAAGTTTCCACAGTCAGTGATGGTTTGGGGTGCCATGTCATCTGCTGGTGTTGGTCCATTGTGTTTTCTGAGGTCCAGGGTCAACGCAGCCACATACCAGGAAGTTTTAGAGCACTTCATGCTTCCTGCAGCTGACCAACTTTTTGGAGATGCAGATTTCATTTTCCAACAGGACTTGGCACCTGCACACAGTGCCAAAGCTACCAGTACCTGGTTGAAGGACCATGGTATCCCTGTTCTTAATTGGCCAGCAAACTCTCCTGACCTTAACCCCATAGAAAATCTATGGGGTATTGTGAAGAAGAAGATGCAATACACCAGACCCAACAATTCAGAAGAGCTAAAAGCCACTATTAGAGCAACCTGGGCTATCATAACACCTGAGCAGTGCCACAGACTGATCGACTCCATGCCACGCCGCATTGCTGCAGTAATACAGGCCAAAGGAGGCCCAACTAAATACTGAGTGCTGTACATGCTCATACTTTTCATGTTCATACTTTTCAGTTGGCCAACATTTCTATAAATCCTTTGTTTTTATTGGTCTTCAGTAATATTCTAATTTTCTGATATGATGAATTTGAGATTTTCATTTGTTGTCATTTGTAATCATCAAAATTAAACAAAATAAACATCTGAAATATATGAGTTTGTATGTAATGTATGAATATAATATACAAGTTTCACTTTTTAAATGGAATTACTGAAATCAATCTACTTTTTCATGATATTCTAATTTTATGACCAGCACCTGTAGATTCATTTTTAAAGTTGTTTCTTAAAAATGACATAAAAATGTAGTTTTTTACTCATGGTTCTTTATGGATGGTAACGTCTATCCATTTCAGTAACCAAAACTAGTTCCAATATTGTTAAGCTAGTTCCACCATAAGTCAAATGAGTATGATGGCGAATGTCTACAGCGACTTAGTGGTTTTAAGGATATGCACTCTTGTTTCTCTTCAGATCGCATAAATCTTTCGCCTTTTACTAAAGATTTCCGTGCAGGGGAACAACAAGAGTTATCCTCAATTTTTGATGCCCTACTGAGAGGTAGGGTGATATCATGTGTAATGATAAAGAGATTTAGTCCCTTGCTCAAGTTCTAATGCTTGTTTTTGTTCTCAGTCAAATCGTGAGAGATGTACAGGCTTTTTTTTGATCTTAATACTCAAATTATGTCAATCATAAATGAGGTTAATGTTCACTCATTCCTACTCCCTAGTTTGTTAAAGTTACTAAAGTTTTATGTATACTCATTGGTCCTGAAAGTTTGCCCATTGTTGCCAATTCTTCTATCAGAACAGTATCTCCAAGGCTCTGCCCCCTCTTTGCAAATCATCCATAGATTCAATTTTAAAGTTGTTTCTTAAAAATGACATAAAAATGTAGTTTTTACTCATGGTTCTTTATGGATGGTAACATCTATACATTTCCGTAACCAAAACTAGTTCCAATACTGTTAAGCTAGTTCCACCATAAGTCAAATGAGTTTGATGGCGAATGTCTACAGTGACTTAGTGGTTTTAAGGATATGCACTCTTGTTTCTCTTCAGATCGCATAAATCTTTCGCCTTTTACTAAAGATTTCCGTGCAGGGGAACAACAAGAGTTATCCTCAATTTTTGATGCCCTACTGAGAGGTAGGGTGATATCCATGTCTAATGATAAAGAGATTTAGTCCTTTGCTCAAGTTCTAATGCTTGATTTTGTTCTTAGTCAAATCGTGAGAGATTTTCAGGCTTTTCTTTGCTCTTAATACTCAAATTAGGTAAATTATAAATGAGGTTAATGTTCACTCATTTCTACTCCCTAGTTTGTTAAAGTTACTAAAGTTTTATGTAGACTCATTGGTCCTGAAAGTTTGCTCAATATTGCCAATTCTTCTATCAGAACAGTTTCTCCAAGGCTCTGCCCCCTCTATGGAAATCATCCATAGATTCATTTTTAAAGTTGTTTCTTAAAAATGACATAAAACTTTAGTTTTTTACTCATGGTTCTTTATGGATGGTAACATCTATACATTTCCGTAACCAAAACTAGTTCCAATATTGTTAAGCTAGTTCCACCATAAGTCAAATGAGTTTGATGGCGAATGTCTACAGCGACTTAGTGGTTTTAAGGATATGCACTCTTGTTTCTCTTCAGATCGCATAAATCTTTCGCCTTTTACTAAAGTTTTCCGTGCAGGGGAACAACAAGAGTTATCCTCAATTTTTGATGCCCTGCTGAGAGGTAGGGTGATATCCATGTATAAGGATAAAGAGATTTAGTCCTTTGCTCAAGTTCTAATGCTTGTTTTTGTTCTCAGTCAAATCGTGAGAGATGTTCAGGCTTTTCTTTGATCTTAATACTCAAATTAGGTAAATTATAAATGAGGTTAATGTTCACTCATTTCTACTCCCTAGTTTGTTAAAGTTACTAAAGTTTTATGTAGACTCATTGGTCCTGAAAGTTTGCTCAATGTTGCCAATTCTTCTATCAGAACAGTTTCTCCAAGGCTCTGCCCCCTCTATGGAAATCATCCATAGATTCATTTTTAAAGTTGTTTCTTAAAAATGACATAAAACTTTAGTTTTTTACTCATGGTTCTTTATGGATGGTAACATCTATACATTTCTGTAACCAAAACTAGTTCCAATATTGTTAAGCTAGTTCCACCATAAGTCAAATGAGTTTGATGGCGAATGTGTACAGCGACTTAGTGGTTTTAAGGATATGCACTCTTGTTTCTCTTCATATCGCATAAATCTTTCGCCTTTTACTAAAGATTTCCGTGCAGGGGAACAACAAGAGTTATCCTCAATTTTTAATGCCCTACTGAGAGGTAGGGTGATATCCATGTCTAATGATAAAGAGATTTAGTCCTTTGCTCAAGTTCTAATGCTTGATTTTGTTCTCAGTCAAATCGTGAGAGATTTTCAGGCTTTTCTTTGCTCTTAATACTCAAATTAGGTAAATTATAAATGAGGTTAATGTTCACTCATTTCTACTCCCTAGTTTGTTAAAGTTACTAAAGTTTCATGTATACTCATTGGTCCTGAAAGTTTGCCCATTGTTGCCAATTCTTCTATCAGAACAGTATCTCCAAGGCTCTGCCCCCTCTATGCAAATCATCCATAGATTCATTTTTAAAGTTGTTTCTTAAAAATGACATAAAAATGTAGTTTTTTACTCATGGTTGTTTATGGATGGTAACATCTATCCATTTCCGTAACCAAAACTAGTTCCAGTATTGTTAAGCTAGTTCCACCATAAGTCAAATGAGTATGATGGCGAATGTCTACAGCGACTTAGTGGTTTTAAGGATATGCACTCTTGTTTCTCTTCAGATCGCATAAATCTTTCGCCTTTTACTAAAGATTTCCGTGCAGGGGAACAACAAGAGTTATCCTCAATTTTTGATGCCCTACTGAGAGGTAGGGTGATATCATGTGTAATGATAAAGAGATTTAGTCCCTTGCTCAAGTTCTAATGCTTGATTTTGTTCTTAGTCAAATCGTGAGAGATTTTCAGGCTTTTCTTTGCTCTTAATACTCAAATTAGGTAAATTATAAATGAGGTTAATGTTCACTCATTTCTACTCCCTAGTTTGTTAAAGTTACTAAAGTTTTATGTAGACTCATTGGTCCTGAAAGTTTGCTCAATATTGCCAATTCTTCTATCAGAACAGTTTCTCCAAGGCTCTGCCCCCTCTATGGAAATCATCCATAGATTCATTTTTAAAGTTGTTTCTTAAAAATGACATAAAACTTTAGTTTTTTACTCATGGTTCTTTATGGATGGTAACATCTATACATTTCTGTAACCAAAACTAGTTCCAATATTGTTAAGCTAGTTCCACCATAAGTCAAATGAGTTTGATGGCGAATGTGTACAGCGACTTAGTGGTTTTAAGGATATGCACTCTTGTTTCTCTTCATATCGCATAAATCTTTCGCCTTTTACTAAAGATTTCCGTGCAGGGGAACAACAAGAGTTATCCTCAATTTTTGATGCCCTACTGAGAGGTAGGGTGATATCCATGTCTAATGATAAAGAGATTTAGTCCTTTGCTCAAGTTCTAATGCTTGATTTTGTTCTCAGTCAAATCGTGAGAGATTTTCAGGCTTTTCTTTGCTCTTAATACTCAAATTAGGTAAATTATAAATGAGGTTAATGTTCACTCATTTCTACTCCCCAGTTTGTTAAAGTTACTAATGTTTTATGTAGACTCATTGGTCCTGAAAGTTTGCCCAATGTTCCTAATTCTTCTATCAGAACAGTTTCTCCAAGGCTCTGCCCCCTCTATGGAAATCATCCATAGATTCATTTTTAAAGTTGTTTCTTAAAAATGACATAAAAATGTAGTTTTTTACTCATGGTTGTTTATGGATGGTAACATCTATCCATTTCCGTAACCAAAACTAGTTCCAGTATTGTTAAGCTAGTTCCACCATAAGTCAAATGAGTATGATGGCGAATGTCTACAGCGACTTAGTGGTTTTAAGGATATGCACTCTTGTTTCTCTTCAGATCGCATAAATCTTTCGCCTTTTACTAAAGAATTCCGTGCAGGGGAACAACAAGAGTTATCCTCAATTTTTGATGCCCTACTGAGAGGTAGGGTGATATCCATGTCTAATGATAAAGAGATTTAGTCCTTTGCTCAAGTTCTAATGCTTGATTTTGTTCTCAGTCAAATCGTGAGAGATTTTCAGGCTTTTCTTTGCTCTTAATACTCAAATTAGGTAAATTATAAATGAGGTTAATGTTCACTCATTTCTACTCCCTAGTTTGTTAAAGTTACTAAAGTTTCATGTATACTCATTGGTCCTGAAAGTTTGCCCATTGTTGCCAATTCTTCTATCAGAACAGTATCTCCAAGGCTCTGCCCCCTCTATGCAAATCATCCATAGATTCATTTTTAAAGTTGTTTCTTAAAAATGACATAAAAATGTAGTTTTTTACTCATGGTTGTTTATGGATGGTAACATCTATCCATTTCCGTAACCAAAACTAGTTCCAGTATTGTTAAGCTAGTTCCACCATAAGTCAAATGAGTATGATGGCGAATGTCTACAGCGACTTAGTGGTTTTAAGGATATGCACTCTTGTTTCTCTTCAGATCGCATAAATCTTTCGCCTTTTACTAAAGATTTCCGTGCAGGGGAACAACAAGAGTTATCCTCAATTTTTGATGCCCTACTGAGAGGTAGGGTGATATCCATGTCTAATGATAAAGAGATTTAGTCCTTTGCTCAAGTTCTAATGCTTGATTTTGTTCTCAGTCAAATCGTGAGAGATTTTCAGGCTTTTCTTTGCTCTTAATACTCAAATTAGGTAAATTATAAATGAGGTTAATGTTCACTCATTTCTACTCCCTAGTTTGTTAAAGTTACTAAAGTTTCATGTATACTCATTGGTCCTGAAAGTTTGCCCATTGTTGCCAATTCTTCTATCAGAACAGTATCTCCAAGGCTCTGCCCCCTCTATGCAAATCATCCATAGATTCATTTTTAAAGTTGTTTCTTAAAAATGACATAAAAATGTAGTTTTTTACTCATGGTTGTTTATGGATGGTAACATCTATCCATTTCCGTAACCAAAACTAGTTCCAGTATTGTTAAGCTAGTTCCACCATAAGTCAAATGAGTATGATGGCGAATGTCTACAGCGACTTAGTGGTTTTAAGGATATGCACTCTTGTTTCTCTTCAGATCGCATAAATCTTTCGCCTTTTACTAAAGATTTCCGTGCAGGGGAACAACAAGAGTTATCCTCAATTTTTGATGCCCTACTGAGAGGTAGGGTGATATCCATGTCTAATGATAAAGAGATTTAGTCCTTTGCTCAAGTTCTAATGCTTGATTTTGTTCTCAGTCAAATCGTGAGAGATTTTCAGGCTTTTCTTTGCTCTTAATACTCAAATTAGGTAAATTATAAATGAGGTTAATGTTCACTCATTTCTACTCCCCAGTTTGTTAAAGTTACTAATGTTTTATGTAGACTCATTGGTCCTGAAAGTTTGCCCAATGTTCCTAATTCTTCTATCAGAACAGTTTCTCCAAGGCTCTGCCCCCTCTATGGAAATCATCCATAGATTCATTTTTAAAGTTGTTTCTTAAAAATGACATAAAAATGTAGTTTTTTACTCATGGTTGTTTATGGATGGTAACATCTATCCATTTCCGTAACCAAAACTAGTTCCAGTATTGTTAAGCTAGTTCCACCATAAGTCAAATGAGTTTGATGGCGAATGTGTACAGCAACTTAGTAGTTTTAAGGATATGCACTCTTGTTTCTCTTCAGATCGCATAAATCTTTCGCCTTTTACTAAAGATTTCCGTGCAGGGGAACAACAAGAGTTATCCTCAATTTTTGATGCCCTACTGAGAGGTAGGGTGATATCCATGTCTAATGATAAAGAGATTTAGTCCTTTGCTCAAGTTCTAATGCTTGATTTTGTTCTCAGTCAAATCGTGAGAGATTTTCAGGCTTTTCTTTGCTCTTAATACTCAAATTAGGTAAATTATAAATGAGGTTAATGTTCACTCATTTCTACTCCCTAGTTTGTTAAAGTTACTAAAGTTTCATGTATACTCATTGGTCCTGAAAGTTTGCCCATTGTTGCCAATTCTTCTATCAGAACAGTATCTCCAAGGCTCTGCCCCCTCTATGCAAATCATCCATAGATTCATTTTTAAAGTTGTTTCTTAAAAATGACATAAAAATGTAGTTTTTTACTCATGGTTGTTTATGGATGGTAACATCTATCCATTTCCGTAACCAAAACTAGTTCCAGTATTGTTAAGCTAGTTCCACCATAAGTCAAATGAGTATGATGGCGAATGTCTACAGCGACTTAGTGGTTTTAAGGATATGCACTCTTGTTTCTCTTCAGATCGCATAAATCTTTCGCCTTTTACTAAAGATTTCCGTGCAGGGGAACAACAAGAGTTATCCTCAATTTTTGATGCCCTACTGAGAGGTAGGGTGATATCATGTGTAATGATAAAGAGATTTAGTCCCTTGCTCAAGTTCTAATGCTTGATTTTGTTCTTAGTCAAATCGTGAGAGATTTTCAGGCTTTTCTTTGCTCTGAATACTCAAATTAGGTAAATTATAAATGAGGTTAATGTTCACTCATTTCTACTCCCTAGTTTGTTAAAGTTACTAAAGTTTTATGTAGACTCATTGGTCTTGAAAGTTTGCTCAATATTGCCAATTCTTCTATCAGAACAGTTTCTCCAAGGCTCTGCCCCCTCTATGGAAATCATCCATAGATTCATTTTTAAAGTTGTTTCTTAAAAATGACATAAAACTTTAGTTTTTTACTCATGGTTCTTTATGGATGGTAACATCTATACATTTCTGTAACCAAAACTAGTTCCAATATTGTTAAGCTAGTTCCACCATAAGTCAAATGAGTTTGATGGCGAATGTGTACAGCGACTTAGTGGTTTTAAGGATATGCACTCTTGTTTCTCTTCATATCGCATAAATCTTTCGCCTTTTACTAAAGATTTCCGTGCAGGGGAACAACAAGAGTTATCCTCAATTTTTGATGCCCTACTGAGAGGTAGGGTGATATCCATGTCTAATGATAAAGAGATTTAGTCCTTTGCTCAAGTTCTAATGCTTGATTTTGTTCTCAGTCAAATCGTGAGAGATTTTCAGGCTTTTCTTTGCTCTTAATACTCAAATTAGGTAAATTATAAATGAGGTTAATGTTCACTCATTTCTACTCCCCAGTTTGTTAAAGTTACTAATGTTTTATGTAGACTCATTGGTCCTGAAAGTTTGCCCAATGTTCCTAATTCTTCTATCAGAACAGTTTCTCCAAGGCTCTGCCCCCTCTATGGAAATCATCCATAGATTCATTTTTAAAGTTGTTTCTTAAAAATGACATAAAAATGTAGTTTTTTACTCATGGTTGTTTATGGATGGTAACATCTATCCATTTCCGTAACCAAAACTAGTTCCAGTATTGTTAAGCTAGTTCCACCATAAGTCAAATGAGTATGATGGCGAATGTCTACAGCGACTTAGTGGTTTTAAGGATATGCACTCTTGTTTCTCTTCAGATCGCATAAATCTTTCGCCTTTTACTAAAGAATTCCGTGCAGGGGAACAACAAGAGTTATCCTCAATTTTTGATGCCCTACTGAGAGGTAGGGTGATATCCATGTCTAATGATAAAGAGATTTAGTCCTTTGCTCAAGTTCTAATGCTTGATTTTGTTCTCAGTCAAATCGTGAGAGATTTTCAGGCTTTTCTTTGCTCTTAATACTCAAATTAGGTAAATTATAAATGAGGTTAATGTTCACTCATTTCTACTCCCTAGTTTGTTAAAGTTACTAAAGTTTCATGTATACTCATTGGTCCTGAAAGTTTGCCCATTGTTGCCAATTCTTCTATCAGAACAGTATCTCCAAGGCTCTGCCCCCTCTATGCAAATCATCCATAGATTCATTTTTAAAGTTGTTTCTTAAAAATGACATAAAAATGTAGTTTTTTACTCATGGTTGTTTATGGATGGTAACATCTATCCATTTCCGTAACCAAAACTAGTTCCAGTATTGTTAAGCTAGTTCCACCATAAGTCAAATGAGTATGATGGCGAATGTCTACAGCGACTTAGTGGTTTTAAGGATATGCACTCTTGTTTCTCTTCAGATCGCATAAATCTTTCGCCTTTTACTAAAGATTTCCGTGCAGGGGAACAACAAGAGTTATCCTCAATTTTTGATGCCCTACTGAGAGGTAGGGTGATATCCATGTCTAATGATAAAGAGATTTAGTCCTTTGCTCAAGTTCTAATGCTTGATTTTGTTCTCAGTCAAATCGTGAGAGATTTTCAGGCTTTTCTTTGCTCTTAATACTCAAATTAGGTAAATTATAAATGAGGTTAATGTTCACTCATTTCTACTCCCTAGTTTGTTAAAGTTACTAAAGTTTCATGTATACTCATTGGTCCTGAAAGTTTGCCCATTGTTGCCAATTCTTCTATCAGAACAGTATCTCCAAGGCTCTGCCCCCTCTATGCAAATCATCCATAGATTCATTTTTAAAGTTGTTTCTTAAAAATGACATAAAAATGTAGTTTTTTACTCATGGTTGTTTATGGATGGTAACATCTATCCATTTCCGTAACCAAAACTAGTTCCAGTATTGTTAAGCTAGTTCCACCATAAGTCAAATGAGTATGATGGCGAATGTCTACAGCGACTTAGTGGTTTTAAGGATATGCACTCTTGTTTCTCTTCAGATCGCATAAATCTTTCGCCTTTTACTAAAGATTTCCGTGCAGGGGAACAACAAGAGTTATCCTCAATTTTTGATGCCCTACTGAGAGGTAGGGTGATATCCATGTCTAATGATAAAGAGATTTAGTCCTTTGCTCAAGTTCTAATGCTTGATTTTGTTCTCAGTCAAATCGTGAGAGATTTTCAGGCTTTTCTTTGCTCTTAATACTCAAATTAGGTAAATTATAAATGAGGTTAATGTTCACTCATTTCTACTCCCCAGTTTGTTAAAGTTACTAATGTTTTATGTAGACTCATTGGTCCTGAAAGTTTGCCCAATGTTCCTAATTCTTCTATCAGAACAGTTTCTCCAAGGCTCTGCCCCCTCTATGGAAATCATCCATAGATTCATTTTTAAAGTTGTTTCTTAAAAATGACATAAAAATGTAGTTTTTTACTCATGGTTGTTTATGGATGGTAACATCTATCCATTTCCGTAACCAAAACTAGTTCCAGTATTGTTAAGCTAGTTCCACCATAAGTCAAATGAGTTTGATGGCGAATGTGTACAGCAACTTAGTAGTTTTAAGGATATGCACTCTTGTTTCTCTTCAGATCGCATAAATCTTTCGCCTTTTACTAAAGATTTCCGTGCAGGGGAACAACAAGAGTTATCCTCAATTTTTGATGCCCTACTGAGAGGTAGGGTGATATCCATGTCTAATGATAAAGAGATTTAGTCCTTTGCTCAAGTTCTAATGCTTGATTTTGTTCTCAGTCAAATCGTGAGAGATTTTCAGGCTTTTCTTTGCTCTTAATACTCAAATTAGGTAAATTATAAATGAGGTTAATGTTCACTCATTTCTACTCCCTAGTTTGTTAAAGTTACTAAAGTTTCATGTATACTCATTGGTCCTGAAAGTTTGCCCATTGTTGCCAATTCTTCTATCAGAACAGTATCTCCAAGGCTCTGCCCCCTCTATGCAAATCATCCATAGATTCATTTTTAAAGTTGTTTCTTAAAAATGACATAAAAATGTAGTTTTTTACTCATGGTTGTTTATGGATGGTAACATCTATCCATTTCCGTAACCAAAACTAGTTCCAGTATTGTTAAGCTAGTTCCACCATAAGTCAAATGAGTATGATGGCGAATGTCTACAGCGACTTAGTGGTTTTAAGGATATGCACTCTTGTTTCTCTTCAGATCGCATAAATCTTTCGCCTTTTACTAAAGATTTCCGTGCAGGGGAACAACAAGAGTTATCCTCAATTTTGATGCCCTACTGAGAGGTAGGGTGATATCATGTGTAATGATAAAGAGATTTAGTCCCTTGCTCAAGTTCTAATGCTTGATTTTGTTCTTAGTCAAATCGTGAGAGATTTTCAGGCTTTTCTTTGCTCTGAATACTCAAATTAGGTAAATTATAAATGAGGTTAATGTTCACTCATTTCTACTCCCTAGTTTGTTAAAGTTACTAAAGTTTTATGTAGACTCATTGGTCTTGAAAGTTTGCTCAATATTGCCAATTCTTCTATCAGAACAGTTTCTCCAAGGCTCTGCCCCCTCTATGGAAATCATCCATAGATTCATTTTTAAAGTTGTTTCTTAAAAATGACATAAAACTTTAGTTTTTTACTCATGGTTCTTTATGGATGGTAACATCTATACATTTCTGTAACCAAAACTAGTTCCAATATTGTTAAGCTAGTTCCACCATAAGTCAAATGAGTTTGATGGCGAATGTGTACAGCGACTTAGTGGTTTTAAGGATATGCACTCTTGTTTCTCTTCATATCGCATAAATCTTTCGCCTTTTACTAAAGATTTCCGTGCAGGGGAACAACAAGAGTTATCCTCAATTTTTGATGCCCTACTGAGAGGTAGGGTGATATCCATGTCTAATGATAAAGAGATTTAGTCCTTTGCTCAAGTTCTAATGCTTGATTTTGTTCTCAGTCAAATCGTGAGAGATTTTCAGGCTTTTCTTTGCTCTTAATACTCAAATTAGGTAAATTATAAATGAGGTTAATGTTCACTCATTTCTACTCCCCAGTTTGTTAAAGTTACTAATGTTTTATGTAGACTCATTGGTCCTGAAAGTTTGCCCAATGTTCCTAATTCTTCTATCAGAACAGTTTCTCCAAGGCTCTGCCCCCTCTATGGAAATCATCCATAGATTCATTTTTAAAGTTGTTTCTTAAAAATGACATAAAAATGTAGTTTTTTACTCATGGTTGTTTATGGATGGTAACATCTATCCATTTCCGTAACCAAAACTAGTTCCAGTATTGTTAAGCTAGTTCCACCATAAGTCAAATGAGTATGATGGCGAATGTCTACAGCGACTTAGTGGTTTTAAGGATATGCACTCTTGTTTCTCTTCAGATCGCATAAATCTTTCGCCTTTTACTAAAGATTTCCGTGCAGGGGAACAACAAGAGTTATCCTCAATTTTTGATGCCCTACTGAGAGGTAGGGTGATATCCATGTCTAATGATAAAGAGATTTAGTCCTTTGCTCAAGTTCTAATGCTTGATTTTGTTCTCAGTCAAATCGTGAGAGATTTTCAGGCTTTTCTTTGCTCTTAATACTCAAATTAGGTAAATTATAAATGAGGTTAATGTTCACTCATTTCTACTCCCTAGTTTGTTAAAGTTACTAAAGTTTCATGTATACTCATTGGTCCTGAAAGTTTGCCCATTGTTGCCAATTCTTCTATCAGAACAGTATCTCCAAGGCTCTGCCCCCTCTATGCAAATCATCCATAGATTCATTTTTAAAGTTGTTTCTTAAAAATGACATAAAAATGTAGTTTTTTACTCATGGTTGTTTATGGATGGTAACATCTATCCATTTCCGTAACCAAAACTAGTTCCAGTATTGTTAAGCTAGTTCCACCATAAGTCAAATGAGTATGATGGCGAATGTCTACAGCGACTTAGTGGTTTTAAGGATATGCACTCTTGTTTCTCTTCAGATCGCATAAATCTTTCGCCTTTTACTAAAGATTTCCGTGCAGGGGAACAACAAGAGTTATCCTCAATTTTTGGTGCCCTACTGAGAGGTAGGGTGATATCCATGTCTAATGATAAAGAGATTTAGTCCTTTGCTCAAATTCTAATGCTTGATTTTGTTCTCAGTCAAATCGTGAGAGATTTTCAGGCTTTTCTTTGCTCTTAATACTCAAATTAGGTAAATTATAAATGAGGTTAATGTTCACTCATTTCTACTCCCTAGTTTGTTAAAGTTACTAAAGTTTCATGTATACTCATTGGTCCTGAAAGTTTGCCCATTGTTGCCAATTCTTCTATCAGAACAGTATCTCCAAGGCTCTGCCCCCTCTTTGCAAATCATCCATAGATTCAATTTTAAAGTTGTTTCTTAAAAATGACATAAAAATGTAGTTTTTACTCATGGTTCTTTATGGATGGTAACATCTATACATTTCCGTAACCAAAACTAGTTCCAATATTGTTAAGCTAGTTCCACCATAAGTCAAATGAGTTTGATGGCGAATGTGTACAGCGACTTAGTGGTTTTAAGGATATGCACTCTTGTTTCTCTTCAGATCGCATAAATCTTTCGCCTTTTACTAAAGATTTCCGTGCAGGGGAACAACAAGAGTTATCCTCAATTTTTGATGCCCTACTGAGAGGTAGGGTGATATCCATGTCTAATGATAAAGAGATTTAGTCCTTTGCTCAAGTTCTAATGCTTGTTTTTTTTCTCAGTAAATCGTGAGAGATTTTCAGGCTTTTCTTTGCTCTTAATACTCAAATTAGGTAAATTATAAATGAGGTTAATGTTCACTCATTTCTACTCCCCAGTTTGTTAAAGTTACTAAAGTTTTATGTAGACTCATTGGTACTGAAAGTTTGTCCAATGTTCCTAATTCTTCTATCAGAACAGTTTCTCCAAGGCTCTGCCCCCTCTATGGAAATCATCCATAGATTCATTTTTAAAGTTGTTTCTTAAAAATGACATAAAACTTTAGTTTTTTACTCATGGTTCTTTATGGATGGTAACATCTATACATTTCCGTAACCAAAACTAGTTCCAATATTGTTAAACTAGTTCCACCATAAGTCAAATGAGTTTGATGGCGAATGTGTACAGCAACTTAGTGGTTTTAAGGATATGCACTCTTGTTTCTCTTCAGATCGCATAAATCTTTCGCCTTTTACTAAAGATTTCCGTGCAGGGGAACAACAAGAGTTATCCTCAATTTTTGATGCCCTACTGAGAGGTAGGGTGATATCCATGTCTAATGATAAAGAGATTTAGTCCTTTGCTCAAGTTCTAATGCTTGATTTTGTTCTCAGTCAAATCGTGAGAGATTTTCAGGCTTTTCTTTGCTCTTAATACTCAAATTAGGTAAATTATAAATGAGGTTAATGTTCACTCATTTCTACTCCCCAGTTTGTTAAAGTTACTAAAGTTTTATGTAGACTCATTGGTCCTGAAAGTTTGCCCAATGTTCCTAATTCTTCTATCAGAACAGTTTCTCCAAGGCTCTGCCCCCTCTATGCAAATCATCCATAGATTCATGTTTAAAGTTGTTTTCAACAAATTACATTAAAAATGTAGTTTTTTACTCATGGTTCTTTATGGATGGTAACATCTATCCATTTCAGTAACCAAAACTAGTTCCAATATTGTTAAGCTAGTTCCACCATAAGTCAAATGAGTATGATGCCGAATGTCTACAGCGACTTAGTGGTTTTAAAGATATGCACTCTTGTTTCTCTTCAGATCGCATAAATCTTTCGCCTTTTACTAAAGATTTCCGTGCAGGGGAACAACAAGAGTTATCCTCAATTTTTGATGCCCTACTGAGAGGTAGGGTGATATCATGTGTAATGATAAAGAGATTTAGTCCCTTGCTCAAGTTCTAATGCTTGTTTTTGTTCTCAGTCAAATCGTGAGAGATGTACAGGCTTTTCTTTGATCTTAATACTCAAATTATGTCAATCATAAATGAGGTTAATGTTCACTCATTCCTACTCCCTAGTTTGTTAAAGTTACTAAAGTTTTATGTATACTCATTGGTCCTGAAAGTTTGCCCATTGTTGCCAATTCTTCTATCAGAACAGTATCTCCAAGAATCTGCCCCCTCTTTGCAAATCATCCATAGATTCAATTTTAAAGTTGTTTCTTAAAAATGACATAAAAATGTAGTTTTTACTCATGGTTCTTTATGGATGGTAACATCTATACATTTCCGTAACCAAAACTAGTTCCAATATTGTTAAGCTAGTTCCACCATAAGTCAAATGAGTTTGATGGCGAAAGTGTACAGCGACTTAGTGGTTTTAAGGATATGCACTCTTGTTTCTCTTCAGATCGCATAAATCTTTCGCCTTTTACTAAAGATTTCCGTGCAGGGGAACAACAAGAGTTATCCTCAATTTTTGATGCCCTACTGAGAGGTAGGGTGATATACATGTCTAATGATAAAGAGATTTAGTCCTTTGCTCAAGTTCAAATGGATGTTTTTGTACTCAGTAAATCGTGAGAGATTTTCAGGCTTTTCTTTGCTCTTAATACTCAAATTAGGTAAATTATAAATGAGGTTAATGTTCACTCATTTCTACTCCCTAGTTTGTTAAAATTACTAAAGTTTTATGTAGACTCATTGGTACTGAAAGTTTGCCCAATGTTCCTAATTCTTCTATCAGAACAGTTTCTCCAAGGCTCTGCCCCCTCTATGGAAATCATCCATAGATTCATTTTTAAAGTTGTTTCTTAAAAATGACATAAAAATGTAGTTTTTTACTCATGGTTCTTTATGGATGGTAACATCTATCCATTTCCGTAACCAAAACTAGTTCCAATATTGTTAAGCTAGTTCCACCATAAGTCAAATGAGTATGATGGCGAATGTCTACAGTGACTTAGTGGTTTTAAGGATATGCACTCTTGTTTCTCTTCAGATCGCATAAATCTTTCGCCTTTTACTAAAGATTTCCGTGCAGGGGAACAACAAGAGTTATTCTCAATTTTTGATGCCCTACTGAGAGGTAGGGTGATATCCATGTCTAAAGATAAAAAGATTTAGTCCTTTGCTCAAGCTCTAATGCTTAATTTTGTTCTCAGTCAAATCCTGAGAGATGTTCAGGCTTTTCTTTGCTCTTAATACTCAAATTAGGTAAATTATAAATGAGGTTAATGTTCACTCATTTCTACTCCCTAGTTTGTTAAAGTTACTAAAGTTTTATGTAGACTCATTGGTCCTGAAAGTTTGCTCAATGTTGCCAATTCTTCTATCAGAACAGTTTCTCCAAGGCTCTGCCCCCTCTATGGAAATCATCCATAGATTCATTTTTAAAGTTGTTTCTTAAAAATGACATAAAACTTTAGTTTTTTACTCATGGTTCTTTATGGATGGTAACATCTATACATTTCCGTAACCAAAACTAGTTCCAATACTGTTAAGCTAGTTCCACCATAAGTCAAATGAGTATGATGGCGAATGTCTACAGCGACTTAGTGGTTTTAAGGATATGCACTCTTGTTTCTCTTCAGATCGCATAAATCTTTCGCCTTTTACTAAAGATTTCCGTGCAGGGGAACAACAAGAGTTATCCTCAATTTTTGATGCCCTACTGAGAGGTAGGGCGATATCCATGTCTAATGATAAAGAGATTTAGTCCTTTGCTCAAGTTCTAATGCTTGATTTTGTTCTTAGTCAAATCGTGAGAGATTTTCAGGCTTTTCTTTGCTCTTAATACTCAAATTAGGTAAATTATAAATGAGGTTAATGTTCACTCATTTCTACTCCCTAGTTTGTTAAAGTTACTAAAGTTTTATGTAGACTCATTGGTCCTGAAAGTTTGCTCAATGTTGCCAATTCTTCTATCAGAACAGTTTCTCCAAGGCTCTGCCCCCTCTATGGAAATCATCCATAGATTCATTTTTAAAGTTGTTTCTTAAAAATGACATAAAACTTTAGTTTTTTACTCATGGTTCTTTATGGATGGTAACATCTATACATTTCCGTAACCAAAACTAGTTCCAATACTGTTAAGCTAGTTCCACCATAAGTCAAATGAGTATGATGGCGAATGTCTACAGCGACTTAGTGGTTTTAAGGATATGCACTCTTGTTTCTCTTCAGATCGCATAAATCTTTCGCCTTTTACTAAAGATTTCCGTGCAGGGGAACAACAAGAGTTATCCTCAATTTTTGATGCCCTACTGAGAGGTAGGGCGATATCCATGTCTAATGATAAAGAGATTTAGTCCTTTGCTCAAGTTCTAATGCTTGATTTTGTTCTTAGTCAAATCGTGAGAGATTTTCAGGCTTTTCTTTGCTCTTAATACTCAAATTAGGTAAATTATAAATGAGGTTAATGTTCACTCATTTCTACTCCCTAGTTTGTTAAAGTTACTAAAGTTTTATGTAGACTCATTGGTCCTGAAAGTTTGCTCAATGTTGCCAATTCTTCTATCAGAACAGTTTCTCCAAGGCTCTGCCCCCTCTATGGAAATCATCCATAGATTCATTTTTAAAGTTGTTTCTTAAAAATGACATAAAAATGTAGTTTTTTACTCATGGTTCTTTATGGATGGTAACATCTATCCATTTCCGTAACCAAAACTAGTTCCAATATTGTTAAGCTAGTTCCACCATAAGTCAAATGAGTATGATGGCGAATGTCTACAGTGACTTAGTGGTTTTAAGGATATGCACTCTTGTTTCTCTTCAGATCGCATAAATCTTTCGCCTTTTACTAAAGATTTCCGTGCAGGGGAACAACAAGAGTTATTCTCAATTTTTGATGCCCTACTGAGAGGTAGGGTGATATCCATGTCTAAAGATAAAAAGATTTAGTCCTTTGCTCAAGCTCTAATGCTTAATTTTGTTCTCAGTCAAATCCTGAGAGATGTTCAGGCTTTTCTTTGCTCTTAATACTCAAATTAGGTAAATTATAAATGAGGTTAATGTTCACTCATTTCTACTCCCTAGTTTGTTAAAGTTACTAAAGTTTTATGTAGACTCATTGGTCCTGAAAGTTTGCTCAATGTTGCCAATTCTTCTATCAGAACAGTTTCTCCAAGGCTCTGCCCCCTCTATGGAAATCATCCATAGATTCATTTTTAAAGTTGTTTCTTAAAAATGACATAAAACTTTAGTTTTTTACTCATGGTTCTTTATGGATGGTAACATCTATACATTTCCGTAACCAAAACTAGTTCCAATACTGTTAAGCTAGTTCCACCATAAGTCAAATGAGTATGATGGCGAATGTCTACAGCGACTTAGTGGTTTTAAGGATATGCACTCTTGTTTCTCTTCAGATCGCATAAATCTTTCGCCTTTTACTAAAGATTTCCGTGCAGGGGAACAACAAGAGTTATCCTCAATTTTTGATGCCCTACTGAGAGGTAGGGCGATATCCATGTCTAATGATAAAGAGATTTAGTCCTTTGCTCAAGTTCTAATGCTTGATTTTGTTCTTAGTCAAATCGTGAGAGATTTTCAGGCTTTTCTTTGCTCTTAATACTCAAATTAGGTAAATTATAAATGAGGTTAATGTTCACTCATTTCTACTCCCTAGTTTGTTAAAGTTACTAAAGTTTTATGTAGACTCATTGGTCCTGAAAGTTTGCTCAATGTTGCCAATTCTTCTATCAGAACAGTTTCTCCAAGGCTCTGCCCCCTCTATGGAAATCATCCATAGATTCATTTTTAAAGTTGTTTCTTAAAAATGACATAAAACTTTAGTTTTTTACTCATGGTTCTTTATGGATGGTAACATCTATACATTTCCGTAACCAAAACTAGTTCCAATATTGTTAAGCTAGTTCCACCATAAGTCAAATGAGTTTGATGGCGAATGTGTACAGCAACTTAGTAGTTTTAAGGATATGCACTCTTGTTTCTCTTCAGATCGCATAAATCTTTCGCCTTTTACTAAAGATTTCCGTGCAGGGGAACAACAAGAGTTATCCTCAATTTTTGATGCCCTACTGAGAGGTAGGGTGATATCCATGTCTAATGATAAAGAGATTTAGTCCTTTGCTCAAGTTCTAATGCTTGATTTTGTTCTCAGTCAAATCGTGAGAGATTTTCAGGCTTTTCTTTGCTCTTAATACTCAAATTAGGTAAATTATAAATGAGGTTAATGTTCACTCATTTCTACTCCCCAGTTTGTTAAAGTTACTAAAGTTTTATGTAGACTCATTGGTCCTGAAAGTTTGCCCAATGTTCCTAATTCTTCTATCAGAACAGTTTCTCCAAGGCTCTGCCCCCTCTATGCAAATCATCCATAGATTCATGTTTAAAGTTGTTTTCAACAAATTACATTAAAAATGTAGTTTTTTACTCATGGTTCTTTATGGATGGTAACATCTATCCATTTCAGTAACCAAAACTAGTTCCAATATTGTTAAGCTAGTTCCACCATAAGTCAAATGAGTATGATGCCGAATGTCTACAGCGACTTAGTGGTTTTAAAGATATGCACTCTTGTTTCTCTTCAGATCGCATAAATCTTTCGCCTTTTACTAAAGATTTCCGTGCAGGGGAACAACAAGAGTTATCCTCAATTTTTGATGCCCTACTGAGAGGTAGGGTGATATCATGTGTAATGATAAAGAGATTTAGTCCCTTGCTCAAGTTCTAATGCTTGTTTTTGTTCTCAGTCAAATCGTGAGAGATGTACAGGCTTTTCTTTGATCTTAATACTCAAATTATGTCAATCATAAATGAGGTTAATGTTCACTCATTCCTACTCCCTAGTTTGTTAAAGTTACTAAAGTTTTATGTATACTCATTGGTCCTGAAAGTTTGCCCATTGTTGCCAATTCTTCTATCAGAACAGTATCTCCAAGAATCTGCCCCCTCTTTGCAAATCATCCATAGATTCAATTTTAAAGTTGTTTCTTAAAAATGACATAAAAATGTAGTTTTTACTCATGGTTCTTTATGGATGGTAACATCTATACATTTCCGTAACCAAAACTAGTTCCAATATTGTTAAGCTAGTTCCACCATAAGTCAAATGAGTTTGATGGCGAAAGTGTACAGCGACTTAGTGGTTTTAAGGATATGCACTCTTGTTTCTCTTCAGATCGCATAAATCTTTCGCCTTTTACTAAAGATTTCCGTGCAGGGGAACAACAAGAGTTATCCTCAATTTTTGATGCCCTACTGAGAGGTAGGGTGATATACATGTCTAATGATAAAGAGATTTAGTCCTTTGCTCAAGTTCAAATGGATGTTTTTGTACTCAGTAAATCGTGAGAGATTTTCAGGCTTTTCTTTGCTCTTAATACTCAAATTAGGTAAATTATAAATGAGGTTAATGTTCACTCATTTCTACTCCCTAGTTTGTTAAAATTACTAAAGTTTTATGTAGACTCATTGGTACTGAAAGTTTGCCCAATGTTCCTAATTCTTCTATCAGAACAGTTTCTCCAAGGCTCTGCCCCCTCTATGGAAATCATCCATAGATTCATTTTTAAAGTTGTTTCTTAAAAATGACATAAAAATGTAGTTTTTTACTCATGGTTCTTTATGGATGGTAACATCTATCCATTTCCGTAACCAAAACTAGTTCCAATATTGTTAAGCTAGTTCCACCATAAGTCAAATGAGTATGATGGCGAATGTCTACAGTGACTTAGTGGTTTTAAGGATATGCACTCTTGTTTCTCTTCAGATCGCATAAATCTTTCGCCTTTTACTAAAGATTTCCGTGCAGGGGAACAACAAGAGTTATTCTCAATTTTTGATGCCCTACTGAGAGGTAGGGTGATATCCATGTCTAAAGATAAAAAGATTTAGTCCTTTGCTCAAGCTCTAATGCTTAATTTTGTTCTCAGTCAAATCCTGAGAGATGTTCAGGCTTTTCTTTGCTCTTAATACTCAAATTAGGTAAATTATAAATGAGGTTAATGTTCACTCATTTCTACTCCCTAGTTTGTTAAAGTTACTAAAGTTTTATGTAGACTCATTGGTCCTGAAAGTTTGCTCAATGTTGCCAATTCTTCTATCAGAACAGTTTCTCCAAGGCTCTGCCCCCTCTATGGAAATCATCCATAGATTCATTTTTAAAGTTGTTTCTTAAAAATGACATAAAACTTTAGTTTTTTACTCATGGTTCTTTATGGATGGTAACATCTATACATTTCCGTAACCAAAACTAGTTCCAATATTGTTAAGCTAGTTCCACCATAAGTCAAATGAGTTTGATGGCGAAAGTGTACAGCGACTTAGTGGTTTTAAGGATATGCACTCTTGTTTCTCTTCAGATCGCATAAATCTTTCGCCTTTTACTAAAGATTTCCGTGCAGGGGAACAACAAGAGTTATCCTCAATTTTTGATGCCCTACTGAGAGGTAGGGCGATATCCATGTCTAATGATAAAGAGATTTAGTCCTTTGCTCAAGTTCTAATGCTTGATTTTGTTCTTAGTCAAATCGTGAGAGATTTTCAGGCTTTTCTTTGCTCTTAATACTCAAATTAGGTAAATTATAAATGAGGTTAATGTTCACTCATTTCTACTCCCTAGTTTGTTAAAATTACTAAAGTTTTATGTAGACTCATTGGTCCTGAAAGCTTGCTCAATGTTGCCAATTCTTCTATCAGAACAGTTTCTCCAAGGCTCTGCCCCCTCTATGGAAATCATCCATAGATTCATTTTTAAAGTTGTTTCTTAAAAATGACATAAAACTTTAGTTTTTTACTCATGGTTCTTTATGGATGGTAACATCTATACATTTCCTTAACCAAAACTAGTTCCAATACTGTTAAGCTAGTTCCACCATAAGTCAAATGAGTATGATGGCGAATGTCTACAGCGACTTAGTGGTTTTAAGGATATGCACTCTTGTTTCTCTTCAGATCGCATAAATCTTTCGCCTTTTACTAAAGATTTCCGTGCAGGGGAACAACAAGAGTTATCCTCAATTTTTGATGCCCTACTGAGAGGTAGGGCGATATCCATGTCTAATGATAAAGAGATTTAGTCCTTTGCTCAAGTTCTAATGCTTGATTTTGTTCTTAGTCAAATCGTGAGAGATTTTCAGGCTTTTCTTTGCTCTTAATACTCAAATTAGGTAAATTATAAATGAGGTTAATGTTCACTCATTTCTACTCCCTAGTTTGTTAAAGTTACTAAAGTTTTATGTAGACTCATTGGTCCTGAAAGTTTGCTCAATGTTGCCAATTCTTCTATCAGAACAGTTTCTCCAAGGCTCTGCCCCCTCTATGGAAATCATCCATAGATTCATTTTTAAAGTTGTTTCTTAAAAATGACATAAAACTTTAGTTTTTTACTCATGGTTCTTTATGGATGGTAACATCTATACATTTCCGTAACCAAAACTAGTTCCAATATTGTTAAGCTAGTTCCACCATAAGTCAAATGAGTTTGATGGCGAATGTGTACAGCAACTTAGTAGTTTTAAGGATATGCACTCTTGTTTCTCTTCAGATCGCATAAATCTTTCGCCTTTTACTAAAGATTTCCGTGCAGGGGAACAACAAGAGTTATCCTCAATTTTTGATGCCCTACTGAGAGGTAGGGTGATATCCATGTCTAATGATAAAGAGATTTAGTCCTTTGCTCAAGTTCTAATGCTTGATTTTGTTCTCAGTCAAATCGTGAGAGATTTTCAGGCTTTTCTTTGCTCTTAATACTCAAATTAGGTAAATTATAAATGAGGTTAATGTTCACTCATTTCTACTCCCCAGTTTGTTAAAGTTACTAAAGTTTTATGTAGACTCATTGGTCCTGAAAGTTTGCCCAATGTTCCTAATTCTTCTATCAGAACAGTTTCTCCAAGGCTCTGCCCCCTCTATGCAAATCATCCATAGATTCATGTTTAAAGTTGTTTTCAACAAATTACATTAAAAATGTAGTTTTTTACTCATGGTTCTTTATGGATGGTAACATCTATCCATTTCAGTAACCAAAACTAGTTCCAATATTGTTAAGCTAGTTCCACCATAAGTCAAATGAGTATGATGCCGAATGTCTACAGCGACTTAGTGGTTTTAAAGATATGCACTCTTGTTTCTCTTCAGATCGCATAAATCTTTCGCCTTTTACTAAAGATTTCCGTGCAGGGGAACAACAAGAGTTATCCTCAATTTTTGATGCCCTACTGAGAGGTAGGGTGATATCATGTGTAATGATAAAGAGATTTAGTCCCTTGCTCAAGTTCTAATGCTTGTTTTTGTTCTCAGTCAAATCGTGAGAGATGTACAGGCTTTTCTTTGATCTTAATACTCAAATTATGTCAATCATAAATGAGGTTAATGTTCACTCATTCCTACTCCCTAGTTTGTTAAAGTTACTAAAGTTTTATGTATACTCATTGGTCCTGAAAGTTTGCCCATTGTTGCCAATTCTTCTATCAGAACAGTATCTCCAAGAATCTGCCCCCTCTTTGCAAATCATCCATAGATTCAATTTTAAAGTTGTTTCTTAAAAATGACATAAAAATGTAGTTTTTACTCATGGTTCTTTATGGATGGTAACATCTATACATTTCCGTAACCAAAACTAGTTCCAATATTGTTAAGCTAGTTCCACCATAAGTCAAATGAGTTTGATGGCGAAAGTGTACAGCGACTTAGTGGTTTTAAGGATATGCACTCTTGTTTCTCTTCAGATCGCATAAATCTTTCGCCTTTTACTAAAGATTTCCGTGCAGGGGAACAACAAGAGTTATCCTCAATTTTTGATGCCCTACTGAGAGGTAGGGTGATATACATGTCTAATGATAAAGAGATTTAGTCCTTTGCTCAAGTTCAAATGGATGTTTTTGTACTCAGTAAATCGTGAGAGATTTTCAGGCTTTTCTTTGCTCTTAATACTCAAATTAGGTAAATTATAAATGAGGTTAATGTTCACTCATTTCTACTCCCTAGTTTGTTAAAATTACTAAAGTTTTATGTAGACTCATTGGTACTGAAAGTTTGCCCAATGTTCCTAATTCTTCTATCAGAACAGTTTCTCCAAGGCTCTGCCCCCTCTATGGAAATCATCCATAGATTCATTTTTAAAGTTGTTTCTTAAAAATGACATAAAAATGTAGTTTTTTACTCATGGTTCTTTATGGATGGTAACATCTATCCATTTCCGTAACCAAAACTAGTTCCAATATTGTTAAGCTAGTTCCACCATAAGTCAAATGAGTATGATGGCGAATGTCTACAGTGACTTAGTGGTTTTAAGGATATGCACTCTTGTTTCTCTTCAGATCGCATAAATCTTTCGCCTTTTACTAAAGATTTCCGTGCAGGGGAACAACAAGAGTTATTCTCAATTTTTGATGCCCTACTGAGAGGTAGGGTGATATCCATGTCTAAAGATAAAAAGATTTAGTCCTTTGCTCAAGCTCTAATGCTTAATTTTGTTCTCAGTCAAATCCTGAGAGATGTTCAGGCTTTTCTTTGCTCTTAATACTCAAATTAGGTAAATTATAAATGAGGTTAATGTTCACTCATTTCTACTCCCTAGTTTGTTAAAGTTACTAAAGTTTTATGTAGACTCATTGGTCCTGAAAGTTTGCTCAATGTTGCCAATTCTTCTATCAGAACAGTTTCTCCAAGGCTCTGCCCCCTCTATGGAAATCATCCATAGATTCATTTTTAAAGTTGTTTCTTAAAAATGACATAAAACTTTAGTTTTTTACTCATGGTTCTTTATGGATGGTAACATCTATACATTTCCGTAACCAAAACTAGTTCCAATATTGTTAAGCTAGTTCCACCATAAGTCAAATGAGTTTGATGGCGAAAGTGTACAGCGACTTAGTGGTTTTAAGGATATGCACTCTTGTTTCTCTTCAGATCGCATAAATCTTTCGCCTTTTACTAAAGATTTCCGTGCAGGGGAACAACAAGAGTTATCCTCAATTTTTGATGCCCTACTGAGAGGTAGGGCGATATCCATGTCTAATGATAAAGAGATTTAGTCCTTTGCTCAAGTTCTAATGCTTGATTTTGTTCTTAGTCAAATCGTGAGAGATTTTCAGGCTTTTCTTTGCTCTTAATACTCAAATTAGGTAAATTATAAATGAGGTTAATGTTCACTCATTTCTACTCCCTAGTTTGTTAAAATTACTAAAGTTTTATGTAGACTCATTGGTCCTGAAAGCTTGCTCAATGTTGCCAATTCTTCTATCAGAACAGTTTCTCCAAGGCTCTGCCCCCTCTATGGAAATCATCCATAGATTCATTTTTAAAGTTGTTTCTTAAAAATGACATAAAACTTTAGTTTTTTACTCATGGTTCTTTATGGATGGTAACATCTATACATTTCCTTAACCAAAACTAGTTCCAATATTGTTAAGCTAGTTCCACCATAAGTCAAATGAATTTGATGGCGAATGTCTACAGCGACTTAGTGGTTTTAAGGATATGCACTCTTGTTTCTCTTCAGATGGCATAAATCTTTCGCCTTTTACTAAAGATTTCCGTGCAGGGAACAACAAGAGTTATCCTCAATTTTTGATGCCCTACTGAGAGGTAGGGTGATATCCATGTATAATGATAAAGAGATTTAGTCCCTTGCTCAAGTTCTAATGCTTGTTTTTGTTCTCAGTCAAATCGTGAGAGATGTTCAGGCTTTTCTTTGATCTTAATACTCAAATTAGGTCAATCATAAATGAGGTTAATGTTCACTCATTCCTACTCCCTAGTTTGTTAAAGTTACTAAAGTTTTATGTATACTCATTGGTCCTGAAAGTTTGTCCATTGTTGCCAATTCTTCTATCAGAACAGTTTCTCCAAGGCTCTGCCCCCTCTATGCAAATCATCCATAGATTCATTTTTAAAGTTGTTTCTTAAAAATGACATAAAAATGTAGTTTTTTACTCATGGTTCTTTATGGATGGTAACATCTATCCATTTCCGTAACCAAAACTAGTTCCAATATTGTTAAGCTAGTTCCACCATAAGTCAAATGAGTATGATGGCGAATGTCTACAGTGACTTAGTGGTTTTAAGGATATGCACTCTTGTTTCTCTTCAGATCGCATAAATCTTTCGCCTTTTACTAAAGATTTCCGTGCAGGGGAACAACAAGAGTTATCCTCAATTTTTGATGCCCTACTGAGAGATAGGGTGATATCCATGTGTAATGATAAAGAGATTTAGTCCTTTGCTCAAGTTCTAATGCTTGATTTTGTTCTCAGTCAAATCCTGAGAGATGTTCAGGCTTTTCTTTGCTCTGAATACTCAAATTAGGTAAATTATAAATGAGGTTAATGTTCACTCATTTCTACTCCCTAGTTTGTTAAAGTTACTAAAGTTTTATGTAGACTCATTGGTCCTGAAAGTTTGCTCAATGTTGCCAATTCTTCTATCAGAACAGTTTCTCCAAGGCTCTGCCCCCTCTATGGAAATCATCCATAGATTCATTTTTAAAGTTGTTTCTTAAAAATGACATAAAACTTTAGTTTTTTACTCATGGTTCTTTATGGATGGTAACATCTATACATTTCCGTAACTAAAACTAATTCCAACATTGTTAAGCTAGTTCCACCATAAGTCAAATGAGTTTGATGGCGAATGTCTACAGTGACTTAGTGTTTTTAAGGATATGCACTCTTGTTTCTCTTCAGATCGCATAAATCTTTCGCCTTTTACTAAAGATTTCCGTGCAGGTGAACAACAAGAGTTATCCTCAATTTTTGATGCCCTACTGAGAGGTAGGGTGATATCCATGTCTAATGATAAAGAGATTTAGTCCCTTGCTCAAGTTCTAATGCTTGTTTTGTTCTCAGTCAAATCGTGAGAGATGTTCAGGCTTTTCTTTGATCTTAATACTCAAATTATGTCAATCATAAATGAGGTTAATGTTCACTCATTCCTACTCCCTAGTTTGTTAAAGTTACTAAAGTTTTATGTATACTCATTGGTCCTGAAAGTTTGCCCAATGTTCCCAATTCTTCTATCAGAACAGTATCTCCAAGGCTCTGCCCCCTCTATGCAAATCATCCATAGATTCATTTTTAAAGTTGTTTTCAACAAATTACATTAAAAATGTAGTTTTTTACTCATGGTTCTTTATGGATGGTAACGTCTATCCATTTCCGTAACCAAAACTAGTTCCAATATTGTTAAGCTAGTTCCACCATAAGTCAAATGAGTATGATGGCGAATGTCTACAGCGACTTAGTGATTTTAAGGATATGCACTCTTGTTTCTCTTCAGATCGCATAAATCTTTCGCCTTTTACTAAAGATTTCCGTGCAGGGGAACAACAAGAGTTATCCTCAATTTTTGATGCCCTACTGAGAGGTAGGGTGATATCCATGTTTAATGATAAAGAGATTTAGTCCTTTGCTCAAGTTCTAATGCTTGATTTTGTTCTCAGTCAAATCGTGAGAGATGTTCAGAATTTTCTTTGATCTTAATACTCAAATTAGGTAAATTATAAATGAGGTTAATGTTCACTCATTTCTACTCCCTAGTTTGTTAAAGTTACTAAAGTTTTATGTAGACTTATTGGTCCTGAAAGTTTGCCCATTGTTGCCAATTCTTCTATCAGAACAGTTTCTCCAAGGCTCTGCCCCCTCTATGGAAATCATCCATAGATTCATTTTTAAAGTTGTTTCTTAAAAATGACATAAAAATTTAGTTTTTTACTCATGGTTCTTTATGGATGGTAACATCTATACATTTCTGTAACCAAAACTAGTTCCAATATTGTTAAGCTAGTTCCACCATAAGTCAAATGAGTTTGATGGCGAATGTGTACAGCGACTTAGTGGTTTTAAGGATATGCACTCTTGTTTCTCTTCAGATCGCATAAATCTTTCGCCTTTTACTAAGATTTCCGTGCAGGGGAACAACAAGAGTTATCCTCAATTTTTGATGCCCTACTGAGAGGTAGGGTGATATCCATGTCTAATGATAAGAGATTTAGTCCTTTGCTCAAGTTCTAATGCTTGATTTTGTTCTCAGTCAAATCGTGAGAGATTTTCAGGCTTTTCTTTGCTCTTAATACTCAAATTAGGTAAATTATAAATGAGGTTAATGTTCACTCATTTCTACTCCCCAGTTTGTTAAAGTTACTAAAGTTTTATGTAGACTCATTGTTCCTGAAAGTTTGCCCAATGTTCCTAATTCTTCTATCAGAACAGTTTCTCCAAGGCTCTGCCCCCTCTATGGAAATCATCCATAGATTCATTTTTAAAGTTTTTTCTTAAAAATGACATAAAAATGTAGTTTTTACTCATGGTTCTTTATGGATGGTAACGTCTATCCATTTCAGTAACCAAAACTAGTTCCAATATTGTTAAGCTAGTTCCACCATAAGTCAAATGAGTATGATGGCGAATGTCTACAGCGACTTAGTGGTTTTAAGGATATGCACTCTTGTTTCTCTTCAGATCGCATAAATCTTTTGCCTTTTACTAAAGATTTCCGTGCAGGGGAACAGCAAGAGTTATTCTCAATTTTTGATGCCCTACTGAGAGGTAGGGTGATATCCATGTCTAATGATAAAGAGATTTAGTCCTTTGCTCAAGTTCTAATGCTTGATTTTGTTCTCAGTCAAATCCTGAGAGATGTTCAGGCTTTTCTTTGCTCTTCATACTCAAATTAGGTAAATTATAAATGAGGTTAATGTTCACTCATTTCTACTCCCTAGTTTGTTAAAGTTACTAAAGTTTTATGTCGACTCATTGGTCCTGAAAGTTTGCTCAATGTTGCCAATTCTTCTATCAGAACAGTTTCTCCAAGGCTCTGCCCCCTCTATGGAAATCATCCATAGATTCATTTTTAAAGTTGTTTCTTAAAAATGACATAAAAATGTAGTTTTTTACTCATGGTTCTTTATGGATGGTAACATCTATCCATTTCCGTAACCAAAACTAGTTCCAATATTGTTAAGCTAGTTCCACCATAAGTCAAATGAGTTTGATGACGAATGTCTACAGCGACTTAGTGGTTTTAAGGATATGCACTCTTGTTTCTCTTCAGATCGCATAAATCTTTCGCCTTTTACTAAAGATTTCCGTGCAGGGGAACAACAAGAGTTATCCTCAATTTTTGATGCCCTACTGAGAGGTAGGGTGATATCCATGTATAATGATAAAGAGATTTAGTCCCTTGCTCAAGTTCTAATGCTTGTTTTTGTTCTCAGTCAAATCGTGAGAGATGTTCAGGCTTTTCTTTGATCTTAATACTCAAATTAGGTCAATCATAAATGAGGTTAATGTTCACTCATTCCTACTCCCTAGTTTGTTAAAGTTATTAAAGTTTTATGTATACTCATTGGTCCTGAAAGTTTGCCCATTGTTGCCAATTCTTCTATCAGAGCAGTATCTCCAAGGCTCTGCCCCCTCTATGCAAATCATCCATAGATTCATTTTTAAAGTTGTTTTCAACAAATTACATTAAAAATGTAGTTTTTTACTCATGGTTCTTTATGGATGGTAACGTCTATCCATTTCAGTAACCAAAACTAGTTCCAATATTGTTAAGCTACTTCCACCATAAGTCAAATGAGTATGATGGCGAATGTCTACAGCGACTTAGTGGTTTTAAGGATATGCACTCTTGTTTCTCTTCAGATCGCATAAATCTTTCGCCTTTTACTAAAGATTTCCGTGCAGGGGAACAACAAGAGTTATCCTCAATTTTTGATGCCCTACTGAGAGGTGGGGTGATATCATGTGTAATGATAAAGAGATTTAGTCCTTTGCTCAAGTTCTAATGCTTGATTTTGTTCTCAGTCGAATCCTGAGAGATGTTCAGGCTTTTCTTTGCTCTTAATACTCAAATTAGGTAAATTATAAATGAGGTTAATGTTCACTCATTTCTACTCCCTAGTTTGTTAAAGTTACTAAAGTTTTATGTAGACTCATTGGTCCTGAAAGTTTGCCCAATGTTCCTAATTCTTCTATCAGAACAGTTTCTCCAAGGCTCTGCCCCCTCTATGGAAATCATCCATAGATTCATTTTTAAAGTTGTTTCTTAAAAATGACATAAAAATGTAGTTTTTTACTCATGGTTCTTTATGGATGGTAACGTCTATCCATTTCAGTAACCAAAACTAGTTCCAATATTGTTAAGCTAGTTCCACCATAAGTCAAATGAGTATGATGGCGAATGTCTACAGCGACTTAGTGGTTTTAAGGATATGCACTCTTGTTTCTCTTCAGATCGCATAAATCTTTCGCCTTTTACTAAAGATTTCCGTGCAGGGGAACAACAAGAGTTATTCTCAATTTTTGATGCCCTACTGAGAGGTAGGGTGATATCCATGTGTAATGATAAAGAGATTTAGTCCTTTGCTCAAGTTCTAATGCTTGATTTTGTTCTCAGTCAAATCCTGAGAGATGTTCAGGCTTTTCTTTGCTCTGAATACTCAAATTAGGTAAATTATAAATGAGGTTAATGTTCACTCATTTCTACTCCCTAGTTTGTTAAAGTTACTAAAGTTTTATGTAGACTCATTGGTCCTGAAAGTTTGCTCAATGTTGCCAATTCTTCTATCAGAACAGTTTCTCCAAGGCTCTGCCCCCTCTATGGAAATCATCCATAGATTCATTTTTAAAGTTGTTTCTTAAAAATGACATAAAACTTTAGTTTTTTACTCATGGTTCTTTATGGATGGTAACATCTATACATTTCCGTAACTAAAACTAATTCCAACATTGTTAAGCTAGTTCCACCATAAGTCAAATGAGTATGATGGCGAATGTCTACAGTGACTTAGTGGTTTTAAGGATATGCACTCTTGTTTCTCTTCAGATCGCATAAATCTTTCGCCTTTTACTAAAGATTTCCGTGCAGGTGAACAACAAGAGTTATCCTCAATTTTTGATGCCCTACTGAGAGGTAGGGTGATATCCATGTCTAATGATAAAGAGATTTAGTCCCTTGCTCAAGTTCTAATGCTTGTTTTTGTTCTCAGTCAAATCGTGAGAGATGTTCAGGCTTTTCTTTGATCTTAATACTCAAATTATGTCAATCATAAATGAGGTTAATGTTCACTCATTCCTACTCCCTAGTTTGTTAAAGTTACTAAAGTTTTATGTATACTCATTGGTCCTGAAAGTTTGCCCAATGTTCCCAATTCTTCTATCAGAATAGTATCTCCAAGGCTCTGCCCCATCTATGCAAATCATCCATAGATTCATTTTTAAAGTTGTTTTCAACAAATTACATTAAAAATGTAGTTTTTTACTCATGGTTCTTTATGGATGGTAACGTCTATCCATTTCCGTAACCAAAACTAGTTCCAATATTGTTAAGCTAGTTCCACCATAAGTCAAATGAGTATGATGGCGAATGTCTACAGCGACTTAGTGATTTTAAGGATATGCACTCTTGTTTCTCTTCAGATCGCATAAATCTTTCGCCTTTTACTAAAGATTTCCGTGCAGGGGAACAACAAGAGTTATCCTCAATTTTTGATGCCCTACTGAGAGGTAGGGTGATATCCATGTTTAATGATAAAGAGATTTAGTCCTTTGCTCAAGTTCTAATGCTTGATTTTGTTCTCAGTCAAATCGTGAGAGATGTTCAGAATTTTCTTTGATCTTAATACTCAAATTAGGTAAATTATAAATGAGGTTAATGTTCACTCATTTCTACTCCCTAGTTTGTTAAAGTTACTAAAGTTTTATGTAGACTTATTGGTCCTGAAAGTTTGCCCATTGTTGCCAATTCTTCTATCAGAACAGTTTCTCCAAGGCTCTGCCCCCTCTATGGAAATCATACATAGATTCATTTTTAAAGTTGTTTCTTAAAAATGACATAAAAATGTAGTTTTTTACTCATGGTTCTTTATGGATGGTAACATCTATACATTTCTGTAACCAAAACTAGTTCCAATATTGTTAAGCTAGTTCCACCATAAGTCAAATGAGTTTGATGGCGAATGTGTACAGCGACTTAGTGGTTTTAAGGATATGCACTCTTGTTTCTCTTCAGATTGCATAAATCTTTCGCCTTTTACTAAAGATTTCCGTGCAGGGGAACAACAAGAGTTATCCTCAATTTTTGATGCCCTACTGAGAGGTAGGGTGATATCCATGTCTAATGATAAAGAGATTTAGTCCTTTGCTCAAGTTCTAATGCTTGATTTTGTTCTCAGTCAAATCGTGAGAGATTTTCAGGCTTTTCTTTGCTCTTAATACTCAAATTAGGTAAATTATAAATGAGGTTAATGTTCACTCATTTCTACTCCCCAGTTTGTTAAAGTTACTAAAGTTTTATGTAGACTCATTGTTCCTGAAAGTTTGCCCAATGTTCCTAATTCTTCTATCAGAACAGTTTCTCCAAGGCTCTGCCCCCTCTATGGAAATCATCCATAGATTCATTTTTAAAGTTTTTTCTTAAAAATGACATAAAAATGTAGTTTTTACTCATGGTTCTTTATGGATGGTAACGTCTATCCATTTCAGTAACCAAAACTAGTTCCAATATTGTTAAGCTAGTTCCACCATAAGTCAAATGAGTATGATGGCGAATGTCTACAGCGACTTAGTGGTTTTAAGGATATGCACTCTTGTTTCTCTTCAGATCGCATAAATCTTTCGCCTTTTACTAAAGATTTCCGTGCAGGGGAACAACAAGAGTTATTCTCAATTTTTGATGCCCTACTGAGAGGTAGGGTGATATCCATGTGTAATGATAAAGAGATTTAGTCCTTTGCTCAAGTTCTAATGCTTGATTTTGTTCTCAGTCAAATCCTGACAGATGTTCAGGCTTTTCTTTGCTCTTCATACTCAAATTAGGTAAATTATAAATGAGGTTAATGTTCACTCATTTCTACTCCCTAGTTTGTTAAAGTTACTAAAGTTTTATGTCGACTCATTGGTCCTGAAAGTTTGCTCAATGTTGCCAATTCTTCTATCAGAACAGTTTCTCCAAGGCTCTGCCCCCTCTATGGAAATCATCCATAGATTCATTTTTAAAGTTGTTTCTTAAAAATGACATAAAAATGTAGTTTTTTACTCATGGTTCTTTATGGATGGTAACGTCTATCCATTTCAGTAACCAAAACTAGTTCCAATATTGTTAAGCTAGTTCCACCATAAGTCAAATGAGTATGATGGCGAATGTCTACAGTGACTTAGTGGTTTTAAGGATATGCACTCTTGTTTCTCTTCAGATCGCATAAATCTTTCGCCTTTTACTAAAGATTTCCGTGCAGGTGAACAACAAGAGTTATCCTCAATTTTTGATGCCCTACTGAGAGGTAGGGTGATATCCATGTCTAATGATAAAGAGATTTAGTCCCTTGCTCAAGTTCTAATGCTTGTTTTTGTTCTCAGTCAAATCGTGAGAGATGTTCAGGCTTTTCTTTGATCTTAATACTCAAATTATGTCAATCATAAATGAGGTTAATGTTCACTCATTCCTACTCCCTAGTTTGTTAAAGTTACTAAAGTTTTATGTAGACTCATTGGTCCTGAAAGTTTGCCCAATGTTCCCAATTCTTCTATCAGAACAGTATCTCCAAGGCTCTGCCCCCTCTATGCAAATCATCCATAGATTCATTTTTAAAGTTGTTTCTTAAAAATGACATAAAAATGTAGTTTTTTACTCATGGTTCTTTATGGATGGTAACATCTATACATTTCTGTAACCAAAACTAGTTCCAATATTGTTAAGCTAGTTCCACCATAAGTCAAATGAGTTTGATGGCGAATGTGTACAGCGACTTAGTGGTTTTAAGGATATGCACTCTTGTTTCTCTTCAGATCGCATAAATCTTTCGCCTTTTACTAAAGATTTCCGTGCAGGGGAACAACAAGAGTTATTCTCAATTTTTGATGCCCTACTGAGAGGTAGGGTGATATCCATGTCTAATGATAAAGAGATTTAGTACTTTGCTCAAGTTCTAATGCTTGATTTTGTTCTCAGTCAAATCGTGAGAGATTTTCAGGCTTTGCTTTGCTCTTAATACTCAAATTAGGTAAATTATAAATGAGGTTAATGTTCACTCATTTCTACTCCCCAGTTTGTTAAAGTTACTAAAGTTTTATGTAGACTCATTGTTCCTGAAAGTTTGCCCAATGTTCCTAATTCTTCTATCAGAACAGTTTCTCCAAGGCTCTGCCCCCTCTATGGAAATCATCCATAGATTCATTTTTAAAGTTTTTTCTTAAAAATGACATAAAAATGTAGTTTTTACTCATGGTTCTTTATGGATGGTAACGTCTATCCATTTCAGTAACCAAAACTAGTTCCAATATTGTTAAGCTAGTTCCACCATAAGTCAAATGAGTATGATGGCGAATGTCTACAGCGACTTAGTGGTTTTAAGGATATGCACTCTTGTTTCTCTTCAGATCGCATAAATCTTTCGCCTTTTACTAAAGATTTCCGTGCAGGGGAACAGCAAGAGTTATTCTCAATTTTTGATGCCCTACTGAGAGGTAGGGTGATATCCATGTCTAATGATAAAGAGATTTAGTCCTTTGCTCAAGTTCTAATGCTTGATTTTGTTCTCAGTCAAATCCTGAGAGATGTTCAGGCTTTTCTTTGCTCTTCATACTCAAATTAGGTAAATTATAAATGAGGTTAATGTTCACTCATTTCTACTCCCTAGTTTGTTAAAGTTACTAAAGTTTTATGTCGACTCATTGGTCCTGAAAGTTTGCTCAATGTTGCCAATTCTTCTATCAGAACAGTTTCTCCAAGGCTCTGCCCCCTCTATGGAAATCATCCATAGATTCATTTTTAAAGTTGTTTCTTAAAAATGACATAAAAATGTAGTTTTTTACTCATGGTTCTTTATGGATGGTAACATCTATCCATTTCCGTAACCAAAACTAGTTCCAATATTGTTAAGCTAGTTCCACCATAAGTCAAATGAGTTTGATGACGAATGTCTACAGCGACTTAGTGGTTTTAAGGATATGCACTCTTGTTTCTCTTCAGATCGCATAAATCTTTCGCCTTTTACTAAAGATTTCCGTGCAGGGGAACAACAAGAGTTATCCTCAATTTTTGATGCCCTACTGAGAGGTAGGGTGATATCCATGTATAATGATAAAGAGATTTAGTCCCTTGCTCAAGTTCTAATGCTTGTTTTTGTTCTCAGTCAAATCGTGAGAGATGTTCAGGCTTTTCTTTGATCTTAATACTCAAATTAGGTCAATCATAAATGAGGTTAATGTTCACTCATTCCTACTCCCTAGTTTGTTAAAGTTACTAAAGTTTTATGTATACTCATTGGTCCTGAAAGTTTGCCCATTGTTGCCAATTCTTCTATCAGAGCAGTATCTCCAAGGCTCTGCCCCCTCTATGCAAATCATCCATAGATTCATTTTTAAAGTTGTTTTCAACAAATTACATTAAAAATGTAGTTTTTTACTCATGGTTCTTTATGGATGGTAACGTCTATCCATTTCAGTAACCAAAACTAGTTCCAATATTGTTAAGCTACTTCCACCATAAGTCAAATGAGTATGATGGCGAATGTCTACAGCGACTTAGTGGTTTTAAGGATATGCACTCTTGTTTCTCTTCAGATCGCATAAATCTTTCGCCTTTTACTAAAGATTTCCGTGCAGGGGAACAACAAGAGTTATCCTCAATTTTTGATGCCCTACTGAGAGGTAGGGTGATATCCATGTATAATGATAAAGAGATTTAGTCCCTTGCTCAAGTTCTAATGCTTGTTTTTGTTCTCAGTCAAATCGTGAGAGATGTTCAGGCTTTTCTTTGATCTTAATACTCAAATTAGGTCAATCATAAATGAGGTTAATGTTCACTCATTCCTACTCCCTAGTTTGTTAAAGTTACTAAAGTTTTATGTATACTCATTGGTCCTGAAAGTTTGCCCAATGTTCCCAATTCTTCTATCAGAACAGTTTCTCCAAGGCTCTGCCCCCTCTATGGAAATCATCCATAGATTCATTTTTAAAGTTGTTTCTTAAAAATGACATAAAAATGTAGTTTTTTACTCATGGTTCTTTATGGATGGTAACATCTATCCATTTCCGTAACCAAAACTAGTTCCAATATTGTTAAGCTAGTTCCACCATAAGTCAAATGAGTATGATGGCGAATGTCTACAGCGACTTAGTGGTTTTAAGGATATGCACTCTTGTTTCTCTTCAGATCGCATAAATCTTTCGCCTTTTACTAAAGATTTCCGTGCAGGGGAACAACAAGAGTTATCCTCAATTTTTGAAGCCCTACTGAGAGGTAGGGTGATATCATGTGTAATGATAAAGAGATTTAGTCCTTTGCTCAAGTTCTAATGCTTGATTTTGTTCTCAGTCAAATCCTGAGAGATGTTCAGGCTTTTCTTTGCTCTTAATACTCAAATTAGGTAAATTATAAATGAGGTTAATGTTCACTCATTTCTACTCCCCAGTTTGTTAAAGTTACTAAAGTTTTATGTAGACTCATTGGTCCTGAAAGTTTGCCCAATGTTCCCAATTCTTCTATCAGAACAGTTTCTCCAAGGCTCTGCCCCCTCTATGGAAATCATCCATAGATTCATTTTTAAAGTTGTTTCTTAAAAATGACATAAAAATGTAGTTTTTTACTCATGGTTCTTTATGGATGGTAACATCTATACATTTCCGTAACCAAAACTAGTTCCAATATTGTTAAGCTAGTTCCACCATAGGTCAAATGAGTTTGATGGCGATTGTCTACAGCGACTTAGTGGTTTTAAGGATATGCACTCTTGTTTCTCTTCAGATCGCATAAATCTTTCGCCTTTTACTAAAGATTTCCGTGCAGGGGAACAGCAAGAGTTATCCTCAATTTTTGATCCCCTACTGAGAGGTGGGGTGATATCCATGTATAATGATAAAGAGATTTAGTCCCTTGCTCAAGTTCTAATGCTTGTTTTTGTTCTCAGTCAAATCGTGAGAGATGTTCAGGCTTTTCTTTGATCTTAATACTCAAATTAGGTCAATCATAAATGAGGTTAATGTTCACTCATTCCTACTCCCTAGTTTGTTAAAGTTACTAAAGTTTTATGTCTACTCATTGGTCCTGAAAGTTTGCCCATTGTTGCCAATTCTTCTATCAGAACAGTTTCTCCAAGGCTCTGCCCCCTCTATGCAAATCATCCATAGATTCATTTTTAAAGTTGTTTTCAACAAATTACATTAAAAATGTAGTTTTTTACTCATGGTTCTTTATGGATGGTAACGTCTATCCATTTCCGTAACCAAAACTAGTTCCAATATTGTTAAGCTAGTTCCACCATAAGTCAAATGAGTATGATGGCGAATCTCTACAGCGACTTAGTGGTTTTAAGGATATGCACTCTTGTTTCTCTTCAGATCGCATAAATCTTTCGCCTTTTACTAAAGATTTCCGTGCAGGGGAACAACAAGAGTTATCCTCAATTTTTGATGCCCTACTGAGAGGTAGGGTGATATCATGTGTAATGATAAAGAGATTTAGTCCTTTGCTCAAGTTCTAATGCTTGATTTTGTTCTCAGTCAAATCCTGAGAGATGTTCAGGCTTTTCTTTGCTCTTAATACTCAAATTAGGTAAATTATAAATGAGGTTAATGTTCACTCATTTCTACTCCCCAGTTTGTTAAAGTTACTAAAGTTTTATGTAGACTCATTGGTCCTGAAAGTTTGCCCAATGTTCCCAATTCTTCTATCAGAACAGTTTCTCCAAGGCTCTGCCCCCTCTATGGAAATCATCCATAGATTCATTTTTAAAGTTGTTTCTTAAAAATGACATAAAAATGTAGTTTTTTACTCATGGTTCTTTATGGATGGTAACATCTATACATTTCCGTAACCAAAACTAGTTCCAATATTGTTAAGCTAGTTCAACCATAAGTCAAATGAGTTTGATGGCGAATGTCTACAGCGACTTTGTGGTTTTAAGGATATGCACTCTTGTTTCTCTTCAGATCGCATAAATCTTTCGCCTTTTACTAAAGATTTCCGTGCAGGGGAACAGCAAGAGTTATCCTCAATTTTTGATCCCCTACTGAGAGGTGGGGTGATATCCATGTATAATGATAAAGAGATTTAGTCCCTTGCTCAAGTTCTAATGCTTGTTTTTGTTCTCAGTCAAATCGTGAGAGATGTTCAGGCTTTTCTTTGATCTTAATACTCAAATTAGGTCAATCATAAATGAGGTTAATGTTCACTCATTCCTACTCCCTAGTTTGTTAAAGTTACTAAAGTTTTATGTCTACTCATTGGTCCTGAAAGTTTGCCCATTGTTGCCAATTCTTCTATCAGAGCAGTATCTCCAAGGCTCTGCCCCCTCTATGCAAATCATCCATAGATTCATTTTTAAAGTTGTTTTCAACAAATTACATTAAAAATGTAGTTTTTTACTCATGGTTCTTTATGGATGGTAACGTCTATCCATTTCAGTAACCAAAACTAGTTCCAATATTGTTAAGCTACTTCCACCATAAGTCAAATGAGTATGATGGCGAATGTCTACAGCGACTTAGACTTAGATCTTTCGCCTTTTACTAAAGATTTCCGTGCAGGGGAACAGCACGAGTTATCCTCAATTTTTAATGCCCTACTGAGAGGTAGGGTGGTATCCATGTCTACTAATAAAGAGATTTAGGCATTTACTTGAGTTCTAATGCTTGTTTTTGTTCTGAATCAAATCCTGAGAGATGTTCAGGCTTTTCTTTGATCTTAATACTCAAATTAGGACAATCATAAATTAGGTTAATGTTCACTCGTTTCTGTTCCCTAGTTTGTTAATCTTATTTAAGTTTTATGCATAGTCATTGCTCCTGAAAGTTTGCTCAATGTTGCCAATTCTTTTGTCAGAACAGTTTCCTCAAGGCTCTGCCCTCTCTATGCAAATCATCTATAGATTCTTTTTTAAAGTTGGCGAATGTCTACAGGCCAATCTCCAACATCTATAAACAAGGGTGTTGATGCTAGCAGCACAGCTGATATTTCTCTCCAGGATGGTGTCCTAGCGAAAAGAGGAACAGACGAGGCCAAGCTACTATGAGAAAAAGCAGAGAGAGCATAACGTTAGAGATTGAACTAACGGATTCTGCAGAGTGGAAGAATAGAGATAGAATAAAGCAGAATGATGAAATGGGAGTCCCTATGTCTTCCAGCAGTCCAAGCCTATAGCAGCATAACTATAGAGATAGCTCAGGATAAACGGAGCAACTCTAACTATAAGCTTTATCAAAAAGGGACAGGTTGGCTGCCTCACGGACTAAAACTGGTGGTTGTAAGGAAATACTGTTGTGAGGAAATACTGTTATTTCTTCAGATTCTATGCCATATGTCAGCACAAGATCCAAAGTATGAAGATGAGAATGTGTGGGACTATTCACATTTTGAACAAAGCCAATAGCTTCTAAGATAGCATTAAAGGCTGCTCTTAAGCTATCGCCTTCAATGTCAGCATGGATGTTAAAATCCCCCACTATGATGACCCTGTCAGTATTTAATACCAAATCAGAAAGGAACTCTGAAAACTCAGACAACTCAAATTCAGAGTAAGGACCTGGTGGACAATACAAAGTTACAAAAAGAAGAGGTTTTCTTGCTTTGCAATTTGGATTAGGGAAATTTAGACGAGGCAAAGCTACTATGAGAAAAAGCAGAGAGAGCATAACGTTAGAGATTGAACTAACAGATTCTGCAGAGTGGAAGAATAGATATAATAAAGCAGGATGATAAAATGGGAGTCCCTATGTCCTCCAGAAGTTCAAGCCTATAGCAGCATAACTATAGAGATAGCTGAGGATAAACGGAGCTACTCTAACCATAAGCTTTATCAAAAAGGTACGTTTTAAGCCTACCCTTAAAAGTGGACAGGTTTGCTGCCTCACAGACTAAAACTGGTGGTTGGTTCCACAGGAGAGGAGCCTAATAACTAAAAGATCTGCCTCCCATTCTATTTTTTTAGAAATTCTAGGAACCACTAGTAAACATGCAGATTGACAGCGAAGTGCTCTATTAGGAACATAAGGAACAATCATATCTCTGATATGATGGAGCTTGGCCATTTAAGGCTTTATATGTGAGAAGGAGGATTTTAAATTCTATTCTGGATTTAACACGGAGCCACTGGCTCAGAATTTTACAGTTTGTGGATTTCCTGATAGTAAATAATTACAATAGTCCAGTCTTGAAGTATCAAATGCATGGACTATTTTCTCTGTGTTACTTAATACCATGCATTTAGTACAAAATTAGAAAGGAACTCTGAAAACTCATCTAAAAATTCAGAGTTAGGACCTGGTGGTGATACATAGTTACAAAAACAAGAGGTTTTCTTGCTTTGCAATTTGGATGAGGGAAATTAAGGGTTAAATGTTCAAAAGAGTGTAAGTATTAACTGACTTTGGGTTATCAGTAAGTCAGACTGAAAGATTGTTGCTACTCCTCCTCCTCGCCCAGAACTTCTGCATATGTGAAAAGTTAAATAGCTTGAAGGAGTTGCCTCATTTATGCTCACATAATCCTCTTGCTGCAGCCAGGTTTCTGTAAGGCAAAACAAGTCAATGTGATTATCACAAATCAAGTCATTAACTTGCAGACTTTTAGAGGAAAGAGATCTTATGTTAAACAGACCGCATTTAATCGTTTTAACTTTTTCCCCAATTTGAGTTATTTTAATTTTAATTAGATTATCATGATTTACTCCTTTGGGAATCTTTGCTAATTTATTAGAATTTGGTCGTGGGTAAGACACTGTCTGGATGGAGTAAAGAGTGGGTAACAGTAGAGAAGCTGCAGAGACATGTGTTAAACTACAACTCTGCTTCCTGGTCTGCCTAAATGCTTTGCAGTGTAACTACTAGGGCTGGGCAATATGACCTCAAATAGATAATATCAAGATAATATGGGCAGTTTTACATCGATAACGATAAATGCACAATTAATGCTTAGGCTTCTGTAACAGAAATAGAGACATTTGCAGCAAATGCAACTGATCTATTAATAATTTATTTATTGAATAAATTACATTTAATATTACTTTCAATTAATTGCCGCAATTTAATTTAAGGTGAATCTGTACCCATTCAGGTTTAAACATTCATTGCTCATTGAACAGGAGAAAAATGTTACCTTTCTTGAAAACAATTTTATGCAAATGTAATGGAGCCTTTTGCACATCTTTAAACTCAAATGCGTGGTTGTGCGGTAGGTGTTGGAGGTCAGATGTGTTACTTTAGGTAGTCCCAACAGCTTTCAGACAAACTCTGCATTTCGTGTTATTTTGCTCAGCGTCTATGGCGTAATTTTGGTACTACAGAATTGAGTGTGCAGCGAGAACAATGTGCATCATTTAAACTCGCACCTCACTCAAAACCAGCCTGCTGCACACTCAAATCTGACGTGTGCTTGACTTCTTCTCTTCTTTGCTCTTACTGGGCTCCACGCGATTAACTGATGTAATTTCGTTTACAGCTGTGTTAGAGGCTTCTTCACTGGACACATCTGCCATTCTCTTTGTTTGAGCTTCTGGCTGGATTGGTATAGTCACGTGATTACACACCTGCCTGCAGTGTCTTAAAGGAGAAGGAAATACCAGCCACCCTTGTAAATTAGTTAAGTTTATTTATTTTATTGATGTCGGCGGTTATCGCAGTGAATGACAGTAATGGTAAAAATCTGTTTTATCACCCAGCCTTAGTAAAAACTCTATTTAGTTTCTGGTATTAATTTTAATGATTAAAGCAGCTTTTTTCATTGTCCATAAAAATCACTAATTGAATTTCAAAGAAACACAATTTTCAGAATAAGGTTCCTTCATTAGGTTTAAAATACAAGGCCAGAAATGAAAAGTAAGTGTGGGCCAATACATTGATGAAAAAAACATTCCCTATTTTTCACAACCCCATGTTGGCAAGTATGATATAAAGACACATTTGTATACATAGATTACAGTACAAACATTTGAGCGTTTGTATTGTATTGAAAAGAGAATGACTGAACCATTTTCATGTTGTATAAAGATGATGGTCCACTTCACCTTTAGTAAAATTTAATGTTTGGTCATTTATTTTACACTTTTTATTGTTTCATGGCTGTATACTAAATGGTGATATCATTTCTAATCAAAGAACACTAAAACCATTTTAGTTAATGACCTTGGCCATAACCAATCACACTTGATGAGCTAAAAGACAAGTTTCTTTGGTTGTTCCCATGGAAACTCTTTTCTCCCAAAGTGACCATAGCACGCAGTGGCCTGATAAATCGGCCTCTTCAGACCCAGCTCTCTGTGAAGACAGGACACAGTGTGACCTTTTAGTTCAAGGGTAACAAATTTTGGGAAAGGGGGGAGGGGACTTCACAGACCTCACTATGACTCCAGGTCGTAGGTCAAAGTTTTTCTGCACAATCTGCAGCAGCTCTTCCTCGTCCCGGTCCGACGTGCCGTAGTGAAACACAGTGACAGAAAGCGGATGACTCACGGCGATGGCATATGAGATCTAAGGAGTGCCAGACGGAAAATCCTAGTTAATGAATGCTGTCCATCCCAAGGTGTTTAGCCATCATAAATAGCAAGGAATGCTTGTGAACACAGGATATTAAGGGATGGGAGAGTTAAATTTCACCTGGACAAGGGCCCTCTTGCAGAGCCCTGCTTTGACCAAAGACTTGGCAACCCAACGTGCCGCATACGCCCCCGACCGATCCACTTTGGAATAGTCCTTTCCAGAGAAAGCTCCACCTCCATGCCCGCCCCAGCCTCCATAGGTATCAACGATTATTTTACGTCCTGTGAGGCCTGCGTCACCCTTTAGATCGAGAAAAGAAAAGCTCACTTTGTAGGCTTTAAAAATAAAAAAAATATCAACTTTGTCCTCTGTTGCTGACCTGTGGGCCTCCCATAAGAAATTTGCCGCTTGGCAGCAGATGGTAGATGGTTCTATCGTCCAGATACTTGGCAGGAATCACAACTTTCACCACCTTCTCCATCAGATTGTGCCTAATCTCTTGCAGGGTAATGTCCGGAGTGTGCTGCACAGAGATGACCACAGTGTGGACACGCAGAGGCTCCAGATCTCCCTCACTGTCTCGATACTCCACTGTAACCTGCACAACAGACAAGAGGGTCAGTAAAAGAAAAAAAGAAAAAAAGCATATACAATAAAAAACCTGGACCTGCAATCTTCAGCAGAGTTCACCTGAGACTTGGAATCTGGAAGTATCCAAGGACACTCTTTGTTCTGTGAAAGCTCCCTCATCCTGTAATTGATTTTATGAGCCAGTAGGAGGGTCAGAGGCATGCACTCCTCAGTTTCATCAGTGGCATATCCAAACATCAAGCCCTGAAGAAATAAGAGAGGAAAACACCTTTATAAACGTATAGGCTGCATCAGCACTACAACCTGAGCGTTGGTCCTGCTAAATAATCTAAAACGTGACTTCTACAGCTTTGACTTTCTGCTTGTAATACTGCCAGTCAGTAGGCTCCTACAGTTACAATGTATTATATTTTCTTGCCTTTTTTTGCCTGTTAAATAAAATCCCCCAGAAGTATATCACCGTTTGTGACTGTAACAGGACAAAATACAATAGGCAAATTGAAATTACTAATTTTTTCAAGGCACAGCCTTCCATTGGGGAGTGTACTGTACATCTCACTAAGTGGCATGTGAAGACTAACCAACAACACGTTTATAGAAGGAGCAGTAGCTCTTTCAACAGCTGTGTTTCCATTGACAAATAGCAATAACTGTAATCATGAAAATATGTTTGCATAATGGAAAAACACCAATTCAAAGAAAAGCACAAACAAGGGCAAACATTTTTTGCGCTAAGAAATCACAGTTTTGCAAAACTGATCAAAACACATTTTTCACACCACATGCATCATGTGATCACCAGCGAGACATCACTAATGGAAAAAAAAAAAAAAACGAAGAGGACAGGAGGCAGTAGGAGGATGATATTTTAGCGTGTTTTTTAATGAACCATAGTGGAAACAAACGTATGCACTAGGGTTGTCACGATACTAAACTCGATACTGACACTAAGGAAAATATTCGATACTCGATACCATTTTCGATACCACAAGGATAAAAACAACGACTCCAAAATTCAACAGAAATATTTTCATTAATAAATAAAATACAATAAATAAATACAATAAACAATAAGAACAATATTTTGAGGTTGTTTGCTGTGCACAATATTAAGCAAGCTTGATAAAAAAACGTATAAAATTAAATGTTCCTTCCTTGGCTATGCTTTGCACACATAACAATGACCCTAGCCAAACAAAAATAATTCTCAGCAGCTATACCTATTGATTCGACTACAAATAAAAGGCCAACCGAACAGAAGCACAAGTAGAGGAATTTATGGGATGAAAAATAGAGCATATACTGCATGTTGCCTGTAATGAATTTAGTCCTACCATGTTTGTGCAACATCTCCCTCTCCTGTTGATCACTGATTGGTCCCACCTGGGCTGCTCTCTATTTAGGCTACGTTCACACTGCAGCCTAAAGTGACCGAAATCTGATTTTTTTGCCCACATGCGACCTAAATCTGATATTTTCATGGCTGTCTGAACAACACAGATCAGATTTTTTTCCAATACGAACCAGGCCACTTGGCTATATGGTCCTAAAACCAATACGGCTCTAATCCATTCAAATGCGACCTGTGTGTGAACGGCCAGATCACATTCATCCGACCTGAACGTCATTAATACCCGACGAACGTCCCTATTCTGCGGCTTGCTACACAAAAGCGGCAAGAAAAACAACAACCATGGCAGAAGATGATGCAGAGAGTATGGGGTGTAAATCACATCCATCATGGCGATTCGATTCAGTATCAATTTCCTGACCCAACGATTCGATTATTTTCGATACTCAAGAATACACCACGATTCGATTCGATTAATCGATTAATTTAAAAAAAAAATTTTTTTATAGACCTTACAGGCTAAACAAAGTTTCAAGTTTAAATTAAATCAATGAAAGCCAATCAATTACTACACTACCAATTGGTAGTTATGCATTTTTTTTAGAAACAACAGCAAATAACAGAAGTAGAAAAGTTGCATAAAAAAATACTGCAAAAATACTGCAGAAAATCAGTGCAATGAGTGCAATGCAATACCTCGGCTCCAGACGTCCCCGCCCCCTTGAGAGACGCTCCGCTGCACCTCTACCAAATTGTAGCAGACAGGAGGCCAGCTTGTTTTGTTTTCCTGACCGAAATTGCGGAAAACAACTCGTGAAGTTTGACCCGCTAGAAGAGTGAGGTGCGCGAGAACGCTGGGACCCTTTTTCCACCTGGATCTGCGCTCTTTTTGGCCCTCATGTCCCTCCGTCGTCGGACTAAACTCGCCCCCACTTCCTCGCCGCCTCGGCCGTATCTAGACCCACAGTGTTTAGCACAGACCACGCTTTAATATTGAGCATAATTTAAAAATGTCTGTGTCAAGCTTGCTGCAACACACTGCTGTAAGAGTATAACCAGGAAGCGAGGTAGGAGGGCAAAATAGGTTTAGCACCACCGCAGCACGGGAGGGAGATTTACGCCCAGGAGCAAATGGATAAAAATAGACTGGAGGGAAAAAAAAACATGAATCAATTATCTTGCGGACGTGTCGATGCATCGGATCGTCGGCTGTTGGATCGATGCATCGATACAAAACGATTATTATTTACACCCCTAGCGGAGAGCAGTATTTATGTTTAAACATATTGAAAAGAATTAGTTTTTATGGTAGGAAAAGACTGCTAGATGTGCACCCGCACTACCATCCATGTTTAATTCCGGAAAAAAAGAGCAAGCTGGCCTGTGATGTCATTGCGTCCCCTACTGCGCATGCAGGACACTTGTGTTGTATGAATGCAGTTCACACAGGAGATCACATACAAGTCTCATATATTTGGAAATATGAATAGCAACGTAAAGAAAAAATCGGATTTCGCAAAAAAATCGGAATTGAGCATCAAGGCCTGCAGTGTGAACGTAGCCTTAAACCCCTGTTCTACCCCTGCTCTGTGTGAGATCGTCTGCCATTTCACAGCTTTCAAGCCCTGTTTCATGAGCCAAGTATTTTCCTGTTCATCCACCATGCCTCTCCCTTTGCCAAGACCTTACCTCTGAGTGAGTTGAGTTTTCTTTTCCTGAATGTTGCTGAACCTTGCCTAACTCTGACCCTGATTAAGCCCACTGGATATCGGAAACTTCTTTGCCTGAGTGATCTTCTGTGCACCCTGTGACCCTGGACCGGAAATGGATTTCAAACTGTTGGATCGTGGATGTCAGTACCTCTGCTCTCTGTAACCCTCAAGGTTCCCAGTCTCCACTGGACCCTGCCATGCTGAACCTGGTAATTCCAGTTTGTTTATATTTTTTTAATCGTCTCCAGTCAGGACTCTCATCTCTGTTTGTGTGTTCCAAGACCACCAGAGACACCCAATTCTGACAGGATGTTCTGCTTTGTTTTTGTTTTTTCAATAAATCTTTTTCTCAATCTTTGTTTTGTCTGTGTATTGGGTTCTGGCCTCTACAGAAACCTTGACAATTGCCTTAACTGCTTCGGTGGCTTTGTCTAGGAGACATATGAAGTTAAATATGTTGAGACAAGAGAAATATCAACTGTTAGATTGTGATAGGAATTTCTGTGTTAAATATCTGTGGTTATTAATGTTAAAATTGGTAATGCAGACTGAGGGCCGTACTGCATTACGCTGGTGAACACCTAAAATTGTTTAATCTAAATAAGTGGCTGCCACAAACTCTAGGAATTCCCCCAAAGTTAAAAAGCGCAAAATGCAGCTGTTAAGTTTTTGAACCAAGTTTGAATGGAGACCATTTTTTTATATATCTGCTTCTCTCTGTCAGTCTTCAGCATATTGTCTCCCCTTCCTTGCCTACATAAGCATGGGCTGCTTACTGGTTTCAAGATATACCTCATTGTTTCAAAACTGAAAAAAAAATTTCCCTTATGCCGTCAGTGTGGTATGAATGTTTTTATATAAAGTCACATCTCTCAGGTCCAGCGGCAGCATGGTAACTCCTGCCCTGCGCTCCATTGTAGCTACTGGTTAAATGGGTTTAATGATGGCTGAAAGAGGAGCTCTCGTAAAACTTTTTACAAATATTTGGCCCTTTCAGACAGGCCACAACAAAGCACACCCCTGTGCAACCCTCTGAATTCGCTATACAGAAATACTACAGCTACTACAAGGAGATGGACTGTAACAGTTAAGAGAAGGTCACAAATTCAAAGAAAGTTAGGTTATAAAGAAGGTTCATGCAGGCCTTCAGAGTGATCATTTGTGTTACTGTAAACATAGCTACTGTGTCTGGTTGGTAATCAGGTTCTCAGAAAACACACAAAAGGTTCAGTTAAACTGAAAACAACAAAATGAAAAAATAAAATAAAGGATATTTCCTCCCCTAAACAATTTAGGAAAATATGTGAGAACCAAACCTTTGACTACTTCCTTTATTTAAACTGCTGCATGTTTAACGTATTGCTGAACAGGTATATCATTTTCCAATTATTTGTTGGGGAAAAAAAAAAGCATGTTTGCGTTTGATCTACATCCTCTCTATTGCTTCATCTCCTTACTTCTGAAGGCTAAAAGCAAAGCAAAGAAATACAAAACCAATTGTCTGTCACAGACTGAGAATGGTCATATGTTTGGAGCCTTAAAGTTGTAGGGAAACGGCTGTTCCAACGGTTGCATTTCCGAATTCTACCGAGTGGTGCCTGACTTTACACGAGTGAATAAAGTGAATGTGATTGGTTGTTTATGAAGGGGGGGTGATTGTTGTGGCAGAAGGTTCGCAAGCAAGTTTGACTGCGACCGGTTTATCGGAAACATCTTGCTAACCAGTTAGCAACTTAGTGCTAATAGGTTCCCAATGGGACATTCCATTGGGACCAAGTAGCACTAAATTTGTGAAACGACACTGTCAAGGAACGCTATGGACAGAGGAAACATGCAAGAGGACGAGAGTTTTGTGTCGGATGTCATGGATGAGTCTCCTCCGTCATACATTTTTTATTTAGAGGATGAAAGCGGGGATGAAGATGTTGTGGAAGAGGACGCAGGGGCGGCAGAAGCCAGGTTTGGTGTAGAAGGCTTACAGCCGTACATGTTTGAGCCCTTGCCTCGCAACGCTGCCAGTTCTATTAGGTCTACGCCTGCTGAAGACACAGACGTCCGTCCCTGTGAACGATGGGACGGAACTCAATGGGAAAGGAAATTATTCTTATTTCATCCGTTGCCTATATTAGCTGCGACATATGAATCAAGATGCTATGACCAAAAAAAATTGACAGATTACCGTTGATATATGATTGGCCGAATTTAGGTGTACAGGCTGATGTATAACTATCCAGCCTGCATAAGATAACAAAAAAAAAAAACCCTCAGATTTTAAGACAGGATTTTTTTTTTTTTAAATAGAAATTTTCTAACTTTTGGGACAATATCATCTGATAAAGAGTGAATTTATATACATGTTTAAGCCAGAGTGATTTAATATTTAAATATGATTTCCCTACGAAAGATTTTGTGTGAATCTCGTCTAGGTTGCAGGCAACTCGTGAAATGAAAGCCAGGCCTAAGAATTGAACCAATTTCAAGCATTTTCAGCTATTCTTTACTAAAATAACTATAAGATCAAATAGTGAACCTGGTCCCCAGCACCAATGTCCTCCTGATCCCTCCCCTCAAACACACAGTCTGATATCTCCACAGCCTGCGGCTCCAGAGCCACCAACACATTGCAGGTCTTGTAGTCGAAACCTGTGGACAAACCAAGCCACCATTTTTTTTACATATTCCCAGTAAATTTTAGGAATTATTTGCAGGAATAAATCAAGGTCTGAAACTACCTTTTGATGAGTCATCATAGCCAATCTTCTTGATGGTATTTCGAACCACGGACTGGAGGTCCACAATGGCTTTAGATGTCACCTCTCCCACTAGCAGAATCATGCCGGTCTTTGCCACACACTCTGAAACAGGAACCCGAACAACATTAGCCAGAACAATCTGAAGCTCCACAGATCCAGGCAAAGACGCTTAACCACACACTGCTTACCGGGCGCCACACGATGGCAGCCCAATGCTTCCCAAGAGCATGGGTTAAATGCTGAGAGTGAATTTCGTTGCTCTGTATTTGTGACGGTGTAGTGACAATAAAAGCTGAAAAAAAGTAACCTTTATGGATCATACACTTACATTTTTACCTCTGTTTCATGTGACAGATTTTCCAAGGTTAGCCTTTTTCATCAAACACATTTGATCCAATAATAATTACAGTTCGAAACATCAATACAAAGATTTTCGATGATTTGCTAGCAAGATAAGACTGCACTACGCTTTAATCTACAGGGCAAACCCAGTTTAACTATTCATTGTTTACACAAGCAGTTATCAAAGTTCTTTTATCTTTTATTACCGTAACGGTCTAAACTCCAACTGTTTCTTTAGATGTTCATGTTACTCATGTCATAAATTGAGATAGTTTTAATATTTTTTAAAACATGTATAAAATCCCTGATGTTCACACTCACCACAGGCCACTTTGGAGTCAGGGTCCTGACTGAGAAATGCATCAAGCACAGCATCACTGATCTGGTCGCACATTTTATCTGCATACAAAAAAGACAGAACATTTAAAAAAGGACAGGAACAACATCCTCTATACACCATCATGGACTCACCAGCCTCTTTATTAGGAACACTCAAAGGAAGGAAAAACTATAAATGCTGCATTGTTGCTCGTGCAGACAGGCAGGTTTTTCGAGAAAAATTATTTCAGGTTTACTGAGAAGAAAAATATTCACCGTCCACCAGAAAGGCAGCCAAGAGACTTCTTATTTCCGCGAGAGAATTTACGGAAATCTGACCTTTGTGAAAGTGTGGAAAGAAGAGCAACAAACACATGGAAGCGGGTCCTTATTTAGTTTATGTTGCAGATTAGACAGCATCCCGACCACAGCATCCCAATAGTCATGGTGATGGCAGACTTATGCTATGGGGATCCAAATCTTAAGAACAGGAAACTGGATCAGATTTGCTGGGAAAATGGATGGAGCTAAACAGAGGGCAATGATGTAAGAAAACCAGTTAGAGCAGGGGGGTCTGAAGTGCAGCCTGTTGGAGCTGATGGAGACTTTGGCTCACCCATTCATTAAGTATGCAGGAAATAGCAAGAGGTTTTGAAGAAAGTTTTATTTATTTTTTGCTGGGAATAGACTGACAATACATTCTAAACAAAAAAAAAAATTGGCCAAAAAAGTTGCAGCAAAAAGTAGCTTCAGGACTGAATACAAATGTAGTAAAACCTCTTCAGACTATGAACGATACTATTTGAAGCACAAAAATGTTTTCTAGTTTGCGTCTGTATCGATCCATCCGACGCCGCCGGGTTGCACCTCAGACTGTCCAGCACCTCAGTGATGCCCTTGTCCAGATCTGTGAGGAGATAGAAGTTTCAAGTTTGAAAGAAATCAATGAAAGCTGTAATATCGTTATGCATTTTTTTTAGACACAACAGCAAATAACAGAAGTAGAAAAGTTGCATCAAAAAATAATGCAAAAATACTGCACTATTTCAGTGCAATGAGTCCAATGAAATACCTCGGCTCCAGAGTGTCGACATCCCCGCCCCCTTGAGAGACGCTCCGCTGCTCCTCTCCCAAATTGTGGATGACCGCAAACAGTGCCGCAGAGGCCAGCATGTTTTGTTTTTATGACCGAAATTGCGGAAAACAACTCGTGAAGTTTGACCCACTAGAAGAGCGAGGTGGGCGAGAACGCTGGGACCCTTTTTCCACCTGGATCTCCGCCCTTTTTGGCCCTCATGTCCCTCCGTCGTCGGACTAAACTCGCCCCACTTCCTCGCCGCCTCGGCTTTATCTAGACCCACAACGTGTAGCACAGACCACGCTTCAATACTGAGTATAATTTAAAAATGTCTGTGTCAAGCTTGCTGCAACACACTGCTGTAAGAGTATAACCAGGAAGCGCGGTAGGAGGGCAAAATAGGTTTAGCGCCACCGCAGCACGGGAGGAGAATTACATCCAGGAGCAAATGGATAAAAATAGACCGGAGGAAAAAAAAACATGAATCGATTCTCTTGCGGACGTATCGATGCATCGATACAACACGATTATTATTTACACCCCTAATGGTTAGTATAACCGAACTGGCAAGAAGCCAGCAAACAGCATAAAATAATAATAAGTGAGTACACCTCGTGATGGCCAGGAGGAATTAAACTTGTAGGTATTCTCTTTAAGTTTATTCTAATAAAAGTATTTCAATAATATATGATATTCTAAACACCCTTCTTGTATTGCTATAAGGATACACAAGAAGTCAGATGTATCATGTAATTCAAATGGGAAAAATATCTTAAAATCATATAAAATCCTTTAAGTATTTTGCTGAGGTCCTATAGTATCTGGATAGTTAATGTGATGTAATGCATGCTGACAACTTTTAAGTGTTTAAGGATGCCACCCTAAAATAAGGAAATGTAGAAATAAGTATAGTGTGCACTTAAATATGGCAATCAATGGCATTTATTACGTATTTACTATGTATATCATTAAAAAACTCATTATTTTGTTGTTTTTTTCTCTTTGCTAAATTGTCCTTAACCCTAAAGTAACAAAATAATGAAAGCTAAAATTAAAAACTTTTTGTTACTGAAAAAAACAACTAAAAATTGCATAAAGTAAAAAAAAAACTAAGTGAAACTGCAATAGGAGCTTTCAAAATTCAAAACTGGGTTTAAAGACAGAATGTTCTTGGTTGTCATTTGTGTTTCTATCTAAATGCATTAATAGCTTCCAGTTGCTTTTTATTCATTTTTAATTTTTATTATACGTTATTATGGCAGGGAAGACGGTCAGGTAGCTTCAGTGGCCTGTCCTTATCTGCGATTTTCTTTCTTTTGTTTTTTTTTGAGATACAGGATTGTAAGTCGTATCACATAAAACATTGAAACCATAACTGAAACAAATAAAAACTAAACTGCAACTAAACCCTTTAAAAATTAAACTTATAGATACTAAACCAAATGGAAGGAAATTTAAATAGGGCTCGGGATCCACGTTGCATTGTGGGACGTCGCGGTCATATTGAGGGCTACGCAAACGTAAACATAGCTCTGATACAACGTTGTTGTTGAAAGAAGAGACGTAGAAGTAGAGAGAAAAAAGATGCATTTTAAATGCATTATTTTTGCAAGACAAATTTATAAAGGAACAAAGTAAAAGATTAAATAACCTTTTTTTAAGTAGCGTACTTAAGATATGTTTCTGTTGAATATTTACGAATCTCAGATTTCCGACATGTGTCCCCCCCAATTGTAAACATATTCCTACGCCCTTGAAAAGATGTCAAAATCCCGAAAAAGATCTGGAATTTACCTGGACACATTAAATAGAGAAGCCACGGACCGGTATGTTGACAAAATCAGCATTATTAATAATTTGGATCCATATGAAGTTCCAAACAATGAGTGGAGCACCGATGAGTGAGCGCCTATACTTCAAAACAGTTCCGAAGCTACTAGTCCTTGGAGTCTCATGTGCAGTTCATGAATGGATGGGTTCAGGAGCTGCAGATCATAAAGCCAGCAAACAGTGGGAACACAGTAATCCGTACGAAGGTAAGCTGTGATCAGATGGGCTCTGGAACCTGCTAGTTTAGCAACTGCTAACCGCTAATGCTAACAACTACTCACACATGTAATGTACTTTTAACTAGCAGCTATATGTTTCAAAGGTGTAGTTAGTAACGTTAACTGCCAACCCTCCGGGTTTCTCACGTATTTGAGCCTTTTCCCGCTGCCGTGCATCTTTAACTTACCAGAATGAAAATGCAGGGAACACACTCTCAATGACATTGGAATACTGTGGAAAGTTATGTTCGGTCATCTTACAGCCGCGATCCAAGCTAGCCGACGACTCTTTATCTCTGACGCTTGGTCTCCATGGTTATGCCTCCAGGCAGGAAAGCGGTGGAAAGTTAACCCATTTTCTATGTTGTTCCCATGGCGATCATGTGTTGAGCTGTTACTGCCCACAATACAGCAACTGTTTACCATGGCTGAAATCAAGTTAAGGTGAAATTAATCAAATTAAAACACGGCTGAGAAGGAGTACAGTATGCGGTAGTCATAGGCAGTAGTCTGAGCAGCGGTAAAAGAGGCCGTCAAGATGGCGGCGACGCAAAGTGCTTACGACAATGATCAAGCCCTATAGAAAAAATCTCAAGTCAAAACTAAATAAAAATAAAAACCATTGAAACATGTAAAACATTTTGGATTGTGCCGATGAGGATTCTCAGTCATCCAGGTCATAGTCATTTTGTAAAAGTTCAAAAAAAGTTTTACGGAACAATTTGGATTGTGAACAGTGGCACGCTTGGACTTCCATAGAAAGTTCAGAGTGATTTCTGTCGAAGTTAAAGCGCAAATGGCAACTCTGCTAAAAATATATTCCTAACTTACTATCCAGGTAACCATTTGCATGCTGTACAAATGCTCCTTTGTGTGCAGAAACCATTGATTCGCCGCGGATAAAGCTTGTGCAGCGATCTACTCTAGCCTATGTTCTCATTCTGTACACAAAGTGATAGAGAGGAGCTACAGTACCGGAGTGTCCTTCCCCCACAGACTCGGAGGTGAACAGGAAAGTCTTCCCGCTGCGCTTTCCGCTGCTGGGGTTCATCTTCACTTCCTCGAAGCAGTTTAACGGAGTCCAAGCGCGAGAATAAAAGACCAGAGCTGCGGTCTGACTATTAACAGATTAACCAAGGAGCTCGGAGAGGGGCAGATTTAGTTTTCAACCGTTCTTCAGCCCTCCTATGAAAACAGAGCCCTATAAATTATATCAGAAAAAGTTTTTATGGCCTTTCTGGACTCTGAACGCCGCTCTGATGGCTCAATTCTTTCCAGGAATGCTTTGCAGGCTAGTTAAACCAAAGAGCCACTAGATGTCGCTGTTGTGTTAAACTAAAAAAAAAATACCTGGATCTCCTCAGAGTTGTAAATGCAGCCTAAAATCCAACCGAACGAAGATTGTGAGAAGGAAAACTTTCATTTTGGAAATCTGGGAAACATTGTTGCTGCGAACCATACATACATTTGTTCTCCGACTTTAGCTCTGCATCAGTGGAAGTCAGCCAGAGTTAACTGGAGGGATGACTGAACTTTAGGTCTTCATTATTATATATTTTTTAGAGAAACCCTAAAAAACATACTGAAAATTAAGCACTTTTATTTAATTAATTCATTGACATTAAATCAATTATTTTCTTGTGGTTTTCCTAGAGTAAAAGGTGCAGACTCAGGGGCGGATTTAGGAAATTTGGGGCCGTAGGCAAAAACAGGCATGGGGCCCTCTGACATAAAACAGACTCATTTTACAGATTCAGATTTTTTTTTTTTATGTTTTAGTAGAATAGACATACATTATTTTTTCTTTGATTAGTCTCTCTCTTGTCCCTTTTCTTGTTTTTCTCTCAATGTTTTGTACTCAGCTGACTTTTCATGCTGTCTCAAAAAGAATGAAAGATTTTTTTTCCAATCACTAAGCACTTAGCTGATTCTTTCTTCCTGTTTTTTCAAAAAGGTGTTGGCAAAAGTAAATAACCCAGTCCTCCTTTTCCTTGTAGACAAGCCGTGATCTGCTTATCTGTTTTCCATTTTTCATTTGGATGAAATAGCTGCATGAATCGTGACAGCAAGTTGGTAACATTGCTCTTCGCACCATTTGTTTTCAGATGGTTTGCTGCTGTCACTTTGGACCTTTCTGAACATGTGCAGCAAATGGACTGATCTACATTGTGGGGGGGTTGAGACACATAATATTAAAAGCGTTCTGATGGCATTTTAGCGAAGGGATTTTTATCAAAAAAATGTTGTGTACAAATAAGGAATAGTTGTATTAACCATATTAATAATCTTGGTCCCATCAGACCAAATGATCTTCTTTCTCATAGTCTAGGAGTCTTTCATGTGTTTTCTTGGCAAACTCTATGCAGGCTTTCATATGTCTTGCAGTGAGGAGAGGCTTCTGTTGGGCCACTCTGCCATAAAGCCCTAACTGCTAGAGGGCTGCAGTGATGGTTGACTTTGTGGAACTTTCTCCATTCTCCCTGCTGCATCTCTGGAGCTCAGTCACAATGATCTTGGGGTTCTTCTTTTACTCACTCACCAAGACTCTTCTCCCACGATAACTCAGTTTGGCTGGAGAGTTCTGGTCATGCCAAACTTCTTCCATTTCAGGATTATGGAGGCCACTGTGCTGTTAGGAACCATGAGCACTGCAGAAATTATTTTGTAACCTTTGTTCATCAAACCTCATGACTCTTGTTTGCTCTGACATGCACTGTGAGCTGTAAGGTCTTATATAGACAGGTGTGTTCCTTTCCTAATCAAGTCCAATAAGCTTAATTAAACACAGCTGGACTCCAATGAAGCAGCAGAACCATCTCAAGGAGGACCAGAAAAAATGGACAGCATGTGAGTTAAATATGAGCGTCACAGCAAAGGGTCTGAATACTTATGACCATTTGATATTTCAGTCTTTTCTTTATTAATTAATTTGCAAAAATGTCTAAAAAAAATTTTTTTGGGGGGGGTTCTGTCAAGATGGGGTGCTGAGTGTATATTAATAAGAAATAACATGAACTTTGATTTTAGCAAATGGCTGCAATGAACAGAGTGAAAAATTTAAAGGGGTCTGAATAATTTCCGTACCCACTGTAAACCAACAAGGTTCAAAAGTAACTCTTCATAAAACATAAAAAGCTGATTGACGTTTCCCTGAGTAAAAAAGGTATTTAATATCCAAGGTTTTTTGAAAATCATTACTAGTATGTATAATAGTAAGACGTTAGTTTAAGTTGATGTAAGTCGGTTTGGACACAATTAAGGAGGGTTCTAAAATGCACTGCTCGTTTTTGAACCTTTCCTAAACCTCAATGTTACTTAGTTGCTCAATGCCAATTTTAACTAGTTCCAAGTTAAAATATGAGGTGTAGACACAGACTAGGACCTTTATGGGATTCCGTAGCCATTAAATCATTGTGTTGATGATGTGTCTTTATTGTCATACTGGAAGATAGGGGTATCCCGATACAACTTTCAAGGTCCGATACCATATTCCAATATTTATTTTTTGGCTAATATCAGACTGATTTTATTTATTATTATCAGATGACAGTCTTACAGGTAGATCCAACTACAGCCCACTTTCACTCGTCTGGCTGAGAGTAAAATGTTTTCATGCTAATCTTCACAGTACATCATTATCCTCGATTGTCTCCTGTACCTTTATACAGTAGTAGCCAGTCAAAATGTCCCCACTTTCCTTGGCTGGTCCCCTACAATTCATTTTTAAACATCAATCTTTGTACTAATATATTCTTTCTTTCATAATTTGTGGACATTAAGATCTAAAGGAAAGCATCATCTCCTGGTCGGACCCTGTAATTCAGTGAAATGGTGGAGTCAGATTAAACATATATGCAAGAGGGGGGTCACTCCAGTGGCTGAAATTTGGCTGCCATTCGGCTGGCGTTTGGCTGGGAAGCGCCATTTTGAATGGCTGCTACTGTAGGTCCTATATCATTGCTTTATATTTGCGTATCACAAGTCAACTATGGACAAATATTTGAAGAAATATTACCTTTGGCATTGCAGAGTACTCATTTGTTTTAAATAAAATGTTGTTTTCTTCCACCCTGATGATTACTCTCTTCTTAAGGATTGATAAATAAAGTTGGAGACCTCTCACACCTGGAAACCACATTTTCACGACTTCGCTTTAAGAAGTAGTTGCAGTCAATGTTAAGATTAGCTACTTGGCTACTTGATTTTCCGAAAAGGGGGTATAAGGAAATAGTATTATGGTATATTTAAAAGCTCATAATAGTTGAATTTGCATGATATAGTTACTTTAACAAAATGAGAAATAAACCCAAAGCATAATACTTTTACTTCCATACTTCACTTCGGTTACAATATGCCAGATTTGATCATTGACATGTTAAGATATAAAATATGGTCCTCAGGTGTATTGGACTATGTTGACTAGTGCCATTTATATATACATCAAGTCTAGATTAGTTATATATCTGTGATTGATTGACTTGATCATCTGCATGATAATATCGCCACTCTGCCTGTGCTGCTACTCTCTTTGGTCCTAACTGAAAATTATCACATCTATGTCAATCATTTACATATGTTTCTATAACTTTTACATTATAAAATACATTTCTCTTTAAATGAACAAATTGAATAATAATAATGAAAGAAAACTGTGA